>CM054168.1:18972639-18982639 GCA_028751875.1 Rapana venosa | reverse complement strand
TCTCCTGCATTGGCAGGGGTTTTGTTGGATCAAGTTTGTTGTGCCTGTGTCTGTCTCTGTGTCAGTGTGTCTGTGTCTGTGTGTCTGTGTCTGTGTCTGCCTGCAAAGATGCCTGTGTGTCTCCGCTGTTTAGTGTCGGAGCTATCTGTCGTCTGTCATCTGCCGTCTGTAATATGTCATTTGTCGCCTGTAATATGTCATTTGTCATCTTTCATTTGTCGTCTGTCATTTGTCGTCTGTCTGTAATATGTCATTTTTCGTCTGTAATTGTCATTTGTCATCTGTCATTTGTCGTCTGTCGTCTGTAATATGTCATTTGTCGTCTGTCATCTGTCGTCTATCATCTGTCATCTGTCGTCTATCATCTGTCGTCTGTCGTCTGTCGTCTATCATCTGTCGTCTGTCGTCTGTCGTCTATCATCTGTCGTCTGTCATCTGTCGTCTGTCATCTGTCGTCTATCATCTGTCGTCTGTCATCTGTCGTCTGTCATCTGTCGTCTATCATCTGTCGTCTGTCATCTGTCGTCTGTCGTCTGTCATCTGTCATTTGTCGTCTGTCATTTGTCGTCGTCATGTCGTCTGTAATATGTCATCTGTCATCTGTCGTCTGTAATATGTCATTTGTCGTCTGTCATTTGTCGTCTGTCATCTGTCGTCTGTCATTTGTCGTCTGTCATTTGTCGTCTGTCAACTGTCGTCTGTCATTTGTCGCCTGTCTGTAATATGTCATTTGTCGTCTGTAATATGTCATTTGTCGTCTGTCATCTGTCGTCTATCATCTGTCGTCTGTCATCTGTCATCTGTCGTCTATCATCTGTCGTCGTCTGTCGTCTGTCGTCTGTCATTTGTCGTCTGCCATCTGTCATTTGTCATATGTCGTCTGTCATTTGTCGTCTGTCGTCGTCTGTAATATGTCATTTGTCGTCTGTCGTCTGTAATATGTCATCTGTCGTCTGTAATATGTCATTTGTCGTCTGTCATTTGTCGTCTGTCATCTGTCGTCTGTCATTGTCGTCTGTCGTCTGTAATATGTCATCTGTCGTCTGTAATATGTCAACTGTCGTCTGTCATTTGTCGTCTGTCAACTGTCGTCTGTCATTTGTCGTCTGTCATTTGTCGTCTGTCAACTGTCGTCTGTCATTTGTCGTCTGCCATTTGTCGTCTGTAATACGTCATTTGTCGTCTGTCATTTGTCGTTTGTCATTTGTCGTCTGTCATTTGTCATTTGTCGTCTGTCATTTGTCGTCTGTCATTTGTCGTCTGTCATTTGTCGTCTGTCATTTGTCGTCTGTCATTTGTCGGCTGTCATTTGTCATCTGTCGTCTGTCATCTGTCGTCGTCTGTCATTTGTCGTCTGTCATTTGTCATCTGTCGTCTGTCATCTGTCGTCTGTCATCTGTCTCTCTGTTTCTGTTTTCTCTGTCGCTTGTTTGATGAGGGCCTGGTGTAAAGAAGCCTCTGATTTATCTGTCCAAAATACCCTCAATAAAACATTCAGTTCTCTCTCTCTCTGTCTCTCTGTCTGTCTGTCTGTTTGTCTGTCTCTGTCTCTCTCTCTGTCTGTTTGTCTGTCTGTCGCTCTCTCTGTGTTTGTTTCTTCTGTCTGTCTGTCTCTCTCTCTCTCTCCTCTCTCTCTCTCTCGATGTGTGTGTGTGTGTGTGTTTGTGTGTGTGTGTGTGTGTGTTTGACTCTGTCTTTCTCTGTCTCTTTGGCGTTTTGTGTTTGTCTCTCGTGTCTGTCTGTGACTGTCTGTCTGTCTGTCTCTTTCCCTGCTTATCTGTATCTCTTGAAAATGAAAGATCATTTATTTTCTCTCTGCCTCTCTCTCTCTCTCTCTCTCTCTCTCTCTCTCTCTCTCTCTCTCTCTCTCTCTCTCTCTCTCTCTCTCTCCTCTCTCTCTCTCTCTCTCTCTCTGCTTATCTGTAACCCTTAAAAATGAAAGATCATTAATTTTATTCTCTCTCTTTCTCTCTTTCTTTCTCTCTCTCTCACTCTTTCTCTCTCTCTTGCTTTCTTTCTCTCTCTCATTCATCTCTTCTCTTTTCTCTCTCTCTCTCTCTCTCTCTCTCTCTCCTCTCTCTCCTCTTCTTTCTTCTCTTCTCTCTCTCTCTCTCTCTCTCTCTCTCTCTCTCTCTCTCTCTTTCTTTCTTTCTCTCTCTCTCTCACCCCCCCTCCCCTCTCTCTCTCTCTTACAATGTGTAGATGTTCATTTTTATGACTTTATAGGTTTGGCTTTTTTCGTTGTTTTTACTGTGTGAGTGTATGGGTATTGGGCTTTTAAAAATTATCATGATGTATCCCTTAGGACGGAGACTGGATGTAAAAAGAAGCTCATGGGTGCTTATTTATCATCCTCGAAATAAAAGAATTTGTCATTGTTATTGTCATTGTCTCTCTGCCTCTCTCTCCCTCTGTCTTCCCTTCCGTTGTTGTAGTAAGATTTTTACCTTTGTTTTGTTGATAGTCCCTAATCAGGGCAAGGGCCGGATGAAAAAAAAAAGTATGCGCATGCTTATTCTGTTAAGCCTTGAAAAATAAAGATTCATTCATTCACTCATTCCCTCTTTCTCTGATCTCTCTCTCTCTCCCTCTTTCTCTCCCTCTCCCTCCTCTCCCTCCTTCTCTCTCTACCTCTCTGCGTTAAATGTCTGTTCATCTGTGCTGTTTGTGTTTATTTCTGTATCATTACCTCATTCCCACGGTTCTGTTATCTGTGATGGTCGGTCGCTAGTGTGGACGGACAGACAGACAAACAGACAGACAGACAGACAGACACCAATAAACGAAGTCCGAGCAGAGGACAAAGGGCACTGGCATCAGTCGCTGCGGTGACGGCTGTGGTGGTTGATAATGATGATGTGATGATGTTGTTGTTGTTAGTTGTTAACCAGTGTGTGTGTGTGTGTGTGTTGTGTGTGTGTGTGTGTGTGTGTGTGTGTGTGTGTGTGTGTGTGTGTGTGTGTGTGTGTGTGTGTGTGTGTGTGAGTGTGTGTGTGTGTATGTATGTGTGTTTGTGTGTGTGCGTGGGTATTTGGGTGTGTTGTGTGCGGTGTGAGTGTGTGAGTGTGTGTGTGTATGTTTTGTGTGTTTGTGTGAGTGTTTGTGTGTGGTTGTGTATATGTGTGTTTGTGGTGTGTGGTGTGTGTGTGTGTGTGTGTGGTTGTGTGTGTCTGTATGTGTGTGTGTGTGTGTGTGGTTGTGTGTGGGTGTGTGGGTGTGTATGTACACGTGTGTGTGTGTGTGCGTTTTTGTGTGTGTGCGCGTGGTGTGTGTTTTGTTTGTGTTCGTGTGTGTGTGTGTGTGTCTCTGTCTCTGTGTCTCTTTGGCTGTTTGTCTCTCTCTCTCTTGTCTCTCTCTCTGTCTCTCTGCCCGTATCCTTCTCTGTCTCTACGTCTCTGTCTCTGTCTCTCTCCAGAATTGCTTATCTGTAACCCTTGAAAAATAGAGATCTCTCTCTGTGTTTGTGTGCGCGCGCGCATGTGTTTGTTTTTTGTGTGTTTGTTTGTGTGTGTGTTTGTGTGCGTACGTGTTTGTGTGTGTGTGTGTGTGTGTGTGTTGTGTGTACGTGCGTGCGTGCGTGCGTGTGGTGGGGAAGATGAGTAGAAGGGAGAGGAGGAGGATAGGAGTCCATTGCCTTTTTTTATATATCAAATTAGTGTTGAATATATTTATCATATATATCAACAAGATTTTTTTTAAAATTAATTTTATCTATGGCATTTTTCCTGAAATAACTCAAGATTTGCTGAACTTTGCCAAGATGTAAGTGGTTTTGCTTCACGATAGATCAACACCGTTGAGCAAACTGGTGTTTTCTACATCATGTTCTTTGAAAAATCAGTTTTCTAATCCTTCTTTGCATAAACTGTATGTCCAGTTATTTAAAAATTTTTTTTCCTCAAGAGACATCGCTGTGTGGAGAATTCTGTCTGTGCTACTCTGTATATTTCATGAATTGCATTAAATAAATACTCGGCGAGCAACGTATTCCTGTAACACAAATACACACACGTTCCCGTGTGCGCACACACAAACATACGCATGGTTTACGTTTTTGTGTTCATGTTGCGCGCACGCGTGCACACACACACACACACACACACACACACACACACACACACACACACACAACACACACACACACACACACACTCACACACAATCGACGTAAAATGGAAGCAGCAGCAGCAGCAACAACAACAACAACAACAACACACGCACAGAGCTACACCCACGCACGCACACACACATGCATGCACGTGTACACACACGAAACCCACACACACAAGACAGAGAGAGAAAGAAAGAGAGAGAGAGAGAGAGAGAGAGAGAGAGAGAGAGAGAGAGAGAGAGAGAGAGAGAGAGAGAGAGAGAGAGAGAGAGAGAGAGAGAGAGAGCGAGAGAGAGACACGCACACTCATTCTATCAATCAACCAATAAATCTCTCTGACTCCCTCCTCCTCCCCCCTCTCTTTCTCTCTCTCTCTCACACACACACACACACACACACACACACACACACACACACACACACACACACACACACACACACACACACAGCACACCATCACTACTCTCCTTCTCTCTCTCTCTCTCTCTCTCTCTCTCTCTCTCTCTCTCTCTCTCTCTTCTCCCCCTCCCCCCAATCTCTCTCAACACAGTGTATGATATACTCAAACCCACACTCTCAAGTATCATCACTTTCACATAACACCCGTAGATTACTACCACTCCCTACCCACTAGGCGACTACTTTACCTTTCGTAAGAGTGGGCCATTGTTTGCCGGTGGGAACAGATGACAGATTCACAAATCCGCATACACACGGGGACTGGATGTAAAAAAACCCCCACATAAGTGCTTATTCCATTATCCTCCATATAAAAGTAAAATTTTAAAAAATAAAAAAATAAAACTAACTATCGATATGATACTGATAATTAAAACCGTTTGACTCCCCATGCCCCGAAATGTTCCGGGCCCAAATGTGTGCTCTATATGGCAACAACCTGGAAATTTTCTGGGAATCTACAGTGTAAATAATAATAATAATATAATAATGATAATAATAACATTAATGATGATGATGATAATAATAATAATAATAATGATAATGATGATAATAATAATGATAATAATAAATGGAATTAGATATAGCGCTATATCTTGCAGAGACAAATCAAAGCGCTTGCACTCAATTCATTCTTACACAGTCATACAACCAATAGAAATTAATAGTTCTAACAAGTCCAAAATGTGGATGCACGCACGCACGCACTCAGCACGCGCGCGCGCACACACACACACAACACACACACACACACACACACACACACACACACACACACACACACACACACACAGAGGTCACACACCCTGGCAGGGTGATAGAATCTCGGCTGTTGAAGGCAGGGAAAAGCTATGAGATGAAGCAGGAGAGGAAAATCTTAGGTTTGAAATAAATGTCTTGAGACTGGATTTTAAAGTCTCATAAGAAGGCTTTTGGCGAAGAGAGAGAGAGAGGTCATTCCAGATCGATGGACCAGAAATAGAGAAAAAGCGACGGCCGTCGGTGGATTGGTTGAATCTAGATATTCGTAAGGACAAAGTATCTGCAGCAGAGCGGAGGGAACGAGAAGGAGTGTACAGGTGGAGACATATATACTATCAGTGGGCACAATGTTTGGATTATTCTTCAAGTAGTTTCTGAGTTATAGGGACATTCTATTTCATTCTAGTCTATTTTATATCGAGGATAATGGAATAAGCACCTATTTTTTAACGTCCAATCCCCCTGTGTATGCGGTTTTGTAAATCTGTCATCTGTTCCCATGGACACACAATGGCCTACCTTTACGAAAAGCGGAATAGGATTCAATGTGTGCGCAAGATGTTCTAATTGCGTTCGCACTCGCGACCTCGGTTCATAGTCTCATCCTTTTCGGTATATATGAATTGTTTTTCCCGGCATAGATATTATATATATATATAATATATATATTATATATTATATATATATATTATAAATATATATGTGTTATATATATATATATATATTTATATATTATATATATAGAGAGAGAGAGAGAGAGAGAGAGAGAGAGAGAGAGATACATAGAAGATACATAGATGATACATAGATAGATAACCACACAAAGTGAAAGTAGAACAACCAACATAATTATATAGATGTTCACCAAACTTTCGGTTTTCGCCTTTTGTCTGTCTGTCTCTCTGTCTGTCTGTCTCTCTGTCTGTCTGTCAGTCTCTCTGTCTGTCTGTCTCTCTGTCTGTCTGTCTGTCCTCTCTCTCTCTCTCTCTCTCCTCTCTCTCTCTCTCTCTGACCCCTAGAGGCAAACCAGGCACTAGGCACTAACTAAAGCTAACTTCTGTTATGGAAATATCAAACCTAAAAACCACATACACACGGGGGGACTGGATGTAAAAAAAGCATATAAGTGCCTATTCCATTATCCTCGATATAAAGAATAGAGTAGACGCCTCTAGGCGTCAGAGAGAGAGAGAGAGAGAGAGAGAAGAGAGAGGAGAAGAGAATGAGAGAGAGAGAGAGAGAGACAGACAGACAGACAGACAGACAGCAGACACGGAGAGTGAGAGACAGAACATCTTGCGCATACGTTAAATCCTGTTCCGCTACTCGTAAGAGTAGGCCATTGTATGCCGGTGGGAACAGATTTCAGAATTTACAAATATATATATATAATATATATATATATACATATATATATATTTGTAAATTCTGTCATATACATATAATAAATAAAATATATAAAGCACGGTTCACACTTAAAAGGCATAAGGAACAAATGGCCCTTGCAGCAGCGTGTTTTGAAACTAATTATGTTACAGAAATATCCAACCTAAAATATCAAAAGAAAAATGATCGGTGTTTACAGACTTTGACATTAGCTGCCCGTTTGCCCTTGGCGTCAGAGAGAAGAGAGAAGAGAGAAGAGAGGAGAGAGAGAGAGAAGAGAGAGGAAAGAGAGAGAGAGGATGGAGAGAGAGCGAGGAGGAAGAGAGAGAGAGAGGAAGAGAGAAGAGAGAGAGAGGGAAGGAGAGAGAGAGAGAGAGAGACAGACAGACAGAGAGACAGGACAGACAGAGACAGATAGAGAGAGACGGAGACAGATGGAAAGAGGCAGACAGACAGCAGACAGCAAAGAAAGGCGAAACAGACAGATAGAGACAGAGAAGAGAGAGAGAAAGGAGTTTGTGTGTGGTGTGTGTGTGTGTGTGTTGTGTTGTGGTGGTGTGTGGTTGGATTTTGTGTGCTTGTGTGTACTACGAGGGGTCTTCGTGTACTGCAGTACTCTGTCTCTGTCTCTCTGTCTCTTGTCCTCTGTCTCTGTCTCTCTCTCTCTCAGCTGGCTTGCCTTAAAACAGAAATGAATCATTCATGTACACACACTCTCTCTCTTTCTCTCTCTGTGTGTCTCTCTCTCTGTCTCAATCTCAACTGGCTTGCTTAAAAACAGAAATGAATCATTCATGTACACTCTCTCTCTCTTTCTCTCTATCTGTCTCTGTCTCTGTCCTCGTCCAGCTTGCTTAAAAACATAAATGAATCATTCTGTACACACACTTCTCCTCTCTCACACCACACACACTACACATAATAATAATAATATTCGCTATTTTGTAAGCACAATCAAGCGCTCAGATCATTCAAAACAAGCACACCCCAAATCTTACAGACGACCACAACCAGCGCCACCTTTTTTTTTTCTCTCAAATTTGTTTCCCTATCATCTTTCAAATGCCAGGACAACTCTCTTGGCCCGTCTTTATGCGCTAAATAATTATGTCACACGACATCGTCTATCACTAGCGCCCGATCCACCTCACGTCTACGATGTCCGTCCAACGTCACCGCCGCACACTTCAGAACCTAACAGCTACCATTAGACACGATACACATACACTCCTCACACACACACACACACACACACACACACACACACACACACACACACACACACACACACACACACACACAAACGTTATCATTACCCCACACTAGCAGTGACACGCGCTTGCATGCCTACAAAATCACTAGCACGCACACGCGATACACGCACACGCGCACGCACGCACATAAACACACACTTGCATACGCATACACCTCACACACGCGCACGCTCCTCCACACAACACACACACAAAATCACGAGGATGCACGCGCGCGCACACACTCGTTTGCGCGTCAACGTACACAAACACAACAACACAAACACACACACACACACACACACAACTATAAAATATAAAATATATATATATATATATATATATATATATATATATATATATATATATATATATATATATTATTATACAGAGAGAGAGAAGGGGTGGGGGGATTGGGGGACGCTACACAACATGACAACCTACACACACACACACACACACACACACACACACCACACACACACACACACACACACTATACTTCTTTTAAGTGCTTATTCCATTATTCTCGATATAAAAGAATTCTTTAGAAAAAAATAAACACACGCACGCATACACACACATACACATATTTAAAACATTATATTCATACATCAGTGTATGTGGGTGGGTGTGCGTGTGGGTGTTCGCGCATGCATGCACGTGTGTGTTGCGTATGTGCGTGCATAAATAATAAGTTAATATGTCTCTCTAGTCAATGGGTTTTTTAAAAAAAACAAAACAAAATATTTATTCTCAATCGGTGTGTGTGAGTGAGTGTGTGTGTGTGTGTGTGTGTGTGTGTGTGTGTGTGTGTGTGTGTGTGTGTGTGTGTGTGTGTGTGTGACATTTTTATTTGAAGTTATCTTGAAATGTGTTAATCAATATGAAATGTAGCTTTCTTGTGTCTTTTGAGATTATGACTTGTATCTATCTGCCTGTCAAGTATTGTCATTGCCCTTCATGGGAATAGTGTTTGTGACTTGACTTGACTTAACACACACACACACACACACACACACACACACACACACACACACACACACACACACACACACACACACACACACACACACACACACACATACACACATCAATGAGAGAGGTAATCAGATGATTTTAAAGACTCATTTGTCTCCTGACCTCTTTTCAGTTTTGTTTTTCTCCTTTTCTTTCTTTGCTTCATTCTCTTTCTTCTTCATTTTTGTCTTCTTCTTCTTCTTCAGCTTGTTGTTGTTGTTGTTCTTCTTCTTCTTCTCCTTGTTTCTTCTTGTTCTTCTTGTTCTTGTTCTTGTTCTTCTTCTTCTTCTTCTTCTTCTTCTTTGCATTTCTTGTACGCATTTCTTCGTTTTTTTGCAATTCTTCTTCTTCTTCTTCTTCTTCTTCTTCTTCTTCTGCTTCTTCTTCTTCTTCTTCTTCTCCGCAGTGCTTCTTCTTCATCATCTTCTTCTTTTGAATTCTTCAGAATTTTCCAGAATTCTTCTTTTTCTGAATTCTTCAGAATTCTTCTTCTTCAGAATTCCTCTTCTTCTTCGCCTTCGTCTTCTTTTCTGCCTTTTCTTCTTCGCAATTCTTGTTTTTGCGATTGTTCTTCTTCTTTGCAATTCCCCTTCTTCTTTTTCGATCTTCTCCATCTTCTTCTTCTCCACTGCATTCTGTGCATTCTTTGTATTCTTCTCCTTATTTTTCGCATTCTTTTATTTCTTTATATTTTTCTTCTTCTGAAATCTTCTTGATCATCATTATCATCAGCATCATCTTCATCTCCTTCTTCTTCTTCTTTCTTTTTTGCAATTCTTCTTTGCATATCTTCTGCACAATCTCTGTTCGCATCTCTTCTTCTTCTCCATATTCTTCATCTCCTTTTTCTTTGCAGTTTTTCTTTGCAATTCTTTTTTCTTCTTCTTCTCCTCTCCCTTCTTTCTTTCTTTTTTCCTTCTCGTTCGCGTGCGCGCGCGGGCGCGCGGCGGTGTCGTGTGTGTGTGTGTGTGTGTTGTGTGTGGTGGTGGGGTGTTGGGGTATAAATGCG
>CM054168.1:18965139-18967639 GCA_028751875.1 Rapana venosa | reverse complement strand
GAAACACACACAAAGAAACACACACACACACACACACACACACACACAGGAACAACCACTCACACAAAGAAACAACCACACACGCACGCATACACACAGAAACAATCACATACACAAAGAAACAAACACACACACAAAGAAACACACACACACACACACACACAAGAAACGACCACTCTCACACACACACACACACACTCAGAAACAAACACACACAAAGAAACAACCACACACACAAAGAATTACACACAGAAAGAAACACACAAACAAAGAAAACCACGCAAACAAAGAAAAACACAAACACACCAACAAAGAAAACACAAACAAAATCACAAACAAAGAACAAACGCACACATAGTAAAAACACACACACCCAGAAACAATCAATCAATCAAACAAACAAAGGACAAACACACACAAAACAAACACACACAGAAACAATCAATCAAACAAACAAACAAAGGACAAACACACACAAAACAAACAACACCACAGAAACAATCAATCAAACAAACAAACAAAGGACAAACACACACAAACAAACAAACACACATAGAAACAATCAATCAATCAAAAACACAAACAAACAAAAACAAACACACACACAGACAGAAACAATCAATCAATCAAAGGACAAACAAACACACAAACACACAAACAAAGGACAAACAAACACACAAACACACACACACACAGACAGAAACAATCAATCAAACCAACCAACACAGGTGACAAACAAGGACACAGCGAAGTTCACTGACACGACACGGATCGATAGCACTCTTGTTCTTCTTCTTCCTCTTTCAGGCCTGCCATTGATTGCCTTTTGTTATGTTGTGTATATGTCTGTATAGTGTGTGCATGTATGTATAGTATATGTATGTATGGATGGATGGATGGATGGATGGATATATGGATGGATATATTGTATGTATGTATGTATGTATGTATGTATGTATGTATGTATGTATGTATGTATGTATGTATATATGTATAGTGTGTGTATGTATGTATGTATAGTGTATGTATGTATGTACGTATGTTTGTATGTATGTATGTATGTATATACGTATGTATGGATGTATGTATGTATGTATATATGTATGTATGTATGGATGGATGTATGTATGTATGTATATATGTATAGTGTGTGTATGTATGTATGTATAGTGTATGTATGTGTAGTGTATATCTGTATGTACGTATGTATGTATGTATGTATTATGTATGTATGTATGTATGCATGCATAGTGTATGTATAGTGAATGTGTCAATGCTCTCTCCCTCTCACACACACACACACACACACGCACGCACGCACGCACGCACGCACGCACGCACGCACGCACGCACGCTTTGTCCTTCGGATGAGACTATAAACCGAGGCCCCGTGTTAGAACGCATGCAGAACATCTTGCGCACACATTAAATCCGGTTTCGCTTTTCGAAAGAGTAGGCCATTGTGTGCCGGTGGAAACATATGACAAAATTTACAAAAACCGCATACACACGGGGACTGGATGTAAAAAGCACATGAGTGCTTATTCCATTATCCTCGATATAAAAGAATAAATAAATAAATAAATAAATAAATATAGTGTATGTATGTATGTATGTATAGTGGATGGATGGATGGATGGTTGGATGGATGGATGGATAGATGGATGGATGGATAGATGGATGTATAGTGTGTCTATGTATGTATGTATGTATGTATGTAGTAGTAGTAGTAGTTCTTCAGTTTAACGTCCTTCCACTAAACAGTGATATCAGACGGGAAAGTGTGTGTGGTGTGTGTGTGTGTGTGTGTGTGTGTGTGTGTGTGTGTGTGTGTGTGTGTGTGTGTGTGTGTGTGTGTGTGAGTGTGTGTAAGGGATGCATATAGCTAATCATTGACAATTAACAAATATTAATAATATAAAGCGTAAAAAAGAACTTTGAAAAGATAGAAATAATAGCTCGAACACTAACTTTGCAATTTCTACAACTAAATAAAATACAATGTACTATAGGTATCTGATAATAGGACAATGAGTTAATGACAATACAATATCTTTCATTATGTATGTATGTATGTATGTATGTATGTATGTACAGTGTGTGTATTGTATTGTATGTATGTATGACTGTTGAAAACTTGCCTTCCCTCCTGACAAATATGTCCTGCTGCCTTCAAGACATTCAAAACTGGATGACTCAGAACAAGTTACAACTTAATGCCGATAAAACCGAAGCCATGCTTATAGGGACCCAACATAAACTTTCCTCTATCGCAAAAACTTCAATAGAATTCGGCAATACGTCAGTTCCTTTGTCCAACTCTGTGAAGTATTTAGGAGTAGTTCTTGACAACACACTCTCTATGAAAAAAATTAATCACCCAGACCTGCCAGTCTTGCTACTATCAATTACGGCGCATAAGCGCGATTCGCAAGTATCTGTCTACTGATGCAACTTCCAAGCTTGTCAAATCTCTTATTCTTTCACGTTTAGACTACTG
>CM054168.1:18925139-18947639 GCA_028751875.1 Rapana venosa | reverse complement strand
ACAAGTTTGAAAATAAGGATGTAAAAGTCTTTACAAAACTCTTTGATACACAGGTACAACCTACTGTACAATACGGAGCAGATATCTGGGGAATGGAAAATATTGTACCAATAGAAAAATTACATTTATTCGCATTAAACAGATTCCTTGGTGTAAACTGGCGCACTCCAAATGACATGATCTGTGGAGAACTGGGAAAGTATCCATTGTTGTAAATTCTATGATGAAATGCATAGGCTATTGGCTTAAGTAAACCCTAAGTGACTGCCATCCAAAGCTCATAAAATGTTATACATACTGTATTGTAAAGGCAAGCATACTTGGGCATCTAAAACACGTTTATGTTTGTGTCGATTTGGCTTTGGATTTGTTTAGGACAATCAAGGAGTTCAAAATGTAAAAGCTTTTATAAAATAATTTAAACAGAGAGTTGTCGATTGTAGATGGCAGGAGTGGTATGTCAACATTCAAAACAGCGATCGATTTTTTTTCTATACAGAACATTTAAAACGTCACTGTGTATTGAACAGTATACGTTGATAGAAATGAATAAGTATGTTAAACATGTATTGTCAAAATTCAGATGTGGTTTATCAGATATTGCTGTACATTTGAAACGATATGCAAAAGATGAACATGAGAATTTGATTTGTAATTTGTGTAAATTAGCAACACAAGATGAAATTCATGTTGTTTGGGAATTCCAGTTCTTGAAGACCTGAGAAAAGAATTAATTCTGCAAACATATTGGAACTATCGATCATTGGTCAGGTTATCTCAGCTTATGTCATCTGAAAATAAGCAAACTGTTAAAAATCTAGCAACATTTCTGTATAAATCTTTGAAGAGAGTAAGGGATAGTAGCCTAATGTATATTTTTCAGTATATAGCAAATGTTCATAGAATGATTTATTTTCAACGATAACTTGACAGCAAATGGCTGTATACTAGCGCTTTTGTATGTTTCCACCCCTTCGGAAGGGGCTTTGACCTATCTGAATAAATCATCTGAAGTCTGAAGCCTGTGTACTGCCTATGATATTTAGCAACAGATGCCCATTTCGCAGCACACAACCATCAACATAAATGCTCCTTCCCCTCTCCTTCCAATCGTCTAATATCACTTTGAGTGAACAGACGTAAAATCTAAGCAACAACAACAACAACACACACCACTTTCTGCAGTACCATCAAACAAACATCACCCCACCGAAAGATAGGGCAGAGCGGCTTTTCCGCCTATTATCCCTTTAAGGATAATTTCGCCTGATTATCATTTCATCAAGAAATGCCAGAGGCTGTTTCCCTTGAGGGCGCGACAGACAGACGAGCCTGCTCAGCGGTGAGGCTGGGATGGTCAGGACAAAACAGATCCCAAAGCTGTTAGTTGTTGTTGTTGTCAAGATTATTTATAGACTACGTCTCAGGGGAAATTTCCCATTAAGGGACTGAAGAGGCCATCCCAGGCTACACTCCACCGTTAGCTTGGTTGTGAAATAAGAGTGCTACTTGTCCAAAACTTTTCTGCTGATTTTCACAGATTTTTAAAAGTATGAAAAATGGCACGTGTGCTTGGTTTTTGTTGTTTATGTTTGTTTGTTTGTTTTGTTTTGTTTGGTTGTTTTTGGTTTGTTTGGTGTTTTTTGGGGGGATGAGGACATAGAACAATACTAGGTAGTCACGAAAAAGTTGGAAATAATCATCAAATGAGGATTGCTTGTGTTCCTACAGTGTTGACCCCGCCCATGCGTGTTGTGGTTAGAAAGCTAGCAGATGACAAAGGATTGAGGGGTACATTGTTTGCTGAAAAATACCAAAAATTTATCAAGGTTACCAAATTTGAGCATAATCACATGAGTTTTGAGTCAGAGGCTAGTGTTTCAACAAAAAGTGGTTTTTATTTCTGTGGACACCTTAGAAAGTGCGGTATGAATGCAAGAAAAATATAGGAAAAAAGGAAGAAAAGTGACAACGTCTAAAGCAGGAATGTAGTCCAGTTGCTATCTTTTAAGTCTTTCTAAGGAAAAAAGAAGCAGGAAAATGGACAAAGAAGGCACAACAAATAGACAAGAAAGAGGTGACAGGAAGAAGAGGAACAAGGCAGAAACAGAGGGATAGCAAAAAGAAGGAATTCCTGGCACAGAATTTCCAGAAGGTGTGGATGTTGTTTATTGTCCCCACATACACACGGGGACTGGATGTAAAAAAGCACATAAGTATTTATTCCATTATCCTCGATATAAAAAAAAGTCATCTGAGCGCTTTGATTTGTTGCTTTACAAGATTCAGCGCTATATAAATTCCATACATATTATTATTATTATATTATTATTATTATTATTATTATAGTGACAGGTCCCCGGCATCTCCACGGTAATACTGGGCTACACAGTCACAACGACGACAGTTCGCTGGTTTCACATTGACAGTTGGAATCGAACAGTTTCAAGCAGTCTGTCTTATTGCGTTTTGATTGTATGTTATGATAGTACGAGCGCAATATGAACTAATAATAATAATAATAATGTATGGAATTTCTATAGCGCTGAATCTTGTAAAGCAACAAATCAAAGCGCTCAGATGACATTATTTTTTTTTACATGATTTAAAAAAAATGTATATCGAGGATAATGGAATAAGCACTCATGTGCTTTTTTACATCCAGTCCCCGTGTGTATGCGGTTTTGTAAATTTTGTCATCTGTTCCCACTACCAGCGTGTTTTGCCATGCTGTCAATATTCCTTGGGGGGGGGGGGGGAGGCAGTAAATACACGTGTATTCTAAAATGTACCATAGTTTAAACTAACCTACACTTTTCTTGTTTTCTGTTTCCAGATTGTGAATAGACCCCCACCCACTAAGTGCAGCAACAACGTGCACACATCACAGACAACAGCAGAATATTGTTGAGAGGAAGGAGGAGAACACGTAAAGGATTGCACAGCGCATTAAACGATTGCAAATTTAACGTGAACTGAAGGGCCAGAGAGCAAAGGTAAGGCTGAACGTTTTGACCAAAAGGTGAAAAGAAAATACTGATAACCTCTTAAAAGAAAGGAGTCAATGTATTGAGCGTGTCTAAATGTGACAAAAGGGGATAGTGTGGTGTGTGTGTGTGTGTGTGTGTGTGTGTGTGTGTGTGTGTGTGTGTGTGTGTGTGTGTGTAGGTGTGTGTGTGTGTAGATGATTGTGTAGGTGTGTGTGTAGGTGTGTGTGTAGAAGTGTGTGTGACTGTGTGTGGGTGTTGTGCTTGACTCTGTGTGAGTGCGTGGGGGGGACCTGTGTGTTTGTGTTTGACTCTGTGTGTGTGTGAAACTTCAAAATAAATCCTTCCATATCGAAGATAATGGACAAAGCACTCATATGCTCTTTTACATCCAGTCCCTGTGTCCCTGTTGAACGAGATAGCTCAGTGGTCAGAGCACTCGCTTTCTCCAAGCTAAGCTTTTCGCATGCAATCGCCTCATGTACACGCTGCTATACAAACACACTGGCTAATAACGGTTCTTTTGGGAGGGAAGGGTATAGGGCCCTGTTTTCGTCGAGCATAAATTTCAAAATCAGCATGCACACATAATAATAATAATAATAATATATGGAATTTATATAGCGCTGAATCTTGTAAAAAACAAACAAATCGAAGCGCTTGCACACACACACACATCGCCGCGCGCGCGTACACACACACATACACACACACACATATACAAACACACACAAATACTCACACACTTACACACACACACACTCACACACTTACACACACACACTCACACACACACAAACACACACTTACACACACACACAAACACTCACACACACAAACACTCACACGCACCACACATACAAACACACACTTACACACACAAACACACACACAAACACTCCCCACACACACACACACACACACACACCCCCCCCCCCCCCCCCCCACAAACACACACTCCCCCCCCCCCCCCCCACAAACACACACATCTTAACGCACCATGCTCAATTAAAGCAGGTCAAACGTGAACATTGCACACTGAATAATTGCAACAAGCGGAAAGAAGACAAAACTGGCATGCTGATTTGATTAATGTAAACACTCGGAGGTACACTAATTTGATATCAACAATGCCAGGTTTGAATTTTGTTTTTCAATGAGAGAAGAGAGAGGGTGTGTTTTATTATATAGTTTAAATGTTTGCTGTTATTTCTTTTGTTGCCGTTCCTGATCGATGAAGAAGGTGATGACAATGACAACAATTATTTTGATCCTGGTGATGATGACGATTACGACGACAACGATGATGATGATGATGATGATGATGATGGTGATGGTGGTGGTGGTGGTAATGATGATGGTGAGCTATAGTGGTGATGATGATGGTGATGATGGTGGTGATGAGTGGTGGTGGTGGAGGTGGTGGTGACGACGGTTATGATGACGACGACGACGACGATGATAGTGATGATGGTGGTGACTGTGGCTGTGGTGATGATGACAACGACGACAACGATGACGATGGTGATGACTCTTTTGGAGATAGTAATGCTGCTGGTGCTGCTGCTGCTGTTTCTGCTGTTTCTTCTGCTGCTGCTGCTGTTTCTGCTGCTGTTTCTTCTGCTGCTGCTGTTTCTGCTGTTGTTTCTGCTGTTTCTTCTGCTGCTGCTGTTTCTGCTGCTGCTGTTTCTGCTGCTGCTGTTTCTGCTGCTGCTGTTTCTGCTGCTGCTGCTGTTTCTGCTGCTGCTGCTGTTTCTGCTGCTGCTGTTTCTGCTGCTGCTGCTGTTTCTGCTGCTGCTGTTTCTGCTCTGCTGTTGTTTCTGCTGCTGCTGCTGTTTCTGCTGCTGCTGCTGTTTCTGCTGCTGCTGCTATTTCTGCTGCTGCTGCTGTTTCTGCTGCTGCTGTTTCTGCTGCTGCTGCTGTTTCTGCTGCTGCTGCTGCTGTTTCTGCTGCTGTTTCTGCTGCTACTGCTGTTTCTGCTGCTGGCAGAATGACAATGTTGATGTCATTCCGGAAGTTCTTCCTAATGATGATGATGATGACTATGATGATGACGACTGTAATGATGACGAGGAGGAGGAGGAAGCAGCAGAAGCTGCTATTGTTAATGATGATGCTGTGTGTGACCGGGGCAATCACATACAATCAATGCTGTATTTCCATCAGGGTGTATGGCCAGGTCACTTTCTTTCCGCATTCATTTATTTATCTATCTATTTGAAGGGGGGTATTGGGGTTAGGGAGAGGTTTGCAGACCAGTTCTGTGGTTAGAGAGTCGGGTTTGTGATGTGGATTCATTTGAAGGTGCAGGCTAGAGTGGCGGCAATAGCGAGGTTTTTGCGTATTCCAACGTTTGTGCCCACCATTAAGGTAGCCGAATACCGACTTCGGGGAGGATTTGCTAATTTTGAATGTTCCTGATCTCACTCAACGTCACTCCAGCATGAAGGTAGCTGCCTTATAACTTCGGGGGAAGGTTTTTCTAGCTATTTAATAATAATGATGATGATGAACATAATAATAATAATAATAATAATGATGATGATGATGATAATAATAATAACAACATCAATAATGATGATGATGATGATGATGATAACATTAATGACGATGATGATGATATTGATGATGATGATGGTAACATTAATGATGATGATATTGATGACGATGATGATAACATTAATGATGATGATGGTGGTGGTGATGATGATATTGATGATGATGATGATGATGATAACATTAATGATGATGATGGTGATGATGATAACATTATTGATGATGATGATGATATTGATGATGATGATGGTAACATTGATGATGATGATGATGATGACGACGACGATAACATTGATGATGATGATGATGATGAAAGATGATATGATGATGGTGGTGGTGGTGGTGGTGGTGGTAACATTAATGATGATGATGACGATGATGATGATGGTGATGGTGATGATAATAATGATAATGATAACATTGATATCGACGACGACGACGACGACGATGATAGTAATGATGATGATGATGATGATGATGATGATGATGGTGGTGGTGGTGATGATAACATTGATAATAATGATGATGACGATGATAACATTGATGATGATGACGACGACATTGACATTAGTAATGATGATGATGGTGATGATGATAACATTGATGATGATGATGATGATGATGATGATGATGATAGTAAATAATAATGATAATAATAATAATAATAAAAAAAGGAATTTATATAGCGCTATATCTTGCAAAAAACACATCAAAGCGCTTTTATTCGTCCTACTCATTCACATGCAGCTAGTTGCAATTAATACTTTGGTTTCTTGTTGTTCTTATTTTACAAATTCAAATGTGTACACACACGCTCGTACGCACGCACGCACATACACACACACTCACGCACACACATAAAGGTTGTACACTCGGCAGGGTGATGGGGTTTTGTATAGCGCTATATCTTGCAAATAACAGTAATGATAATAATAATAAAAATAATAATAATAATTTTTAAAAAATAATGATGATGATAATAATGATGATGATGGTGATGATGATGGTGATGATAATTATGATAATAACAATAATAATGATAATAATAATAATAATAATGACAATAACAGTAATAATAATAAATGGAATTTGTATAGCGCTATATCTTGCAAAGACAAATCACAGCGCTAGTCGTTTAAAAGTCCCTGACCTCAATGTCACTACACCATTAAGCTAACTGCATTCCAACTTAGGGAAAGATTTGCTATTTGATTGTGCCCTCACCCTCAATGCCACTACACCATTACTGTAGTTTTCTTTCAACTTTCTGGAGAGACTTTTGGCTGCTCAAATACTTATCCTCAACCCTCAGTTCTACCGCAGAACACAGCCACACAGGAATCTCTTTGTCCAACTGAGAGCGAACAATCTCCAAAAAGCAAGTCACGGTAATCTTTCAAAGAGACCATCAATCAGAAGAACACCCTGCACCGCTACCCGGTCACCTTAGGGGTGGTCACTGGTCCATACCTCCGATTTGAGATCCGCAGGGGCATTACTTAGAAAGGCCCCCACCCCACCCCCCTCCCTCCACCCTCCCGATGAGATCTGAATGAGATCTCTGTTCAATTTTGGTAATGGGTGTACACCCCGTCCCTTTCGGCAAACGTCTCCTATCAATCTGTCTGGTTTTTTTAATTTCATTTTTTTTTTTATTCTTTTATTTCGAGGATAATGGAGTAAGCACTCATGTGCTTTTTTTTCATCCAGTCCCCGACTCCACTCTCCTCAAAAGTCCTTCGGATGAGACTATAAACTGAAGTCCCGTGTGTGAACGCACGCAAAACATCTTGCGCACACGTTAAATCCTGTTCCGCTTTTCGTAAGAGTAGGCCATCGTGTGCCGGTGGGAACAGATGACAGAATTTACACACCCGCAGACACACGGGGACTAGATGTAAAAGTGCTTATTCCATTATCCTCGATATAAAAAATAAAAAATATGTAGTTGTGTAAATTTTGCCATCCGTTCCCACCGGCTCAGAACGGCCTACTCTTCCGAAAAGCGGAACGGGTTTTAACGCGTGCGTAAGATGTTCTACGTGCGTTCGGACACGGGACCTCGATTTATAGTCTCATCGAAGGACTTTTTGGGGAGAGTGGAATCGACACTGATGTTAACTCCGGAGGAAAAATCCGCTTCAACGGGAATCGAACTCGGGTCAGCAGATCACGAGCGCATCGCACTAACCACCATACTATGCCCGTCCCCCTGTCTGGATGTAATATGTGTCACAGATCTCTCTACACAGGCTGGTAAGAGAGGAGAGGACCTTTGGCAGAGGGAGAAAATAAGTTCAGGTCACTGTGAAACTGTAAGGTCCACTGGGTATTAAGTCAGCAGATTTCTCTTCGCAAAAATCGGGTTGTACTCCCTGGGGAGAACACCTCGCCACAAGAGCAGCGCCACCCATCTTTTCTTGTTGGCCTATGTATTTGATTTCCTGTCAGAGTGACTTTCTACTACAGAATTTTGCTAGGGACAACTCTCTTGTTGCCGTGGTTTTTTTTAAACTTGCACTAAGTGAGTATTGCACACGGGGCCTCGGTTTATAGTCTCATCCGAAGGACTTTTGGAGAGAGCGAAGTCTGCACTGATGTTAACTTTAGAGGAAATATCCTCTTGAACGAGATTCGAACCCGGGTCAGGAGATCACGAATACATCACTCTAACCACCAGACTACCCCGTCCCCAGGTGAGAGAGAGAGAGAGAGAGAGAGAGAGAGAGAGAGAGAGAGAGAGAGAGAGAGAGAGAGAGAGAGGGGATGGAGGGAGGGGAGAGAGAGGGGGAGGGAGGAAGGGAGGGAGAGAGAGAGGAGGAGGGAGGGAGAGAGAGGAGAGAGAGAGAGGGGGGGAGAGAGAGACATTATTCATCACTAGCATCCAGAGCGAGACAGAGACACACAGAGCGAGACAGAGAGCTAAACATTGCTTATTCTCTTGCAGGGGGACAAGCGTCAGCTGTGTGTGTGCTGGAGGGAAAGAATTGAAGAAAACAACAACCACAAAAAAGCCCCACACAAATAATCCAGAAACAAAGACAGAATAAACACACACACACACAAAAACCAACCCAACAGTTGTAAACGCTTTCTCTCCACGCCAAAAAACAACCCAAATCCAAAACCCAACCCAACAGCAACAACAAAACCTAACACAAAACCAACAACAAAAAACTTGACAGAAAGTGCAGGTAAAGAAAACTGGGAGAAAAACGTTAACATGTTCGGTTTATATATACAAGAAAAACATTCAACACAAATATCAAACTGACAAGAAAAGCAGCAAGACTCACTGGCTGTCGTGGACAAGATGAAAAGTGCTGTCTAGCTTGGGGTTTTTTGCTGAATTATTTTTCGGGGGCCAGAAAGCTCGAAATAATTCAAACAGTGCAAAAGTGAATGAGAAGCACAACAAAATTCGTGACAGAGACGGATTGGACAACAACAAAAAACCCTGCAGTGGTTATTTATTTCCATTGTTGATTAATAAATACAGAGCGAAAGAAAGAGAAGCGTTGACAATCGTATGTTATGCGAAGATAAACTTTGAAGAGAAACTAGGAAAGATAGAGAACATATGCACTTAAAAACCATGCACTGAAAAAAAGGAAGATATATTGTCGAGGTCATACACACACAGAGGCAAATATTAGTGGAAAAACGAATGATGGCAAATATATAGAGGCAAATATTGAAAAGAAAACAAAGGTTCCCAACATAAATATCTGCAAACGCCGGTTAAAAAGAAAGAAAGAAGACATATACATATACACGGACAAATATTGAAAAGGGAAAAAAAGTTCACAATATCAAAAAGATGATTTTCTATTTATTTCCAAAAAGAATATAAAAAACAGAAAAGGGAGAAAAATAACTGAGGAAGAAAATTAGTGCCTTTATCTTCAAGAAATAAAAAAACCCATAAAAAACACTTGGAAAAACCCACATAAAGAAACAACAAACATCACAACAATAATATTTTCACAAAAACAAAACATCCATTCCCTACCAAAAACAAGAAAACCAGAAAAGGGATATAAAACAAATAACTGAGGAAGAAAATTAGTGCCTTTATCTTCCAAAAAAAATAAAATAAGGAAGCAGACAATTAAAAACGCAACACCCAAGGGTTTGGCTAAAATATCAGAAAAAAGTGCAACAAAAACCCCACCCACATAAACAAACAACCAACAAACAACCACAAAACCAAAACCAAACAACAATGACAGCCTACTCCCCAATTTCCAAACGGAACCCTCGACGAGACGGGATCCGCCTAGCCCTCAGTCGAACCTCTCACCACCACCACCATCACAACAACACCACCTCCACCACCACAACCAACAACAACAACAGCAACCACTCCCCGTCCCGTTTCCGCCGTTCACCCCAACCTTCTTTCCAACGTCATCACCACTACCAACGACGTCACCTCACAGTGGACAGCACTTCTCTCAACCCAGCTTTCGACGATGACGAACACGACAGCGACAACGTCAGCGAGGTCAACAGCCACCTCCTCCTGCCAGCTTCCTCCACACACAGCGTCGTAGGCGCCACCGACTCCGACGGAAGCCCTTCCCGCCCAAACAAACACACGTCCAACATGGATTTCTCCTTCATCCGTACAGAGAAAGAAACCCCTTTAGGGAACCCCAAACATGACGTGGAGAACCCGACACTGCAGGCAGAGGTGCGGCGAAACTTGGACAGTTTGCCGCTAACTTCGCCGTACGCGTCTCGCCTAACGGAAGCCCGGTTGTCGCTGTTAGGCAAACCGCTGAGCTATAAGGCGCACAGGCGGGATATCCGCTTCCGGAGGTTTCAAGCCAGGGTGTATAATTTTCTGGAGCGTCCGAAGTTGTGGAGGTCGTGGACGTACCACTTTGCCGTGTGAGTAGAGCCTTTGATGTCTGTGTGGTGTGGTGGGTGTGTGTGTGTGTGTGGGGTGGTGGTGTGTGTGGTGTGTGTGTGGGGTGTGTGTGGTGTGGTGTGTGGTGTGTGGGGTGTGGGTGTGAGAGAGAGAGAGAGTTTGTGTGAGTGTGTGTGTGTACGTGTGTGTGTGTGTGTGTGTGTGTGTGTGTGGTGTGTGTGTGTGTGTGTGTTGTGTGTGTTGTGTGTGTGTTGTGTGTGTGGTGTTTTTGTGGATTTGGGCATTGTCCTTGTTGTTTTGGGTGTGCAATTTTTAGCATATGAAGAATGTGGACTGTTGTGTTATAGTTAGTAGGTTGTTTAATTCTCTCTCTTCCTCTCTCTCTCTCTCTCTCTCTCTCTCTCTCTATATAATATATTATATATATATATATATATTTATAATATAGATAATAGATAGATAGATATATATATATATATATATAGATATATATATATATATATAATGTGTGCTCTAATGTTGCTGTTTCAAGCTTGTTTATCGTATATTCATAAATTCGTCCATTAATCTGTCTATCTATCTATCTGTCTCTGTCTGTCTATTTATCTCTTTATCTGTCCATCCATCCATCTATCCATCCATCCATCCATCAACCTGGCTGTCTGTCTGGCTGTGTGTATGTCTGCCTGTCTCCTCCATTCTGTTCTACCTGTCTATCTACTTATCTAGCTATCTAGCTATCTGTCTGTCTGTCTGTCTATCTATCTATGTCTGTCTGTCGGTCGGTCGGTCGGTCTGTATGTCTGTCTGTCTATCAATCTGTCTGTCTGTCTGTCTATCTATCTATCTTTCTGTTTGTCTTCCTATTTAATCTATCATCTATCTATATATATATATAATTATAGATCTCTCTCTCTATAATATATATTATATGTATCTGTCTGTGTGTCAGTCTATTTATCTATTTATCTACCTGTTTGTCTATCTGGCTATCTATCTATTTATCTATCATCTACCTGTCTTTCTATCTATCGATCGATCGATCTACCTATCGATCTATCTGTCTCATTGTCTTTCGGGCTGCCTGCGTATATATTTATCTTTTTTTTTATCCATTTCTGTCAGTTTTTTGGGGTCTTATTTCTTCCATGAGGAATACTTTTCTTTAAGATTCTTTGGTTAACTACCCCTGTTTTCAGAGTTGTTGTCTGAAGATCAAATGTGTTAATTTTTCTCTTTTTCTATTACGTACCTTGTTGATGATGCTTTGGTCTTGTTTGGTTGTGGTTTTCCTTTTTACAATTCTCTAACTCTATATGTTTGTACCTGTTGCCTGTAGCTGTCTGTTCTTCTGCTCAATTCTCTGTCTCTCTATGTCTCTGTCTCTGTATGTGTGTTCGTCTTTCCATCTCTCTGTTTCTCTCTCTATTGTTTCTGTCTCTCTGTCTCTCTGTCTGTCCTGTCCTTCTGTCCTGTCTCTCTCTCTCTCTTCTCTCTCTCTCTCTCTCTCTCTCTCTGTGTGTCTCTGTCTCATTCTGTCCGTTCGTCTGTCCAACTCTCTCTCTCTATGTCTCCATCTACCTGTCTCTCTATCTACCTATCTGTATATGTCTATATCTATATGTATTTATATATCTATCTATCATATCTACCATATGTGTTCCTATCGATCTCTATATATCTCTCTATCTAACTCTATATCTATCTGACTGTATGTCTATCTGTTTATGTATCAACCTGTCTGTTCATCGATCTATATGTCTATCTATGTATCTATCTACCTGTCTATACATACATATTGATGAAAATTATGTATCCACCTGTCTATATATACGTATATATGAAAACTACAAAGACAACAAGCTTGCATTTTAACCCCCCCCCCCTACCTGCCAAGTTTTTGGCATTTATTTTCCTTCTTCAGCGGAAAATGATTAATATATATATATATATATATATATATATATATATATATATATATATATATATATATATATATATATATATATATATAAAGTGTGTGAGAGAGATACATTCATACATACATACATACATACATACATACATACATTTCCCAAACAGGACAAACTGGAATTGCCCTTTGTGGATCTACATCATATTTGAAAATGTCAGAACGTTCATAAAGATCTGATGTGTAGGTACTTATTGTCATCAAAGAGCTTATGTTTCGGGCTCTTTTGGGGAAAATCTGTTTCAGACCTCATTTTTATTTCTTCTGAAGCAAAGTTTTCAGATGTTGAACTTCTTAGGATATACTTGGCACATACAAGTTGTCGGTACTCATCAAGTGGTATCATTCCAATTTCTTTATATGTATCAAGTGCAGAGGCATGAAATGGTACACCTAGAGCAAGTCTGTATGCCTTGCATTGCTAAGGGTTTATTGTTAAGTCCTATAGGGCATTTATTGTAGTTCTTGTAGTTATATTTGAATTTCATTTTTTTAAATCTTAAAATACTGTTCTTATTTGTTCATGTTAAGAATACTATTTCCTTTGTTATTACTATTTATTACACACACAAGTGCGCATGCATGCATGGACGCCCACACACACGCACACTCACAACCACACACACACACAGAGTAGATCTCTCTCTCTCTCTCTCTCTCTCCTCTCTCTCTCCTCTCTCTCTCTCTCTCTCATATTCAGTCTCCTACTTTAGGATCGTCTGGTATCACTTAAAGCGGAAAGACGTTAAAACTGAAGACTTACTTACATACATACATACATGCATACATACATACATACATCCATACATACATACATCATACATACATACATACACACACACACAACATACATACATACATACATACGATACATACATACAACAACAACAACACAACACACACACACACAAAACACACACACACACACACACACACACACACACACACAGACACGCACGAACGCACGCACACACACGCGCGCGCACTACATACAAACATAAATACATGTATACATAACATTTTCTACGTAGAGGTTTTAGTTGCCAATGTTAAGCTAAGATAGGAAACAGTGACAGCACTGCCATATAAGCTAGGACATTTACTTTATTCCATCTAGTGGATCTCTAGGTAAGGCACACATTGTCTTTACTGTAATTTAACACTTTTGCCAACACTTTTCTCCAAGTGTTGTTCTTCATACAGTTTTGAACATAAACCCACTTTTGAATAACGAAAGATTTATTCTAGAATGTATTTTCTGATAAATCTTTTAAGTGATTTAATTTCCTTTCCGGCAAAATCCTCGCTCATGTAAACAGGTTTCTTCGGAATAATCAATTTAATCTGGGTTTGTTGTGGGTTTTTTTTATAATGAAATGATTTATTTCTAAGACATGGTGTCCGATGTCCTCAGGGCTGGTTGATTGTATTTCTCTTAGTCGTAAATCTAGCTTTGTATGGCAGAGACAGGTGCTGGAATGAAAAAGGTAGATCGAAAAAGAAATAAATTCAGCACTTTGTGCTGTCAAGATCTTGGATATAAAAAAACGTTGATTGCTTCGACGTCTGCTTTTTGTTTTATACTTTCTTTTGTCAGCTGCTTTTGGTTTTTTAATTTCTTTTTCGCTTTTCTTTTTTGGCGGTTTATTTTTTTTAAATCCTTTTTTTTATTTTTTATTTTTAGCTTTTTTGGTGAAATTTTAAAGAGCGTTTCTGTGTTAACAGTTCCTAACAGATGACAGAATTTACAAAACCGCATACATACGGGGACTGGATGTAAAAAACAGCATATAAGTGCTTATTCCATTATCCTCGAAATAAAAAAATAAATAAAAATAATAATTAAATAAATAACTTTTGTTGTTGTTGTTGGTGTGGTGTTTGTTTCTCAGGTTCACGCTGTGAAGGTTACCCAGAAATATGCTGTCTCACGCACCACCCCCACTGGAAATCACTGTTAGGCTGCACATACACACTGGATGAGAACTTTGCGTGTGTGACCATTTTCAAATATCTCCCCATATGGGCAGCCACACTCCGACTTCAGAAGAATTATTCTTCTTGAAAGGAAAGCGCAGGTTGTCACGGTAGGAACTTTTCATGGCTGAAGACAGTCTCAACAAAGAATTGTGATGCATAACATTTTGATGTGCGTGTCGTCATTTGCCTTCATCATCTTCATCGTCACCTGTGTTCCGTAGTCCAGTAGACCACTGTTGGGGTACCCCTGAAGATTTTGCAACCAGCTTCCTCCATTCCTCAGGGATTTCAGCTTTCCGTAGTATGTTGTTCAAGGCCAGTCTCAGAGAGAGAGAGGGGGAGAGAGAGGGAGAGGGAGAGAGAGAGAGAGAGAGAGAGAGAGAGAGAGAGAGAGAGAGAGAGAGAGAGAGAGAGAGAGAGAGAGAGATCAAATCAAATCAAATCAATCAAATCATATCAAATCATTTTTTGATTTCGGGGATAATGAATAAGCGAGAGAAAGAGAGAGGGAGAAGAGAGAGAGAGAGAGAGAGAGAGAGAGAGAGAGAGAGAGAGAGAGAGAGAGAGAGAGAGAGCTGATGATGATGATGATGATGATGATGATGATGATGATGATGATGAGACACAGTTAAGAAAGAGAAAGATGAGAATGGAGATGACAACAACAAAAGCAATGAAGATAGAAGGAGAAGAGGGTGGAAGAAAAGAGAAGAAAAGAAAGATAACCAACAAATAGGCAGATAGACCAATCGATAGACATTCGAAAGGAAAAACAAACTGCCTTAATAACGAAAGAATAATTTCCAGAGAAAAATCAAGAAAAAAGAAAGGAAAAAAGGAAGGAACAAAGAGAGAACAAACCAAACAAACGAACAAACAAACATTTTTGTGATAATGCATAATGCAAAAGAGAGGAAGGAAACGAGAATCGGAAAAAAGAAACGAACAAATAATTTAACACGCACACACACACACACACACACACCACACACAAAACACACAACACACACACACACACACACACACACACACACACACACACACACACACACACACACACCAACATCTATCCACTAGAAGTGAACAGACGTAAAATTGAAGACAACAACAACAACAACACACTACTACTACAACACACTACACACACACACATCTCTCTCTCTCTCTCCTCTCTCTCTCTCTCTTCTCTCTTCTCTCTCTCTCTCTCTCTTCTCTTGCATAAGTAAAAACGACAAAACCAAGACACTGCTACATAGAAAAATACGAACAGAAAATCAGGAAGAAAAACAAACGGAGATCAATAATCCCATAATATTATTTCCCTGCCCGCGTAGAGAGATGTCACGTGCTTCTGATTGGAGCAATCATCTCAATAACCCTGCTGGTTGTGTTCACATTTTCAAACAGGAAATGACGCAAACCATGCCCCACAATACTTTGCAAGTCGGGATAACGCCATGCATAATGTCGTTTTCCTGTGCAGGGTCTGTTCTGGAGGTAAAAAAATGTGTGACAGCTGAAGAGTTTTGTTCCTGTCATTCTTATGTTATGATTCAACATCAGTTTATTCAAAATAAGATTATTTTATAGTATTGGGTCGGTGCACTCGCTTTCGATTTCCCCCAGCCAAGGTTAAGCAGCGTCGAGCGTGGTTACCACTTGGACTGGTGACCGTTTCCACGCCTTGGCTTCAGTACAGTCCCCCCCAGTTCACCCAGCTGTAAATGGGTACCTGCCCTCTTTAGGGTCAGGGAAGGTAAAGCAGCAAAGGAGAGGAGATGGGCGCCACTGCCCTCAATATGCTGGCCTCTAGAGAAGTTGAGGTCTCTGACTCCCTACGACCCTCTCCCCTACGACCAAATAGGTTATGGGACACCTTTACCTTTACTTTCTAAGCCTGGTGCAGGAGGCGGGATAGCCTAGTGGTTAGAGCGTTCAGCTAATGATCTGATGGCCCGGGTTCGAGCCTACACTGAGGCGTCCGTTTGAAAGATGTTCTCCTAGTGTCAGGCCTATCGTCAATACCGAATCCACTCTCACGGAACTCCTTCGGATGAGACCATAAACCGAGGCCTAGTGTGCAAACAGAACATCTTTTGGGGACGGGATAGCCTAGTGGTTAGAACATTGCGCTCGCAGCCTGAAGACCCGGTTTCGATTCCCATTCAAGGGGGATATTTTGCCCTGGAGTTAACATCAGTGCAGATTCCACTCTCCCCAAAAGTCCTTCCAATGAGGCTATTAACCGAGGTCCCGTGTGCGAACGCACGCAGAACATCTCGCGCACACGTTAAATCCTGTTCCGCTTTTCGTAAGAGTAGGCCATTGTGTGCCGGTGGGAACAGGTGACACAATTTACAAAACCGCATACTCACGGGAACTGGATGTAAAAAAGCACATAAGTGCTTATTCCATTATCCTCGATATAAAAGAAGAAAATAAAATAAAAAATAAACTAACCACCAGGCTATCCCGTCTCTCACACACGCACACACACACATAAACACACACACACACACACACAAACACACACACAAACAAACAAAAACACACACACACACACACACAACAACACAACACACACACACACACACACAACAAACACACACACACACACACACACACACACACACACACCACACACACACACACACACACACACACACACATTCGTCTAATATCACTTTAAGTGAACAGACGTAAAATTGAAGACACACAACACACACACACACACACACACACACACACACATACAAACACACACAAACACACACATACAAACACACACAAACACACAACACACACACAAGCACACACACACACACAGATAGCAGTGAGGTGTGTGTTGCTATTGGAAGCTGCCATGATCCTTCATTTTGATGCTAGAAACGTTAGATGCGAGGGTTTTGAATCGAGCGTAATGACAGCTCTGACATCGTAATAATGAATGGTCTCTGCTTTGGAATTGCACTAGAAATACCAAAATTGATCGTCAGTCTGTCAACAGGCCTGGCTGTGATTAAATAGAATGAAAATTTAGTCAGGAATGTTACTAATACATGAACGCGCATAAACACACGTAAACACGCACACATAAAGACACACACACAGACACACACAACACACACAGACAGACAAACGCACACAAAGTCACACACACACTATCAAAACACACACACACACACACTCACACACACACACACACACACACACACACACACACACACACACACACACACACACTTTCAAACACACACACACTCACACACACTATCAAACATACACACACTATCAAACATACACACACACTATCAAACATACACACTAATCAAACACACACACGCACACACTAACATCCGATCTTCCCTCCCTGCCCCACCTAAACAAATTCCCATCACCACTCAACACCCCCTCCCCCTCCCCATACACACACCGACTATCCAGTTTTCTGCAGTTTCACTCAATAACTAGTTTCTATGGAAACGGTATGACCAACCTAAAGCACACACACACTCACACACACACACACACACACACACACACACACTCTCTCTCTCTCTCTCTCTTCTCTCTCTCTCTCTCTCACACACACACATACACACACAACACACACACAACACACACACGCACCACACACACACACCACACAACACACACACACACACATACCGAGGTATATATAAACCGAGGTGCAGTGTGCGAACGCACGCAGAACATCTTGCGCACACGTTAAAACCCGTTCCGCTTTTCGGAAGGGTAGGCCATTGTGTGCCCGTGGGAACGGATGACAAAATTTACAAAACTGCATATACACAGGGACTGAAGGGGCCAAAAAAGCACATAAGTGATTATTCCATTATCCTCGATATAAAAGAATAAATAAATGAATTAAAACACACACCACCACCACCAACAACAACAAAAGCAAACACACACACACACCACCCATCATCATCATCATCAACAACAACAACAACAACAACAACAACAACACCAAACCAGTGGTGTCGGCGGCGTCTGAATGACTTGAAGCAGACGACAGAGCAGACATAGAGACAGACCTCCGTAATTGCTGCAAACTAATCCGCCATCGTCATTTTGTCCTCTCCTCTCCTCCTCCTCCTCCTCCTCCTCCTCTTCTCCTTCTTACTCCTCCTCCTCCTCCTCCCTGTACACTATGACATGTGCTGCTCTTCCCACGGTCTTGCTGTGAGAGACTGAGTGAGGGAGGGAGGGAGGGGTGGGGAGAGAGACGGGGGGGGGGGGTGCAGGAGGGGAGGAGAGAGAGGGGGAAGAGAGAGGGAGGAGGGAGGGGGAGAGGGAGGGAGAAGGGTAGGGGAGGAGAGAGGGGGGGCAGTGAGAGAAAGAGAGAGAGAGAGAGAGAGAGAGAGAGAGAGAGAGAGAGAGAGAGAGAGAGAGAGAGAGAGAGAGAGAGAGAGAGAGAGAAAGAGACACAGAGAGAAGGAGAGAGGGAGACACAGAGAGAGAACACTGAAAAAACAGAGAGAGAGAAAGAAGGGGGAGGGAGGAGAGAGAAAGGGGAGGGAGGGGAAGAGAGAAGGGGAGGGAGGGTGAGAGAGAGAGAGGGAGGAGAGAAAACTGAAAAGAACAGAGACAGAGAGAGAACTGAAAAAACAAAGAGAGAGAGAAGACTGAACTGAAAAGAGAGAGAGAGAAAGGGAGGAGGAGGAGAGAGAGAGAAAACACTGAAATGAACAGAGACAGAGAGAACTGAAAAAAACAGAGAGAGAACACTGAACTGAAAAGAGAGAGAGAAAGAGAGGAGGGGAGAGAGAGAGATAGAGAGAGAGAGGGGGAGAGAAAAATAGATAGATAGAGAGAGAGAAGACACTGAATTGAACACTAAGAGAGAGAGTGTGTTTGCGTGCGTGCGTGCGTGTGTGTTGTTGTTGTTGACTTCAATTTTACGTCTGTTCACTTCTAGTGATATTAGACGAGGGGGAACAAATGGAGGGGTGGATGTCTTATTTACAACAAAAAATAGATAAATAAAAAAAATAAAAAATTAGCCCCCCCCCCAAAAAAAAAACAACAACAAAAAAACACACCAACCATGCTTTTACAAAAAAATCACATAAAGAAACTTGGCAATGCAACAGGAATTATAAAAACCTAAAAACATGTCATTAACGTTAATGCAACTATAACAAATGTCCTAAGGGACTGCGATAAAGGCCTTTCACAATTTCAAATGCCAGTTTTAAATTATTGAATATGCTGGTAAGGGAATTTTCAGAAAAATGGGGCATGAAAGGTTTTACACTCTGGCAGTCAAAAAGTATATGAGTATTGGTGATATTCTCACCACATAGACATTTACCATTTTTACTGAATTTGGTTATCAATGCATTTAATTTCATTCTATAAAATAAAGCAGTTATTCTTCTTGACGTAAAAACATTTACACAATCCTTTGAATGGTTCACGACTGTTAAATTATCGGTGTTAATTGCAGTTCTAGTTAAAGATCTATCATTTTGCTGATTAGTTTCGGTGACCTTTCTCCATGATTTTTGTTCTAGTAAGCTGTACCCCTCTTTTAAGGATAGAGGCACATGCAATTCTATTGCATCCCGTTCATGTTTTGCACCTTTTTGGCAGCTCTATCCGCCCACTCATTTGGAAAGAATCCAGTGTGTGAAGGCACCCAACAAAAATTAACACTTATGCCCTTTAAGGTTAAGAGATGGATAACATGCTTAATTTCTAATATATTTTTTGAAGTTTTCTTATAACATGGAGATTTTAAAGCATACAATACCGACTTAGAATCAACGCAAAGAAGGATTTGAAATATATACAATGGCAAATCAAGAATATAAGTAAGACCCATTAATATTGCTATTAGTTCTGCTGTAAATATCGAGTGATATTTACCAACATAGTATGATTTTTCAATTTTCAACGCTGGTATAACAAAAGCAGAACCTGTTTCTTGATTATCTAGACGTGATCCGTCTGTATAAATTTGTAAATGGTCAGCATATTTATGATGAATGTGGGATCGGACATCAGAAACCATTATATTCAAATTGTCATTCTTGTTTACATTAGACACCTCTATGTCAAAGTGTGCTTTATTCATCTCCCATGATGGACAAGGTAAGATTGCTTCTCGTGTGTCCATGCTGAGTTGATTGACTTTAGAGTTTTGTACCAGATCAGACACATATGTACTTATGGGCATTATAGAGGCAATATATTTCGCTCTTTTAGGAAAATCCAATTCTGATTGTACTTCTATTTCTTCTGAAATAAAGTTTTCAGTCGTTTTGTTTCTAAGCACATATTTAGCACATGCCAGTTGACGGTAATCATCCAAAGGCAACATGCCGACTTCGTTATATGTTCCCAGGGCTGAGGCGTGATAAGGCACACCAAGAGCCAGCCTGTATGCTTTGCAGTCTATACTTTGTAACTTTTTAAGTAAATACTTAGGAGCACTGAAAAATACCTCTTTTGCGTGTGTGTGCGCGCGCGCGTGTGTGTTCGGGGGTGTTTGAGTAAAGGATGTGAGATATGCACATGCGTATATGTGTTTTATCGTTTTATTTCATTGTCATATAAAACAAACACGATGTGTGTGTGTGTGTGTGTGTGTGTGTGTGTGTGTGTGTGTGTGTGTGTGTGTGTGTGTGTGTGTGGCGCGTGCGCGCGCGCGCTACTTCTTGCTAATATTACTTCCCCTTCAAGGGATATCTTAAACAGACAGGTCTGTCTTTTTTGTTGTTTGAAATTACTTTGTAGTCCAGATTTTTTTTTAATCTTTTTTTTAAAAATTACTTCAAAATCTTTGATTTGACACGTTGACTTCAGAGTTCCGCCAAAAATCTATAAATTCCTTAAGAATGGATATTTTTTTTGTTATTTTAAACAATATTTTTTGTTTGACTTCTCTATATAGTTCTTTGTTGCTTTGTTGCCTTGTTGGTGTTATCTTTTTGTTTTGCTTTGGTGCTTTTTCTCTGGTTATGTTTATCGATTATGTTGAGAGTTTTTCTTCTTTGTTTGTTTTTTATTTTTATTTGACAACATCTTTAGTTTTCCGTCTTTTACTTGTCATCCTTTTCTTTCCTTTTTTTTCTTTTCTTTTTCTTTTCCATGCAGCGTTTTCTTTCTCTGTGATATTTTTTTGTCGTTGTTTTTGTTCCATTTTGTTGTTGCTGTTGACAACTTAATGGCGGTTTTTCATTTTGTTTTGGTGATTTTTTTTGTGGGTTGTTTGCGGGTTTTCTGTTTTTGTTTTGTTTGGAAGTTCTGTTGTAGCCTTGTCTCTGTAAAGAAAAGAAAAAACACTGGAAACTTTTTTTGTGTGTTCCTGCCTTTCCGTCTTTTTCCCCCTTCTTTTTATTTATTTATTCTTTATGTGCGGGGATCCTCCTTGTTTTACTGTCAGTTTTCTTCCTATTAGTGTGTGTGTGTGTGTGTGTGTGTGTGTGTGTGTGTGTGTGTGTGTGTGTGTGTGTGTGTGTGTGTGTGTGTGTGTAAGTGTGTGTGTATGTCTGCCTGTATCTGTTTATTTATTTATCCTTTTATATCGAGGACTATGGAAAATATTTTTATATATTTATTTTATATTCATATTTATTCTTTTATAACGACGATTATGGAATAAGCACTCATGTGCTTTTTTACATCCTGTCCCCGTGTATATGCGGTTTTGTAAATTATGTCATCTGTTCCCACCGGCACACAATGGCCTACTCTTACAAAAACCGGAACAGGATTTAACGTGTGCGCAAGATGTTCTGTTTACGTGTGTGTTGGCACTTGCGTGTGCGTTCGTCCCCGGCCGTACTTGCAATTGCGCATGCATAGATGCATGCACGCGCGCACTCACACACACACATACACACACACACACACACACACACACACACACACACACACACACACACACGCACGCGCATGGCGTCATTTCCACGACCATCTTCTGCATTACAGGGAGGACAAGGCATCAGCAGCGAGTGTACAGTGTTTGTTCTGTTCGCTGCTTGAAACCACAAAGTTACTTTGATCTGGGCTGCTGAAGTGTGCATGCGTTCATGCGTGCGTGCTTGCGTGTGTGTGTGTGTGTGTGTGTGTTTGTGTTTGTGTGTGTGAGTGTT
>CM054168.1:18912639-18915139 GCA_028751875.1 Rapana venosa | reverse complement strand
ACAGAACCCCCCCCCAAAAAAAACCCACAAAACAGCAATAAAAGAATAATCAAACCAAACTAAAACTTAAAAATCAACTGTCGTGAGGATTAATATCTCTTTACTATCGAAAGGAAAGAAAGAAAAAAATACCAAAACGAACAACAAAGAAATATTGCCTGAAACGAACAGAAACACAGACAAAGGAAAAAAGACACAAAAACAGAACAATGAAATTATAACACCAAAGAAACACTTAGAAATGAACAGTCGTGAGGATTAACATCTCTTTGATATTGGAAAGAAAGAAGGAAGGGGAAAAACCCAGAACAACAAAGAAACGTGGACTGAAACAAACAGAAACAAAAGCAGAGGAAAGAAACAGAATAACAGAATACTGAAACCAAACTAAAACTTAGAAAATGAACAGTCACGGGGACTAAGATCTCTGTTTGTATATTGAAAAGAAAGACAGGGGAGAAAAACCACTAACAAAGAAACATAAACTGAAACAGACAGAAACACAAACAAAGGAGAAAGAAACACAATGAAAGAATAATCAAACCAAACTAAAACTTAGAAATCAACAGTCATAGGGACTAACAGGTCTTTGATACTGTAAAGAAGAGAAAAGAAGAAAAGAAAAAGAAAAAAAAAAGAAAGAAAAAAGAAGAAAAAAAAAAAGAAAGAAAGAAGAAAGAAAAAGAAAGAAAGAAAGAAACAGAATGAAACAGAAAAAAAGAAAATAGAAAGACTGAGACGAACGGAAACACAAACAAAAGGAAAAAACTCAATAAAAGAATGATAACACAAAAGAAACCCTTAAAAATAAACAGTCCTGATGATTAATCAGATCTTTAACACTGGAAAGAAAGATAGGAGGAAGAAAACAACTAACAAAGAAACACAGACAGAAACTGAAATGAAAGGAAAGAAACACAGAAAGAAATATAAAAGATTGATCTTAGAGGTCAACAGTCCAAGGGACTAACAGATCTTTTAATATTGGAAAGAAAGAAAGAAAGAAAGAAAGATAGATAGATAGATAGATAGATAGATAGATAGATAGATAGATAGATAGATAGATAGATAGATAGACAGATAGATACATAGATACATAGATAGATAGATATATAGATACATATATATATATAGATACATAGATAGATAGATACATAGATACATAGATAGATACATAGATACATATTTACATCGATGGATGGATGGATGGATGGATGGATGGATGGATGGATGGATGGATGGATGGATAGATAGATAGAACAGAAAGCAGAAAGAAAGAAAGAAAGAAAGCAGAAAAATCAGAGCGAGAAAGAAAAATGACCTGAAATAGACAGAAACACAAACAAAAGAAAAGGAAACGCAAAATCACAATAAAAGAATAATCACACAAAACAAAACTTAGAAATCAACAGTCGTGAGGATTATCATCTCTTTAAAATGGAAAGAAAGGATTGAGAAAAAACAAAACTAACAACAAAGAAATATCGACTGAAACAAACAGAAACACACAGACAAAGGGAAGACAGACACAGAAACAGAACAAAGAAATTATAACACTAAAGAAACACTTAGAAATGAACAGTCGTGGGATTATCATCTCTTTAATATTGGAAAGAAAGAAAGAAGGAAAAAACCCAGAAGAACAAAGAAACAGAGACTGAAACGAACAGAAACACAAAAGTAAAGATACACAGAAACAGGACAAAAGAATGATAACACCAAAGAAAAACTTAGAAATGAACAATCGTGAGGACGAACATATCTTTAATAGCGAAAATAAGGAATCCCCTGTAGTAAGGACACCGGGACCCTGTCAGTATAAATAGCATCCCCACCTTCTGGAAATTTCCTGCTAGAAATTCCCACTTTTTCTATCCATCTTTTCGTGTCTGCCTTGTTCCTTTTCTTTCTGTCACCTCCTTCTTGTCTATTTTCTGCCTTCTTGGTCCATTCTCTTGCCTTTTTTTCACAGAAAGACTTCAAAGATAACAGTTTTCTTCCATGCCGATGTCGGATGCGCTGGGCCTGACTTGTCAGGTGCTTAGCGGCAGCACAACGCATTAATTTTTCGTTCATATGACTGACAATAATAGTTGCTCTCTGAGCGTTCGACGACGACGACGAAGAAAGAAAGAAAGAAAGAAAGAAAGAAAAGGAGGAGGAAGAAGAAGAAGAAGAAGAAGAAGAAGAACAAGAAGAACAAGAACAAGAACAAGAGCAAGAACAAGAACAAGAAAAAAAAAGAAGAAGAAGAAAAAGAAGAAGAAGGAGAAAAAAGAAGAAGAAGAAGAATTGCGAAAATTAGAATTGCGAAGAAGAAAAAAAAGAAAGGAAGAGAGAAAGGAAAAAGAAAGAAAGAAAGAAAGGAACACAGAACGAAACAAACAGAGACAGAAACAAAGCGAAAAAAGAAACCCAGAAACACAATAAAAAGAACGATCAATCCAAAAGAAAAAAAACTTGGAGAATTGCAGAAGAGCAGAGGAGAGTAACGGCCCGT
>CM054168.1:18897639-18905139 GCA_028751875.1 Rapana venosa | reverse complement strand
GATACCTCGGGTGCCCTCGGATACCTCGGATGGCCTCGGATACCTCGGATGGCCTCGGATACCTCGGGTGGCCTCGGATACCTCGGGTGGCCTCGGATACCTAGGATAGCCTGTCAGTACAAACATCACTCCTATCGTCAGGAAATTCTGTGCTAAGAATTTCCTCTCCTCTATCCCCCTCTTTCTTTCTGCCTCGTTCTTTTTCTTCCTGTCACCACCTCCTTCTTGTCTTATTTTCTACCGTCTTTGTCCATTCCCCTGCCTTTATTTCCACGGAAGACTTCATTCTCTCCCGCGCTGGTGTCGGATGCGCTGGGCCTGACTTGTCAGGCGCTTAGCGGCAGCGCAACACATGTTCGCTTCTATGACAGACAAAAGTAGTTGCTGTCTGAGCGTTCAACGAAAAAGAAGAAGAAAAAGAAGAACAAGAACAAGAACAAGAAGAAGAAAAAGAGCTGTCTGAGCGTTCAACGAAAGAGAAGAAGAAGAAGAAGAAGAAGAAGAAGAAGAAGAAGAAGAAGAAGAAGAAGAAGAGAAGAAAGAAGAAAGAGGAGAACGAGAAAAAGAAGAAGAAAACGAAGAAGAAGAAGAAGAAGAAGAAGAAGAAGAAGAAGAAGAAGAGGAAGAAGAACAAGAACAAGAACAAGAAGAACAAGAAGAAGAAAAACAACAAAGAAGAACACAACAACAAGACGAAAAAGAACAATAACAAGAAGGTGAAGAACAAGGAGAAGAAGAAGAACAACAACAACTACAACAACAACAACAACAACAACAACTAAAATATGTAAAATGAAATTTTCCACGCGTCTAGAACAGTGTCATCTCGTTAGCAAATTGATTCTTTTTTAAGACTAGCCTCTCTGTCTCTGTCTCTCTCTGTCTGTCTCTCCCTCTGTCCATTGTCTGTATCTCTGTCTCTCTGTCTCTTGTCTGTCTCTTGTCTGTCTGTCGCTCTCTCTCTCCCCATCTGTGTTGTGTGTGTGTGTGTGTGTGTGTGTGTGTGTGTGTGTGTGTGTGTGTGTGTGTGTGTGTGTGTGTGTGTGTGTGTGTGTGTGTTGCCCGTGGTCTGTTTTTATTGATGTGTTTTTATGTATATGGCAGTCTTGGCCTTTTAAACACAAGTATCAATTGCATTCGGTGGTATAGTCAACAGAGCTTTATGATACGATGTTTTTACCTCTTGTGTCTACGTTCTTGTGAAATAACCTCTGTCGTTCTGTCTGTTTTCCTCTTCTTCTTCATCTTCTTCTTCTTTGTCTTCTTCTTCTTCTTTGTCTTCTTCTTCTCCTTCTTCTTCGTCTTCTTCTTCTTCGTCGTCTTCTTTTTTCTTCATCTTCTTCTTACGTCTTCTGCTTCTTCTTTTCGTTCATCTTCTTCTTCTACTTCTTCTTCCTTTTCTTCTCTTCTTTGTCTTCTTTTTTCTTCTTCTCCTTCTTCTTCCTTTTCTTCTTCTTCGTCTTCGCCGTCTTCTTCTCTTTTTCTTCTTCTTCTTCCTTTTCGCCTTGTTCTTCTTCTTCGTCTTTTTCTTCTTCGTCTTCTTCTTCGTCGTCGTCGTCGTTGTCGTCTTCTTTTTCTCTTCGTCTTCTTCTCCTTCGTTTTCTTCTTCTTTCTTCTCTTTTCTTCTTCCTTTTCTTCTTCTTCTTCTTCTTCTTCTTCTTCCTTCTTCTTCTTCTTCTTCTTTCTTCTTCTTCTTCTTCTTCTTCTTCTTTTTCTTCGTCGTCGTCGTCGTCGTCGTCGTATTATTCGTATTCTTCGTATTCTTCTCCTTCGTTTTCTTCTCCTTCGTCTTCTTCTTCTTTGTCGTCGTCGTTGTCGTCTTCTTCTTCTCCTTCGTTTTCTTCTTGTTCTTCTTCTTGTTCTTCTTCTTCCTCTTCTTCTTCGTCTTCCTCTTCTTCTTCTTCTTCTTCTTTTTCTTCTTCTTCTTCTTCTTCTTCTTCTTCTTCTTCTTCTTCTGTCTTCTTCTTCTTCTTCTTCTTCTTCGTCTTGTCTTCTTCTTCGTCTTGTCTTCTTCTTCTATCCTTCTTCTTCTTCTTCTTCTTCTTCTTCTTCTTCTTCTTCTTCTTCTTCTTCTTCTTCTTCTTCTGTCTTCTTCTTCGTCTTGTCTTCTTCTTTTCGTCTTGTCTTCTTCTTCTTCGTCTTGTCTTCTTCTTTTTTCGTCTTGTCTTCTTCTTCTTCTTCTTCTTCTTCTTCTTCTTCTTCTTCCCTTCGTTTTCTTCTTCTTCTTCTTCTTCTTCTTCTTCTTCTTCTTCTTCTTCTTCTTCTTCTTCTTCTTCTTTTCTTCTTCTTTCTCCTCCTCCTCCTCCTCCCTCCTTTCTCCTCCTCCTTCACCTCCTCCTTCTCCTCCTTCTCCTCCTCCTTCTTCTTCTTCTTCTTCTTTTACTTCTTCTTCGAACGCTCGGACAGCAACTATTGTTGTCTCTCTTCTGAGCGAAAACACGTTGTGCTCCATTAGAGCTTGTGACAAGCCAGGTCTAGCTCATCTGACTTTGGCACGCGAGATGGTTGTTTCCTTTTAATTATTAGTTCTGGGGTTTAAAAAGGCGGGAGATTGGACCAAAAAGGTAGAACATTGGCAAGAAGGAGGTAACGGGAAGAGAAGAAACCAAGAGAGGGATGGAAAAGAGGGTAATTTATAGTACAGAGTTTCCAGAAGGTGGGGATGGTATGGATACTGACAGCTTCCCCCACTTGCATCCCCATAGGGGACTTTTGATTGGACCTGGGAGATAAGATTGAAGGTTTAAGATCGGTGTATTGTGGACTGCAGCCTTGCAGAACCTGTGTGTGTGTGTGTGTGTGTGTGTGTGTGTGTGTGTGTGTGTGTGTGTGTGTGTGTGTGTGTGTGTGTGTGTGTGTACGACTCTGTGTGCGTGTAAGCCCGTATGTGTGTGTGTGACTGTGTGAGTGTGTGTGTGTGTGTGAGGAGAGAGAGAGAGAGAGAGAGAGAGAGAGAGTGTGTGTGTGTGTGTGTGTGTGTGTGTGTGTGTTGTGGTGTGTGTGTTGTGTGTGTGTTTTGTGTGTGTGTGTGTATGACTGCGTGTGCGTGTAAGCCCGTGTTTGTGTATGACTGTGTGTGTTTGTGTGTGTGCATGCGCACGTACGCGTGTGGTGTGTGTGTTTCTTTGTGTGTGTACGTGCGTGTGTGTGTGTCTGTGTGTATTCAAGTGTGTGTATATGACTCTGTGAGTGTATGTGCGTGCGAGTGTTGTGTGTATGGTTCTGTGTGTGTGTGCACGCGCGCGCGTGCATGTGTGTGTGAGAGAGAAAGAGAGAGAAATAGAGAGAGGGGTGGGTGTCTATATGATAAAAGTCATGTGCTGTTTACAAATACAAGCTTGGAAATACACATCTTTTAACAACTCTCTCCCCCCCCTCTCTCTCTCTCTGTCTCTCCCTCTCCCTCCCCCCCTCTCTCTCTCTCTCTCTCTCTCTCTCTCCCCTCTCCCTCTCTCTCTCTCTCTCCCTCTCTCTCTCTCTCCCTCATCTCTCTCTCTCTCTCTCTCCTCTCCCTCTCTCCTCCTCTCTCTCTCTCTTTCTCCCCTCTCTCTCTCTCTCATCTCTCTCTCCCTCTCTCTCTCCTCCTCTCTCTCTCTCTCCTCTCTCTCGCCCCTCTCTCTCTCTTCTCTCTCGCTCTCTCCTCTCTCTCCCTCGCTCTCTCTCTCTCTCTCCCTCTCTCTCTCTCTCTCGCCCTCTCTCTCTCTCTCGCCCTCTCTCCTTCTCTCTCTCTCCCCCCTCTCTCCCTCTCTCTCCTCTCTCCCCCTCTCTCCCTCTCTCTCTCTCGCCCTCTCTCTCTCTCTCTCTCGCCCCTCTCTCTCTCTCCTCTCGCCCTCTCTCTCCTCTCTCTCTCTCTCTCTCTCCCCCCTCTCTCTCCTCTCTCTCATCTCTCTCTCTCCCCCCCCTCTCTCCCTCCTCCTCACACTCTCCCTCTCTTCATCTCTCTCTCTCTCTTTCTCTCTCTCTCTCTCTCTCGACCCTCTCTCTCTCTCTCTTTCTCTCTCTCTCTTCTCTCTCTCTCTCTCTCTCTTCTCTCTCTCTCTCTCTCTCTCTCTCTCTCTCTCTCTGTCTTCTCCCCCCCCTCCCCCACTACGTCAACATCTCTGACCAACTGATGACATTTTACGTGATACTGCTCGTCATCTTGACCTGTTTGTTTTCATTACAAGTGACAACTGCCTCTTTGCATTAGAGTATGCATAAAGAAGATAATTGCCGATTCTTCTCTGTGTGTTTGATTGTGTGTGTTGTGTGTGTGTGAGTGTGTGTGTGTGTTGTGTGTGTTTATTTTTTTTTATTTTTTATATCGTGGATAATGGTGTGTGTGTGGTGTGTGTGTGCGTGTGTGTGTGTTTGTTTTTTTGTTTGTTTAATGTCCATTCACTACTTGGTGATAAGGACACACCCGCATTCAGACCAACTTCTCTCTCTCTCTCTTCTCTCTCTCTCTCTCTCTCTCTCTCTCTCTCTCTCTCTCTCTCTCTCTCTCTCTCTCATGTATGTATATCTATATTCTCACAACTGTCTACAGTAGGGGTCTTACTGGGGAAAAATATATAATATCAGCAACTGATGTTATGAATTGCTGAGAGTCATATAAAACTTCTTGAACAGTGGAATATTTTTTATGAATATCTATTCCTCTCTTTTTGAACAGGTCAGTTAGGATTGGGCACTCAAACAATAAATGGTGGATTGAAAGAGATTGAGAACAGCAACATGTCACATTTTTAGAATATTTAGTGTTCCATGCATTTAGCCTCATTTTATATATTAAAATTTCTACTTTCCGTGAGCAAGAGATGTTTTCTAAGTGTGTTTTCTTCATTTTGGAATGCATACAATTCATCAATTTAGCATTAATTTCATATGAGGACAATGCGAGATTGGAATCCAACATTTCAATGTTGCAATCAGAGGCACCTTGTTTTGCTAAAGAATCAACCAACTCATTCCAATAGATTCCACAGTGAGAAGGGACCCAGCAAAAAGTTATTTGTATGCCTCTGCTTGCAATACAATGTATCAAGAATTTAATCTCAAATACAATATCTTTCCTTATGTTCCCCTGCCAGTGCTTTTTTGCCATCAATACTGCTTTTGAGTCAACGCAAAAAGGAATGTTGCGAATATCAAGCGCAGTATTTGACAAAAAATTCAAGGCCATAAGGATTGCAAACAATTCACACGTAAAAATAGAAAAATGTTTTCCTATATGAAATGATTTTTGTACTTTTAAAACAGGAATCACAAATGTGTGTGTGTGTGTGTGTTGTGTGTGTGTGTGTGTGTGTGTGTGTGTGTGTGTGTGTGTGTGTGTGTGTGTGTGTGTGTGTGTGTGTGGTGTGTGTGTGTGTGTGTGTGTGTGTGTGTGCGTGCGTGCGTGTGTGTGAGTGTATGTGTGTGTGTGTGTGTGTGGTGTGTGTGTGTCCCTCTCCCTCTCTCTCTCTCTCTTTCTCTGTTCTTCTGTCTGTCTGTTCCTCTGTCTATCTGTCTGACTGTCTGTCTGTCTGTGTCTGTCTGTTTGTATGCATGTCTTCTCTCTGTCTCTGTCTGTGTGTATGTCTCTCTCTCTCTCCTGTTTTCTTGACATATATAATTTTTTTGGGTTTGTTTGGTGTAAATGCAATCTGAACATATTCTCTCTCTCTCTCTGTCTCCCTCTCTTGTCTCTGTGCCTCCCCCCCCCCCCCCCCCCCCCCCCTCTCTCTGTCTCCCTCTCTCACTCTTTCTCTTTCTCTATGTCTTCTTAGTATATTTGATATAGATAGATAGATAGATAGATAGATAGATATATAGATAGATAGATAGATAGATAGATAGATAGATAGATAGATATTCTTTCTGAATGCAATTGACACTTCTGTATTCTGAAAAGTGTCTGGCTGTAAGGTACCACAGCAGGTGAAGCTTCAGTCACCACCAGGACCTCTGATGAAGGCTCATCCAGGAGCCGTAACTCCAGTCAGGTCAGGCCAAAGGCATGGTGGTTCTTACACAAAAATGCCTGAAAATGCTGTCATTGACAGATTCTATTTTCTAGCATTTCTTATTTTTCCTTTTATTAAAAAAGTGAATCTTTGAAAATCATTTTCAAAAATGATGGAGAAGTTTTAAGTGATTACCTTCACTTTGTTTTCCTCCACTAGTATTTCTGCATTAATATAGATAGATAGATAGATAGATAGACAGATAGATAGATAGATAGATAGATAGATAGATAGATAGATAGATAGATAGATAGATAGATAGATAGAGAGAGAGAGAGAGAAATAGAGAGATAGATAGATAGATAGATAGATAGATAGATAGATAGATAGATAGATAGATAGATAGATAGATAGATAGAATTTTTATTGGCTTTGTTTGGTATAGATGAAATCTGAAGATATTCTCTCTCTCTTTCTCCCTCTCTCCCTCCGTTCTTCTTTGTCTCTCCCTCCCTCCCTCCCCCTCTCTCTGTATCTGTGTCTTTCTCTGTCTCTCTCTCTCTCTGTCTCTCTCTCTCTCTTCTCTCTCTCTTCTCTCTCTCTCTCTCTCTCTCTCTCTCTCTCTCTCACTCTTCAGCCAATTTTAACCAGGTGATGACATTCAACGTCATGAAGCTGGTCATGTTACACATCATGTTTGGTTTTTCATTAAACGTGGGAACAAACTGCTAGGTTAAAGTAAAGATGTCACGCATGTGCGCGCGCGCGCGCGAGCGTATGTGTGTGTGTGTGTGTGTGTGTGTGTGTGTGTGTGTGTGTGTGTGTGTGTGTGTGTGTGTGTGTGTGTGTGTGAAACTAGATATGTAGAGAAAGCTCTCTCTGTCTGTCTCTCTGTCTGTCTGTTGCTCTTTCTCCCTCCCCCCTTCTCTCTCTCTCTCTCTCCCTCCCCCTCTCTCTCTCCCCACTCTCTTCCCCCTATCTCTCTCTCCCCTCTCTCTCCCTCTGTTCTTCTGTCTGTCTCTCTGTTCTCTGTCTTTCTGTCTCTCTGTCGCTCTCTCTTTCTCTCCCTTTCTCTCTCTGTCTCCTTTTCTCTCTCTTCCTTTCTCTCCTCTCTCTCTCTCTCTCTCTCTCTCTCCTCTCCTCTCCTCTCTCTCTCTCTCCCTCTCTCTCCCTCTCCCCACCCCCCCTCTCTCTCTCTCTCTCCCTCTCTCCCGTCTCTCTTTCTCATTCCCTCCCTCTCTCCATCCCTCCCTCCCTCTCTCCTCTCTCCTCTCTCTCTCCCTCGCCCTCTCTATTCCTCTCCCCCCTCTCCCTCCCTCTCTCTTTCCCTCTCCCTCCCTCTTTCTCATTTTTTCTCTCTCTCTCCCCCTCTCCCTCCCCTCTATTTCTCCCACTCCCTCTCTCTCTCTCTCCTCTCCCTCTCTCTCTATCTCTCCCTCTCACTTTCTCTCTCTCCCTCCCTACCTCTCTCTTTCTCCCTCTCTCTCGCCCTCTGTCTATCTCCCCTCTCTCCTTCTCTCTCCCTCTGTCTGTCTCTCCCTCCCTCTCTCTCCCTCGCTCTGTCTCCCTCCCT
>CM054168.1:18878226-18889639 GCA_028751875.1 Rapana venosa | reverse complement strand
GGGAGAGGGGGAGAAAGATAGATAGTGTATGTAGGGGAGGGAGGGAGAAGTAGGGGTGTGAGAAGAAAAGGAACTACAGGGTGGGGGTGGGGGGGATGGTAAGGAGAAAGAGAAAGGGAAGGGCGGGGAGGGGGGGGGGGGAGGAGTAAGGAAGTAGATGGACAAAAGGGGAGAGAGGAGGGGGAGAAAGAAAGATAGTGTGTGTGTGGTGTGGGGGGGGGGGGGCAACAAAGGAAGTGCAGTGTAAGGTAAAGGTAAAGGAGTCCCATAACCTGTAAGGTCGTAGGGGAGCGAGGCGTCAGAGACCTCACTTCTCTAGGGCCAGCATATTGAGGGCAGCGGCGCCCATCTCCTCTCCCTCGCTGCTTTACCTTCCCAGACCCTAAAGAGGGCAGGTACCCATTGACAGCTGGGTGAACTGGGGGAACTGTACTGAAGCCAAGGCGTGGCGCAAACGGTCACCTATCCAACTGGTAACCACCACGCTCGACGCTGCTTAACTTGGCTGGGGGAAAGCGAGTGCTCCGACCACTGAGCTATCCCGTCCCAGTGCAGTGTAGAGAGTAAGAAAGTGGCTAGCACAAAAATAGGGGAGAGAGAGGAGGGGGAAAAGAAAGATAGTGTGTGTGTGTGGGGGGGGGGGGGGGGGGGGGGAGAGAAGTTGAGAAGAAAGAGAAAAGGTACGGGTGGGAGGGAGGGGGGTAAGGAAGTGGCTAGAACAAAAGGGAAGAGAGAGGGGGGGGGGGGGGGGCTAGGGGAGAGGTGGAGAGAAAGAGTATGTGTGGGGGGTGGAGGAGAAAAAAGGGAGAGAGGGGGTGGAGAGGGAGAGAATGGGGGGGGGGGGGGAGGAGAGGAAGAGAGAAAAGGCAGTTAAGGAAATAAGGAAGTGAAAAAAGACAACAAAAGGGGAACGACGGAGAGGGGAATGGAGAGAGGGGGGAGGGGGGGGGAGAGAGAAATATAATTGGGGGGTGGGGGGGGGGGGGGCGTGGCTGGGAGGGGGGGTGGATGTGCCTTTCTCTCTCTCTCTGTCTCTCTCTCTGTCTCTCTCTGTCTTTCGGATGAGACCATAAACAGACTATAAACCGTGGTCCCGGTTGCGAACGCACGCAGAACATCTTGCGTACACGTTAAAACCTGATCCGCTTTTCGGAAAAGTAGGTCATTGTGTGCCGGTGGGAACGGAAGACAAAATTGACAAAACTGCATACGCACGGGGACTGGGTGTGAAAAAACACACGAACGCCTATTTCATTATCTTCGAAATAAAAGAATAAAATAAAAATAATAGATAAATAAAATCTCTCTCTCTCTCTCTCTCTCTCTCTCTCTCTCTCTCTCTCTCCTCTCTCCTCTCTCTCTCTCTCTCTCTCTCTCTCTCTTCTCTCTCTCTCTCTCTGAATAAGAAGTGAAGGGGGGTTCTGGTTTTATGTGTACATACATACATACAAACATATTATATTATATAATATATTATATATATATATATATATAAATATAATATATAATACACATACACACATATAATATGTATGTATATATAAAATATATATGTATATAATACATATAATATATATGTATATAATATATACACACATACATACAAACAGACATATAACTCTGTGTGTTTATCTCATTGATAGATAGGTTTGTTTCTATAACTTTTTTTCCATTCATTCTTATTTTCCTGTTTAACCAAAGTATTACCTGAAAATATTTTCCTAGCTAACCCTAAACTGTGAGTGCGTGTGTGTCTGTGTGTGGGCGTGCGTGCGTGCACGCGTGCACGTGATTGTGTCGTGCGTGTGTAGACCTTAAACCAACCTCAGGACCAGACGCTATTCTGGGTACATACATACATATACGCACACAAGCGTACATACATCAGCGCCAAACCAAACTGACCAGACAAGGGACCTGACTCATAACCTCAATCCATCCATGACAGACTCTGATGTCGCTGGACATACAATCCTACCCCCCACCCCCAACCACCATCCACCCACCACCACCCATCCACCCACCCCCCAAACGTGCACAGATCAATCATCGATTGGAGGTGATCGATGTGTAAGGGAGAAGGTATAGATTTCTGGTGTGGCGGATGGAGAAAGGAAAGGGTCAGAAGTCATGATGGTGGACGTGGACATGTTTTATGGACTTAGTCTTGGACAGGCCGGGAGTGCAGAGGTTTGTGAGGAGGAGGAGGACGACGACTTTTTGTTCTGTCTCTGTAAAGGTCAGGGGGGGGAAATGTTGTGTAAATGCAGAAAAACGCTGAAAAAATAAAACACACGTGCACACATACACACATACACACACACACACATACACACACACACACATACATATATATATATATATATATATATATATATATATATATATATATATATATATATATATATATATATATAAAAATATATATATATACATATATATAATTATTTTCTATATCATATTATATATTTTTTTTTTAATCATCTGTGCGCTTGATTTGCTGCTTTACAAGATTCAGCGCTATATAAATTCCATCCATTATTATTATTCTTATTCTTATTTTATTATATTTTATTATATATATATATATATATATATATATATATATATATATATTTGTTGTGTGTGTGTGTGTGTGTGTGTGTGTGTGTGTGTGTGTGTGTGTGTGTGTGTGTGTGTGTGTAACACAAATACACACACACGAAAGCGCACAAATCTGTCTAAATGCACAAACACATGTACACCACACACACACATACACGAACACACACACACGAACACACACACACACACACACACATATATATATATATATATATATATATATATATATAATATATATATATCATAAATATATATATACATATATATATATATATAATGTACAAACACACGTACACCACACACATACACAAACACACACTTACACACACACACACTTACACACGCGCACACACACACACACACACACACACACACACACACACACACACACACACACACACACACACTGCTATGGCGGTTGTTCATTGGAAGAAACGTCCCTTAGACCCAAAAAATGCCCCCCACGACCAGCCATTTGTATTGACCCGATGAAGAACAGCCCTGAGTACCACTGGTAGCAGTAGTCTGTCATCTGTGGGTTCCGTTCTTTTCTCGTAGGGTTAAGCTGCAACTCAGGGGACGGGATAGCTCAGTGGTCAGAGCACTTGCTTTCCCCCAGCCAAGGTTAAACAGCGTCGAGCGTGGTTGCCAGTTGGATAGGTGACGGTGTGCGCGCCTTGGCTTCAGTACAGTTCCCCCTAGTTCACCCAGCTGTAAATGAATACCTCCCCTCTTTAAGGTCTATCTATCTATCTATCTATCTATCTATCTATCTGTCCCGTAGCCTGACGACCGTGGGGGCACCCTCAAAGACTCAACAACCAGTTCCCTCCATTCCTCTCTCTGTTCTGCCTTTCTCAGGGTTTTGTTGAGTTCTAGGCCTGTCCATTCGCTGATGTTATCCTCCCAGCTCTTCCTTGGTCTGCCTCTTCTTCTTCCTCCTTGAACAGTGCCTTGTAAAACTGTCTTTGCAAGTCCTTTGGATCTTGTGACATGCCCATACCATTTAAGTTTACGCTTTTTCACGATCGTTAGAAGGTTCTCATAGGGTCCAATGGTTTGCTGGATTCTGTTAGGGTCAGGGAAGGTAAAGTAGCGAAGGAGAGGAGATGGGCGCCGCCTTCAATATGCTGGCCCCTGGAGAAGTTGAGGTCTCTGACGCCTCGCTCCCCTACGACCGCATAGGTTATGTGACACCTTTACCTTTACTTAATGCTGCAACTGTAGAAACGACATTTTGGAGGATGGGAACAAGTAGCTCCAAAAGCCCGGTAGAGCAGTATGTCATTACTTTGGAAACGACGTTTTGGGGGACAAAGGACTCATTCTTGTGGGTGTCATCATGCATGTGGGGATACTCCTTCTTCTTCTTCTTCTTCTTCTGGCTTCCCCTCCTCTTTCTCCTCCTCCTCCTTCTGCTTCTTCTTCTTTCTTTCTTTTTCTTCTTCATTCTTCTTTTCTTCTTTTTTTTCTTTTTCTTCTTCTTCTTTTTTTTTTATTCCTCTTCCTCCTCCTCCTCCCTCCTCCTCCTCCTCTCCTCTCCTTCTTCTTCTCCTTTCTTCTTCTTCTTCTTCTTCTTCTTCTTCATCAAATGCTCAGATAGCAGCTATTGTTGTCTGTCATAAGGACAAAAATGCGTTGCGCTGCCATTAAGCGCCTGACAAGTCAGGCCCAGCGCATCCAATTTCGACATGATACTAGTGAAACTGTCGACACAAAAAATTATCCAAATAAGATGTAAAAGTAGTAAAGAAAACGAATATAAAAATATATGCTAAGAAAATAGAATTGCATAAGATGCTTCATTTATTACCCAAAAAATTCATATAAATAAACAAGAACAGAAGTAGTGAAGTATATTAATGAAAACCGCAAAGTAAAAGTGTAAAATAGAAGGGGGGGGGGATAATCAAGAATTTTTTTTAAAGTAAGTGAACCAATCAGTCAATGAAAAGGTAAGTAAATGAATAACGAATACTTCAACAATTTTTTTCCGGAAATGTAAAACTTCAAAACTGTGCAGGGACAAAAGATAACACAAGTCAGTTCTGATGCTATATCAGAATTATCCAGGGGAGGAAAATTTCCCCTAGGAGCATGTTCAACAAAACACTTGCCCCTAAAACTCGCCATAAAGGTCAAACATCATCAAAAAAGTAATAAAACGTGTGACACACAAACGTTGTTAATGACACTAAACCGGTTTCCAGTAACCGGTAGCAACGTCTGCCGTAAAAGCTTTCCAATATGTCTTCTTCGCAGCGCCCTCTGGGCGGGAACAGGGTCGATAACTCTGTCCAACATGGATGTCGTGGAAGAGAGTGCTTCCCCCTCCATACACAGGCTACACTCCTGCTTTAGATCTTGTCACTTTTTCTTCTATTTTCTTATTTTCACTCTTGCATTCATACCGCACCTACTAAAGCATCCACAAAAATAAAAACCATTTTTTGGTGAAAGACTAGCCTCTGACTTAATACTCATGAGATTTTTCAGAAATTTAAAAGATTTACATTTTTATTTAGCAAACACTGTACTCTTCTCAGTCCTTTGTCATCTGCTGGCTTCCTAACCACAATATACATGCGCAGGGTCAACACTGTAGGAACACAAACAATCCTTATTTGACGATCATTTCCAACTTTCTGGTGACTACCTGGTATTGCTGTATGTCCTCAGTACCCCCAAAACAAGTACACAATGCATTTTTTCACATTTTTTTAACAATCTGTGAAAATCGGCACAGTGTTTTCAGACCACCACTCTCTAGAAAATACTACATGACCCACAAGCTAAAGCAGGAGTGTAGCCCAATGGCTAAGCGTGTCACAGATGGGGATCTATCAAGGATGAAGGCCTTCTAGAATATCTTCAGCTTATTTGAAGATTCTATAGTCGTCTATACTACTTTCAGTCACGGCAGATTTCTGTGCATTAAAACTCGAGCTGCTCTCCCTGCGTCGCCACAAGAGCAGCGCCACCCTGTTTTCCGTTTGCTAGTATATTTCTTTCCTTTCGAGGGTGGCTTTTTTCTACAGAATTGTGCTAGGGACAATATTTATTGTTGCTGGTGTGCGAGGGGGGTGGAGGGTTGTGATGGCTAATTTAATGAGCGTGAGTTAACATCAGTGCAGACTCCACTCTCCCCAAAGGTCCTTCGGATGAGACTATAAACCGAAGCCCCGTGTACGAACGCACGCAGAACATCTTGCGCACACGTTAAATCCTGTTCCACTTTTCGAAAGAGTAGGCCATTGCGTGCCGGTGGGAACAGATGACAACATTTACAAAACCTCATACACACGGGGACTGTATGTAAAAAAAGCCATGATGGCTTATTACACTATCCCCAATATAAAAAGAATAAATAAATAAATAAAAAATAAAAATAATAAATTTGTGTTGAACACGGGACCTCGGTTTGCCGTCTCATCTGAAAGACTAGCACCCAGACCAAGACACAAGGTTTAATGGATGGCGGGAAAGTTAGGGTTCAAACCAAGGGGGAGAGGGGATCGAACCCGCGATTTCCTGCGGTCTTGGCAGAACCGTTACCTCCAGAGCACCCACGACGTGGTAACAACTCCTGAACACAGTCTCTTAGATACAGAGGCTTGTGCAAACATTTGTAGCTAAGCTGCGTTAGTCACTATGTGTAAAGCATAGAGCATACAAAAAAAGGTAAAGGTGTCCCATAACTTATAAGGTCGTGGGGGAGCGAGGCATCAAAGACCTCACTTCTCTAGGGGACCAGCATATTGAGGGCGGCGCCCATCTCCTCTCCCTCGCTGCTTTACCTTCCCTGACCCTAAAGAAGGCAGGTACCCATTTACAGCTGGGGGAACTGGGGGACTGTGCTGAAGCCAAGGCAGGCAAACGGTCACCCATCCAACTGGTAACCACGCTCGATGCTGCTTAACCTTGGCTGGGGGAAAGGGAGTGCTCTGACCACTGAGCTATCCTGTCTCAGAGTATACAGTGGCGATCAATAAAATCTATAAATAGCAATTGACAGAGCATGAAATCAAGATTTTAAAGAAAAGAAAGAAATATATATATATATATATATATATATAGATATATATATATATATATAAGAAAGAGATGCAGGGAGTCATGACTTAGAATGGATCATAAAAAGCTTCTATAATTGCACGGGTATGAAGAAAAGCGCACGTGCTCGCGCGCTCACAAGTAGATGTTTCATAACACACACACGTCTCCAAGCATGCACATGCACATGCACAGATAGAGAGAGAAAGAGAGAGAGAGAGAGAGAGAGAGAGAGAGAGAGAGAGAGAGAGAGAGAGAGAGAGAGAGAGAACTAAAAATTTAAATCAAAAGGAAGATGAAGCAGCTATTAATCAAGTCGAACAATCAAGAACAAAAAATATTTTGCAACAAATGTTGAGAGGACACATACACCAGATGTCTTGCTTCAACCTGCAGTGTTGCATTTACTTTAGATTGGACGTCAGCATTTTTCTTCTTCCAGTTTGTTTTCCTTGTACCTATGATATTAGTTTTAGTGTTTCTCATAAAACACACACATACACACACACACACACACACACACACGCACACACACACACACACACACACACATATTCTGGCGCTTATCTTACTCAAAGTTTTCTTGTTTTTTTTCATTCTCTTCTTTTTGCATGTATAGTTCAACGAGTTTCTGGTGGTAAGATCATTCTGGTTTTTTTTCGTTTTATCCTCCATTCAACTGTCCGAACACACACACACTGACGTTAACTTGTCATTTGTTCCCCCTCCCTCCCCATCACCTGTCTGATATCACTTTCGAGTGGACATACGTCAAAATGAAGACACGTATGTACGCCACCATAAGTTTTTTTTAAATACAGTAAAGTCCGCCATATTCTTTTCCTGTAAACTATAATTATCTGCATGGCCACAATACAAGGTAAGCCATACTTCTGTCTGTAAACATGGCAACATTACGAAGTAAGCCATACATTTTCCTGTAAACTATAATCATATACACAAGGCAAAATTACAAGGTAAGCCATATTTTTGCCTGTAGATTGTGTTTATATATATGGCAACACTACAAGGTAAGCCATATTTTTTTTCCTGTAAATTATAATTATACCCATGTTAACATTACGAAGTAAGCCATATATTTTCCTGTAAATTATAATTCTACACACAACAACAATACAAGGTAAGCCATATTCTTTTCCTGTAAACTATAATTATCTGCATGGCAGCATTACAAGGTAAGTCATATTTTTTCTGTAAACTATAATTCTACACACGGCAACACTACAACGTAAGCCATACATACTTTCCCAGTAAACAAACTATAAATATCTCCGTGGCCACAAACACATTTCCCACTGCGCTTTCTCATCACCTCAACGTTGTCCTTAAAGGTCAAAGGGGATGACGACACCACCACCATGACACCCTGTGACACAGAAAGGGGTGACGCTGAACCAACCTCCAGTAAATGGGCCTTCGTTACGTGTGAAAGCTTTCCAATATGTCTTCTTCACCTTCCCCTTGGGTCACAGCCAGCGAGGGGCGACAATTATTCTCTCCAACATGGCCGTAACTGCAGAGGCTGTTAATTTTCCTTTAGCTGGGTCGAGAGAGAGAGAGAGAGAGAGAGAGAGAGAGAGAGAGAGAGAGAGAGAGAGAGAGAGAGAGAGAGAGAATGATGAATCTTTATTTTTCAAGGGTAACAGAATAAGTATACGCATACTTTTTTTCATCCGGCCCTTGAAAGAGAGAGAGAGAGAGAGAGAGAGAGAGAAGAGAGAGAAGAGGAGAGAGAGAGAGAGAGAGAGAGATGAGAGAACAAGAAGGATTTTTTTTTTATTCTTTTATATCGAGGATAATGGAATAAGCACTTGCGTGCTTTTTACATCCAGTCCCCGTGTGTATGCGGTTTTGTAAATTCTGTCATATGTTGCCACCGGCACACAATGGCCTACTCTTACGAAAAGCGGAACATGATTTAACGTGTGCGCAAGATGTTCTGCGTGCGTTCGCACACGAGACCTCGGTTTATAGTCTCATCCGAAGGACAAGAGAGAGAGAGGTAACCAGTGAAAGAAGAGAGAGAGAGAGAGAGAGAGAGAGAGAGAGAGAGAGAGAGAGAGAGAGAGAGAGAGAGAGAGAGAGAGAGAGAGAAGAGAGAAAGAAATGGTGATAGAGAAAGAAAGAGAGAGAACCAGTGAAAGAAAGAGAGAGAGAAAGGGGAAGAGAGAGAACCAGAGAGAGAGAGAGAAAAGAGAGAGAGTGAGAGAGCCAGTGAAAGAAAGAGAGTGAGAGAACGAGAGAGAGAGAGAGAACCAGAGACAGGGAGAGAGAGAGCCAGAGAGAGGGAGGGAGAGAGAGATATAACCACAGAAAGAGAGAGAGAAAGAAAGGGAGAGAGGGAGAGAAAGAAAGTGACTGACAATGGCGTTAACCTTTTGTGGCGGAAATGTTAGAAAAAGGTTGAGGTGATTATTGAAAGAAGGGTTTCGTGATACTTATTGAGCTGATTATGTGGTTTGGGTTGCATTGATTCAAGATGAGGCAATCAATAAGGGAAAAAAGAAGAGCAGAGTAAAAACGTGTTTGCCTCAACCATCGCAGCGGATTTCTGTTTTGGGCTTTTCTTTTGAATTTGTTTGTTACTGCTGCTGCTGCTGTTTACATTTTATTTCAAGGATAATGGAACACGCTCACGTTCTGCTTTTTTTTTTACATCCAGTCCTCGTGTGTATGCGGTTGTGTAAATTTCGTCATCCGTTCCCATCGGCATGTAATAACCTACTCTTCCGAAAAGCGGAACAAGTTTTAACGTGTGGGCAAGATATCCTGCGTGAGGTCGCACACTGGACCATGGTTTATAGTCTCATCCGATAGACTTTTGGGGGAAGTAGAGTTGGCATTGATGTTAACTCCAGGGGTAAAATCCCCTTGAGCGGGATTCGAACCCTGGTCAGCAGATCGCGAGCGCAGTGTGCAACGCTTCTACCACCAAGTTATTCTGTCCCCGTTCAGTTAAGATGCGCGGTCAGAAAAAAAGATCACGAACAAGGACAACGTATGGACGATTGTGATGAAAAGAAGAAGAAGAAGAAAAAAAGAAGACTCTCCAAATGTATTTTTCATAGTCCACTCTCGCTGACAGAGCTTATATCAGGGCTGAAGAAGAAGAGAAGAAGAAGAAGAAGAAGAAGAAGAAGAAGAAGAAGAAGAAGAAGAAGAAGAAGAAGAACAACAACAACAACAACAACAACAACAACAACAACAACAATAACAACAACAACAAGAAGCAGGAGAAGAAACACAAGAGCAGGAGAAGAAGAAGAAGAAGAAGAAGAAGAAGAAGAAGAAGAAGAAGAAGAAGAAGAAGAAGAAAAAGGAGAAGAGGAAGAAGGAAAAAGAAAAAGAAAAAGAACAAGAGGAATAAAGAAAAAGAACAATCTTATTCAGTTGTATTTCTATAGCCTCCTGACGCATACAGGGGTGGTATCAGGGCCGAAGAGGAAAGAGAAAGAAGAAATAGAAGATGATGGTGGTGTGGTGGTGGTGTGGTGGTGTGGTGGTGGGTGGTGGTGGTGGTGGTGGTGGTGGTGGTGCAACAATAATGATGATAACGACGATGGTGGTGGTGGTGGTGGTGGTGGTGGTGGTGGTGGTAATGATGATAAAACACAAAATAAAAGATATTTATACAGCACTTTCCAACACTGGAAAGTACTTTCTGAAAATAACACAACACGCTAGACACAAATTATCTGTATTTGATGGATGCAATGTGATTTGCACTGAACGCTTTCTTGTTTCAATTATTCCTATGCCTTTGAGTCAAAAAGAATATGTATTTCAGTATCAGAACATTATTTTACGAACCTACGTAAATATTTTGTATGTGTTTGAATACCATCAAGGAGACGGGATAGCTCAGTGGTCAGAGCACACGCTTTTCCCCTGCCAAGGTTAAGCAGCATCGAGCATGGTTACCACTTGGATGGGTGACCGTTTGCGTGGCTTGGCTTCAGTACAGTTCCCCCAGTTCACCCAGCTGTAAATGGGTATCTGCCCTCTTTAGGGTCAGGGAAGGTAAAGCAGCGAGGAAGAGGAGATGGGCGCCGCCCTCAATATGCTGGCCCTAGAGAAGTGAGGTCTCTGACGCCTCGCTCCCCTAAGACCTTAGAGGTTATGGGACTCCTTTACCTTGACCTTACCTCGCATGCTATCCATAGATCAAGTCTTAGTTTATACCCCGAAAAAACACTGTAATATGTTTCAGGAAGAGATCTGCTTATCAAGGTTGTAATTATATCTTTTTTTAATTTGAAAATGTTGTCTGTGTACCCCTATAGTAAGTTTTGTCTGACTCATGCAAGCGATTTTTTAAGCTACAAAAGTCTTACTTGTAAAGAGGACAAAGTGTGTTCCTAGCTGTTTCAATGACAAGACTGAGACAGTCAGAAGTATAATACGTAAAGAGGACAGAGTAAGATGTTATTCTTTGTGAGTTCCTAGCTGTTACAATGACAAGACTGAGACAGTCAGAAGTATGATACGTAAAGAGGACAGAATAAGATGTTATATTTTTTGGTGTGTGCATAGCTGTCTCAATGACAAGACTGAAACAGTCAGAAGTATGATGCGTAAAGAGGACAGAGTAAGATAGTGGGGATACTACTTATACTGACAGACCCCCGGCATCCCCACAGGGGTGTGTGTGTGTGTGTGTGTGTGGGGGGGGGGGGTTATCATTTTTATATCCAGGTCTCGTGTGCATGCATGCGCGCGGCTTTGTCTCTGGTTC
>CM054168.1:18855726-18868226 GCA_028751875.1 Rapana venosa | reverse complement strand
CACACGTACTAAGGCATCCACAGAAAAAAAAATAAACACTTTTTTCGCAAAAGACTATCCTCTGACTCAAAACTCATGCATTTTTGCACAAATTTGGCAGGTTTGAAATTTTTTCTGCAAACACTGTACCCCCTCAGTCCTTTCTCGTCTGCTAGCTCCCTTACCGCAATATGCATACGCGAGGTCAGCACTGTAGAAATACAAACAGTCCTCATTTGATGATCATTTCCATCTTTCTCATGACTGCATGATATTGCTCTATGTCCTCGATCCCCAAAACAAGCACACAGTGCATTTTTTCATACTTGGAAGAAAAAAAAATCACCCCAAAAAAATTTCCGACTCGCATTCTATACAAGATATTACATGACCGGCAATCTGATACAGGAGTGTAACCAGTATGTCTTTCTTACAACGCCCTCTGGGTCATGACAAGGGCGATAATGCGCGTGCAACATGGCGGTAAAAGCAGACGACCATAAAGTTTCCCTCCTCCATTTTGTTTGTTTGCAGAGAGCAGTGGTGAGAATGGCGGCTATTTTGCGTGAGAAAATTTGGAGAAAGGAAGGGGAGGTAACCTTTGATTGTTAAGGGGAGGTAACTTTGGCTGTGATGATGAAAGGGAGGCAATCGCTGGGGAAGAAAGAAACACGATGATAGAAGTTTACTTCAGCCATTACTGTGTCCAATATCAAGGACACACTGGTTGTCGTTTTTGTTTTAATTACTGATAGTATCATGGTTGTTATTGGCGTTGTTGTTTTATTATCAAAATGGTGGTGGTGGTGGTGGTGGTCGTCGTCGTCTTAAGGACGATGATATAGAGTACGTATATACGGGGTAGCTCAGTGGTCAGACCATTGACTTTCCCCCAGCCAATGTTAAGCAGCATTGAGCGTGGTTACCAGTTGGATGGGTGAACGTATTGCGCGTCTTGGCTTCAGTACAGTTCCCCCAGTTCACCCAGCTGTAAATGGGTAGGTACCTGCCCTCTTTAGGGTCAGGGAAGGTAAAGCAGCGAGGGAGAAGAGATGGGCTCGGTAAGAAACTCGGTATGCTGGCCCCTGGAGAAATAAGGTCTCTTGACGCCTCACTCCCCTACGACCACATAGGTTATGGGACACCTTTACCTTTATTTACTACATGTTTGTCGTATTGGTCTCGGAGAGTAGATAAACGTGCTTGCAGGGTAAACATTACTTATTTCTTAAAGTTTGTTGATAACTTTTTGTAAACATTCACACACACACACACACACACACACACACACACACACACACACACACACACACACACACACACACACACATGCACGAAAACACACTTAGGTGGTGATGAATGAGATGAAGAATGATGTTGAAAAATAGGAACAGGTGGGAGTGGAAAGTGTCAGTTAGGAAATAAGTGCGTCTTGAGGCTGGATTCGAAGGTGTCAGGCGAAGGCTTTTGGCGAAGTGAAAGAGGGAGGTCATTCCAGGTGGATGGACCAGAAACAGAGAAAGAGCGACAGCCAACAGTGGTTTGTTTGAATCTGGGTGTTCGAAAGCACAAAGTATCTGCGTCTGAACGAAGGGAACGGATGGATTGTACAGGTGAAGACAGATACAAAGATAAGAGGGTGCAGATTTGTGGAGACATTTGAAACAGAAGGTATTGATCTTATACTTCAGTCTCTGTGAGACAGGTAACCAGTGAAGAGATCGCTAGAAGAGGAGTGATGTGTTAAGATTTTTTTCTTTCTTGGGACTAGTTGAGCTGCAGAGTTTTGTATGCGTTGAAGGGAGTCGATGGATGATGCTGGCAGGCCAACCAAAAGAGAACTACAGTAGTCTAAACGTCAAAGAATGAGAGATGTGACAAGCATGAAACTTGCATCAGTGGACAGATATTTGTTTTTATGATAATAAATAATAATATATGAATTTATATAGCGCTTTGTTGTGGTAGTTGCAGTAGAAGTAGTAGTCATAGTAGTAGTAGTAGTAGTAGTAGTAGTAGTAGCAGCAGCAGCAGCAGCAGCAGCAGCAGCAGCAGCAGTAGTAGTAGAAGTAGCAGTAGTAGTAGTAGTAGTAGTAGTAGTAGTAAGTAGTAGTAGTAGTAGTAGAAGTAGCAGTAGAGTAGTAGTAGTAGTAGTAGTAGTAGTAGTAGTAGTAGTAGTAGTAGTAGTAGTAGTAGTCGTGGTGGTGGTGGTGCTGGCATCAGCAGTAGCAGCAGCAGCAGCAACAGCAGCAGTAGTAGTAGCAGTAGTAGTGGTGGTGCTAGGTCTTTTCACATGAAGTGATACCAGACAACAACAAAAATGAGAGAGAGACACAGAGAGAGAGGCACACACACACAGACAGAAAAAGAGAGAAGAGAGACACACACACACACAGAAACACACACACACACACAAACACACACACACACACACACACACACACACACACACACACACACACAGCATTGGGATAGGGGGAGCTGATTGAAATTAGAAATGCCAGTGTGTGTGTCTGTGGTGTGTCTGTGTCGTCTGTCTGTCTGTGTGCACGCACGCGCGTATGCGCGTGCGTATGCTTGTGCATTCGTTGTTGAGTTTATCCCTTCACTGAACGCACACAGCACGGAGAGACGTAGCGACTGTTCAGTAGAAAAGAAAAAACGGCGGAGATTGCACTAAGTCTTACTGCTGACTGTTCAGGCAAAAATCTCAATACGTGACTCGACTTGACCAAATTCGCCTGACGAAACGTTCTTGAAATGTTAGAGGAATGATGGAACAGAGCAGTGACTTTTTTTTACCAGGCAGTGTCTCTTCAGAAAGCTCAACCTGGCGGAGCCCGTGCCGAGCCAGGTTGCATGCTGGGTATGTTCGTGTCTTCCGTACCATCAGCCATAGCTGGCCTACTCTTAATTAAAGAGATGGGTGCGGGTTTTTCATTATGTGTGCAAGATGTTCTGAGTGCGTTGACACAAATGCAGACAGGAAAATGAACAAAATAACGGGTGGCGTTGCTCTTGTGGCAACGCGCTTCTACCCATGGTGAGCAGCCCGAATTTCAAGAAGAAAAATCTACCGTGACTTAAAGGGGTATAGAAGGCAATACAGTACAGTGCAATACAATAAGTACAATACAATACGATACAATACACGGTGTCGTGGATTACAGTCTCATTCAAAGGACTTTCAGAGGAATGGGGTCAGAACCAGTCAAGTCAAATTTTTGTTTCCAGATGGCACATTGAATAAGCAATGCATTTCCTGCTTTTCATCAAGCTGTCTATCTAGGAACAAAAACAACTTCATCAATAATATCTAACTACATTAGTGACGGGATAGCTCAGTGGTCAGAGCACTCGCTTTCCCCTAGCTAAGGTTATGCAGCGTCGAGCGTGGGTTACCACTTGGATGGGTGACCGTTTGCGCCACGCCTTGGCTTCAGTACATTTTCCCAGTCACCCAGCTGTAAATGGGTTCCTGCCCTCTTCAAGGTCAGGGAAGGTAAAGCAGCGAGGGAGAGGAGATGGGTGCTCCCCTCAACATGCTGGCCCCTAGAGAAGCTGAGGTCTCTGACTTCTCGCTCCCCTACGACCTTATAGGTTATGGGACACCTTTACCTTTTACATCAGTGACAATTCTTAGGGGAGGGGAGGCGAGTCGGGAGAATCCATCAAACAAACAGTTTAGCGGGATTTGAACCTGCACTCCCTCAAAGAAATTCTGCTCATAAGTTCAGTGCTCTAACCGCTGAACAGCCACCTCATCCCTGATGCGAAAGACAGGCAAACATAAGGGAGACAATCAGACCCACACACACACAGACAAAACCAGCAGACTAACAGACTCATTAACAGATTGACACACGTCCGTTCCTTCTCTTCACGCGTTCAAGCATTGTCAATCAGTCATTCACTAGCACGTCAATCAACCGTCATCCCCAACGATTGCCGAGCGTCAGGATGGCAGAGATTGGTGTCTACTGATGTCGCTTCCTTCGTCAGCCAGTGTATTGACTCATCAAAATAATCCATGGAGCAATCCAGAGGACAACGGTGATGACAGGACTGTCTTTGATGAGTGCGTTGCTTTCATTTTCTCTTTTCCTTTCAAAACATTGAGAGAGAAAGACGAACAGACAGGTACACAGAAAGAGAAAGAGAGTCTCCGAGAGAGAACTGACAGAGAGACAGAGACAGTCAGGCACAGACAGACAGAGATACAGAGGTGTGATAGAGAGAGATGGTTTATTGTCCATTAAGCATTGGAGTCAAGTAGACAAGGGAGGAAAGAGAAACAGACGGACAGACAGAGAGAAACAGATAGACAGACAGACAGATTGATTGATTGATTGATTCAATTGATTTATTGATTGATTCAATCTTATTTTTTAGATGGTGTGAAGGAATAAGTACGACAGTTGCTTTTTTTACATTCAGCCTTCTATAACAGTACAACTGGTGAACGCAAATTAATAACAAAGAACATTGAAAAAATCCACAAGCTTACTTCTGTAATAATCAATGGAGAGAGAGAGATAGACAGAGAAGAGAGCTTTAGAGGTAGAAAGTAGAGCTTTTTTAAAGAACAGGTAAAGGTTGTCTGGACTAGCCAAGACTGTCCTCCAGGGAACAGTACAAGGAGGGAGAGGAAGAGACAGACGTAATGGTGGACACAGTGAAGGTCTTCAGGACAAGGCTCGAGAGTGCTTGTGCTCTGTTTAGATTGTCTGCTATGTCTACAATTGTCTACAATCTAAAAAAAACAACGTAAAGTATACAGGATGCACGCAGTCTGAAATAATAATGATAATAATAATAATGTATGGAATTTATATAGAGCTGAATCTTGTAAAGCAACAAATCAAAGCGCTCAGATTAACTTTTTTTTATATCGAGGACAATGGAACAAGCACTCATGTGCTTGTATACATCCTGTCCCCGTGTGTATGCGGTTTTGTAAATTTTGTCATCAAGGTAAAGGTGTTCCCATAACCTATGCGGTCGACGTGGAGCGAGGTGTCATAGACCTCAGCTTCTATCATTGTTTTCAATGATTCATAACTAAACTGTACCATCAGAATGTAAGCAACGAATCTTCTATTTTTCAAAATAAATGAAGAAACGAGATATAACGTATGTACCCTGTTTTCAGCGCTATATAAATTCCATACATTATTATTATTATTATTATTATTATCATTATTATTATTATTATTACCCTGTTTTCAATCGTTTCAACAATCATATTATCATATAAACCGGGATTTTTCTGTGCCTCTCATTGCAAAAACAAAAAAGAAAGAAAAATGATGATCAAGTCAGTCTTCACAATCTAAACCCTTTTCTGTTATTTTTTTTTCTTAACAGGAGCGTGCCTGTACTCTAAAAGATTATTTTAACATAAGTTTTAGACAAGAATGTTTCTCTTTTTTAAATTTTATTCTTTTATATCGAGGATAATAAAATAAGTACTTGTGTTCTTTTTTACATCCAGTCCTCGTGTGTATGCAGTTTTGTAATTCCTGTCATCTGTTTCCACATGCACACAATGACCTACTCTTATGAAAAGCGGAACAGGATTTAACGTGTGCTCAAGATGTTCTGCGTGCATTCACACACGGGGCCTGAGTTTATAGTCTCACCCGAAGGACTTTTGGGGAGAATGGAGTCTGCACTGATGTTAACTCCAGGGGAAAATATCCCCCTTGAACGGGAATCGAACCCGGGTCGTCAGATTGCAAAAAGATTATTTGTATGCACAAAACCCCACAGCAAACAAAACTATATAATCTACAAAATCATCATCAAATAAACAAACGACGGACGCTATAGCCGAGTGGTTAAAACAGTTCGACTTCAATCCCACGGGTCCATAAATTCACCAGACGCCTCCAGGATTCAAATGTACACCCAAATACATGTTGCATTCTACTTCCCTTTGGTCTCTGTTCTCAAAACATCCATACACATATCTTATAATATCTGTTTGATAGATACCAACTGTCACTTAATTTATCTCTAAGTTTTTACAACCTTTCTCTCGGCTTTAATTTTTAATAACAAATTGTTTCTGAGTTCATCATATAAGACACATTTATCCGGTAAAAGAAATTCATCTTCTATTTTGTTACAGTATCTACATTTTCTGTCCTCTCTGGTTATATTTTGGTGCCTCCCTTTCTCTGTCATTAAATCGTGACAGCTTAAGGGAAATTGACAAAAAGTCTTCTTATGGATTTTGTTTTCATAGGTTATTAAATATGGATGGTTCCAGTCTTGGGTAGCAAAATCGTAAAATTTTAGATTTGCAGACTCTTTCTTCTGGTAGGTCCAATGTGTTTTGTACACGTCTTCAAGCTTTCTTTGAAAAGCATAACTCAACCGATGAACATTAAGAGTACTTTGGTTTTTCCAAACATGTTCCAATCCGATTGTGTGTATATATATGTATGTGTGTGTATTTGTGTGTGTGTTTTGTGTGTGTATGTTTGTATGTTTGTATGTATGTATGTTTGTATGTATGTATGTTGTTGACTTCAATTTTACGTCTGTTCACTTTTAGTGATATTAGACGCCCCCTCCCCCCCCCCCCCAAAAAAAAAGCAAAAAACAAAAACAAAAAAAACACCGGGAGATGTGGATGTGTTGTTTAAAAAAAAATCTCTAAAACAAACTTGGCAATGCAACAGGAATTATAAAAAAAACATGTATGTTTATAATGTATAAATTATAACATATGTATGGTTATAACGTATGTATGTATGTTTGTATGTATCTATGTATGTATGTATATACGTATGTATGTATGCATGCCTGCATGTATTTATGTATATATGTATGTATGTATGTATTATATATATATATATATATATATATATATATATATATATATATATATATATATATATATATATATATAAGGGGTATGTATGTATGCATGTATGCATGAGTGCGTGCGTCTGTCTGTTGGTGCAGGGAAAAACAGCCATCGACTCGTTAATCAACAGACTGTCACAGGCCTATTCCGTTTATTCATCCCTTCCTTTCTTTCTTTCTTCCCTCCCTCAGCCTGCGCCAGGCTATTTTCAGCACATCCATCCGTCACACACTCATCCCCCATGATTGGCACCCCAAAGTGCACCGATTATGTCCATTGATGCACCGCCATCAACCAATCAAGGAACTGATCAGCTAATCACGTCATTAATCAACCAAAACGAACCAGCCGCCATGGCGCAGTGGGTTAGCGCCATGGGGTACGGACTGGAAGGTTGCGGGTTCGAATCTCTTAAGAGACATGGAGATTTGGGGGGGCTCCGGTCGGATCCTACCCAGAGTGAGTACTGTGTTGTGGGCTCAGTGGGAAGACTGGGACCACACAGTTGAGCTTCGTCCACTTTACGGATGCGAGTTTGAGAGTGTTGTTTAAATCAGTGAAAGTGTGTTTGAGTATATGTGTGTGTGTGTGTGTGTGTGTGTGTGTGTGTGTGTGTGTGTGTGTGTGTGTGTGTGTGTGTGTGTTGTGTGTGTGTGACAGTGACAACGACAAATTCTTTTATTTCGAGGATAATGAATAAGCACCCATGTGCTTTTTTTACAATCAGTCCCTGCCCTTAAGGATATATAAGAGAAAGAGAGAGACAGACAAAGACACAGAGAGAGTGTGTGTGTTGGGGTGGAATTGAACCTAAGACTGTTCGAGTTTTTTGTCCACCTGCGTGTGTGTGTGTGTGTGTGTGTGTGTGTGTGTGTGTGTGTGTGTGTGTGTGTGTGTGTGTGTGTGTGTGTGTGTGTGTGTGTGTGTGTGTGTGTGTGTTTCTCTGTGTGTGTGCTGTTGTTGTTTCTTCGAATTTATGTCTATTCACACGAAGTGATATTAGACAAGAGAGAGAGAGAGGTATGAACTGTAGGAAAGTAATGACACAATGGAACTGTAAAACTCTCTATATAACAGTGTGTGTGTGTGTGTGTGTGTGTGTGTGTGTGTGTGTGTGTGTGTGTGTGTGTGTGTGTGTGTGTGTGTGTGTGTGTGTGCGCGCGTGTGTGTGTAAATGTTTGCGTGTGTGTTAGTGTGTGTGTTTCTTCTTCCTAGTCGAACGCTCAGACAGCAACTACTGTTGTCTGTCATATGAGCGAAAATGTGCTGCGCTGCCGTTAAGCACCTGACAATGCAGACCCAGCGCATCCGACTTCGGCGTGGGAGAGAGAGAGAGTTTTTATCTTTAAAGTCTTTCTGAGAGAAAAACCAGGAGAATGGACCAAGAAGGCAGAAAAACAGGAAGAAGGCGGGAATAAGGAAGAAAAGGCAGAAACGAAAGAGAGGAATAGAAGAAAAATGGAATTCCTAGCACAAGATTTCCAGAAGGTGGGGATGCTATTTATAGTGACAGGCCGACCAGCATCTCAACAGGGGAGAAAACCACTCAAGGACATTTGTGTCATCGTCTGCCTCTCGTTTTGCTTGGCTGACGATTCGTCTGATTGATTGGCTGATCAATGTTGATCACTGTCGTGTTCGGGGTGTAACGTCACTGGGTGTAATGTCTGCATGTCACTGAGTGATTCATTAGAGTTGAGGCTGATTGACGTGCCGTAATTCATTACCTGACACACTGATTGACAAGAGGGAGAGAGAGAGAGAGATGTGTGTATGTGTGTGTGTGTGTGTGTGTGTGTGTGTGTGTGTGTGTGTGTGTGTGTGTGTGTGTGTGTGTGTGTGGTGTGTGTGTGTGTGTGTGTGTGTGTATGTATGTGTGTGTGTGTGGTGTAGTGTATGTGTGTGTGTGTCAAGTCAAGTTAAAGTTTTATTTCCAGATGGTGCATTCAATAAGTAATGCATTTGCTTTTCTTTATTTATAAAAAAAAAAAGAGATTAGATGATGTGTGTGTGTGTTCTTTTACTCCTGGTTTTGGGGTTGTTGGTTTGTTGTTGTTGTCGTTGTTGTTCTTTTTTTTTTGGGGGGGGGGGTTCTTTTTACATTATTCTGCGTTGGTGTACTTCTGTCTTTTTTATATTTTGAAATGAAAAAGTGTTTGAATGTGTGTGTGTGAGAGTGTGTGCGTGTTGTTGCTGCTGCTGCTGCTGCTGCTGCTGCTTCTGCTGCTGCTGCTGCTGCTGCTGCTGCTGCTGCTGCTGCTGCTGCTGCTGCTGCTGCTGCTGCTGCTGCTGCTGCTGCTGCTGCTTCGATTTTACGTCTGTTCACTCAAAGTGATATTAGACGAATGTGTGTGTGTGTGTGTGTATGTATGTATATGCGCGCGCGCGTGTATGTGTGTGTGCGTGTGTGTGTTCTTCTGGGGTTGTTGTTGTTTGGGTGTTTTTTTTGGGGGGTCTTTTTGCGTTTTTTCTATTTTCGTAGTTTTCTTTCTTTTTCTTTGTAGACAAGAAAGCTTTGGAATGTGTGTGTGTGTGTGTGTGTGTGTGTGTGTGTGTGTGTGTGTGTGTGTGTGTGTGTGTGTGTGTAGTAGTATGTGTGTGGTGTGTGTGTGTAAGTAGTGTGTGTGAGTGTGTGTGGTGTAGTGTGTGTGTGTGTGTGTGTGTAAGTGTGTGTGTTTGTGTGTAAGTGTGTGTTTGTGAATGTGTGTCTGTGTGTGTGCGTGTAAGTAGTGTGTTTGTGTGAGTGTGTCTGTGTGTGTGAGAGTAGTGTGTGTCTGTGTGTGTAAGTAGTGTGTGTGTGTGTGTGTGTAAGTGTGTGTGTGTCTGTGTGTGTAGTGTGTGTTTGTGAATGTGTGTCTGTGTGTGTGGTGTAAGTAGTGTGTTTGGGTGTGGAGTGTGTCTGTGTGTGTGAGAGTAGTGTGTGTCTGTGTGTGTAAGTAGTGTGTGTAAGTAGTGTGAGTGTGTGTAAGTAAATAAATCTTCAATTTTAACGTCTTTCCACTTTAAGTGATACCAGAGAGTGTGTCTGTCTTTGTGTGTGCGTAGTGTGTGTTGTTGTTGTTGTTGTTGTTTGACTTACTGCCGTTTTTACATTTTTCTGTCTTTTTCTTTTGTGATTTTTTAAAATCTCATTCATTTCTTTGTTTCTTCACACATTTGTCTCGTATTCATTTGCTATGTGTGGCTTTGGTCGCTTCTTTTTCCTTTTTTATTCTTTCATTCTGTTCTTTGGTTTCTGTTTTTTATGTATTCTTTTATACTGTTTTAGATTGATTTTTTTGGAAAAAAAGTTTACAAAAAAAACGTTCATAAAGTAACAACAGTAACAACAATTACAACACACACACACACACTCTCACGCACGCAGCAATGCACGTACACACGCACACTAATGCACGCACGCTGCAAGCGCACACATAGACACATATACACACACATGCACAGACACATACATATGCACGGACACACATAAAATAAATAAAGAAAGAAATAAACTAAACATGCACACGACACACACACACACACACACACACACCACACACACACACACACCACACAGATAAAAAGAGCGATGGAGAGAGACAGAGTGACAGATACACAGACAGACAGACAGACAGACAGACAGACAGAGGGGTATATGTATACAAAGAGCGTGTGCACACGGGCCTGATTTCTACACAGATTGTTTGGTTTTCTTCTTTTTTTTTCTTTTTTTTTCTTTTTTTTTTTTTGCTATTGGGAAAATGTTCAGAGAAAGACAGATAACAGAAAAACGGAGGTGTGTGTGTAAGAGAGAGATAGATGGAGGGAGGGAGGAGAGAGATAAGGGGAGGGGAGGGAGAGACGGAGAGAGACAGAGAGAAAGAAAGAGTGGGAGAAAGAAGGGAAATAACCTTGCATGACAGGATGTGACGCAGAGAGAAATCCGGTAACATTTTGACAACATAAAAGTGGATGCTGTCGAGAGGGAAAGAGAGAGACAGACAGAGACACAGATAGGCAGGCAGACAGAGAGACAGAGAAAGGAAGAGAGAGAAAGAAAGACAGACAAAGACAGACAGACAGACAGACATATAGAGACAGACACAACATATAGAGACAGAGACAGAGAGACTCAGGCAGACAGACAGAGATAGACAGGTGGAGACAGAAAGAGACAGACATTGACAGACGCAGAGGGACAGACAGACAGGGACAGACAGACAGACAGACAGACAGACAGACAGGCAGGCAGGCAGAGAGAGAGAGAAAGGAAGAGACAGAGAAAAAGTAAGAACTGGAGGGAGAGAGAGGAGGGGTGGGGACAGACAGACAGGCAGCAAACAGAGACAGACAGACAGAGACAGACAGACAAAGACAGACAGAGTAGAGAAGAAAAAAAGCAACAGCTCGCATAAAGTCAGAGGAAAAGAACTAGAAGAAGAAAAAAATAACAACAGACATACAAAAATCAAATGTTCTCATGCAGAAATTGAAAATCGGGAGAGAGGAGAGAGAGAGGGCGGAGGAGGGGGGGGTTGGGAGGGAGCGAGAGAGGAGAGGAGGGGCAGAAGAAGAAGAGAAAAGAGCGGAGAGAGAGAAAGGGAAGACAGACAGAGAGAGAGAGAAAAGAGAGACGACGAGAGAGAGAGAGAAGAATGAAGAAATGAATCTTTATTTTCAAGAGTAACAGAAAAGAACGCATACTATTTGAGACAGAGAGAGAGAAGAGAGAAAAGACGAGAGAGAGAAGAAACAGAGAGAGAAGAGAAGAGAAACGAGAGAGAGAGAGAGAAGAGAAGAACAGAGAGTAGAAGAAACAGAGAGAGAGAGATTACAGAGAGAGAGAATAGAGACAGAGAAGAAACAGAGAGAGAAGAGAGAAACAGAGAAGAAGAGAGAAACAGAGAGAGAGAAACAGAGAGAGAAGAGAGAGAGAGAAACAGAGAGAGAGAGAACAGAGAGAGAGAGAAACAGAGAGAGAGAGAGAAACAGAAGAGAGAGAGAGGAAAACAGAGGAGAGAGAGAGAAACAGAGAGAGAGAGAGAAAGAGAGAGAGAGAGAGAAAAGAGAGAGGAGAGAGAGAGAGAGAGAGAGAGAGAGAGAGAGAGAGAGAGAGAGAGAGAGAGAGAGAGAGAGAGCCCAAGAAGAGGACAGAGCATACCAAGAAATAGGAAGATTGACAAGCCGACAGAAACCATTGATTATCCTAACAAGAACACCGATTTTTCAACCGACGACAAATCAGAGTTTGAAGGGAGCACGCACACGAAGGCATGTTCACGCAAGCGCGCACGCACACAGACACACACAGGTGCGCACACAGACACAGATGCGCGCGCGCGGACGCACGCAGGCACGTACCGCGTGCTTCACACACAAAACATGTAAGACACTCACATCACATCACAACCACAACAAACACACTCACACAGACACAGTGCGCGCGGACGCACGCGCGTGCGGCGCACACACACACAACACACACCACACACACACAACAACACACACACACGGAGAAGGTGGGCGGGTGCAAGGCAAACACTTATTCTCAGGCAGAGCACAGACAGACAGACACACAACAACGAGAGAGGGCGAGAAGAAAACATAGAGAGAGAGAGCGGAGAGAGAGACAGAGAGAAGACAGAGAGAGAGAGAGAAAGAC
>CM054168.1:18850726-18853226 GCA_028751875.1 Rapana venosa | reverse complement strand
TCTGAACATAAAAAGTAACTCTATCATCTAAGGGAAGAGGAATCCAGTGAGTGGTTTTTTATTAAAGGGAGAACAGAAAGATAGAAACAGACAGACAGACAGACAAGACAGACAGAAGAAAAGGAGGAGGAGAGAAAGGAGGGATAGAAGAAGATAAAGAATCAAGAGTTTAACAGTTATGTTTGTTTATTACTGAGCAAATGTTAATAACACTCCGTGTGCTTTTTACACATCCAATCCCAAATGGTGTATAGTTTATAGTTTTGGTCATCCGTTCCCACGTAAACATTTGGCCTAATTTTCCAAAAAGCGGAACGGGTTTTGACGTGTGCATAAGATGTTCAGCGTGCGTTCGCACACAGGACCTCGGTTTACAGTCTCATCCAAAGGACTTTCGGGGGGATGGGGGGGGGGTTGGAGTCGGCACTGATGTTAACTCCAGAGGAAAAATCCTCTTGAACGAGATTCGAACCCGGGTCAGCAGATCACGAACGCCACGTAACGCAACGCGCTCCACTCTGTCCACTAGGCTATCCCCCACCCCCAAGCCCCCATCCCCCACCCCCAGCTCCCACCCTGCAGAGAGAGAGACAGACAGACATAAAGAGACAGGCAGGAACTGACAAAACAGTGACAGACCAAAGCAGAACAGGTCTGAGACATAAAAAAGTAACTTCTTCATCATCTAATGGAAGAGGAATCTCAGTGAGGTGGGTTTTTTTATCTAAGAGGGAGAGACAGAGATAGAGAGAGACAGACAGACAGACAGACAGACAGACAGAAGAAGAAGGAGGAGGAGGAGGAAGAGGAGGAGGATAGAAGAGAAGATCAAAGACATCAAAGAGTTTCAACAGGTTATGTGTGTGTTTATTACTGTCGCCCAAATGTTTCCCTCTAAATACACCCACTCACATATGCATGCACACGCGTGCACGCGCACACACACATACGCACAAAATTTTAAGGGTGTTTTTGTTTTGGTTTTGGTTTTTTTTTTTTGGGGGGGGGGGTTTGGGGGGGGTCTCCAAAACTTCAACTGACATCTCATCCTTATCCTTTTCTCTAAAAAAAATATATAGATAGGTACATAGATACATAGATAGATACATAGACATAGTAATAATAATAATAAATGGAATTTATATAGCGCTATATCTTGTAAAAAAAACAATCAAAGCGCTTGCATCCATTCCACTCCTACACATGCAAACAACAATGATTAATAGTTTAACACATTCAAATACACACAAACGCACGCGTGCACGCATGCACATACACATACACACACACACACACACACACACACACACACACACACACACACACACACACACACACACATGGTATATGCTTCAGCAGGGTGATGGGAATTTAGGCCATTGAAGGCAAGGACAGATAATTATGAGATGAAACTGTAGGGGGAGGCATTAGGTTTGAAATAGGTATGTCTTGAGGCTGGATTTAAAGTGTTGTAAGTAGGCTTTTCGCGAAGGGAGAGAGGGAGGTCATTCCAGATTGATGGACCAGAAACAGAGAAAGAGCGACGGCCTACCGTCTACCTATGTGCAGTGACTTTTGAAGAGAAGACTTTGAATTTAATGATTGTTACTAGGGTTTCAGATACAAAGTGTCAGTATTGATGTCTGAAAGGTAAAGGTAAAGGTGTCCCATAACCTATGTGGTCGTAGGGGAGCGAGCCATCAGAGACTTCAACTTCTCTAAAGGCCCGCATATTGAGGGCGGCGCCCATCTCCTCTCCTTCGCTGCTTTACCTTCCCTGACCCTAAAAAGGGCAGGTACCCATTTACAGCTGGATGAACTGGGGGAACTGTACTAAAACCAAGGCGCGCAAACGGTCACCCATCCACTTGGTAACCACGCTCGATGCTGCTTAACCTTAGCTTGGGAAAGCGAGTGCTGTGACCACTGAGCTATCCTGTTCCTACCAGCTGTCTTATGTAAGAGCTGAACAAAGTATTGCTGTTGAGCACAATCAGCTTTGGGCTTGGTGATGCCCTGTGAACATGTATGACTTTCTGAATAGAACTTTGCCTAAAACCAAGGAATGGCGGGGAGAATGAAACGAGAACCGATGCTAAATTCAAGGAGGGTTGGGGGGTGGGGGGAGGAATCCTTTCCAAAGCCCACACCCCACTATAACTGCGAGATGACCTTTCTAACCAAGAAGGAAGGTGGCAGGACGGTTAAGACGTTCACCTGCCTAATAAGTAAACCGTGAGGTTCTGGGTTCGATTCCTTTTCTTCCCAGTTAGTCATTCGGATGAGACTATAAACCCAGGCCCAGTGTGTGAATGCATGCAGAACATCTCGCGCGCACACGTTAAAAACCCGTTCCGCCTTTCAGAAGGGCAGGCCATTCCGTGCCGGTAGGAACGGATGACAAAAGATCAAAAACGCATGCTCGCATGTGTCGTCTTTAGACACCATCCCCGAAGTCGGAATGCGGCTACCTAAATAGTGTTTGTGTGTGTGTGTGTGT
>CM054168.1:18838226-18840726 GCA_028751875.1 Rapana venosa | reverse complement strand
GGTTATGGGACACCTTTACCTTTATCTTCATCGTAATTTAAATTCGTATTTTATCCTGTGAGATCCCGGTGGGCTCTTATAATATAAATAGCATCCCCACTTTCTGGAAATTGTGTGCTAGGAGTAATTATTTCCCTTTTTCTGTTTCTCTCTCTCTCTCCCTCTCTCTCTCTTTCTCTCCCTCTTTCCCTCTCTCTCTCCATCTCTCTCCCTCTCTCTATCCCTCTTTCCCTCCCCCCTCTCTCTCCCCCTCTCTCCCTCTCTCCATCTCTCTCTCCATCTCCCTCTCTCTCTCCATCTCTCTCTCCATCTCTCTCACTCTCTCTCTCTCTCTCCATCTCTCTCTCTATCCCTCCCTCCCTCCCTCTCTCGTGTAGATACTCTCAGACACTCAAAAGGCTGCTAATCTTTATGAAAAGTCGGCTCTAACAGGACTATCATTTCTACTATTGACACAAACATCTAACCGTACTTCGTTCGGCTCAGTGTTACCTAACTTCTTCCTTTAAAACCTCTGGAAGAATCGTTGGCACCCGGTACTGGTTTCTTTCAGAGTGTATGTCCTGAGCAAGGGGGGTATGACGGAATCCATCTCTCTGCAGGTAGCAGTTTGTCTCATTGATACCACCACAAACTATCAGAATATAACATAGCCCCCCCCCGCCCCTCCCCCCCCCCCCCCCCCCCTGCCCCTCACCGCCGTGGAGATACCGGGGATCTGTCAGTATAAACAGCATCCCCACCTTCTGGAAATTCTGTGCTAGGAATGTCCTCTTTTCTATCCTCTTTTCTGTCCTTCGCATGAGACTATAAACCGAGGCCCCGTGTGCGAACGCATGCAGAACATCTTTCGCACACGTTAAATCCTGTTCCACTTCTCGAAAGAGTAGGCCATTGTGTGCCGGTGGGAACAGATGACAAAATTTACAAAACCGCATACACACGGGGACTCGATGTAAAAAAAAAAAGCACATGAGTGCTTATTCCATTATCCCCGATATAAAAAAAAGTCATCTGAGCGCTTTGATTTCTTGCTTTACAAGATTCAGCGCTATATAAATTCCATACATTAATATAATAATAATAATTATTATTATTATTATTATTATTATTATTATTATTGTTGTTGTTGTTGTTGTTATTGTTATTATTATTATTATTCTCTCCAAATCACTTCACTTCTCTCCTCTTTTCTTTTCGTTTCTTTTATTTTCTTCTCTTTCTTTTTTCTTCTTGTGTATAAGCAGTAACTTTATACTGTGTGGAGAACACACTACAATACAATACAACACAATATAACTCAAAACAACACAATGCAATACAACACAATACAATACAATACAATGAAACAAAACACAATACAAACTGATACAAATGTAATGTAATGAAATACAATACATATCAAAACGTGCATTTCAAAGCCACACCATATAATACAATCTCATACAAAGAAATACACAATGCTGTGTAATGTGCAAGACGTGACGATGCCATACAATAGAACACAACACAATACATCACAAGAAAACACAGTACAAAGTGATACAATATTATACAATAAGATATGATATAATTTCAGAAGTACATTGCACAGTCATACCGTACAAACGCAATGTAATACAATGAATTATTATGCAATGCAATACTCTATATTGTACAAGACGAGACGATACGGGTACAATGTAACACAGTACAAAAGGGATACAATGTAATGTAATGAAATACAGTACAAGACAAAACATATTATTTCAAATCCATATCATGAAAAGCAATATGATATGATGTGAAATTACAAAGCTTTGTTATATACAAGACGACACGAGACGATAAAATACAATGTACCACAATACAAGAAAACACAATACGAGTGTAATGCAGTGAAATACAATACAATATTCAACATACATTTCAAAGCCATGCCATACAATGCAATAGAATACAATGCAATAAAATGCTGTGTGATGACGATACGAAACAATATAACCCAATACAACACGGGAAAACACAATACAAAGGGTTACAATGTAATGCAATGAAACACAACACAACGTCTAACATTCATTGCACAGTCGTACCATACAATGCAATAGGATAGTATGAAATGCAATATTATGCAGTGCAATACTAGTGTACAGTCATACTATACAATGCAATAGGATAGTATGAAATGCAATATTATGCAGTGCAATACTAGTGTACAGTCATACTATACAATGCAATATAATACAATGACATGCAATATTATGCAACGCAGTACTATATAATGCACAAGACAAGATGATAAACTATAAAATACAACACAGTACAATCCATACAAGAAAACGCAATACAAAATGATACAATAAGATATATAAATGTCTAACATACATCGCACAGCCATATCATACAATGTCTAACATACATTGCACAGCCATATCATACAATGTCTAACATACATTGCACAGCCACATCATACAATGTCTAACATACATTGCACAGCTATATCATACAATGTCTAACA
>CM054168.1:18818226-18828226 GCA_028751875.1 Rapana venosa | reverse complement strand
TTGTGCGCGCGCGCGCGTGTGTGTGTGTGTGTGTGTGTGTGTGTTGTGTGTGGCTGTGTGTGTGTGTGTCTTCTGTGTGTTGTGCGTGCGTGCGTGCGTGCGTGCGTGCGTGCGTGCGTGCGTGCGTGCGTGCGTGTGTGTGTGTGTGTGTGTGTGTGTGTGTGTGGTGTGTGTGTGGTGTGGTGTGTTGTGTGTGTGTGGTGTGTGTGTGTGTTCAGGAGCCTTCATTTGCTTCAACTTCGTTAATTAACCGGAGGACAAAACAAAAAATGTATAGCACACAGCCAGACAACCAGACAGACAAGCAGACAGATAGGCAGACAGACAGACACGCACGCACCAACGTATCCATATACACACACACGTACACACATACACACACACCAATGTGTGAGTGTGCGTGTGATATGGTGGATAGAGGTGAGCGTTCGGGTGGGTTGGCAGTAGGCGTATGCATATATATATATATATATATATATATATATAGAGAGAGAGAGAGAGAGAGAGAGAGAAAGAGATATGTCTGTTTGTGTGTGTGTATGTGTGTGTGCATGGCATGCGTGATATATGTGTGAGTGTGTATGTGTGTGTATGGATGCGTGCGTGCTGTCTGTCTGTGTGTTATACATTTTCGTATGCAAACACAACGTGCACACACACGCGCGCACACACACACGCACACACAACACACACACAAACAGACACACACTCATTAACTCACTCACACACACACACTCACACTCACACACACACACTCTCTCTCTCTCTCTCTCTCTCTCTCTCTCTCTCTCTCTCTCTCTCTCTCTCTCTCACTATCACACACACTCACACACACCTCACACACACTCACCACACACACACCACACACACACACACACACACACACACACACACACACACACACACACACACACAAGAGTTTATCTTCATGTCTGGGTAAGCAAGCTAAGTCCTGAAGAGAAAATAAAAAAATAAAGAAACGTACCCTTCTCCTGATTTGAATTTCTAAGGGTTAAACTTGCTGGACTCGTGAGCGTATGTGTGCGCGTGCGTGTGTGCGCGTGTGTGTGTGAGTGTGTGTACACGCGCGCGTGCGTGCGTGTGTGTGTGCGCGTGCGTGCGTGTGTGTATGCATTTGTGTGTGTTTATTTTTTTTTATTCTTTTATAATTTGTTCTTCTACATCAAGGATAATGGAGTAAGCACTCTTGCGCATTTTTTTACATCCAGTCCTCGTGTGTATGCGGTTTTTTAAATGTTGTCATCTGCTCCCACCGGAACACAATGGCCTACTATTTCGAAAAGCGGAGCAGGTTTTAACGTGTGAGCTAGGGGGGTGTGTGTGTGTGTATGTGTGTGTGTGTGTGTGTGTGTGTGTGTGTGTGTGTGTGTGTGTGTGTGTGTGTGTGTGTGTGTGTGTGTGGTGTGTGTGTGTGTGTGTGTGTTGGTGTGTGTGTGCCTGAGTGTGTGTTGTTGTTGTCTTCGATTTTACGTCTGTTCACTCTCAGTTATATTAGACGGAGAGAGAGAGAGAGAGAGAGAGAGAGAGAGAGAGAGAGAGAGAGAGAGAGAGAGAGAGAGAGAGAAAAGCCTGTCTCTCTCTATGTAGACAAGATTTGCAACAGGGAACCTTCCCACTTACCTATTCAGACTTCAAGCACGTATCGAGGGAAAGAAAGACAGGAAAGAAAGAGAGAGAGAAAGAAAGAGAGCGAGGAGAGAAGAGAAAGAAAAAAGAAAGAGAGAGAAAGAAAGAAAGAAAGAAGAAGGAAGGAAGAGAGAGAGAGAGAGAGAGAGAGAGAGAGAGAGACAAAGAGAGGGAGAGAGAGAGAGGGCAAGCAGAAAGAACGAAAGAGAGAAATGGTTTTGTTTATATGTATGTCACATGTCAGCATAAGCATCATTATGTCAGCTCCTCGTGGGGTGGGGCTCAACATCAGCTGTAGCTTGATGCCTGTCCCCTGCTGTGTTGTTGATGATGTTTTGCTTATGATGTGTGAATATTGAATAAACCATGTTTAAACCGAGGAAAGACAGACAGGCAAGAGGAAAGATCGAAAGACAGACAGGCACGAAGAAAGAGAGAAAGACAGACAGGCAAGAGGAAAGATCGAAAGACAGACAGGCAAGAGGAAAGATCGAAAGACAGACAGGCACGAAGAAAGAGAGAAAGACAGACAGGCAAGAGGAAAGATCGAAAGACAGACAGACAGGCAAGAGGAAAGAAAGACAGACAGGCAAGAGGAAAGAAAGACAGACAGGCAAGAAGAAAGATCGAAAGACAGACAGACAGGCAAGAGGAAAGAAAGACAGACAGGCAAGAGGAAAGAAAGACAGACAGGCAAGAAGAAAGATCGAAAGAAAGACAGACAGGCAAGAGGAAAGACAGACAGACAGGCAAGAGGAAAGACAGACAGACAGGCAAGAGGAAAGAAAGACAGACAGGCAAGAAGAAAGATCGAAAGAAAGACAGACAGGCAAGAAGAAAGATCGAAAGACAGACAGACAGGCAAGAGGAAAGAAAGACAGACAGGCAAGAGGAAAGAAAGACAGACAGACAGACAGACGAAAAGGAAGACAATGACAAACGACAGAGAAAAGACAGGGACAAAGAGTGAAGTAATCAGTGCATGAATGAATGACTGATATACTGACTGGCTGGCTTACTTAATGATTGACTGACTAGTTGAATAATTGATTGACTGACTAATTGACTGACTGATGAATGAATGAATGAATGAACTAAAGAATAATTGACTGACTGAATAATGGAATGAATGACTGAATAATTCACTTACTGATTGATTGACTGACCGACTGATAATTGACTCACTGACGAGATAATTGACTCACCGACTGAAGAATTAATTCACTGACGAATAACTAACTTGCTGAAGGAATAATTGACATACTGACTATATGACTGAATAATCGATTGACTAAATATGCGACTCACTGAATGATAGAATGATTGATTGAAAGAATAAATGAACTGTTGAGTAATTGAATGAATGGCATACAGACTGACTTGCTGAATGACTGATAAATGACTGAATAACTGACTGACTGACTGACTAAATGAATGAATGGATAACTGACAATATGAACGACTGACTGACTGAATGAATGAATGAATGAATGAATGAATGAATGAAAAAGAGAGAATAAGGGCAAAAGGGACACACAAATACAGATACAAAAAGGAAGTAAGGAAAAAAAGAAAGATTGAAAGAGAAAGGAAATAGTCGGGGGGGGGGGGGGGGGGGGGGGGGGGGGGGGGAGGGGTGAATGAAAGAAGAACGAAAAAGAAATAGCACAACTCCACAGACAGACAGAGCAAGAGAGCGAATGAATGAATGAATGAATGAATGAAAAACCAGGAAAAGGGCAATAGGGACACACGGATAATCCAGCAGATAAAAAGACAGACACGAAAAAGGAAAGAAGAAAGACAGATTGAAAGAGAAAGTAAACAGAAAGGTGGGGGGGGGGGGGGGGGAGGGGGAAGGGGGGGGGGAGATTAAATGAAAAAGGAAGTCGGATGCGCTGGGCCTGACTTGTCAGGCGCTTAACGGCAACGCAACGCACTTTCGCTCAAAACACAGAAATCAGTAGTTGCTGTCTGGACGTTTGAAGAAGATGATGATGATGATGATGATGATGATGATGATGATGATGATGATGATGATGATGATGATGATGATGATGAACAAGAAGAACAAGAGCAAGAAGAAGAAAGAACAGAAGGAACAGAAAAGAAAAGAAAGAAAGAACAGAAAAGAAAAAGAACAGAAAGAAAGAACGACAGAAAGAAAGAACATAGGAGAAAGAAAGAAACAAACAAACAAAGAACAGAACAGACAGAAAGACGAAAACAACACACACACACACACACACACACACACACACACACACACACACACACACACAACACACACACACACACACACACACAGCAAGAGAGTGACAAAAGTTGAAAAATGAAGGCAAGAAGAAGGAAGAAAGTTGACATCCATCTCTTCAACTTCATCAAAAACATAATATGCCTACAACCAAACCCTGTCTGTTGCTGCCTACAACCAAACCCTGTCTGTTGCTGCCTACAACCAAACCCTGTCTGTTGCTGCCTACAACCAAACCCTGTCTGTTGCTGCCTACAACCAAACCCTGTCTGTTTCTGCCTACAACCAAACCCTGTCTGTTGCTGCCTACAACCAAACCCTGTCTGTTGCTGCCTACAACCAAACCCTGTCTGTTTCTGCCTACAACCAAACCATGTCTGTTGCTGCCTACAACCAAACCCTGTCTGTTTCTGACCACAACCAAACCCTGTCTGTTTCTGCCTACAACCAAACCATGTCTGTTGCTGCCTACAACCAAGCCCTGTTTGTTGCTGCCTACAACCAAACCCTTTTCTGCCTACAACCAAACCCTGTCTGTTGCTGCCTACAACCAAGCCCTGTTTCTGCCTACAACCAAACCCTTTTCTGCCTACAACCAAACCCTGTCTGTTGCTGCTTACAACCAAACCCTGTCTGTTTCTGCCTACAACCAAACCCTTTTCTGCCTACAACCAAACCCTGTCTGTTGCTGCCTACAACCAAATCCTGTCTGTTGCTGCCTACAACCAAGCCCTGTTTCTGCCTACAACCAAATCCTGTCTGTTGCTGCCTACAACCAAGCCCTGTTTCTGCCTACAACCAAATCCTGTCTGTTGCTGCCTACAACCAAACCCTGTCTGTTGCTGCGTACAACCAAACCCGGGAGATAGAGAGTAGAGAGAGAAAGAGAGACAGGGAGAGAGAGAGAGAGAGAGAGGGGGGAAGGAAGGAGAGAGATAAGACAAAGACAGCGAAGGAGAGAAACGGAGTGAGAGAGACAGCGGAAGAGAGAAAGAGAGAGAGAGAGAGAGAGAGAGAGAGAGAGAGAGAGAGAGAGAGAGAGAGAGAGAGAAAAGGGAGAGAGAGAGAGATACAGAGAGGGAGAGAGACAGAAAAAAAAACCAGGCGGAGAGAGATGGAGGGAGAGAGAGCAAGATAGCAGTGGAAAGTGAAAAAAAGAACAAGTTGACATCAGTCTCTCAACAAAACGACATCATCATCATCATCATCATCATCATCATCATCATCATCATCAGTCCCGTGACCTTGGCGGTCGTGGGGGAGACACGAAAGACGATGCCGTGGTAAGCCTCCTCCATCCATATCGGTCCTCGGCTCTGCGCAGTAGTGCCGAGTCATTCATCCAACAAAACGACAACAGATGGTTATTTACCACAATTTTTTGTCATTTATTCCCACACAACCACCACCACAGTCTGTGTTCGCATAAAAACGTGTGTCTGTATGTTTGTAAGCGAGAGGCAGACAGAAAGACAGACAGGACGAGAGAGAGAGAGAGAGAGAGAGAGAGAGAGAGAGAGAGAGAGAGAGAACGAGAGCGTAAACCATTGAAGAGGGGAAAAGAGAGATAGATCAAGACAGACAGATAGACGGAAAGACAAAGAGATTAACGGACAGAAAGAGAGACATGTTTCAAAGATTTTTTTTAAACACTCATGAACTTGTTCTACGTTCAATCTCCGTGTGCATGAAGTTTTGTAAAATGCTGTCATCCGTTCCCACGCCACGCAAGGGCCTACTCTTCCGAAAGGCGGAACAGATCTTAACATATACGCAAGATGTTCTGCGCATACGGCACCTCTGTTTACAGTCTCACCCGAAGAACTTTGCAGGGAGTGGAGTCAGCACCGATGTTAGCTCCAGGAGGGAAATGCCCTTCAACGGGTGTCTCGGTGGTGGCTCGAACCCGGGCCGTCAGATCACGAGCGCAACGCTCTAACCACTAGGCTATCCTGTCTCCTGAGAGAGAGACAGAGAGAGACAGAGAGAGAAAAAGGAGACAGACAGACCCATAGAGACAGACATAGAGAGAGAGAGGGGGGGGGGGGTGAGGTATGCCCACGCACTGAAAAACTTTGCTAAATTCAGACTGTCACTGTCCATTCGCTTGGCTAAAGAGAGACAGACAGACAGACAGGCAGACAAACAGAGACAGACAGAGAGAGAAGGGGGAGAGAGACATAGAGAGAGAAGGGAGAGAGATAGAAAGACAGACAGGGAGGGAGAGAGAGGGAGTGAGGTATGCCCATGCATTGAAAAACTTTGTTAAAATCAGACTGGCACTGTCCATTAGCTTGGATAAAGACAGACAGGAAGACAGACATAGACAGAGAGAGAAAAGGGAGACAGAAAGACAGACAGGACAAGAGAGACACAGAGAGACAGACAGAGAGAGGGGGGGTGGGGTGAGGTATGCCCACGCATTGAAAAACTTTGTTAAAGTCAGACTGTCACTGTCCATTCGCTTGGTAAAGAGAGACAGACAGACAGACAAACAGACAGAGACAGAGAGAGATGGGTAGGAGGTAGGTCCACACTTTGGAAAACACTGTCTATGCTTAAGTCAGACTGTCAGTGTCTATTCGTTTAGCTAGAGACAGACAGATAGAGACAAAGAGAGAGACAGAGACAAACAGAGAGAAGGGGGTATGTCCAGGCATTGGAAAACACTGTCTATGCTAAAGTCAGACTGTCCGTGTCTGTTCGCTTATCTAGAGAGAGACAGAGACACAGACAGAGACACAGAGACAGAGAGAGACAGAGACCAAAAAATCCAAACAGAGAGAGGGGGGGGGGGGGGGGTTGTATGTCCACGCTTTTTTGGAAAACATTGTCTATGCTAAAGTCAGACTATCCCTGTCTGTTCGCTTAGCTAAAGAGAGACAGACAGACAGACAGACACAAAGACAGAGACAAAAACAAAGAGAGACAGAGACAGAGAGAGGGGGTGAGGTAGGTCCACGCTTTGGAAAACACTGTCTATGCTTAATTCAGACTGTCCCTGTCTGTTGTCTGTTTGCTTAGCGAAAGAGAAAGACAGACAGACAGACAGAGACAAAGACAGAGAGAGAGGGTGGGGGAGGGGGTAGGTAGGTCCACGCTTTGGAAAACACTGTCTATACTTAAAGTCAGACTGCCATTGTCTATCCGCTTTAGCTGAAATGTTGACTTTCTATTTCGCCCCTTTCCTGCTCGATAAATATGGTGTAGGGTAGAGCAGGAGGGACTGCTTCTCAAGACGGGGTCATAGTGTTCATAGACAAAACAAGATGGACAGAAAGAAAACAAAAGATAAGAAGAAAGAAAGGAAGAGAGAGAAGAAAGAAGAAAGAAAAGAAAGAGAAGAAAAGAAAAGAAGAAGAAAGAAGAGAAGAAAAGAAAAAAGAGAAGGAAGAAAGAGAAGAAAGAAAGAAAAGAAAGAAAAGACATACCATAACTAGTAAGAAAGAAAAAAACCAAAAGAAAGAAAAAAAAAGAAAGGAAAACAGAGGGAAGAGTGAAAAGAAAAGTAACCCCCCAATTTTTTTAAACAAAAAAACACGACCAGGAAAAAAAAGAAAGGGGAAAGGGGTAAAAAGCAAAGAGACAGACAGACAGAAAGAGAGAGACAGAGATACAGAGAGGGGTGGCGGGGAGAGAGAGAGAGAGAGAGAGAGAGAGAGAGAGAGAGAGAGAGACACATACAGACGAAGAGAGACAGAAAGAGAGAGGGATGGCTGGAGAGAGACAGACGGACAGAGACAGACAGACAGATAGATAGATAGATAGATAGATAGATAGATAGATAGATAGATAGATAGTAGATAGATAGATAGAGAGATCGAGAGATAGAGAGATAGATACGAATTGAGACAAAGAGACAGACAGACAGAAAGAGAGAGGGTCACTGGAGAGAGACAGACAGGTAGAGACATAGGCTAACACAAAAACAAAAAAACAGCAGCTAAAAGCACGAAACACACGGAAACCCCAAAGACTTGTTCAGTTAACCCCATCGTGTTGTTACTTTTCCAGACCGGAAGCTGTTCAAACTTGCTTCTGCACGTCACTTCCGGTACAGGGGGTTTTTAACACAGGAAGTAAGGGGCTGGCTGGCTGGCTGTTGCAAAAAGCTTGCTGCTCGCTTTGCTGCACAACAAGTCGCTTTGTTCACTTTTTGTTTCCTTTGCTTCTGTTTGTTAAAATGCATTTTCTTGTTTCTTTTCTCTTTTTTGTTGTTTTTGTTTGATTTTTGGGGGGAGGTGGGGTGGGGGGGAGGTGGATGCATTTTTGTGACACACGAGTCATTGATCTGTTTCTGTCAGAGATACAATCTTACGCAAAAATGTGATTTGAAAAAATTATTTGGTCTGTTTTATGTTTTGCTTTTGTTTGTTGTTGTTTGGAAGGTTCTCTTTAATGTTGTTGTTTGTTTAAGTTATAGGTTTACATGCATTTGGTCACTGCTGAAATACAGTTATATAAAACGTGTGGTCAATAAGCTATTGTTTTCTGTTACGTATAAAAATACTATAGGGACGGGATAGCTCAGTGGTTGGAGCACTCGCTTTCCCCCAGCTAAGGTTAAGCAGCGTCGAGCATGGTTACCACTTGGATGGGTGACTGTTTACGCGCCTTGGCTTCAGTACAGTCCCCCAGTTCACCCAGCTGTAAATGGGTACCTGCCCTCTTTAGGGTCAGGGAAGGTAAAGCAGCGAGGGAGAGGAGATGGGCGCCGCCCTCAATATGCTGGCCACTAGATAAGTTGAGATCTCGGATGCCTCGGTCCCCTACGACCACATAAGTTATGCAACACCCTTTAACCTTAGGTAAGCGCGTTACTTCTAGACTACGAATCTACGTTTTACTCACTGAGGATCTCCCACCCATCCTTCACCCCTTGCCTCCCCCCCCCCCTCCTTCCACCTACCTCCATCCATGTGTGAACGAATAGCGTTCCGAATATGACCGTTAGCAGTGTTACTGGTCAAATTAAATGAGGAGGGGGGCTGGTGTGTCGTGTCGTGTCCTGGGGTGCGTGTCTTGTTCAGTCCATACAGAAACGCCCTGGCTGTTCTGAATGAGACAGCAGCACCATGAAATGAATATTCATTCATTCATTCCGCGAGTGGGTTTTTTAGGGAAAGGGGGGGACAGAAAAGACAAAGACAGAAAAGAAAAGAAAGAAAGAAAGAAAAGAAGAAGAAGAACAACAACAACAACAACAATAATAAAGAAAGAAAGAGAGAAGAAGAAGACGACGACGACGAAGAAAAAGAAGAAGAAGAAGAAGAACAACAACAACAACAACAACGAAGAAGAACAAGAAGAAAGTAAGGAAAAAGAAGAACAACAAAGAGGAACAAGAAGAAAGAAAGAAAGGAAGAAGAAGAAAAAGAAGAAAAGAAGAAGAAGAAGAAGAACAACAACAACAACAACACAACAACAACAACAACAACAACAACAAAGAGGAACAAGAAAAAGAAAGAAAGGAAGAAGAAGGAGAAGAAGAACAACAACAAAAACAGGAGGAAGAAGAAAAACAACAAAGATTAACAAGAAACAGCAAACGAAAGAGAGACAAAGGGAAGAGTCAGCGGGGAGAGACGAAGGGCAACATACAGTAAGGAAAAGGAGAAGAGACAGAGGACGAGGAGTAATCCGATAACTATTCTGATCCCCTCCCCGTGCATCTCCTCACCACTGCAAGGTCCAGATATGATCACAGACTGTACTGTACTGTACGCACTCTTCCCACTCCACCACAGTAGTCCATGTTCAGACTGTTCCCACTTGGGCAGATCAATAAACGGTGCAAGTCTTCACAAGGGATTATTTCCCCTTCGAGGAAAGCGGTTGGGGGACATGTTGCCATGATGGTGTAGAGATGGTGAATTATCATCTTCGGATTTTTTTTTGGGGGGTTGTTGTTTTGTTGTTGTTGGGTTGTGGTGTTTTTAGTTGTTTTTTTGGGGGGGTTGTATAGCGAGCAGTATCACGCCAAAGTCGGATGCGCTAGGCCTGACTTGTCAGGCGTTGCACGGCAGCGCAACGCATTTTTTGTTGTTGTTATATGAGAGACAACAAGAGTTGCTGTCTGAGTTTTCGATGACGGCAACG
>CM054168.1:18810726-18813226 GCA_028751875.1 Rapana venosa | reverse complement strand
GGCATTAAGCGCCTGACAAGTCAGGCCCAGCACATCTGACTTCAGCATGGGAGAGAATCGTTATCATCTTTCTGGGGAAAAAAGGAGCAAGAATGTAACAAGAAGGAAGAAGGTAGACAAGAAGGAGGAGGTGGCAGGAAGAAAAGAAAGGCAGAAACAAAGAGAGGGATAGAAAAGAGGGAATTCCTAGCGCAGAATTTCCAGAAGATTGGGGTGGAGAATTTTTTATGCTGATAGGCCCCCGGCATCCCCATGAGGGAGTCAAGCCATTTCGGTCAGCTTTATGTTTAGCCCTCAGTTGACTAGAAAGTAAGGAAATATGATGACACAAGGGCCTACCCAAACCTGTGGCTGGGGAGGTTGTGATGACAGGTATCCTAAACGGATTGTCTGCTAGCGGAAACGTATAAAGGTCTTCCAAAGTCAAAAGAAAAGTAGTCACATTGAATTCTAGATAGATGACTAATATCCTCCAGCCAATAGTTGTTTCTTGTTGGGCGTTTCCCAGGTTCACCGGAGTATACTCTGTCTCACTTATCACACGTGGCTTGTCACACGTGGGAATCACTGTGAGACTGTAAGCTCACATTGGAGGAGACTTTTGCCTGTGTGATGGTTTGTATGTACCTCACCTGAGGACAGGATAGTTCAGTGGTCATAGCACTCACTTTCTCCAGCTAAGGTTAAGCATCATTGAACGTGGTTACCACTTGGATGGGTGTCGGTTTGTTCACCTTGGCTTCAGTACAGTCCACCAGTTCACCCAGCTGTAAATGGGTATCTGCCCTCTTTAGGGTCAGGGAAGGTAAAGCAGCAAAGGAAAGGATATGGGCACCGTGCTCAATATGCTGGCCCCTGGAGAAGTGAGGTCTCTGACGCCTTATAGGTTATGAGACACTTTTACCCTTACATTAGAGATAGCCACACTTCTACTTCAGAGGATTTTTTCTATTAAATGGAGAGCAGTTGCTATAATGCTAACAGTGTGTCATAGGTAAAGAAGATATGAGCATGACATTTCAAAACATAACAATATCTTGATTAAACCTTGGCACTTTGCCTGCGTTAACAGTTGGAGAAGAGCTCCTGACTTGAGTTATAACAAAAAACACGCAAACTAAAGCGGTACAGGCACGTTGCACAAACATCTGGACTGGCCAAAACTGTCCTACAGGGAACAGTACAAGGAGGGAGACGAAGAGTCAGACAGAGAAAACGATGGGAAGACAACATCAGAGAGTGGACTGGTAGCCTTGAGTGGAACGATTTGCTGCAGAAAGCAGAGGACCGCAGGGAGTGGAGGAAGCTGGTTGCAACATCTTCATTGGTGCCCCTACGGTTCATAGGACTGCGGGATAGGTGAAGGTGAACAGTTAACAAAGCTTTTGGCTTCAGCCACCTCTAACTATTTAGCGCAGAGCATTGAACCTACATTAATAGGAGGAGAAAAAGAAGAACAAGAACAAGGATAAAAAGAACAAGAAGTAGAAGAAGAAACAGAGGAAGAAGAAGTAGAAGAATCCCCCATCAGTTATGCCTGCATACTGTATACATTCCATGTCCATATGATTCAAAGTCATCAGAACTGGCAGCAGTTTTCACCTCCTATACATTTCAAGTCATGGTTAAAGCAGTTTTGCACCGAACAGTGTGATTATCACGCAAATTTGAAAAAAAAAAAAAGAATCCTTCTCTGTTGTACGTTTGGGGAGGCTTGAGTGTCAGCGTCTTGAAATGAATTGGCTTAAACTTGCGTGCCTCTGTTTCCCCGTGGGGATGCCGGGGATCTGTCAGTATAAATAGCGTCCCCACCCTCTGGAAATTCTGTGCTACCATTCCCTCTTTTCTATCCCTCTCTTCATTCTGCCTTGTTCCTTTTCTCCCTGTCCCATCCTTCTTGTCTATTTTCTGCCTTCTTGGTCCATTCTTCTGCCTTTTTTCCCCAGAAAGTCTTAAAAGATAACAATGCTCTCCCACGCCAAAGTCGGATGTGCTGAGTCTGACATGTCAGGCGCTTAACGGCAGCGCGATTCATTATTGCTCATTATGACAGACAACACTAGTTGCTGTCTGAGTGTTCAACAACGAAGTAGTAGCACTGTGCCTCTGTTCTCTTTCTCTGCTGACCTGAGCTTAGGCTCTTGTTACCAGCTTATATAAAGTCCAGACAGCGCCTACCACTGTACACTCCTGGTTGTCAGGTCGTTCCATCACTGACGGTCACTGCCCTGTACCTGTGTGTCTGTGAGACTTAGACCCAGCCAATCATAGATGTTAGGTGAGACTAGTCCCAGCCAATCATAGATATTAGGTGAGACTAGTCCCAGCCAATCATAGATATTAGGTGAGACTAGTCCCAGCCAATCATAGATGTTATGTGAGACTGGCCCTGTCCATATATAGATATGTGAAACTTTGGCCTCAGCCAATTATCGACATGTGAGACTTTGGCCTCAGCCAATCATAGGTACGCGACACAGGCCCCAGCCAATTATGGATA
>CM054168.1:18790726-18798226 GCA_028751875.1 Rapana venosa | reverse complement strand
TTCACACACCAACTTATCCCCATTATGAGTGTTCCTGACTGGATCGATCAATAAACGGTACCACTCTTACACAGCTTTGTTTCCTGTCTGGATCAATCAATAAAAAATACGATTCCTAAATCAGCGTTATTTGCCTGGGGCAAATGTGCAGGTTAGACAGATCGCAGAGATTTAGTTTGGGTAGCTGAATTACTACTGTTCCTTTCCTTGCAAACGTTACCCATGAGCAAATAACGAATTTATCTGTGTTACGCTATTGATACAACCGTTATTGTTAGAATGACATTAGTTACGAGGTTCTGGGTTTGATTAGCCAGCTTTGCCCTTTCTTCCTAGTTTGACCTCACACAAAAATTGAATTGAACGTGAAAGCCCTTCATATGAGACTATAAACTGAAGTCATGTGTACGAATTTAATCTTGAGTTCCCGTGTTAGAACGTATGAAGAACATCTTGCACACTTAAAAACCCATTCTGGAATATTAGGCTGTTACATGCTGGTAGGTAAGGAATTTTATTATCAAACTAAGATCTATTTACACTGGTGTCATGTTTAGACATCATCCTCAAGACAGAATGCAGCTACCTTCATGTAGGTATAAACGGTTGCATATGCAAATTCTCACCATAGGTTAACTTTAGGGGTCTACCTGAGAAACAAAACAACAAAACAGTAATAAAGAATATGTATTGATTAAATCAAATGAAATAAAAACACTACAAGAAGTGTGTAGCCATAGCCCAAGAAGCTGACTGAGACATAATGATACAGACATCATCCCTTCAGGGATGCTGGGGGGCCTGCCAGTATAAATAGCAACCCCACCTGGAAATTCTGTGCAAGGAATTCTCCTCTTTTCTATCCCTCTCTTTGTTTCTGCCTTGTTCCTTTTCTTCCTGCTGCTTCTTCCTTGTCTATGTTCTGCCTTCTTGGTCCGTTCTCCTGTCTTTTTTTTCCACAAGGACTTAAAAGATCACAGTTTTCTCCCATGCCCAAGTCGGTTGTGCTGGGCCTGCCTTGTCAGGCGCTTAACGGCAGCACAATGCATTTTTGCTGATATGATAAACAGCAATAGTTACTGTCTGTAAGTTCAACAATGATAACGACAAAGAAGAAGAAGAATACAGACAACAGACATAGAAAAATTCAGAAAAAAGAGGGGAGAAGAAGTACGTAAAAAAAAAAAATCAATAATAATCAAATAATCTTTAGAACACACACTACCAGTCACTCACATGTTTTCTGCAAATAAAAGGGATCACCGGTTAATCAGGAATATTCACACACAGTCATCCCTATTCCGAGCATTCCTGACTGGACCGATCAATAAACGGCTCTTACAGGGCTGTAGTTTCCCAATTGGAGCAGTCAATAAACAGCACAGTTCCTGCATGGCGCTGTTTGCCGCAGGCTAATACAGACATTTTGACAGATGACCACGATTGGTTTGGATGACTGAACTAACATTGTTTCCTGCATTGCAATGTGGCATACTATGGATTATAGAATCATTATACTGTCTGTTGTTAAATGTTAATCATGTTCTCTGTTGTTCTGTTTTGTTGTTATTATTATTATGGTGGTAGCAGCAGTAATAGTAGGGGTAACATTTCTGGGGGGTTTTTTCATTCCTCAGTTACAGCTCCGAGGTTCACCAATGATGAGATTATTGTGTATGCAACCATTTTCCACCCACCATTAAGATAGCTGCATTTTGACTTATGGGGCAATTGTCTAAACACAACACTAGCGTGCAGCCATTCATTTTAAATTTTGTAACCCATTCCTTCCAGCAGCAATGGTCAACTCTTCCAAAGGGCAGAAAATGTTTTAGCATAATTATGCGAAGATGTTATACAAGTGTTTGTACATTGGGCCTTGGTTTATAGTCTCATTCGAAAGACTTTTCGTGGGGGTTGAGCCAGTACTGATGTTAACTCCAGGAGGGGAAAAATCCCCTTGAACATGACCTTGGTGCTGGCCCGAACTCGGGCAGTCAGATTGCGAGTGCAATGCTCTAACCACTAGGCCATTACGCCGCTCTGTTAATGAATGAAAGACAACATGTGTTGCTTCAAGATGTGAGAGCTGAAGAAAGAGTAAGAGCGCATAGAGTAATGTAGGCAGAGCTGAGAGGAAAAGTAGGAAAGAGACACAATGCAGACAGATGCATATCAGAAAGAGACAGGCAGAGAGAGAGAGAGACAGACATTGACAGAGGGAAAGAAAAGGAGAAGAAGGAGAAGCTGACAATGCTGCTAAACGCAGTCAGGAATATAACAGAAAGACAGGTAAACAGACAGAGAAAAAGAAAGGGAGAAGAAGAAGAATCTGATGATGCTGCAGATATTCCTCCTCGTACTGCTGCTGCTGCTGCTGCTGCTGCTGATGATGATGATGATGATGATGATGATAACGAAGATGATTATGATGATGATGTGGATGATAATGAAAATAGAGAAGGAAAAACAAAAAGAAACTAAAAGAAAAACTATAAGAAAAGAACAAAAAAACAGAGCAAGGAAAACAAAAGAAAATAAACAAAGAAGGAAAAGAAGTTCAAAACAAGCAAAGCAGCAACTTGTAAAATAAAATAGCCAATATCAAAACAAATCAAACCAGATATTATAACGGTAAAGGGTGTCCCATAACCTATAAGGTCGTAGACAGCAAGACGTCAGAGACCTCACTTCTCTAGGGGCCAGCATATTGAGGGCAGCGCCCATCTCCTCTCCCTCACTACTTTACCTTCCCTGACCCTAAAGAGGACAGGTACCCATTTACAGCTAGGTGAACTGGGGGACTGTACTGAAGCCAAGGCACGGAAATGGTCACCCATCCAAGTGGTAACCACGCTTGACACTGCTTAACCTTGGCTGTGGGAAAGCGAGTGCTCTGACCACTGAGCCATCCCGTCCCCAGACATTATAGTGCAGGTTAAATAAAGAAAAATGTGGATAGAGCATTTAGCTTAAACTCAACAACAAACAAAAGAAGAGTAGAAAAGTAATGAAATGGAGGACAGATGAAGAAAATGTCAGTTTAAAAAAAAAATTTGGGGTGGGGGTCAAAGGATGTTAGAAAAATATAATAATAATAATACATTTATCTGATAAACACACACACACACACACACACACACACACACACACACACTGATAGTTCCTGCACACATTCACTGCAAAATAGGTCACTGGTTGATTAAGGATGTTTTCACACCAAATTCTCACTCACACCAAGTGGTTCCCAACTGGATCAATCAATAAACAGCACAATTCCTACAATGCAGTGTTCCCTGAATGGATAAATCAATAAATGGTACAGTTCCTGCATGGTGTTATCTGCCTCAGGCAAATGTGGACATTTAACAGATCACAAAAGCTGGTTTGGGAGCACTGAAATAACATTAAGAGCTAGCCCACATTCCTCTTCTACTTCTTCTTCATGGAATGCTCACACAGCAACTGCTGTTGTCTGTTCTTAAGCAAAAATGCGTTGTGCTGCCGTAAAGTGCCTGACAAGTCTCATGATGACCTCAGATTCGGTTTGCCCATACACTTCTTCTGTGCCTGTGATGAGTTTGTGTCAAAGCCTTTGAGGTTAGAGGTTCAGGGAAGATGGTCATTGGAGAGATGTTGTGAAGGTTGCCACAGTAGGTGAGTGATTCATTCAGACTGGCTCCATGACTGAGCTAATACTGTCATCAGTAGAAGGCATAGTAGGTGGTGTCCTGCGTGTGTTCGTTCAGAACAGGCACCACTGAACACCACCAAAGTGACCCAGCAGCAGTGCAGGGCCCCTTCTGGCTGGTGGCCCTATGGTGGCCTGATATTGATGGGCCCCCTATGGACTTCTGACCCTGAGGATGTGGCGTAACAAATCTGGATAAGGCTGTGGAGGGGAGATTGAAATGAGTGTGCAGGAAGAGTGGGACAGGAAGGTCACAGCAGTTGAGGCAGCAAAAAAAAATACAGTGATTTTAAATTGCAATATATATATAGAGAGAGAGAGAGAGAGAAAGAGAGAGAGAGAGTGTGTGTGTGTGTGTGTTCATGTGTGTACACAAATAGACCATGAAACTTTATCTCTTTATTGGGAAAGTTGGTTTTTTCCCATTACATGTAGAGACGAAAATGGGGACAGGGGGGGGGGGGGGGGGGGGGGGGGGGGCGGTAGGGCACTTTACAAAAGTTACAGTTTCAACAAGTACACCACTTGAACAATGTGGTCTGCCTCAAGGAAATCCAGTTACAGACAGACAGACAGACGGACAGACAGACAGACAGAGGGACAGCACACAAAAATCAAACAACACTAGCCTAGGACACAGTTGAGGCTCAGGAGTTCAACACCATGAGTTACACCAGTTATTCCTGCCCTTGGCTGTGAACCAGTGCAGTCAGACACATTTCGATTGGCTCTTGCAGCTGTCACAAACCCCGCGAGAGCCAATCAAACCGAACCATGTGTGTCTGACGTCATTTAATGGGCAGGGTCAAGTCGCGGACACTGACCTCTTGCCCTACATATGTCAAGGTGTTTGATTATATTGGCTGGGGGGCTCTTTTATTGACCAATAAAAACCTGGATGGTTTGTGTTTGCATAGCACAGTGGTTAGAGTGTTTGACTTAATCTTTATCGTCCAACGCACAGACAGCAACTACTGTTGCCGGTCATTTGAGGAAAAATGCTTTGTGCTGCCGTTAGATGCCTGACAAGTCAGGCCCAGCACATCCAACTTCGGTGTGTGGAGAAAAAAGGCAAGAGAATGTACCAAGCATGCAGAAAATAGACAAAGGAGGTGACAGGAAGAAAAGGAACAAGGCAGAAACAGAGGGACGGATAGAAAAAAAGGAATTTGTAGCATAGAACTTCCAGAAAGTGTAGATGCTGTTAATACTGACAGGTCCTTGGGCATTTCCACAAAGGAAAGAGTGCTTCACTGAATTTGTAAAGGTGGAAAATTTCGTTCTTCATAGTACTACCAAAGGGCCATTTCTCCACCTCCTCTTTTGACTTGTCAGTTTCTCTCTATAAAGTCTCCATGACTATGTAATTCCAGTCTGCTTTTACCACAAGAAGCACTTGGTGTTGTAGAGAAATGAAAAAGGGTTAACTCGTCCTCTTTATCGTGTGTTCCTTTCAGAAATGCATTGAGGGATGCTATACTGGATTGGTTAAGGGCGTTACAACTTTTATGCCTTGCGCCAATGAAGTCGTGGGCTTGAATCTCAGCAATGGTACCTGGTAAATTAAAAGTGGGAAATTTTGACCATCTCCTGAGTCAAACACGAACTTCACTTCCCTGAAAGTCCTCGGATGAGGCTACAAATCTACAAATCGAGTCTCACGGTCTAAATCACTCAGCTATAGCGTCCGTCATTGCATTGAATGAAAATTGGTATGGGTTTTCCTGCAGAATGAATAAAAGAGAACATTTCTAAACATATGACAAAAGCAGAGCGTGATTTTGCAATTTTGAAATCGAATACGGTGAGTAAAGAACCAAAGAAACCATACACACACACACATACACACACACACACACACACACACACACACACACACACAGCCAGCCAGCCAGCCAGCCAGCCAGCCACCATGACGCAGTGGTTCAGTTCCTGCCTCAAAACTATAACAGACATTGCAAAGAAGATGAGACAGCACAGAGAAAAAGCCTTGCACTCCACTTTTTGGCCGGAAAAAGTTAATGATTCTTCCTCTTTTTCTTCTTCATCAAAGGCTCTGACAGCAACTATTGCTGTCTATCACATGAGCGAAAATGCGATGCACTGCTGTTAAGCACCTGACAAGTCAGGCCCAGCACATCCGACTTCGGCACAAGAGAGAACTGTTATCTTTTAAGTCTTTCTGGAAAAAAGGCAGGAGAATGGACCAAGACGGAAGAGATTAGTTAAAAAGGAGGTGACAGGAAGAAAAGGAGCAAGGCAAGAAAAAAGAGAGGGATAGAAAAGAGGGAATTTCTAGCACAGAACTTCCAGAAGGTGGGGATGCTTTTTATACTAGCAGGCCCCCCAGCATCCCCACGGGGAGGGGGGGTCGGAGAATTACAAATTCTTTCTCAAGAAACAACGGAAACGAAACAACACACTTACAAATTTATGATCAGTGCAGGACTTAATTTCCAACAGTTTTAAATCATGCATGGCAAGTTTGCAGTAATTTGAAAGGACAGAAAAAATACACTCGCCACTTGGTCTGCTGAATATAGACTTTGTTTCCAGCCAAACATTAATTTTATTTCATCCCTCAATAGTAGCTTCGAGGCTTACCAATGGTGAGATTTTGAGTAATAAACCGTTTTTTTGCCCACGATTAAGGTAGATGCATTCCGGCTTAGGGATAAAAATTGAAATAAGACAGGCCTTAGTGAACTTGTAGTAGACGCAGGAGTTAAGTTTAACGGTTTCTCATCATTCATGGCAAGTTTACAACTGTGTGTGTGTGTGTGTGTAAGAGACAGAGAGAGACAGAGACTTTACACGCTACGTCATTGTGATGAATAAGCTAAAAATTCGTTCAGCTAAAATATAGGTTAAGATAACAATAAATGAATGATCCAAAGAGATAGGGAAAAAACATGCGTTTTATAAATCTATGATAGTATAACAGTAATTAAATTGAATCATTGTAAGTGGTGTATAGCGCATTTTAAACAGAATAATCAGAAAAATGCATAACCTGTACGTTTTGCTTTCTATGTAATTCCGTCTACTTTCATTGAGCAAATTAACACACGATCTTTTTTCCTGTCCGTGCTCCTCTCTCTCTCTCTCTCTCTCTCTCTCTCTCTCTCTCCTCTCTCTCTCTCTCTCTCTCTCTCTTCTCTCTCTCTCTCTCTCTCTCTCTCTCTCTGTGTCTCTCTCTCCCTCTCTCTCTCTCCCCTCTCTCTCTTCTCTTTCTCACTGTCTCTCCCTCTCTCTCTCTCTACCCCCTCTCTCCCCTCTCTCTCTCTCTCTCTCTCCCTTCTCTCTCTGTCTCTCCCTCTCTCTCTCTCTCTCTCTCCCTTCTCTCCCCCCCCCCCTCTATCTCTCTCCCCCTCTCTGTCTCTCTCCCTCCTCTCTCTCCTCTCTTCTCTCTCTCTCTCTCTCCCTCCTCTCTCTCTCTCTCTCTCTCTCTCTCTTCATCATATTGGTATAATTACAGGAATCATTGTTTTTGTTTCTTCATTTCACGGTATATGTTGAGGGCTGGGTATGAACAAAGCATGTAAAGCTTAATCTGTTTCATTCGGAAAATAAATTCATTGAATTCATTTCTCTTTGTGTTTGAGTGCCTGTCTGTGTGTATGTTTGTCTGTCTGTCTCTGTCTCTGTCTCTCTCTCTCTCTCTCTCTCTCTCTCTCTCTCTCTCTCCTCTCTCTCTCTCCTCTCTCTCTTCTCTCTCCCCTACAGATACGCGCGCGCGCGCGCGTGCTCAAACACAAACACATGAACACAAATGCATACTTCTTCCTCGTCTTCTTTTGCCTTCTTCT
>CM054168.1:18778226-18783226 GCA_028751875.1 Rapana venosa | reverse complement strand
TGGAGTCAGTACTGATGTTAACTAAGGTAAAGGAGTCCCATAACCTATAAGGTCGAAGGGGAGCGAGCCGTCAGAGACCTCACTTCTCTAGGGGCCAGCATATTGAGGGCGGCGCCCATCTCCTCTCCCTCGCTGCTTTACCTTCCCTGACCCTAAAGAGGGCAGGTACCCATTTACAGCTGGGGGAACTGTACTGAAGCCAAGGCGCGCAAACGGTCACCCATCCAAGTGGTAACCACGCTCGACGCTGCTTAACATTGGCTGGAGGAAAGCGAGTGCTTCGACCACTGAGCTATCCCGTCCCCTTGATGTTAACTACAGGGAGAAAATCCCCCTGAACCGGACACTTGGGTGGTGGCTCAAACCCGAGCTATCAGATCACTAACGCCACGCTCTAACCACCAGGCCTTCCTGCCTCATCCCTCCCCCCCCCCCCCAACCCAGTCGCTCTCCCCCCCCCCCCCCCAAGCTCATAATGTGACGATAACTACAAGATCAGTACCCTCTGTTACAAATGTCTCCACAAAACAGCACCCTCCTACCTCTGTGAATATCTTCACCTGTACACTCCTTCTCGTTTTCTACGCTCTGCTGCAGATACCCTGTGCTTAAGAACACCTAGATTCAACCAATCCACCGTTGACCGTCGCTCTTTCTCTGTTTCTGGTCCATTGATGTGGAATGACCTCCCTCTCTCCCTTCGCCAAAAGCCTTCTTACGACGCTTTTAAATCCGGCCTCGAGACACATTTATTTCAAACCTAAGATTCTCCTCTCTTGTTCCATTTCATTTTTGTCCCTGCCCTCAACAGCCAAAACCCCATCACCCTGCCGAAGTGTACAACCTTTATGTGTGTTCGTGAGTGTGTGTGTGTGTGTGTGTGTGTGTGTGTGTGTGTGTGTGTGTGTGTGTGTGTGTGTGTGTGTGTGTGTGTGTGTGTGTGTGTGTGTTAGTGTGTGTGTGTGTGTGTGAGTGTGCGTGTGTGTGTGTGTGAGTGTGCGCGCGTGTGTGTGTGTGTGTGTGTGTGGGGTGCGTGCGTGTGTGTGTGTGTGTGTGTGTGTGTGTGTGTGTGTGTGTGTGTGTGTGTGTGTGTGTGTGTGTGTGTACATTTGAATTTGTAAAACCTTTTAATTGTAACTGGCTGCATGTGAATGAGTGGGATGAACGAAAGCGCTTTGATTTGGTCGTGGATTTTTTTGCAAGATATGGCGCTATAGAAATTCCATTTAGTAGTAGTAGTAGTAGTAGTAGTAGTAGTAGTAGTAGTAGTAGTAGTAGTAGTATTACTATGACAGAAAGCACGCATTCTACGATCTTCACTCTGCCTCAAAATTATAATGAAGTCATTTTTCGTTTTGGGGAAGGCAGTCAGCATTATTTTTCTAAAAGATAATTATTATTATTAACGGTTCCAATATTTCACACTGGGCACGCGTCAGTTTATGGTTGAGTCGTATCGTTGTGGGATTTTTTTTTCAAAATGTAGACTAATGTTTTTGAGCAACAACAGTTTTGTCTTTCGTTTCTAGGTACGTGTAATGTACACAGTGTTGGGCTTGGGGTGATGCCATTATATACCGCTATATAAATTCCATTTATTATCCTTATTATTATTATTATTATTATTATTATCATTATTATTATTATCATTATATGGACGCTTGGCCCAGACCAAAAGCTGTGTCAGTTATTGATGTCAGCTAATTGCCAAGGCCTACACTAAAAATGTTGTTTTGTTGTAAAAATGTTGCGTTGAGATTACCTTCAGCCATGACAAGCTCTTAACATAACAAACCTGCAACTCTCCTTTGTTAAATGAGAGAAACAAAAATCCTCTGAAGTCGTAGTATGGCTGCCTATATAGCGAGGTACTTGAAAAGAGTCATACACACGCAAAACTTCTCATCCTGTGGTGTACTTCCTATATCTCACAGTGATAATTCCCAGGTGGGATGAGTGAGTGAGTCAGAGTGTGGCATGTTCTGGGTGATAGACCCCCAGGGTGTAAAGCTGGGGAACACACAACATCACAACAACAACAACAACAACAACAACAACATACGCTCATTCTTGCTCAAGTACGGGCACAGTTTATGTTCTAGTGAAAGACTCTTTCACTGATCTCTCTCTCTCTCTCTCTCTCTCTCTCTCTCACTCTCTCTCTCTCTCTCTCTCTCTCTCTCTCTCTCTCTCTCTCTCTCTGTCTCTCTCTCTGTCTCTCTCTCTTCTCTCCTCTCTCTCTCTCTCTCTCTCTCTCTGTCTCTCTCTGTCTCTCTCTCTCTCTCTCTCTGGAAACAGATGACAAAATGTACAAAACCGCATACACACGGGGACTGGATGTAAAAAGCACATGAGTGCTTATTCCATTATCCTCGAAATAAAACAGTAAACAAATAAATAAAATAGATCTCACTCTCTCTAACGATTTTAGTCTGTATTTTCCCTGAAGTCGGAATGCGTCTACCTTCATGGTGGGCCCAAAAAAATGCCGCATACGCAAAAATTTCACCATTGGTGAACCTCGGAGCTCTAGCTGAGGAACAAAAAGAATGTTCATTGATAGTTGGCTATGATTCTTTGTCCAGTTCATGCGTCTGCTCACTAGACTTCGGTTTAGAGCCTTCTCTTCAGGAAATTCTGTGCTAGAGGTTTCCTCTTTTCTATCACTCTCTCCGTTTCTGTCTTTCTCCTTAAATTTCTATCTGCCATCTCTCTTTTTGGGGACGGGATAGCTCAGTGGTCGGAGCACTCGCTTTCCTCCAGCCAAGTTAAGCAGCGCCGAGCGTGGTTACCAGTTGGATGGGTGACCGTTTGCGCGCCTTGGCTTCAGTACAGTTCCCCCAGTTCACCCAGCTGTAAATGGGTACCTGCTCTCTTTAGGGTCAGGGAAGGTAAAGCAGCGAGGGAGAGGAGATGGGCGCCGCCCTCAATATGCTGGCCCTAGAGAAGTGAGATCTCTGGCGCCTCGCTCCCCTACGACCTTATAGGTTATGGGACTCCTTTACCTTTCCTTTACCATCTCTCTTTTGTTTGTTTTTCTGCCTTTCTTAGTCTATTATCCTGCCTATGTTCAATATTAATCTGTCGAAAATTCTTTTTGTGTTCATTATGTGACATTTTTCTTGTATAATTGTGTTCTGGCGACCAGGTAGTGATATATACTGGAATGAGCATAGCACGTCGAGGATAATAGAGTAAGCACTCATGTGCTTTTTTTACATCCTGTCCCCGTGTGTATGCGGTTCTGCAAGGTTGCGTGCCCGTAGGACATTTCTCTAATGTGGTGTTTGTGGGGGTTTGTTGTTTTTATTAGTGTTTGCTGTCCTTTTTTTAACGCTTATATTATTGGGTAGACTGGGGATGCCAGGTTTAGCAGAAGAGCTGGCGTCTTGAGCACACAGCCTGTTTTTTGTTGGCCTTAAGGAATGAAATGGGGGGTATTGGGTGTTTTTTTATTATTGATTGGGGTGAGGAATTCTTTTTCTCAGGTGGACAGTGTCGGATGTTTGATGGTGTTGATGTTGAACTCGAGGTGACTGTTAATGGAGTTTCTGAAATTCGTTTATTTATTTTATTTTATTTTTTATATCGAGGATAATGGAATAAGCACTCGTGCGCTTTTTCTTGTACATCCAGTACTCGTGTGTGCGTAGTTTTGTAGTTTGTCATCCGTTCCCACCGGCACACAATGGCCTACTCTTTGGAAAAGCGGAACAGGATTTAACGTGTGCGCAAGATGTTCTGCCCTGATAGGGACTTCATGGTCGGTAGGGTTGTAAACAACGTGACCATTAATGAAAGTCTTATTTGAAATAACCTGCAAGATAAAACAAAGAGATTCCGAACCAAATGACAATAACAATAATAATAATTAATAATAATAATATAATTATTATAATAATAAAATAACAATGCATGGAATTTATATAGCGCTGAATCTTGTAAAGCAACAAATGAAAGCGCTCAGATGACTTCTTCTTTTTAAATATCGAGGATAATAGAATAAGCACTCGTGTGCTTTTTTACATCTAGTCCCCGTGTGTGTGCCGTTTTGTAAATTTTGTCATCTGTTCCCACCGGCACACAATGGCCTACTCTTTCGAAAAGCGGAACAGGATTTAACGTTTGCGCAAGATGTTCTGCATGCGTTCGCACACGGGGCCTCGGTTTATAGTCTCATCCGAAGGATGGTAAACTCCACGAGGAGGGGGGAAATAATGACCTGGAAACAGACATCTACGTAGAGACTGGAACCTGCTGTCTCAGTTATCGTCTGATAGGGAGTTCAACGCTCTAACCACTAGGCTGTTCCGCCCCCCTCTGGAGACAGGTTCAGAAATCCTCACCTGTCAGTAAGGTAAGGTAAGGTGTTTCCATACCCTATGTGTCGTTGGGAAGCGAGGCGTCAGAGACCTCGATTTCTCCAGGGGCCAGCATATTGAGGGCGGCGCCCATCTCCTCTCCCTCACTGCTTTACCTTCCCTGACCCTCAAGACGGCGGGTGTTCATTTACAGCTGGGTGAACTGGGGGACTGTACTGAAACCAAGGCACGCAAACGGTCACCCATCCACTTGGTAATCACGCTCAATGCTGCTTTAACCTTAGCTTGGGGAGAGTGAGGGCTGCGACCACTGAGCTATCCTGTTCCCTCAGTGTGTGTGTGTGTGTGTGTATCCATAAATATTGTCCAGCTGTCTAAAATCTACAGCCAATCGCTGATGTCAATCGCTTTCAGGCTTTGTTGGTGATTTATGAGTGTGTGCGACAGAGTCAAAAGTAGGTAAACTCACGCAAGCGCTCAGACGCACCTACGTGCGTGCTTGCATACACACACGCTACCACACGCGCACGAACGCATGCACACACACACGCTTGCATTGATGTATTCATGCACACGCGCACAAGAATACACGCACTTTGTTTAGTGGAGTTATATCAAGTGCGAACATACTATAAAACAAACGCATGTGCGCGCGCATCTGCACGCACAAGCATATGC
>CM054168.1:18740726-18773226 GCA_028751875.1 Rapana venosa | reverse complement strand
CGCATCTTTTTTGCACTGGAATGTGAATGGTTTGCTCTCAAAAATATGTGATAAAGATTTCTTTTCCCTATGTAGCATCCTTTGATTTTGTGTCTCTTGCAGAGACTTTTGTTGAATACTTAGATTTGTCAGTGTTTAATGATTATAAATGTTTTTGTAAGCCAGCAATCCGATTTACAAAGCAAGGAAGGCGTTCGGGTGGTATTATATGTTTGATAAAGAAAGAGCTTTTGCCAAGCATACAAGAGATAGACACTGGCTATAGAAATGTTCTTGTTTTTCTTATAAACAGAGACCTGTTTTGTTTATCTAAAGATATATTGTACGTGTGTGCTTATGTTCCCCCAGAGAATTCACCTTACTATGCCTTTTTTGACACTGATAATGGTATCAGGGAACTTGAGAACTGTCTGATTGATGTACTGATGGATCTGGATGATGTTCATGTACTTTTAGCTGGGGATTTGAACAGTAGAATATCAGATGTGTCTCAAGATGTGTCTGATCAAGATGATATTTTTCACTTAAATTATAATGTAGATAGTATCAGAAGGTGCTCTGAAGATAAATTTTGGAATAGTTATGGCAAAATGTTGTTGAATATGTGTACTACATTAGACTTGTGTATTCTAAATGGGGTTTGTGCTGGTGATCAGCAAGGGCATTTCACATATATATCAGAGACAGGTAAGAGTGTAAACGATTACTTTTTAGCTTCTTCTGACTTTTTTGCAGCTACCATAAGTCATGTAGTCTTTATGTAAATGAGCGTGTGGAATCAGATCATCTGCCGCTGGAATTTAGCATGTATTTGACACAAATAAGAAAGAAGAAGATATTGTGGGAAGCAGAAACAATGTAGAAAAAAAACATAGAAGTTATAGAAAAAATTTTAGTGGTATGAAGAGTATGCTAGTGTTTTTTTCCCCAGCAGATGAACAGTGAAGTTGTGTTACAGACACTGGGATCGTGCTATAGTCTCATCGAAGAAGATATAGATGCTGCTTTAGAAATGTTCAACTCTTGCATTAAAAAGCAAGCTGAACCATTGAAGAAAAGGATTAAGATAAATGATAAATGTAAAAATGATGATTGGTATGACCAAGAATGTACTAATTCTAAAAGAGATGCTAGAAAATTATTAAGAAAATATCGAAAAACCTTAACAGAGGGAAAATTGTAGTAAATACTGCAAAGCACGAAAAGAGTATAAAGGCATAATGAAAAGCAAAAAGAAAGCATATAATGAAAATCTTGTAAAATCTCTTGTTTGTTCTGTAAATAATCAGCATGAATTCTGGAAAAATGTGCGCAAGATATCGGGGAAGAAATCAATTGCAGCTACTAGTATTTCAGTTAGTGAATGGTTTCAACATTTTAGATATTTGCTCGAGACAGAGACCATAGAAGTAGATGATTATGCTAAAGAAAGTGAAGTTGATGAAATTCCTGATGAAACAAGTCTCTTTGATCGTCCTATCACAAGAGAAGAAATATCGTTAGTAATGAAAAGTTAAAGAATAACAAGTCCGCAGGACCAGATGGGATAATAGGGAACTATTTAAGAACTCAGGAGATACTGTTAGATTTTTTCTTGAATTTTTTAATGCACTTTTTGATAAAGGAGTATTTCCCCAGTTATGGACAGATTCAATTATATTGCCGTTGTTTAAGAAAGGTTCGATAAATGACCCTGGGAATTATAGAGGCATTTCATTGTGTGACGTTAGTAGTAATTGTATAGTTCGATAATTAATGGTAGGATACAAGAATGGGTTGAGCAAAATAACATTACTGGTGAGCATCAGCAGGGTTTTAAGAAAGGTTACTCTACAGTTGATCACATGTTTACACTTATGGCAGTAATACAGAAACAATTCACATTAAATCGAAAATTATATGTAGCTTTCATAGACTTGAAAAAACATTCGACTCTGTTTCAAGAAATTTACTATGGCCAATCTTGCAAAATTCAGGAAATTTAAAGGGGAAACTGTTTAGATGTATTAAAAGTATGTAATTGTAATGTAAAGGCAAAGGTCAGATGTGGTGCTAACTTTACTGATTATATCATTTGTACAAGAGGAGTTAAACAGGGTGATGCCTGTAGTCCTGTCCTCTTTTCCTTATTTATTAATGAGCTAGCTAAAGATATAATAAATGGTGGAAGACATGGTGCAACACTCACCCCTGATATTACAGAATTGTGCATCTTGTTACTAGCTGATGATATAGCTCTCGTATCTGAAACACCAATTGGTCTTCAAACTCAGTTGAACAATCTTAGTAGAACAGCAGCCAAGCTTCAGCTTAAGGTAAATATGAATAAGAGCAATATTGTAGTCTTTAGAAAGGTGGGTATCTTGCAGCAAGGAAAGATGGTTGTTTAATGGGAGGAAATGACTATTGTAAACTGTTACAAGTATCTTGGTATAAAATTTTCTACAAGGCTTAGTTTTACTGCAGCTTGTGAAGATCTTGCCCGCAGAGCAAAAAATGCTTTATTATTTATTTAAAAGGGAAAAAGTATGTGATAAATAACAATTCTTTGCAAAACCTTCTGAAGATTTTGACACACAGTTGTGCCTATTACATTATATGGTGCTGAAATATGGGGACTAGATAAAGCTGCTTTTTGTATTGAGAGTGTTCATTTGTATGCACTTAAAAGGTTTTGGGTATAACTGGAAAAACTCCGAATGATCTTTTTATGGTGAAACTGGTCGATACCCTATTTGGATTGCTGCTCAAGTACGTTGTGTTAGTTATTGGCTTAAAATACTACTGATGGATACAAATAGACTGCCACTTCAAGCGTATAAAATGTTGTTAAATCTTGATCAAAATGGAAAACACACTTGGTGGCTAATATTCGTGAAGTATTGTGTCTGAATGGGTTTGGATTTGTATGGTTGAATCAAGTGTACAGGATGTTAAGGGCTTTTTACGTGAATTTCGTCAAAGACTTATGATTGTAGATGGCAAATCTGGATAGTCACGACCACCAAAGTGAAAGATTTTCCCTTATATAGATCATTAAAACTTCTACAAAGTGTGAACTCTATTTGTCACTGGATATTGATAGACATGTAAAGCGTTATTTAACGATGTTTAGATTTGGCATTACAGATATGCACTACATTCTAACCGTTATAAAAAGAATAAAGATAACAATTTGATATGTCCATTGTGTAAAAGTGATAACGAAGACGAAGTTCATATTTTGCTCTGCTGTCCAGCTATTTTTGATCTCAGGCAAAGATACATTCCGTCTAAATTTTATTCGAATCCATGTCTATTTCGAGCAGTTTTGCTTATGTCAAGTCAAAATGAAGATTTACTCAAGAATTTGTGCATATACCTGTATAAAGTTTTCAGAAGACGTTCTGAGAGTGTTAGGAATGACTAATACTTGATCAATCTATAGTTTCTTTATAGTGAATAGGAAGTGATGTTTGTAAAATCCTTTTATGTAATATTTTGTGATTATTATGTTTTTGTGTTACTTGTGTGATGTTTACCTGTACCCCCCATTCAGAAGGGGCTGTGGCCTATACTGAATAAACTTCGTTTTCAATTTCAATTTCAATTTCAATTTCTCCTTTCTCTCCTCTCTCTCTCTCTCTCTCTCTCTCTCTCTCTCTCTCTCTCTCTCTCTCTCTCCTCTCTCTCTCTCTCTCTCTCTCTCTCTCTCTCTCTGAATCATTTGAATCTGCGAGTGCGAGTCATTTAAATCTCTCTCTCTCTTTGTGAACCATTTGAATCTCTCTCTCTCGCTCTCTCACTCTCTCTCTTTCTCCCCCCCCCCCTCTCTCTCTCTCTCTCTCTCTCTCTGTGAACCATTTGAATCCCTCTCCCTCTCTCTCTCTCTCTCTCTCTCTCTCTCTGAACCATTTGAATCTCTCTCTCTCTCTCTCTGAACCATTTGAATCTCACTCTCTCTCTCTCTCGCTCTCTCTCTCGCTCGCTCTCTCTCGCTCTCTCTCTCTCTCTCTCTCTCTCTCTCTCTCTCTCTATATATATATATATATATAATATATATATATATATTATATATATATATCTCTGCGTGAACCATTTGAATCTCACTCTCTCTTTCTCGCTCTCTCTCTTGTGCTCTCTCTCTCTCTCTCTCGCTCTCTCTCTCGCTCGCTCTCTCTCGCTCTCTCTCTCTCTCTCTCTCACTCTCTCTCGCTCTCTCTCTCTCTCTCTCTCTCTCTCTCTCTTCTCTCTTTCTCTCTCTCTCTCTCTCTCATGACTCCCTGGGGAGTCATTGTGGGCAGTGCACTGAATATTCATGTAGCTATGATGAATACGTAAAGTTTGTTGTAGTTTTTTTGGTGTGGTAAGTAAAGTAGGGTATGCAAGATGTCAGTATTGCTTTCTGTAGTTTACATGTCATGAAATCTTAACATTGCAAATATAAGCCAGCATGCACGCACACACGCACACACACACACACACATACATACACACGCACAAACACGCTCGCACCCGCGCACACTTACACACAAACACACACACACTCCCTCTCTCCTACACACACACACACACACACACACACACACACACACACACACACACACACACACACAAATCGTCTAATATCACTCATAATGAAAAGACACTACATTGAAGAACGAACACACACACACACACACACACACACACACACATACACACGCACGCACATACACACACGCGCGCGCACACACACACACACAGTTAGTAGTAGTAGTAGTAGTAGTAGTAGTAGTAGCAGCAGCAGCAGCAGCAGCAGCAGCAGCAGCAGCAGCAGCAGCAGCAGCAGCAGCAGCAGCAGTAGTAGTAGTAGTAGTAGTAGTAGTAGTAGTAGTAGTAGCAGCAGCAGCAGCAGCAGCAACAGTAGCAGTAGTAGTAGTAGTAGTAGTAGTAGTAGTAGTAGTAGTAGTAGTAGTAGTAGTTTTAGAAGAAGAAACAAAGGAGAAGAAAGTATTTTTCTGTTACAAAATATTAACAAAACAATTCACACACTCTCTCTCTCTCTCTCTCTCTCTCTCTCTCTCACGCACACACACACACACACACACACACACAGCACGCACACACACAACACACACACACACACATTGTTTACAAAGCATACAATACAAAAATATCAGATTTCAAGGGAGAGATGGGAGACAGAGAGGGAAGAGCAGGAAAGAAGGTGGGATTTTTTCTCTTTTTTTCGGGGGGGGGGGGGGGGTGGGGGGTCTAAGAACTTGATCTATAGTTTCATTTTCAGTTTAGTTTTATTTATTTATTTCATTTTATACCACTTTTTGTCACGGCATATTTCTCTGCGTGAAATTCGAGCTACTCTCCCCGGGGAGAGCACGTCGCCACAAGAGCAGCGCCACTCAGTATTTTTGTTCTTCTTCCTGTCTGCAACTGTATTCTCGCCTGATTTATTTAATGTATATAGTGAAATAATTCTACGAAATATTGAGAATCATGAGGGAATAAGTGTAGGTGGCCATAACATCAACAACCTGAGATATGCAGATGACACAGTCCTTATCACCGACTCTGAAGAAAAACTGCAAAAGATTTTAACAACAGTAACAGACGAAAGCGAAAAGAAAGGATTACAGCTCAATGCAAAGAAGACAGAATGCATGGTGATCTCGAAAAAAGCTGTTATACCACAATGCAACATAGCCTGTAAAGGAGAGAGAATCAGACAAGTAAACACCTTTAAATACCTTGGTTGTACTATCACCCCGGACGGCAAGTGTGACACAGAAATCAAGAAGAGAATCGGTCAATCTAAGGCAACTTTTAACAACATGAAATGCATTTTTACCAACAGTAAGATAAGCCTCAAGACAAAGATCCATGTTTTGAGAGCCTACGTATGGTCCATTCTTCTGTACGGATGTGAGTGCTGGACCCTAGCCAAGGACACAGAACAGCAACTAGAAGCAGTGGAAATGTGGTTCATCCGGAGAATCATGAAAGTCTCATGGACAAAAAGAGAAACTAATGCAGAAGTAATGGAAATGGCTGGGTACAAGAGATCCCTTCTCAACACCATCAGAGAAAGACAGCTCAAATTTTTCGGCCATATAATCAGGGCTGACGGACTAGAGAAACTGTTATGGAGTGGCAAAATCTGTGGAAACAAGAGCAGAGGAAGACAACGCACACAATTCACAGACACCTTCAACAAATTCGCAACGAATAAAGAGGGCACCAACAATGAGCTCATGAGAGGGACCGAGAACAGGGAAGAATGGAGAGCCATGATCGTCGATGTCTGCAGGACCAGACCGGACACTTGAAGAAGAAGAAGAAGCAACTGTATTTATTTCCCTGTCACAGTTGCTTTTTTTCTACAGAATTTTGCCAGGGACAACTCTCTTGTTGCCGTAGGTTCTATTACATGCGCTAAATAATTTAATATAACACGCGGGACCTCGGTTTATCGTCTCATCCCAAAGACTAGCACCCAGATCACCACTCATGGTCTAATGGATGGGGGGAAAGTTTCGGGGCCAAACGGGGTTCGAACCACCGCACACTTCAGACCCGGACTTTTCGCTTTCTAGGCAGGCGCGTTACCACTAGACCACCGATCCATGTTCAACCAGGGACGTCTTGGGACTTGAATTCCCTGCAAAAGAAAGGAACATGTATCCACGAGAGAAAATGTTGATTGTGATAGACACTGCGTAGTATTTTTTCTGACTGCCTGTCCCCTTTAATTCTGTTCGTTGTCTGTACAGAGCAAGGCTGTATCAATAGTCTTTTTTTGTGTGTGGGTGTTGTTTTTTTCGGTATGTCTATGTCAAAGTGTCATGCCGACGCGCACTTTTGTGAAATTCGGGCTGCTCTACCCTGAGCGTCGCCACAAGAGCAGCGCCACCCATAATTTTTTTTTCCTTTTTTCCTTTTTCTGTCTGCGTGTGTATTTGTTTCCCTATCAGAGTGGGGTTTTTTCTCTATAATTTTGCCAGGGATAGCTCTATTGTTGCTGTGAGTTCTTTGACGTGCGCTTAATACGCGTTGCACACGGGACCTCGTTTTTCGTCTCATCCGAAAGGCTAGCACCCAAACCACCACTCTGTCTAATGGATGGGGGAAAAGTTTCGGGCATACACGGAAATAGAACCACCACACACTTTCGAACCCAGACTTTTCGCTTTCAAGGCAGGTGTGTCACTTCTAAGCAAAATTTGCCCTCAACCTGGTGACAACGAGTCAGCTTCACCCACAACAGAAATAAAATCGCAGCTTCCATTATGACTTCAGAAAATCAGCTTCAGTCAAAACTAGTGAATCTGTCATTCAACAAAGCTGCTAAGCCAGCAGCCAGTGGTTCCAAGTCCACCTTCCATTCACCCAGGGGACCACTGTGTGCCAGGGAAAAACCTCAGCCTTGCTGTCATTTATTTCATTTATTTCATTTATACCACTTTAAGTCACGAGATTTCTCTGCGTGAAATTCAGGCTGCTCTCCCCGGGGAGAGCACGTCGCCACAAGAGCAGCGCCACCCTTTTTTTTTTTCTTTTTTTTTTGGGGGGGGGTCTGCAACTGTATTTCTTTCCCTATCAGAGTGGCTTTTTTCTAAGAATTTGGCCAGGGACAACTCTCTTGTTACCGTGGGTTCTTTTTCGTGCGCTGCATAACTTTCTGTAACACACGGGACCTCGGTTTATCGTCTCATCCGAAAGACTAGCGCCCAGACCACCACTCATGGTCTAATGGATGGGGGAAAAGTTTCGGGCCCAGACGGGATACGAACCACGCACACTTCCGACCCGGACTTTTCGCTTTCTAGACAGGCGCGTTACCTCTAGACCACCGATCCATCTATCCATCATCAGCTGTCTCCCTCTGACAAGCCTGGAATCTTCCTTTAAGACATATTATTTATTTCAAACCTAAGATTTCCCCCCTCCTGTTTCATATAAGAACTATCCCACCTTCACTAACCCATGTCCTATCACCCTGCTAAAGTATACGACCTGTGTGTGTGTGTGTGTGTGTGTGTGTGTGTGTGTGTGGTGTGTGTGTGTGTGTGTGTGTGTGTGTGTGTGTGTGTGTGTGTGTGTGTGTGTGTGTGTGTGTGTGTGTGTGTGTGTGTGTGTGTGCTTTTGAAAAACATTTGACCATTGAAATTTTATTTCACAGATTTCGTCTGCAGTGCACCATGTTTGTAATATCTGTTTGTTTAAACTATTGATTATTTATCATTGATTGCATAACTGTGTCAGATTAGGTTGAATGCATGCGCTTTGATTTGTCTTTGCAAGATATAGCGCTATATAAGTTCCATTTATTATTATTATTGAAATTTCAGCCGCACTTCCTGGCAACACCCCATAACTGTAAATATTAAGTCAAAGCTTTGGCTACACTCCATAACTGTAAAAATTAAGTCAAAGCTTTGGCAATGCCCCATATCTGTAAAATGTATGTCAAAGCTTTGGCAACACTTCATAACTGTAAAATTTATGTCAAAGCTTTGGCAACACTTCATAACTGTAAAATTTATGTCAAAGCTTTGGCAATGCCCCATAACTGTAAAATGTATGTCAAAGCTTTGGCAACACTCCATAACTGTAAAATTATGTCAAAGGTTTGCCAACACTTCATAACTGTAAAATTTATATCAAAGCTTTGGCAACCTCAATAACTGTAAAACTATTTCAAAGCTTTGGTAACTCTCCATAACTGTAAAATTATGTTAAAGCTTTGGCTACACTCCATAACTGTAAAATTATGTCAAAGCTTTGGATACACTCCATAACTGTAAAATTTATGTCAAAGCTTTGGCAACACTCCATAACTGTAAAATTTATGTCAAAGCTTTGGCAACACTCCATAACTGTAAAAATCAAGTCAAAGCTTCGGCAACACTCCATAACTGTAAAATTTATGTCAAAGCTTTGGCAACACTCCATAACTGTAAAATTTATGTCAAAGCTTTGGCAACACTCCATAACTGTAAAAATCAAGTCAAAGCTTCGGCAACACTCCATAACTGTAAAATTTACGTCAAAGCTTCGGCAACAATCCATAACTGTAAAATTTACGTCAAAGCTTCGGCAACACTCCATAACTGTAAAATTTACGTCAAAGCTTCGGCAACAATCCATAACTGTAAAATTTACGTCAAAGCTTCGGCAACACTCCATAACTGTAAAAATTAAGTCAAAGCTTTGGCAACACTCCATGACTGTAAAAATTTATGTCAAAGTTTCGGCAACAGTCCATGACTGTAAAATCAAGCTAAGGCGACTTGTAACACTCATTAAAGTTAGGGTCTGTGGCATGGGGAGGAGAGGGATAGCCTAGTGGGTAAAGTATTGCTACGGCCCGGGATCAAGCCACCACTGAGCTGCCCGTTTCATGGGGATATTTCCCGTAGAGTTAACATCAGCACTGACCCCAATTCGCCCCCAGAAAAAAGTCCTTCAGATGAGGCTATATACCTGAGGCCCCGTGACTGTGTGAATGCACGCTCAACATCTTACACACATGTTAATAACCCTGTTCCACCCATTTTTTTGAAGATTTGGCTATTTCGTGTCCTATAAGGACGGGATAGCTCAGTGGTCGGAGTACTCGCTTTCCCCCAGCCAAGTTCAGTAGCGTCGAGCGTGGTTACCAGTTGGATGGGTGACTGTTTGCGCGCCTTGGCTTCAGTACAGTTCCCCCAGTTCACCCAGCTGTAAATGGGTACCTGCCCTCTTTAGGGTCAGGAAAGGTAAAGCAGCGAGGGAGAGGAGATGGGCACCGCCCTCAATATGCTGGCCCTAGAGAAGTGAGGTCTCTGACGCTCGCTTTCCTACGACCTTATAGATTATGGGACTCCTTTACCTCCTCCCTTTTTTATAAGGACGAATTACCACTCCTTTAGAAAAACAAAAAAACGCTTGCGTAGAGTGTCATGTTCAGACATCATCCCCGAAGTCGGAATGGGGCTACCTTCCTGGCGGGGTAACAACCGGTCGCATGGTTACGCCAAAAAAATGTCAGCGTTGGTGAACCTCGCGGAGCTCTAGCCGAGGAAACAAAAATAAAAATAAAAAAGTTATCGTCAGATCAACAAGCTCCACGCTTTGACCGCCCTAGGCTAGTCCCCCCTCACCTCCCTTTCCCCCTTCCCCCTTCCCCCCTTTCGCCCCCTCCCTCCCCCCCCCACCCCCCCCCCCCCCCCCCCCACCACCAAAACTCTTAACTGTTTACATACTAGACTTAAACTTATCCTCTGAAATCTGCTGATCCCCCTTAAGAAATTAAAGCGTGCTTTCCTGATTACGTTTTGGGGATTTGGGGGGTTTTCTTTTTTCTTTTCTTTTTGCAACTTACAAACTTTTCCTACGTTTGACCTAGTTTCAAGTATCTAAAGTTTTGGAGGGGGTTGTATATGCAGCAGTGGTGATGGTGGTAGTTGTGGTGGTGATGATGCTTTGGGTGGGGTGGGGGTGGGCTTAGATATTTTTTTTGCTGTTCGTTCCTAAGCTTGAGCTTTGAGGTTGACCAATGGTGAGCTTTTGCGTATGCAGCTGTTTTTAATAATAATAATAATAATTATTATTATTATTATTATAATGTATGGAATTTATATAGCGCTGAATCTTGTAAAGCAACAAATCAAAGCGCTCAGATGTCTTTTTTTATATCGAGGATAATGGAATAAGCACTCATGTGCTTTTTTACATCCAGTCCCCGTGTGTATGCGGTTTTGTAAATTATGTCATCTGTTCCCACCGGCACACAATGGCCTACTCTTTCAAAAAGCGGAACAGGATTTAACGTGTGCACAAGATGTTCTGCATGCGTTCGCACACGGGGCCTCGGTTTATAGTCTCATCCGAAGGACTTTGACATTCAGTTCGATTTTTTTTGTCAAACTGGAAAGAAAGGGCGAGGCTGGGAATCGAACCCAGAACCTCACGGTTTACTTGTTGGCAGGCGAACGTTTTAACCATCCTGCCACCTTCCTTTCTTTTACCCACCATTTAGGTAGCCGCATTCTGGCTTTCGGGGATGATGTAGAAACACAGCACCAGATTGCATGCGTTTTGGTGTTTTTTTAATTTTCATCTGTTGCTACAGACACGAGAGGACCTATTCTTCCGAAAAGTGGAACGGGTTTTCAACGTGTGCTCTAGATGTTTTGCGTACGTTTGCAACCAAGGCTTTGACTTTTTTTTATATCGAGGATAATGGAATAAGCACTCATGTGCTTTTGTACATCCAGTCCCCGTGTGTATGCGGTTTTGTCATCTCATCCGAAGGACTTGTAGTCAGTACTGATGTTCACTCCAGGGTAAAAAGTAAGATAAACGTGTCCCATAACCTAGGTACTCGTAGGGGAGCGAGACGTCAGAGACCTCAACTTCTCTACGGGCCAGCATATTGAGGGCGGCGCCCATCTCCTCTCCATCGCTGCTTTACCTTCCCTGACCCTAAAGAGGGCAGGTACCCATTGACAGCTGGGTGAACTGGGGGGAGGACTGTGCTGAAGCCAAGGCGCACACACGGTCACCCATTCAATTGGTAACCACTACTTAATGTTAACTTGGGAAAAGCGAGTGCTTTGCAAACACATACGATCATAGTGAATGATGTTAGCGTGGGGAACAGTGAATCTGTGCCCCCTGGGAGTTACGGTTAAAAAGAAAAACCAGACCATGTCCACTTTTGACAGGTTAGTTCTGATAAATACAGCCAGTGGCTCCTCCTCACCGTGCACTAACTACCTATCCCCCCTACCATCCTCCTCCCTATCTCCCCTCCCCCATAACTTCTGCGCCTATCCCTCTCCCTACCCTCCCCCCCCCCCCTCTTCTCCACCCTTTTTCCCTAAACTACTATTCCCATCTCCCATGCCCCCTCCTCCCCCTAAGTCCTTCAGATGAGACTATAAACCGAAGCCCCGTGTTCGAACGCATGCAGAACATCTTGCGCACACGTTAAATCCTTATCCGCTTTTTGGAAGAGTAGGCCATTGTGTGCCGGTGGAAACAGATGACAAAACTGCATACACACGGGGACTGGATGTAAAAAGGCACTTGAGTGCTTATTCTATTATCCTTGATATAAAGAAAAAATAAATAAACATATTCCCCCTCTTCTTATCCCTCTCGCCTCTTAGCTCCCTCCTCCCAACTATCGCCCTCCCATTCCTGTCACCTCCCCTTAACTATCCACCTCTTCCCCTAACATATTATCCTCCCTCCTTCCCATCTTTTCCCCATCTTTTCCCCCTCCCTCCTTATCCCCTCTTTTCATTCCTCTCCTGTCTTTCCCCCTACTCCAGCATCTACCCATTCTTTCCTCTGTCTCCCCCCAGATCCAGATTTAAAAGTGTGATTTAAATTTTTAAAATGGCACGAACATGGGAAGATAGACAACCCATCTCCTGCAAACTTCTAAGGATTAGAAGTTAGGGGGGGGGGGGGGGGGATCCAAATAGAGATCACAAATTCCTAACACTCAGCCAAATCTGTTGTCATCAGAGTTGTACAACTTATTATCAACCTAACAATTCAAAACTTTAAAGGTGTCTTTTCCTATAGCTTCCTACATCAGAAATCGCAAATAAGCTTGTTCTACATCATTCAATTTCACCATGTCCTTGTATCAGACAGGTAAACAGTAGATTCGACAATTTTATATAAAAAGTGCTGCTCATTTCCATAAGATACAAACTTTTATCTGGACATCTGAGCCATTTCAAACAATAAAAAGGAATATGACTGTTTACGATAGCCTGTGAAGGGGAGGTAATATTGCCATAAAATAGAATGAATGTTTTATCAGGCACTTAGAACGTGTTAAAAACTCATAAATACAGTTGAGCAACAAGGTTCATATGCAGCATAACTTAACAGCTTAAAGACAGTTATCACTGGCAAATTTGCTATCTGGGGGGTTAATGAATCCAGGATATCCTGGGCATGGCCTGGTTTTTATTGGCTTTATGTGATGACGGGGTAGCCTGGTGGTTACCGTGATGTACTCGTGATCTCCTGAACCCAGTTCGATTCCCGTTCAAAAGGATTTTTCCTCTGGAGTTAACATCAGTGCCGACTCCACTCTCCCTAAAAGTCCTTCGGATGAGACTATAAACCGAAGTCCCGTGTGTGAACGCACGCATAACTTCTTGCGCACTCGTTAAAACTTGTTCCGCTTTTCGGAAGAGTAGGCCATTATGTGCCGGTGGGAACGGATGATATTTACAAAACTGCATACACACAGGGACTGGATGTAAAAAAGTACATCAGTACTTATTCCACTATCTTTGAAATAAAAGAATAAATTTAAAAATTAATAATAAAGAAAGAATTAATGTGATTGTTTTTTTATTCAGGTTGATGGTGTTAGATGTTTAAAGGGATTAGAATGTCTTGAAGTGAAAGTTGTTATAGTTATTGAAACTGAATAGGTGACCGTCCTTATGTGGCCCTCGTGGTCGTAGGGATATAAACAGCATAAAATGAAGTGATAACCGTAATAATGATGATTATAGTGGTAATAGTGTTGTTAATAATAATGATAAGAAGAGGAAGAACGCTGCTGCTGCTGCTGCTGATGATGATGATGATGATGACCTATTTTTAACACACACGCGCGAACGCTCGCACTCACACACACACGCGCGCGCGCGCGCGCACTAAAGAAGGTTATACAGTTTGGTGGGGTGATAGTTACACATCACACACACACGCGCGCGCGCGCGCACTAAAGAAGGTTATACAGTTGGGTGGGGTGATGGTTACACACACACACACACACACACACACACACACACACCACTTCTAACACACACCCCTAACTTCTAATCCTCCAGGCTTTGGAGGAGATGTGTCGTCTTTCTTCCATTGTCTGTGGGGAGATAGAGGATAGGATGGGGAGGGAGGGAGGGATGGTAGGTTAGGGGAAGAGGAGGGGATGGAGGGGGGAGGATAGGTGAGGAGGGGTAATAGTCAAGGGGGTGGGGTGAGGAGGAGAAGTTTGGCAGGATAGGTTAGGGGGAGGGAGGGGGAGAGAAGGGATGGGGGTAGGTAGGAGGGGGTAAGTTGAAGGAAGTTAGGGAGGAAGGAGGGGGATATTATTTATTTATTTATTTATTCATACCACTTTAAGACACGAGATTGCGTGAAATTCGAGCTGCTCTCCCCGGGGAGAACGCGTCGCCACAAGAGCAGCGCCACCAGGTAGGTACTTAGTACGTGGTGAGGATAGGGTGCTAGTGGCATTTATCAGGGCTTAAAGTGTAAACCTATCTACCAACCAGCCAGCCAGCCACTCAACCAACCAACTAGTCTTCCAGCCAACCACACATCATTGCACATCATTTCAGACACGCCGACCAATGAATGATACGTTGCATTGAATTATGAAACGTTTATTTCGTTGTGTCAAATAAGTCTTTGTGACTTTTATAGCAATATAAAAAATATTTCTGGTTCTGATTCTGATTCAGCCAACCAGCCAACAAACAAACCAGCAAGCCACCCAACCAATCACCCAACCAAATAACCAACCAAACAACCATCCAAATAACCAACCAAACAAACAACCAAATAACCAACCAAACATCCAACCAAACATCCAACAAAATAGTCAACCAAACAACCAACCAAATAACCAACCAAACATCCAACCAAATAACCAACTAATCATCCAACCAAACAACCAGCCAATTATCCAATCAATCATCCAACCAATCATCAAACCAGCCAACCAATCATCCAACCAACCAACCAATCATCCAACCAACCAACCAAACAACCAACCAAACAACCAACCAAACAACCAACCAAACAACCAACCAAACAACCAACCAAACAACTAACCAACCAATCATCCAACCAAACAACCAACCAATCACCCAAACAACCAACCAAATAACAACCAACCAAATAGCCAACCAACTAACCAACCAGCCACCCAAGCAAACCAACCAACCAAATTAACTCTGGAAGTTTTTTCTCTCTCCCCCTCTTCTCCACCCCCCCCCTCCCACTTCCCACCATTCCCCTACCACCCAACACCCTCCCCTCTACCCACCCACCACCCACCACATATCCCTTCATATCTGTCCCTAATTTTCAACAACATCCTTCACCTCCTAAGTGTGTTCGCGAGTGTGTGTGTGTGTGTGTGTGTGTGTGTGTGTGTGTGTTGTGTGTGTGTGTGTGTGTGTGTGTGTGTGTGTGTGTGTGCGTGCGTGCCTGCGTGCCTGCGTGCGCGCGCATGGATTTGAAATCTGTCGTTCATTATGTTTAAGGAGAGTTGCATGCGTGTAAATGGTGTGAGTGCAAGCGCTTCCATTTGATTGGTGGTGTTTTGTTTTTTTACAAGATTCAGCGCTATATACATTCCATACAGTAGTAGTAGTAGTATCATTATTATTATTATTATCATTATTATTTGTATCATTATTATTAGTATCATTATTATTATTATCATTATTGTTATTATTATTATCATCATCATTATTATTATTATCATTATTATTATTTTTATCATCATTATTATATATTATATTATTATTATTATTATCATTATCATTATTATTACCACCCCTATCCCTATACAGACGCAGTGCTGATCCTAGCCAGTCTGACCACTCTGGTGGTGGTGGGATCTACGCAGGACACCTACGCCACCTCCGTCATCAGCGGGCTACGCTTCTTCCAGATCCTGCGTATGGTGCGTATGGACCGGCGTGGAGGCACCTGGAAGCTGCTGGGCTCCGTGGTCTGGGCCCACAGGCAGGTGAGTGAGCCAGCCAGAAGGGTGACCGTCCACCCCAAAATGAGTCGCGCTGCACCAAGAGTCAGTTTTTTTTAGTATGGGATTGATCTCCGTTACAAAGGCTTTTCAAAGCCGCAAACAGATTGAAAATCGGATAGTTTTATGAAAAGTTATTGCACATTTAAATCTTGATTGAAAATCGGATAGTTTTATGAAAAGTTATTGCAAATTTCAATAGTGATTGAAAATTGGACAGTTTTATGAAAAGTTATTGCAAACTTAAATAGCGATTGAAAATCGGACAATTCCATGAAAAGTTATTACACATTTAAATAGTGATTGAAAACCGGACCCAATCAACCACCCACCCACCCAAACCACCCACTCAACCAACCAGTCAATGAAAAGTTATTACAAAAATAAATGGTGATTGAAAAATCGGACAATTCTATGAAAAGTTATTACAAATTTTAAAAAGTGATTGAAAATCGGACCCAATCAACCACCCACCCACCCAAACCACCCACTCAACCAACCAGTCAATGAAAAGTTATTACAAAAATAAATGGTGATTGAAAATCGGACAATTCCATGAAAAGTTATTACACATTTAAATAGTGATTGAAAACCGAACCCAATCAACCACCCACCCACCCAAACCACCCACTCAACCAACCACTCAATGAAAAGTCATTACAAAAATAAATAGGGATTGAAAATCGGACAGTTCTATGAAAAGTTATTACAAATGTAGTGATTGAAAATCGGACAATTCTATGAAAACTTATTACAAATTTAAATGGTGATTGAAAATCGGACAACTGTATGAAAAGTTATTACAAACTTAAATAGGGTTTGAAAAATCAGACAGTTCTATGAAAAGTTATTACAAATTTAAACAGTGATGGAAAATAGGACAATTCTATGAAAAGTTATTACAAATTTAAATAGTCATTGAAAATCGGACGATTCTATGAAAAGTTATTACACATTTAAACAGAGATTGAAAATCGTACCCAATCAACCACCCATCCACCCAAAACCACCCACTCAACCAACGAGTCAATGAAAAGTCATTACAAATATCAATAGTGATTGAAAATCAGACAATTCTATGAAAAGTTATCACAAACTTAAAAAGTGATTGAAAATCGGACAATTCTATAAAAAGTTATTACAAATTTAAACAGTGGACGGGTGGTCTAAAGGTAACGCACCTTCCTGCCTAGGAAGCGAACAGTTTGGGTTCAAAGTGCGTGATGATTCGATCTCTGTGCCAGAAACTTTTCGCCCCGTCCACTAGAGCGTGAGTGGCGGTCTGTGTGCTAGTCTTTTGGGTGAGACGATAAACCGAGGTCCCGTGTGCAACACACATTTAGCCCATGTAAAAGAACCCATGACAACAAGAGAGCTGTCCCTGGTAAAAAAAATGTTGTGGGAAATAAGTCACTGTGATATTGAAATAGATACACATGCAGACAGCAAAAGAGAAAGCAATGGGTGGCGCTGTTTTTGCAGCGATGCGCTATCCCCGGGGAAAGCTTCCCAACACAGAGAAATCTGCAGTGACTTAAAATTGTATACATGGAATACAATACACAACAATACAGTACAATACATAACAATTCAACATGGTACACTCCAGAAAGTTTTGTATAGTAATAGGTAGTCAGGTTGAGGGCTTGTGTGCTTTAATTACGTGTTTTTAAAGCAAAAAAAATTAAACAAAGTTACACTTAAATATTCCAGTACAAAGTAGAAGAATAGCTATAGTTTCATGATTAATCAGAATGGCTATAGTTTTATAATCAATCAGAATGGCTATAGTTTTATAATCAGTCAGAATAACTATAGTTTTATAGTTATAATCAATAAAAATGACCATAATTTTATAATTATAATCAATCAGAAGGGCTATAGTTTTATAATCAATCAGAATGGCTATAGTTTTATTATTATAATCCATCAGAATGGCTATAGTTTTATAATCAGTCATAATGACTATAGTTTTATAGTTATAATCAATCAAAATGACCATAGTTTTATAATTATAATCAATCAGAATGGCTATAGTTTTATAATCAAACAGAATGGCTATAGTTTTATAATCAATCAGAATGGCTATAGTTTTATTATCAATCAGAATGGCTATAGTTTTATTATCAATCAGAATGGCTATACTTTTTTATAATCAATCAGAATGACTATAGTTTTATAATCAATCAGAATGGCTATAGTTTTATAATCAATCAGAATGGCTATAGTTTTATAAACAATCAGAATGGCTACAGCTTTATAATCAATCAGAATGGCTATAGTTTTATAATCAATCAGAATGGCTATAGCTTTTTTATCAATCAGAATGGCTATAGTTTTATAATCAATCAGAATGGCTATAGTTTTATAATCAATCAGAATGGCTATAGTTTTATAATCAATCAGAATGACTATAATTTTATAATCAATCAGAATGGCTATAGTTTTATAATCAATCAGAATGACTACAGTTTTATAATCAATCACAATGACTATAGTTTTATAATCAGTCAGAATGACTATAGTTTTATAATCAAACAGAATGACTATAGTTTTATAATCAATCAGAATGACTATAGTTTTATAATCAATCAGAATGACTATAGTTTTATAATCAATCAAATGACTATAGTTTTATAATCAGTCAGAATGACTATAGTTTTATAATCAATCAGAATGACTATAGTTTTATAATCAATCAGAATGACTATAGTTTTATAATCAATCAGAATGACTATAGTTTTATAGTCAATCAGAATGACTATAGTTTTATAATCAATCAGAATGACTATAGTTTTATAGTCAATCAGAATGTCTATAGTTTTATAATCAATGAGAATGGTTATAGTTTATTATCAATCAGAATGGCTATAGTTTTATAATCAATCAAAATCGACAACCTGACCCCCACCTGCCAAAAAATGGCTCTAGCAGAAAAGTAGGTCATGTGCAAAGCGACTCATTTCGCGGTGGAGGGTCACAGGGTGTAGTGTATTTAAAATGCGTTTAAAAATGAAAAAGGAGGAGGAGAGGAAGAACAAAGAGGACAAGGGTGAAATCGAGAGGATGGAATAATGATTGTGGTGGTGGTGGTAATGTTGTTTACATTGGTGGTGATGGTGGTGGGGTGGGGGTGTTTGTGGGGGTGATTGTGGTGGTTATATTGTTGTTGGTACTGGTAGTGGTGACGGCTGTGGTGGTAGTGCTGGGATGTTGTTTACATTCGTGATGGTGGTGGTGGTGGTGGTCGAGGAGGAGGAGAGGAAGGGGGAACAAAGGAAGAGGGAGAAGAAGGTAGAAGAAGAAGAAATAATTTTTAAAAAGGAGATGATAATGACGACGACGACGATGATGATGTGACGACGACGACGACAACGACGACGACGACGACTATGGTGGTGGTGGTGGTGGTGGTGGTGGTGGTGACGACGACGACCATGATGATGGTGATGGGGATGATGATGACGACGACGACGACGATGACGACGATGATGACAATGATGATGAAAAGTGTGACAGAGAAAATGAAAGAGGACAAGAACAGAATAAAAAAAGAAAGAAAGGCAAAGGAAGAACAGAAAGAAGGGCAAAAGAAAGAAACGACCAAACAAACAAGAAAGCAAAAAGTGGAAAGAAAAAATAATAAACCGGAAATAAATGAAAGAGAGAGGAAATGAAAAGCAAGAATGAAACAAAAAGAAATGTCATTATAAAAGACAGAGATCGAAAAGAGAGGACATGACAGAAAAACAAAAACAACAAAAGAGAAAAAGAAAGAAAGAAAGAAAAAAAGAAAGGAAGGAAGGAAGGCAGGCATGAGGGCAGGAAGAAAGAAAGAAAGAAAGGAAGAAAGAAAGAAAGGAAGAAAGAAAGAAAAGAAAGAAAGAAGGAAGGAAGGAAGGAAGTAAGGAAGGGAGGAAGGAAGGAAGAAAGAAAGATAGAAAGAAAGAAAGAAAGGAAGGAAAGAAGAAAGAAATGAGAAGAAAAAAAGAAAGAAGAAAGAAAGAAAGAAATGAAAGAAAGAAAGAAAGAAAGAAAGAAAGAAATTGAAGGAAGGAAGAAAGAAAAGAAAGAAAGGAAGAATGGAAGAAAGGAAGGAAGAAAGAAAGGGAAGGAAGGAAGGAAGAATGGAAGGAAAGAAAAGAAAGAACGAAAGAAAAGAAAAGAAAGAAAGGAAAGAAGGAAGAAAGAAAGAAAAAATAAAAGAAACAAAGAAAGAAAAAAGAAAGACAAGATAGAAAGAAAGAAAGAAAGAAAGAAAGAAAAGAAAAGAAAAGAAAAGAAAAGAAAGAAACGAAGAAAAGAAAGAAAGAAAAAGAAAGAAAAACAGAAATGAAATGAAAGAAAGAAAGAACCAAAAAACCCAAAAGGATGGGAAATAATGGAAAAAGGAAATAAAAAGAAATCAAAATACAATAGAATAAAACAAAACAGTTTTAAAGAAAAAAATGTTCAGAGCAAAAGAAAAGGAAAACAGCCTCCTTATCAACAGGAATAGCCAGAATCCTTCCTGCCATCACCGAGCCCGTAGTCTGTTCGACCTTTTGGGGTACCACTGAAGATTTCGCAACCAGCTTCCTCCTTTATGACATTTGATCAGGCGTAAAAGATAAGAAGAAGAGTGCAGCCCCCTTTCTTTCTTTTTAAACTTTTCTTTTCCTTTTTTTATTGTTTTATTTTGTTTGGGGTTTTTTACTCTTTGATTTATCTTTTTTTTATCATTTTAATGTACTTTATTTGTAAAGTTTATTACATGAAATGTCATGATAACTCAGTGATGTATGTGTGTGTTTGTGTGTGTGTGTTTGTGCGAGTGTATGTATGTATGTATGTATGTATATATGTATGTATTTATCCATGTATGTATGTATGTATGTTTGTATGTGTGTGTATGCGCATATGCGCCCATGATTGCATGTTTTATGCATTTGTCCATATGCGGTTGAAAAATGTTGAAGTGGGGGAAATGGTTGCCTGAGTCTGTGATGCTGATTTACACTATTTTATGTTTACTTGTTGATTGTTTTTAGCTAGGCTTGCTGGTAACCCACATGAACTTCTCACCCTTTTGAGGTAATAAAAAGTTAGTATTGGTATTCCTCCACTCCTCGCGGTTTTCAGCATTCCGCAGTACGCCATTCTACTCATGGCCAGTCAGTCCACTCTCTGATGTTGTCTTCCCATCGTTTTCTCTGTCTGCCTCTCCGTCTCCCTCCTTGTACTGTTCCCTGTAGGACAGTCTTGGACAGTCCACATGTTAGTGTGACATGCCCGTACTACTTCAGTTTGCGTTTTTTCACTGAAGTCAGGAGCTCTTAATACATTTTGATGGCGTTTTAAATTCTGGTTTTCACTTCCTCATTAGTGATGTGATCTCTGTACGAGATACCAAAGAGTTTGCGAAAGTATCTCGTCTCCATTGCCTGTATCCTTCTTTCATTGTCTCCTGTTATGGTCAACGTTTCACGTGCGTACACAAAATATGAACATGACAAGGGAAACGCATCAGTCTGATCTTGTAGCTGATGGCGACGTTCTTACTGGAAAACTGTCACAAAAATTGCTTGAGTTTTTTTGTTATATGCTCGCAAAGATGCTCTACGTGTGTCCGTCCGTACAAGAAACCTCGGTTTTTAGTCTCATCCGAAGAACATTCAAAGGTAGTGGAGTCGGTACTGATGTTAACTCCTTGGAATGGGAGGGGTGGATATCTTGGAAACTCTTTGTACTGGTTCCTCTGTCACGTGTTCATGGCTTCGGCTTCTTTTGCTACAAATCATATCAACGGTTGGGTTTGACTTCAGGGCGATCCCTCAGGACAATTTAGGACAATCCTTCAAGACAATCCTTCGGGACAATCCTTCAGGACAAATTAGGACAATCCTTCAGGAAAATTTAGGACAATCCTTCAGAACAATAAGGACAAGCCTTTAAGATAATTTAGGACAATCCTTTAGGACAATAAGGACAATCCTTCAGAAAAAAATAGGACAATGCTTCAAGAGAAATTAGGACAATCCTTCAGGACAATTTAGGACAATCCTTCAAGAGAAATTAGGACAATCCTTCAGGACAATTTAGGACAATGCTTCAAGAGAAATTAGGACAATCCTTCAGGACAATTTAGGACACTCCTTCAAGAGAAATTAGGACAATACTTCAGGACAATTTAGGACAATCCTTCAGAACAGATTAGGACAATCCTTCAGGACAATTTAGGACAATCCTTCAGTACAATTTAGGACAATCCTTCAGGACAATTTAAGACAATCCTTCAAGAGAAATTAGGACAATCCTTCAGGACAATTTAGGACAATTCTTCAAGAAAATTTAGGACAATCCTTCAGGACAATTTAGGACACTCCTTCAAGAGAAATTAGGACAATCCTTCAGGACAATTTAGGACAATCCTTCAAGAGAAATTAGGACAATCCTTCAGGACAATTTAGGACACTCCTTCAAGAGAAATTAGGACAATCCTTCAGGACAATTTTGGACAATCCTTCAAGACAGTTTAGGACAATCCTTCAGGAAAATAAACCAGGACAATTCTTCAGGACAATCCTTCAGGACAATCCTTCAAGACAATCCTTCAAGACAATCCTTCAAGACAATCCTTCAGGACAACAATTCAAGATAATCCTCGCCTACCCTCTCCCCATCCCATCCACTCCACCTTCACCACCATCACCTCTCCCACCCACACACCGATCCCTTACTGTATTCTAAATGAGTTGCCTGATTATCTGAGTGATTAGGAGGAGAGGGGGGGGCGAAGAGGGAAGGAGATTAAAGGATGGAAACTAGTCTCGACTTCATGGTGTTGGTCCCACAGCAGAAACGGGGTAAGGACTGTTTGCTAGTTGAAAACCTCATTCCCCAATGATCGTCTAGGTTAGGGACATTAGGCTAGTGTCTGTCTGCTCCTTAGGAAAGAGAGAGTGGGGGGACGGGAAGAAGGATAGACAGACTGACAGACAGACGGACAGACAGGCAGGCAAACAGACAGGCAGACAGGCTAGGCAGACAGGCAGACATACATACAGACAGGCTAGGCAGGCAGGCGGACAGACAGACAGGCAGGAAGGCAGGCAGACAGGCAGACAGCAGACAAGGCAGGAAGACAGGCAGGCAGGCAGACAGACAGGCAGACAAGGCAGGCAGGCAGGAAGCAGCAGCAGGCAGACAACAGGCAGGCAGGCAGACAGGCAGGCAGGCAAGCAGCAACAGACATACAGGCAGGCAGAGACATACAGGCAGCAGGCAGACAGCATACAGCAGACAGGCAGACATACAGGCAGACAGGCAGGCAGGCAGGCAGGCAGACATACAGGCAGGCAGGCAGACATACAGGCAGGCAGGCAGACATACAGGCAGGCAGGCAGGCAGACATACAGGCAGGCAGGCAGGCAGACATACAGGCAGACATACAGGCAGGCAGGCAGGCAGACATACAGGCAGGCAGGCAGACATACAGGCAGGCAGGCAGGCAGGCAGACATACACGCAGGCAGGCAGACATACAGGCAGGCAGGCAGGCAGGCAGAGGGGGAGAGCGGAGACATACAGAGAGATGAAGACCGACAGACACAGAAGAAAGAAAGAGAGAGGGGGAGGATGGATGGAGAAAGAGAGAGAGAGAGACAATGACAATGACAATGACAAATTCTTTTATTTCGAGGATAATGAATAAGCACCCATGTGCTTTTTTACATCCAGTCCCCGTGCTTAAGGATATATATGATAATAAAATAAAATAAAGCCCATCGCAATACACTTACACAGCTTACGGAAAAAATATCTACACAAAAATCCCCACAAAAATCACCGAAGAGAGAGAGAAAGAAAAAAAAAGTAGCAACAAGTAAGAAAGAAAGCAAACAGAAAACACAGAAACAACTGAAAAATAGCAAGAACCAAGAGCAAAGCAAAAACGGCAACAACAAGGGGAGAGGGAACAACCGAATAGTCCCCCCTCAAAAAAGCAGCAACAACCCCAAACCCAAACCAAAACAGAACCAAACAAAGCAAAACCTCCATAAAATAAAGGAGAACAAACCACGTAAATAGTTTCATTTTGGCTAACAGAAAGAAACGTCAAAAGTTCTTTGTGCTTTTATGGGAGGCAACAGCAATAGTAAACTACATGAAACAAGAGAGAGAGAGAGAGAGAGAGAGAGAGAGAGAGAGAGAGGAGAGGAGAGAGAGAGAGAGAGAGAGAGAGAGAGATTGTGTGCGTGCGGGCGGGCTTGTGTGTGAGTATGTATATGTCTGTGTGTGTGTTTGTGTATGAGTGTGTCTGTGTGTCTCTATCTTTATGTGTATGCATGTCTGTGTATATGTGCGTGCATGTATGCCTGTCTTTCTGTCCGTCTGTCTGTCAGTCTGTCTGTCTGCTTGCCTGTGTCAGAATCTCAATATATATGTTCGCATCTCACTCTGTCTCTCTCTCTCTATCACTCCCTCTCTCTCACTCTCACTCTCTATCTATCTCTCTCTTTCTTTCTATCTCTCTCCTCTCTCTCTCTCTCTCTCTCTCTCTCTCTCTCTCTCTTCCCTCTCTCCCTCTCTCTCTCTCTCTCACTCTGTCTCTCTCTCCCACTCTCTCTCACCCCCCTCTCTCTCTCTCCCTCTCTCTCTCTCTCTCTCTCTCTCTCTCTCTCTCTCTCTCCCTCTCCCCCCCCCCCCCTCTCTCTCTCTCTCTCTCTCTGTATGCGTATTGAACACGAACATGCGTCACCTTCTCCCACCAAACACACACACACACACACACACACACACACACACACAACACACACACACACACACTCACACCACCACCACCACCTCTACCACCACCACACACACACACCACCACCACCACCACCACCATCATCATCATCATCATCGCCTCCACCACCACCACCATCATCATCATCATCATCATCATCATCATTATCATCAATATCATCATCTTTTTAAAAAAATTCAAAAATGGAAGTTTGCAGACAAGGGAGACAAAAATACCCTGTCTCACTTTTTTTGAGGGGGTATCCTCCTTTAATTAACGGGTGATACATAATTATTATGGCTGCACCCCTTATCGTAGGTTACAGCCGTTGCGAGTGATTTACGGTTGTCGGGTGTGAGATGCTGACATGTATACCATTCTGTGGCATAAACGATAAAACATAACAACAACAACAACAGCAACAGCAATAACAAACCACCACAACACACACACACACCACCACCACCACCTCTTCCTCCTCCTTCCTCCTCCCCCTCCTTCCTCCTCCTTCCTCCACCACCTCCTCCTTCTTCTCCTCTTCTACTTTCAGGAGCTGGTAACCACGCTGTATATCGGCACACTGGGGCTGATCTTCGCGTCGTACCTAGTCTACTTGGCAGAGAAGACCCAGCCCCGCCCCTCCAGAGATGACAGAGACAGCAAGCTGGGGGCGCCTCCAAAGTTCAGCAACTTCGCTGACGCCTTGTGGTGGGGAGTGGTGAGTAGAGCAGTCCGTGCCAGTAAAGAAGAGCATACTTTCTACTGTCCAGTCTGGTCCTGCAGACATCGACGATCATGGCTCTCCATTCTTCCCTGTTCTCGGACCCTCTCAAACGCAAACGGAAACGCAATTTTATTTCACGAGGGTAATAGATTAAGTAACGAGACTTTTTTTCATCCAGCCCTCAAAATGAAAAGAAAAGAAAAAGCTGCAAGAAAAGCAAAAGCATAATTATGATACATATGAAAGCTCATGAGCTCATTGTTGGTGCCCTCTTTATTCGTTGCGAATTTGTGGAAGCTGTCTGTGAGTTTTGTGCGTTGTCTTCCTCTGCTCTTGTTTCCACAGATTTTGCCACTCCATAACAGTTTCTCTAGTCCGTCAGCCCTGATTATATGGCCAAAAAATTTGAGCTGCCTTTCTCTGATGGTGTTGAGAAGGGATCTCTTGTATCCAGCCATTTCCATTACTTCTGCATTACTTTATTTATTTATTTTATATCGTGATAATGGAATAAGCACTTATGTGCTTTTTTTACATCCAGTCCCCGTGTGTATGCGGTTTTGTCAAAATTGTGTCATCCGTTCCCACCAGGCACACACAATGGCCTACTCTTACGAAAAGCGGAACAGGATTTTAATGTGTGCGCAAGATGTTCTGCATGCGTTCGCACACGGGGCCTCGGTTTATAGTCTCATCCGAAGAACTACAGGCATGCGAGCAAGAATGCACGCTAACGTGGCATGCACGCTCGCTCGCATGCACACAGGTATGCGCGCACACACCTACACACACACAGCACACACATAATAATAATAATATAATAATAATAATAATAATAATAATAATAATAATAATAATAATAATAATTAAAAAAATAAATGGAACTTATATAGCGCTATATCTTGCAAAGACAAATCAAAGCGCTTGCACACGTACACGCACACACCACATACACCCAGGGGGACGGGACAGCCTGGTGGTTAGATGATACGCATTGCACTCGTGATCTGCTGGCCCGGGTTCGAATCTCGTTCAAGAGGATTTTTCCTCTGGAGTTAACATCAGTGCAGACTCCACTCCCCCTGAAAGTCCTTAGATGATGCTATAAACCGAGGCCCCGTGTGCGAACGCATGGCTTTCGCACACGTTAAAACCGGTTCCGCTTTTCGTAAGATTAGGCATTGTGTGCCGGTGGGAACGGATGACAAAATTGACAAAACTGCATACACACGGGGACTGGATGTACAAAAGCACATGAGTGCTTATTCCATTTTCCTCCAAATAAAAGAATGAAAAAATAAAAGAATAAAATATATTAAAAAATCACACCACACACACACACACACACACACACACACACACACCACACACGCACACACACACCAATAACCAAGCCAAAACAAACTAACAACTAAACTAAACCATAACAAAAATGTCACAATCCTATCAGGAACCCATTTATATATTTCTTTCTTTTAAAAGAAAAACTCACTCTCTCTCTCTCTCTCTCTCTCTCTCTCTCTCTCTCTCTCTCTCTCTCTCTCTCTCTCTCTCTCTCTCTCTCTCTCTCTCTCTCTCACACACACACACACACACACACACACACACACACCACACACACACACACACGCAACAAACCCAAACGAAATAACATTCAGATTGCACAATATTGGGGAACAAATGTACCGGAAATCACGTTATATGGACAGCTTAAGAGAAAATATGCAAATTGCATGCAAATAACTTGTAACAACATGTTTCCAAAGGGACACAGTGTGAAGCCAGACTTCTTTTATTTGTTTGCTTTTTTTTTTTTAGGGGACGGGATAGCTCAGTGGGAAGAGCACTCGCTTTCCCCCCAGCCAAGGTTAGGCAGCATCGAGGTTATTTGACCGTTTGTGTGCCTTGGCTTCAGTACAGTCCCCCAGTTCACCCAGCTGTTAATGGGTACCTGCCCTCTTTAGGGTCAGGGAAGGTAAAGCAGTGAGGGAGAGGAGATGGGCGCCGCCCTCAATATGCTGGCCCTATGAGAAGTTGAGGTCTCTGATGCCTCGCTCCCCTACAACCCTATAGGTTATGGAACACCTTTACCTTTCCACAGGCATTTTAGCTAAGTGGTTAAGACCGTTTTACCTCCATCCTGTGCGTCCATGAAGTCATGAGTTCAAATCTCACTCAGCAGAATCTGGTGAATTAAGGGTAGGGATCTTTTACGATCTGATGAATCAACTTGATGTGCAGAGCCTCCATTGCATGCATATACACATGCAGAAGATCAGAATGTGCACGTTTAAGATCCGGTAGTTCATGTCAGCGTTTGATAGGTGACGAAAACAGAAACATACACAGCATGCACTCTGAGAGGGATGGGCTTCGCCAGGTTCAACCTGCCTTGAAAAATACATGGCCTGAAAAAGTCAGTGCAATCAGTGTCCCAAGCACTAAGGGAGTTAATGTCAAGCACTTTGATTTGTTTTTTTATCAGATTCAGCACTATGTAAGTTCCATACATTATTATTATTATTAATGTTATTATTGTTGTTGTTATTGATGTTGTTGTTATTATTATTATCACATTATTATCAATCATTATTATTATTATTGTCCTTGCTCAAGCTACTAAACTTACTTCACGTCAAAAACACCGAGTGGTTGCTATTTATACGACTTTTTTTTTTTTAAACAAACACTATAAATTGTGTTCAATCCAAGGGAAACTACTTGCGCTGTTAGCTGAATCAGTTTCTTTTCAAATGAGTTCTTTCCCTTCAGCTGTCAGTCACTTTGTGTGTATGCTTAGGGACTTTTTTTCTTGTTAATTTACATCACCCTGAATCGAAGATTTTTCACAACAAAAAATGGCAACAGGCTGAGGGAGGCAGTATTGGCAGATTTACTTCAAAGAGATTCCTGAGTCTGAGGAAAAAAACATTGCTGTGTGTGAAATCAATGTGATTCTCTGTTATGGATTAGCTCATTCATTTCTTTTTATTTAGAGGATAATAGAACTAGCACTCATATGCATTTTTGACCCAGTCCCTGTGTGTATGCAGTTTTGTAAATTTTGTCATCCGTTTCCACCGGCACACAATGGCCTACTCTTCCGAAAAACAGAACAGGTTTTAACATGTGCGCAAGATGTTCTGCATGCGTTCACACACAGGACCTTGGTTTATAGTCTCATCCGAAGGACTTTTGGGGAGAGTGTATTCAGTACTGATGTTAACTCCAGAGGAAAAATCCTCTTGAGCGAGAATCGAACCCGGGTCAGCAGATCATGAATACATCACTCTAACCACCAGGCTATCCGTCCCCCTGATGGGATAGTTACATCTTGTTGGGAATAAGAGTGTTCAGAAGGAGAGTGATAGGGTATGAAGAAGTAAATAAATCAACAGGGGAGAGTGATAGACAAGCTAACATATGGACGTATAGAAAGACAGACAGACGGACGTATAGAAAGACAGATAGACAGACAGATAAAAAGACAGACAGATGGATGGATAGAAAGACAGACAGATGGACAGATAGAAAGACAGACAGATGGACAGATAGAAAGACAGACAGATAGAAAGACAGACAGATGGACAGATAGAAAGACAGACAGATGGACAGATAGAAAGACAGACAGATGGACAGATAGAAAGACAGACAGATAGAAAGACAGACATATAGAAAGACAGACAGATAGAACGACAGACAGATGGACAGATAGAAAGACAGACAGATAGAAAGACAGACAGATAGAAAGACAGACAGATGGACAGATAGAAAGACAGACAGATAGAAAGACAGATAGAAAGACAGACAGATAGAAAGACAGACAGATAGAAAGACAGACAGATGGAAAGACAGACAGATAGAAAGACAGATGGATAGAAAGACATACAGATAGAAAACAGATGGATAGAAAGACTTACAGATAGAAAGACAGACAGAAAGACAGACAGATAGAAAGGCAAACAGATAGAAAGACAGACAGATAGAAAGACAGACAGATAGAAAGACAGATAGATAGAAAGACAGATAGAAAGACAGACAGATAGAAAGACAGACAGATAGAAAGACAGACAGATGGACAGATAGAAAGACAGACAGATAGAAAGACAGACAGATAGAAAGACAGATAGATAGAAAGACAGACAGACAGATAGAAAGACAGACAGATAGAAAGACAGACAGACAGATAGAAAGACAGACAGATAGAAAGACAGACAGATAGAAAGACAGATAGATAGAAAGACAGACAGATAGAAAGACAGATAGATAGAAAGACAGACAGATAGAAAGACAGACAGATAGAAAGACAGACAGATAGAAAGACAGACAGATAGAAAGACAGACAGATGGGTGGAGAGAAAGACGGACAGATAGAAAGACAGACAGATAGAAAGACAGACAGATAGAAAGACAGACAGATGGAAAGACAGACAGATAGAAAGACAGATGGATAGAAAGACATACAGATAGAAAAACAGATGGATAGAAAGACTTACAGATAGAAAGACAGACAGAAAGACAGACAGATAGAAAGACAGACGGATAGAAAGACAGACAGATGGATAGACAGACAGACAGATAGACAGACAGACAGACACACAGAAAGACAGACACACAGAAAGACAGACACACAGAAAGACAGACACACAGAAAGACAGACACACAGAAAGACAGACACACAGAAACCCATGCCAGTATCTTCAAAAAGGGAGGCAGTCAATTTCAAAACTAATTCCCTCTCTCTCTCTCTCTCTCTCCTCTCTCTCTCCTCCCCTCTCCTCTCTCTCTCTCTCTCTCTCTCCTCTCTCTCTCTCTCTCTCTCTTCTCTCTCTCTCTCTCTCCTCTCTCTCTCTCCTCTCTCTCTCTCTCTCTCTCTCTCTCTCCTCTCTCTCTCTCTCTCTCTCTCTCTCTCTCTCTCTCTCTCTCCTTCTCTCTTCTCTCCTCTCTCCTTCTCTCTCTCCTTACTCTCTCTCTCTCTCTCCTCTCTCTCTCTCTCCTCTCCCTTCTCTCTCTCTCTCTCTCTCCTCTCTCTCTCTCTCTCTCTCTCTCTCTCCCTCTCTCTCCTCTCTCTCTCTCTCTCTCTCCTCTCCTCTCTCTCTCTTTATCTCTCTCTCTCTCTCTCTCTCTCTCTCTCTCTCTCTCTCTCTCTCTCTCTCTCTCTCTCTCTCTGAGTTCTGTTACCGAGTGGGATGGGATGCAAAGTGCCCGCTCTTCTCCTGTGCTTGTCACTCTGTATGCAGGAGGTCTGCCCGCTGGCCTCAGGCGACACGTTCCCACTTCAGAGCAGCTCATTTCATTGTACATATTATGAGTTGCACACTAGGTATGAGACTATAAACCGGGGCCCCGTGTGCAAACACATGCAGAACATCTTGCGCACACGTTAAATCCTGTTCCGCTTTTCGGAAGAGTAGGCCATTGTGTGCCGGTGGGAACAGATGACAAAATTGACAAAACCGCATACACACGGGGACTGGATATTTATTTTTAAAAAAAGCACCTGAGTGCTTATTCCATTATCCTCGATATGAAATAATAAATAAATAAATAGAATAAATAAAATAATGTCATCTGAGCGCTGTGATTTGTTGCTTTACAAGATTCAGCACTATATAAACTCCATACATTATTATTATTGTTATTATTATTATTATTACTATTATTATTATTAATATCATGTTCGTGTTTTCGAAACCCACCAATTGCTGACATGAATCATTGGACCTTTATCGTGCATATTTGATTTTCTGCATGTGTATATTTATTATACCCAAAATGAATTAAGGCATTGGCAGATCTCCACTTGAACTTAACATGAGAGATTGTAAAAAAGAAACCAAGAAAAAAACACCTCCTACCTTTATTTACATCACTTTTCGCCGCTGTCAAGATTTGAACCCACAACATCATGGACTCGCGTCACTGAAGTGAAATCAAACGGTCTTAACCACTCGGCTATAGAGTCCGTTACAAGCATTGTTAAGTTGTTGGAAAAACAAAAACGTTCCAAGACGAAATAGAAGAAACCGACAGAGAGCTAAAAACAATCAAATTTAAATGCAAATATCGTTGCTTTTTGGTGGGTGTAGAGGTCAAAACACACACACACACACACACACACACACACACACACACACAAACACACACACACGCACGCACGCACGCACACACACACACAGAGGGGTGGACGGGATAGTCTAGTGGTTAGAACATTGCGCTCGCAATCTGACGACCCAGATTCGATTCCCGTTCAAGGGGATATTTTTCCCTGGAATTAACATCAGTGCCGGCTCCACTCTCCCCAAAAGTCCTTCGACTATAAACCGAGGCCCCGTGTGCGAATACACCCAGAACATCTTGCGCACACGTTAAATCCTGTTCCGCTTTTCGTAAGAGTAGGTCATTGTGTGCCGGCTTGGACAGATGACAACATTTACAAAACTGCATACACACGGGGACTGGATGTAAAAAAAAAGCACACAAATGCTTATTCCATTATCCTCGATATAAAAGAATAAAACAAAATAAATTTTAAAAAATTTAAACTAAGAGGGAGAGAGAGAGAGAGGAAGGCAGGGAAACTGACTGACTGACTGGCTGACTTACTGACTGACCAACTGACTGACTGACCTACAAGCAGACAAACAGATAGACATAGGCACTGAGATGCAGGCAGATTGACACACTGACTGATAGATAGACAGACAGACAGACAGGATGAGATCTGAAGGAGCATTTAAGGATTATGAATTAAGCATCCCTAACATGCTGCTTTTAGAAATTCAAATTGTCGAATAATTAATTGATGAATGAATGCAGTAAAAAAAAAATGATGAGTTCATTTAACTCTTGTTAACGCTCTTTAATCGCAAGATTTTCAAACTGCTTCGTTGTTACCATTCATTAGACGCTGACCAATATAAAAACTCTTGAATTATCACTGATTATGGAAAATGGCTTGTCCAAATATTTCACGTGTGCTGTATTATATAACAGCAAAATTTGCCAGTTGCTTGAATGTCTTAGGTTAATCTGACATTTTCTTTTTCATTATGTAAATTTTTTTTTCGTTCCTCCAGCTAGGTCTCCCAGATTTACCAGTGATGAGATTTTGCGTATGCGACCTTTTTTTTGACCATCATGAAGGCAGCCGCATTTTAACTTCAGGGATGATGTTTAAACACGAGACCAGCGTACATGCTGGATTGTTTTTTGTGTGTGTCATA
>CM054168.1:18715726-18723226 GCA_028751875.1 Rapana venosa | reverse complement strand
CGAGCCTCTACTGAGGTGTCCGTTCGAGGGGATTTGTCCGCTGGAGTTAACATCAGTGCTGACTCCACTCCCCTGAAAGTCCTTCACGTGAAACTCTGAACCCAGGCCTCGCGTGTGAACGCGCGCAGAACATCTTGCAATCCTTCGGATGAGACTATAAACCGAGGCCCCGTGTGCGAACGCATGCAGAACATCTTGCGCACACGTTAAATCCTGTTCCGCTTTTCGAAAGAGTAGGCAATTGTGTGCCGGTGGGGACAGATGACAAAATTTACAAAAACCGCATACACACGGGGACTGAATGTAAAAAAAGCACATGAGTGCTTATTCCATTATCCTCGATATTTTAAAAAGAAATGTCATCTGAGTGCTTTGATTTGTTGCTTTACAAGATTCAACGCTATATAAACTCCATAAATTATCATTATTATGTATGATGATTCGGGAATATTTGTAGGTTTCCTTTTATTTTTCCTTTTTTTTCTTTAAGTCTTAGCTTGATTTTTTTGTTTTATCATTGTAGTCCCTGATCAAGACAAGGGTGGGATAAAAAAAAAAAAAAAGGGTAAAGGAGTCCCATAACCTGTAAGGTCGTAGGGGAGCGAGGCGTCAGAGACCTCACTTCTCTAGGGCCAGCATATTGAGGGCGGTGCCCATCTCCTCTCCCTCACTGCTTTACCTTCCCTGACCCTAAAGAGGGCAGGTACCCATTTACAGTTGGGTGAACTGGGGAACTGTACTGAAGCCAAGGCGCGCAAACGGTCACCCATCCAACTGGTAACCACGCTCGACGCTGCTTAACTTGGCTGGGGGAAAGCGAGTGCTCCGACCACTGAGCTATCCCGTCCCCAAATATATAAAAAAAGAAGTATGTCAATGCTTATCTGTATCCCTGGCAAAAATACAGATGATTGATTGAGTCTGTGTAGGACAAGTCTTCAGCTTCTTTTTCTGTTGATATTTTGTGTGGAAAAAATGAACACCAGGGTTGTGTCTACACTTATTATTCCTTCCCAGTCCGTAGCTTACAGCAAGTTCTAAAAGATATTCCATTAATGAAAGAAATTGTATTGTCATTAAGCCATACTCCTATTTTCAGACTCCTCTAATTTAAGGATAGCTTCAAGTTATATGAATTGGAAAGTTAGTATTTTTGCTGTTTGATGTTTTATGGGTGGGGGGGGGTTGTTGTTGGGGATTTTTGGGTTTTTTTTCTTTTTTCAGAATTCTTGTTTATGCTATTTCATGATAGTTGTTTAGTGCGATTGATTAGTTATGTGCATACCCCTCCCCCCTATACACACACACGCGCGCACCCGCGCACACACACACACACACACACACACACACACACTTTCCCGTCTGATATCACTATTTAGTGGAAGGACGTTAAACTGAAGAACTACTACACTTATTGCTTGGAAGGGGAGTGGGGGGGGGGGGGTCTCCGCCAGGTTCAACTTCACACACACACACACACACACACACACACACACACACACACACACACACTGCCTGTAAAATTCAGATATCCCCGAAGTCGGAATGCGGCTACCTTAATGGTGGGTTAAAAAATGGTGGCATACGCAAAATTTCACCACGAGGTGACGAACGGAAAAGCCAATCAGAATTCAGAGCAGCGCCCCCAAGGACTTCTGAGAGAGTTCAGTGACAGGTCTTGAGTCAAGTCAGTGAATGCTGCATGATGATAATAGTTAGGTGTGACATATGAATATCCTGTGGTTTAATGTTGTATTGTTACTCACCAAACACTGTTAGTACTCTGGTTTGATAGATTGTTAACGAATGAGCTATATTTTAAGGTAAAGGCAAAGGTGTCCCATAACCTATAAGGTCGTAAGGGAGCGAGGCGTCAGAGACCTCACTTATTTAGGGACCAGCATAATGAGGGCGGCGCCCATCTCCTCTCCCTCGCTGCTTTACCTTCCCTGACCCTAAAGAGGGCAGGTACCCATTTACAGCTGGGTTAAAGTGGGGGACTGTACTGAAGCCAAGGCGCGCAAACGGTCACCCATCCAAGTGGTAACCCACGCTCGACGCTGCTTAACCTTAGCTGGGGGAATAGGAAGGAGGGTATCTGGTGAGGTTTTGTTTGGTTGGTTGGTTGGTTGGTTTGGTTTGGGGTTGGTTGGCTTGTTTGTTTTGTCTCGTGAGTTTCTTGAGTGACAGGGTTACAGTGTAACAGCCGTTTTTGTCTTTGTTGTGTTTTGATATGCTATGGTTAACATTTTTAGTGAATTTCAAGCCATTCCAGATTTTGGGGGGGGGGGATATGTGTGTGTGCGTGCGTGTGTTTCTGTGTGTGTGTGCGCTTGTTTTTTTAATTTATTCTTTTATATCGAGAATTATGGAATAAGCATTCATGTGGTGTATGCAGTTTTGTGTACAGAAATAAGAGTCTACTTCTTTTAGCACAATGTAAACCAAGAAAAATTCAATGATCCTCACACACACACACACACACACACACACACACACACACACACACATACACACACATATTGTTGTTATTGGGGGGGGGGGGGGTTCTCTTAGATGGCTTGACTAAAAAAAATGTTAAAAGCTAGTGTTTTGCTTATTCAATGTACCATCTGGAAATAAAAGTTTGACTTTCACACACACACACACACACACAACACACACACACACACACACACACACACATGAATGTACGTACACTAATACTTTCCTTCACAGTCCTAATGCTTACGGGTTAGGCGCTCCTCAGCTTAATGCCATGGTGGGGGTCGATCACCCAGAATATAGTTACACTCTGTCTCACTCATCATCCCACCAGGGAATCTCTGTGAGACTGTAATACACACTGGATGAGAAGTTTGCGTGCATAAAGGGTAAAGGTGTCCTCATAACCTATGCGGGTCGTTGAGGAGCGAGGTGTCAGAGACCTCAGCTTCTCCAGGGGCCAGCATATTGAGGGCGGCGCCCATCTCCTCTCTCCCTCGCTGCTTTACCTTCCCTGACCCTAAAGAGGGTGTGCGTGTGTGTATAGCTGCTTTCAAAAGAACTCGCCTCCTAGGCAGCTATATTCTAATTTTCAGAGGGTTTTTTTTTCGCTGGTTTTTTTTTCTTTTTTTTTTTTGAGAGAGAGAGAGTGAGTTGAGATTGTTATGCTAAGAGGAGTTGTATGTGGAGGAAGACTAGTTTCAAAGGCTACACACCGGTATTAAATTGGAGGTCATGTAGTATCTTGTATAGAGTGCAAGTGGGAAAAAATGCTGGTGATTTTCACAGGGTTTTTTAAGCATGAAAAAATGGACTGTGCACTTGTTTTTAGGATTGAGGACATAGAGCAATACCAGGTAGTAACGAGAAAGTTGGAAATAACTATCAAATGTAGATTGCTAGTATTCCTATAGCGTTGACCCCGCGCATGCATATTGCAGTAAGGAAGCTAGCAGACGACAAAAGACTGAAGGGGTACAGTGTTTGCTGAAAAATTTAAAATTTTCAAATCTACCAAATTTGTTCAAAATCACATGGGTTTTGAGTCAAAAGCTAGTATTTCACAAAAAGTGGTTTTTATTTCTGTGGATGCCTTAGCACGTGCGGTATGAATATAAAAGGCATATGGAAAAACAGAAGGAAAGGAGTGATTTTTTTAATACTGGTGTGCAGCCAAAGTAACGTTTTTAACGTATGGCAACACTTTAGTGCTAAGACGTGGCATTTTAATTGTAGCATGAAATGACGAGGGTTGGTTTGGGGGGGGGGGGGGGGGGGTGTTTGTTTGTTTGTTTAATTTTTTTGGCCTAGGCTAGGAAATGACAGTGATATCCTATGAGTCCACACAACTCAGATGTTCCATGGGGTTTGCTTTTTGTTTTGTGTTGTTGGGTTTTTGTGGGGTTGTTTTGGTTTGTTTGGTGGTGGTGGGGGTTGTTGTTTTGGTGGGGTTTTTTTGTTGTTGTTGTTGTTGTTTTTGGGGGGGGATGTTGGCCGGGGGTTGTTTTGGGGAGGGGGGTGTTTGCTTGGGTGGTTGTGTTTTGTTTTGGGGTTGTTGTTTTTTGGGGTGTTGTTTTTTTTTTTTTTGGGGGGGGTGTTATTGGAGGTTTTTGAGGGGGTTTGGTGGGGGGGGGGGGTCTTTTTTTTTTGGGGGGGGGGGTAGAAGGAGGGTGGCGTGTTATTGGTGTTTGTTTGGGTTTGTTTGTTTTTTTTAACTGGTCGCTCTCTTTGAGTATCCGTTGATTTGTGACGTGCATTTTTTGTTTTTTGTTCTTCTTCTTCTCTCCAGTCCGCGCACTCTTGTTGTTTACTGGCCAGAGGACATACAGTAATAAAGCGTTTTTACTCTCTTCTTTTTCAAAGGCTGTGTGCGTTTCAATATGTGCGTTTGGATATGTGCGTTTGGATATGTGCGTTTGGATATGTGCGTTTGGATATGTGCGTTTGGATATGTGCGTTTGGATATGTGCGTTTGGATATGTGCGTTTGGATATGTGCGTTTGGATATGTGCGTTTGGATATGTGCGTTTGGAGTCCGGGTCTGTGAGAAGTTTTCGTGCAGCTCTGTTTTCTGTCTTTGTCCGTCTGTCTGTCTGTCTGTCTGTCTGTCTCTCTTTCTCTTTCTCTCTCTCTCTCTCTCCTTCTCTCTCTCTCTCTCTCTCTCCTCTCTCTCTCTCTCTCTCTCTCTCTCTCTTTCTCTTCTCTCTCTCTCTTCTCTCTCTCTCTCTCTTCTCTCTCTCTCTCTCTCTCTCTTCTCTCTCTCTCTCTCTCTCTCTCTCTCTCTTCTCTCTCTCTCTCTTTCTCTCTCTCTCTCTCTCTCTCTCTCTCTCTCTCTCTCTCTCTCTCTCTCTCTTCTCTCTTCTCCTCTCTCTCTCTCTCTTTCTCTTCTCGGTGGGAACAGATGACAGAATTTACAAAACCGCATACACACGGGGACTGGATGTAAAAAAAAGCACATGAGTGCTTATTCCATTATCCTCGATATAAAAGAATAAATAAAAATAAAATCTCTCTCTCTCACTCTCTCTCTCTCTCTGTCTCTCTCTCGTTCAAGAGGGTTTTTTTTATCTGGAGTTGACATCAGTGCCGACTCCACTCTCTCCAAAAGTCCTTCGGGTGAGACTATAAACCGAGGTCCCGTGTGCGAACGCACGAAGAGAACATCTTGCGCACACGTTAAAACCCGTTCCGCTTTTCGGAGGAGCAGGCCATTGTGTGCTGGTGGGAACGGATGACAAAATTTAAAAAACTGTATACAAACGGGGACTAGATGAAAAAAAGCACATGAGTGCTTATTCCGTTGTCCTCGAAATAAAAGAATAAAATAAATTAATTAAATTAAATTAAATCTCTCCCTCCCCCATCTCTCCTCTCTCTCTCTCTCTCTCTCTCTCTCTCTCTCTCTCTCTCTCTCTCTCTCTCTCTCTCTCTCACACACACACACACACACACACACACTCACACACACACACACACTATCTCCCTCTCCCTCTCTCTCCCTCACACATACACACACACACACACACACTCACACACTCTCTCTCTCTCTCTCTCTCTCTCTCTCTCTCTCTCTCTCTCTCTCTCTCTCTCTCTCTCTCTCTCTCCCAAAGACGTTTCTTCTGAACACCTTAACAATCATTTCATTAATGTTTCTACTGACGTTATTAGTAATAATGATAAATCAAAGTCCAAAAAGCTCAATGAACTAAAACAATACTTGAAAGGAAAGCATACTCCTTCAAAACTTCACATTCCATTCATGTCGGTTTCGAGGTCTATGGTTATCTAACTCACCTCAAACAATCAAGAACGCGTGGTATTGATGGAATAGACGGCAGAATATTGAAGCTATCAGCTCCAGTCATCACAGACACTAACATATATATTCAACCTTTGTCTTGATAAAAAAAAAACATTTCCCCAATGCCTCAAAACAGCTAAAGTGATCCCCATCTATAAGTCTGGTGACACTTCAGACCCTTCAAACTATAGACCAATCTCCATCATATCTATCCTTTCCAAACCTTAAGGGAAGAAACATATAAGTAAACACTTAGTCCGTCATACTAACAACCTAATTCACCTTAATCAGTCTGGATTTCGACAAAATCATTCATGTCACACTGCACTGATTAGTCTCGTAGACAACTGGCTATCAAACATTAATGACAATGAATTTTGTGGAGTACTATTTGTAGATCTCAAAAAAAGCTTTTGATACAATTGACCACACACTTCTCATCAAAAAGCTAGACCTGTATGATATATCTGCTAATATCCTAGGACTGCTTGCTTCCTACCTTAAAAACAGGCAACAGAGTGTCTGAGTAGGTACATCTACATCCAGACTACAATCCATCAATTGGAGTACCCCAAGGAACCATACTATGACCGATTTTCTTTTCATTGTACATAAACGACCCTCCCTCCCCCGCCCACACACACACACACACACACACACACACACACCATCTCCATATAAAATCTAAATGTGAATTATTTTCTGACAACACAGCTCTTTTCATACGAGCAACAATGACCTTAACTCTCTAGCAAACACATTACCCAAATAATCGTTGATAAGCTTATCGAATGGACCAAACTGAGCCATATGTCTGTCTATAAAAAAAAAAATAAAGGTAAAGGAGTCCCATAACCTATAAGGTCGTAGGGGAGCGAGGCGTCAGAGACCTCACTTCTCTAGGGCCAGCATATTGAGGGCGGCGCCCATCTCCTCTCCCTCGCTGCTTTACCTTCCCTGACCCTAAAGAGGGCAGGTACCCATTTGCAGCTGGGTGAACTGGGGGAACTGTACTGAAGCCAAGGCGCGCAAACGGTTACCCATCCAACTGGTAACCACGCTCGACGCTGCTTAACTTGGCTGGGGGAAAGCGAGTGCTCCGACCACTGAGCTATCCCGTCCCCATGTCTGTCTATACACCCCCCAAAAAATTAAATGCATGCTTATCACCACCAGACCAAAGAAACAAAACTTATCCCATAAACTTTCTCCGATCAAAGTTAAAAGATAACTAAACAAACCTCCCACCACAAAGTTCTAAGAGTAAAAATTTATGAAAATCACAGGTGGTTCTACCGTATATTTCAAATATGCAAATATTTGTACACGTTCCTAAAAAAAACTTAAGCACATTTTTCCAGGTTTAATCTTTAATTTGTAGAGCTATAATGTTCTCCTTACAACCAACGTTTCCATACCTTACAAAAGTAGTGTGCACTCTCGCAATCAGTATAGAACGATTCAATTATATAGCATACAGAACCGAAGTTTAATTTAATTGTAAGGTGTGCTAGACATGTACCTGCCTTGCCATTCCTCAATCTCCCTTCATCCCTTTCAAAATTCTAAAAAAAAAAAAAAAAAAAGAATCTATCTTAGAGGAGAACTGAAATTTGTTAAATAAATTCAAAAATGTTGTATTGGACTAGATCTGAGGGGAAAAAGGCTCAGGACATTATTTTTTGGTTTGTTTTTTTTGTTTTTGTCCGACGGCA
>CM054168.1:18703226-18705726 GCA_028751875.1 Rapana venosa | reverse complement strand
ATCCCCACCTTCTGGAAATTCTGTGCTAGGAATTCCCTCTGTTTTATCCCTCGCTTTTGTTTCTGCCTTGTTCCTTTTCTTCCTGTCACCTCCTTCTAATCTGTTTTCTACGCTTCTTGGTTCCATTCTTTTGTCTTTTTTTCCCCCAGGAAGACTTATAAACAGAACAGTTCTCTCCCATGCCGAAGTCGGATGCGCTGGGCCTGACTTGTCAGGCGTTTAACGGCTGCGCAACGCATTTTCGCTCAAATAACTGACAAACAGTAGTGCCGAATTACTGCCAGAGCGTTCGACGACGAAGAAGAATTCTTACTCTTCCACACAAAAACATGAATGGAGCTTTGTTTTGTTTTGTTTTGTTTTGTTTTGTTTTATTCTTTTATATCGAGGAAAATGGGATAAGCACTTATGTGCTTTTTTCCATCCAGTCCCCCGTGTGTATGCGGATTTGTAAATTCCGTCATCTGTTCCCACCGGAACACAATGGCCTACTCTTCCGAAAAGTGGAACAGGATTTAACGTGTGTGCAAGATGTTCTGCGTGCGTTCGCACACGGGGCCTCGGTTTATAGTCTCATCCGAAGGACTTTACAGCGTGAGCAAGATGTTCTGCTTATGTTTGCAAACGGGACTTGGGAGTTAGTCTCCTGCGAAAACCTTTCTGGGGAGTGGAGTCAGTACCGATGTTAACTCCAGGGAGAAAAATCTGGTCGAACAAATACATCAATAGAGACTCGAACCAGTGTTCCGGCAGTTACCATAGATCATATGAAAAGGTTGTAACCGCTAGTCTATTCAGCTCTCTGTTAGACAGACAGGCCTCAGAACTTCCAGTAGACTTCTTTCGGGACAGCTCAGTGGTCAGAGCACTGCTTTCCCCCAGCCAAGTTAAGCAGCATCGAGCGTGGTTACCAGTTGGATGGGTGACCGTTTGCGCGCCTTGGCTTCAGTATAGTCCCCCAGTTCACCCAGCTGTAAATGGGTACCTTGCCTTCTTCAGGGTCAGGGAAGGTAAAGCAGTGAGGTAGAGGAGATGGGCGCCGCCCTCAATATGCTGGCCCTAGAGAAGTGAGGTCTCTGATGCCTTGCTCCCCTACGATCACATAGGTTATGGGACACCTTTACCTTTACCTTAGATTTCTTTGAATCTCATTAGAAAAATCCCATAGGTTTCAATTCTTATCTCCTTAAGTTTTTATTTTATTCGGTTTTGTGTTGTTTGTTTGTTTTCTTGTTGCTTTTGTTGTTGTAATTTGTTGTTGCAGTGAAGTGTGGTGCAGTGCAGTGTAGTGCAGTGTAGTGCAGTGCAACGCAGTGTAGTGTAGTTCAGAGCAGTGCAGTGTAGTGCAGTGCAGTGTAGCACAGTGCAGTGTAGCACAGTGTAGTGCAGAGCAATGTAGTGCAATGCAGTGCAGCGCAGTGCAGTGTAATGTAGTGCAGTGCAGCGCAGTGTAGTGCAGTGCAGTGCAGAGCAGTGTAGTGTAGTGCAGAGCAGTGCAGAGCAGTGCAGTGTAGTGCAGAGCAGTGTAGTGTAGTGCAGTGTAGTGTAGTGCAGTGTAGTGCAGTGCAGAGCAGTGCAGTGCAGTGCAGTGTAGTGTAGTGTAGTGCAGTGCAGTGCAGTGTAGTGTAGTGTAGAGCAGTGCAGTGTAGTGCAGTGCAGTGCAGTGCAGTGTAGTGTAGTGCACAGTAATGTAGTGCAGAGCAGTGCAGTGCAGTGCAGTGTAGTATAGTGCAGTGCAGTGCAGCGCAGTGCAGTGTAGTGCAGCGCAGCGCAGTGTAGTGTAGTGCAGAGCAGTGTAGTGTATTGTAGTGTAGTGTAGTGCAGTGCAACGCAGTGGTATGCTGTACAGTGCAGCGCAGTGCAGTGCAGTGTAGTGCAGCGCAACGCAGTGTAGTGTAGTGCAGAGCAGTGCACAGTAATGTAGTGCAGAGCAGTGCAGTGCAGTGCAGTGTAGTGCAGCGCAGTGCAGTGCAGTGCAGTGCAGCGCAGTGCAGTGCAGCGCAGTGTAGTGTAGTGCAGTGCAGTGCAGAGCAGTATAGTGCAGTTCAGAGCAGTGCAGTGTAGTGCAGCGCAGTGCAGAGCAGTGGTGTGCTGTGCAGTGTAGTGTAGTGCAGTACAGTGTACAGTAATGTAGTGCAGTGCAATGCAATGCAGCGCAGTGTAGTGCAGTGTAGTGCAGTGTAGTGTAGTGCATTGTAGTGTAGTGCAGTGCAGTGTAATGCAGTACAGTTCAGCGCAGTGTAGTACAGTGCAGTGCAGTGTAGTTTAGTGCAGTGTAGTGTAGTGCAGTGCAGTATAATGCAGTGCAACGCAGTGGTATGCAGTGCAGTGCAGTGTAGTGCAGTGCAGTGCAGCGCAGTATAGTGCAGTTCAGTGCAGTGCAGTGTAGTGCAGTGTAGTGCAGTGTAGTGCAGCGCAGAGCAGTGCAGTGTAGTTCAGCGCAGCCCGCTGCAGTGCAATGCAGTCTGATGAAGTACGCGCGTAATACAGAGAAACGGGA
>CM054168.1:18693226-18700726 GCA_028751875.1 Rapana venosa | reverse complement strand
GAGACTGGATTTAAAAGTGTCATATCGTTGGAAAGCGTTCGACACACTGATTATACCTTTGACAATAAATCCACCATTACACTCAAAACAAAGCACTTATCAATGAAAATATACCGCACATGTGCTATCCTTAGCCATTGCAGCCCATCAGCATGCAAAATCACGTATGCTTTCATGCATTCTACCAGGATTAAACCAAGTTTTGGCGGAGAGAGAGGGAGATCATTCCACATCAATGGACCAGAAATTGAGAAAGAGCAACGGCCGATGGTGGATTGGTTGAATCTAGGTAGATGAACTGAGCTTTCCATGGTTGTGGAACGGGCACTGGTTCTTCATTGGAAACACCGCTCTGATTATGCTGGAACAAATCGACTCACCAGAATGATTTATTGGAACTAACGCTGATGCTCTTTGCCTCTACATGCACGGTTTTATTGTATGCTCGTTGTGAAGTTCTTACCTTCAAGGAGAGACTACCCTTTTACTCTGAAATGGGGAACATACAATGGTGAGGAACTTGGTTTAATCCTGGTAGAATGCATTAAAAGCATACGTGATTCTTGCATCCTGATGGGCTGCAATGGCTAAGCATAGCACATGTGTGGTATATTTTCATTGATAATTGCTTTCATTTTGAGTTTAATGGTGGATTTATTGTCAAAGGTGTACTAAGTGTGTCGAACCCTTTCCAACAATATGGCACAAGACCTATTACATACTTTTTAAAAAACAACAACAAATATGGTAAAATCGAATAGTGATAACGTCATATTACCTGGGTTGTTGTTTTTTTTAAAGTGGCTTTGCTACAATTAGATCGTCTTAATGTTTGAATAGGTTCAAGGCTAGCTACTTTCCTATCCAATCCTCGCTAACTCATTACTATTGCAATTAATTTTGTTCTAAGGTAACATGCCCAAAAAGGGTGCCTACACCTCCATAGCGGCTCGATCGGGAGCTTACGATCACGAGCACAACCTTTAACTACTAAACAACGCCCCCCCCCCCCCCACTCCAACCCCACCCCCTTCCTCATTCATTCACAATATTTAGTTTTCGTGGACTTTTTTTGTTGTTGTTGCACATCTCAAAAATACCAAGTTCGGATTCTGATCAAGGACAAGAAAATAGACATAAATTATCTTTTGTTGCTTCCGTTAGCGCGCTTTTGGCGTGTGTAACTTCACAGACGACTGTCACACATACTTTCAGCAAAAGTTGACCTAAGTCGACCTTAACCTATATTCCAACTTTGCAAATTATACTGGTGATGGCCTTGACCTCATTATTATTATTATATTGGGACAACCAATGAAAAGTCGACGCATGGGATGTTGTGACGTCGGCCTATCGCCAGACAAGCCGAAAAGAAGGCTAAGCGTGGATTTTCATTCTTTCAAGCAGCCATGTTGAAATGTGTTATATTTTCAGCTTGCAGTTCGTCAAAGCGTAAAGGTAAGATAAGGTGTGGTTGAATACACGTGACGGTGTTTTTTGTAATAAAGTAATAGCATTAGCCCTTATATGGATAGAGCGCACTGTTTATTGAAGTTTGAAACTACGATCGCTGAGATCTAAATTTGAATTGTTTCCCGGTTTCAGCTAGCCTATCTAGCCCATTGATTAGATTATTAGCAATTCTTATGAGTTTTATTTTATTGTCGTGTAGAGTCTTGATTTTTGTTGTTGACATTTAAGCATCTTGCTTGCTAGTTTATTTCTTTGAGGTTGGGGGGGGGGGCGGCGTACAAAGAACGACTGGGTTGTTTTGAAGACTTAGACTACACAGCTTTGGTTCTGTTTTGGTGATTAACACCATGATTATTATCCTTTCCATATCGTTTTTTCTGCCTCTAGTTTAAAAGTGTATAAATTGTCTTCGATAAATTCAGGGAGTGCATTGTTCTGTGGATCTATAGCGTTTAGCAGGCATAGATATCCCCCAGATTTTCTTCAGTTCCCCATGGCTTTTTTGTTTGTTGTTGTTTTGGGTTTGGTACCCTGCAGAATAACAACACTGCGCAGACGACATAAATTCGACCAGACGACATTAAAACCAGACATCAGAATTATGTGATCTTTGAAAGTTTCGCTTTGCGAAAATCTGAAAGGTCTCATTCAGTCTTTGCTTGGCTATTTTGTTAGGCCTACTCTTTGGTTAATTTAGTGTTGGAGTAAGTGCTTCAAGTTTGACCCCCCCCCCCCCTTAAAAAAAAATACTACGGCCCTTTTAGGTTGGGTTTGGGTAAAAAAAAATTTGTGACAGCAAGAACGCTGGCAGATGAAGATAACTAAAAAAAAAACAACAAAAGAGATAGCCAGTATAGGCCCTTATTGACAGAAAACTATGCACAACAATTATGCATGAAGCAAAGCCATTTTGTTTCTTTAATAAAGATCACATGATTTTAATATCGTCTGGTAGAATGTTTCACCGGAAATAATTCTAACGATTCCAACAAACTGTCAGTTCGAAATGCCTCGGTTCCTGGAGTAAGTGTTTGTTCACGACATCTTTATTTGAAAAGTAGTAGCCGATGTTTTATCGTGTCAAAATGCCACGGTTCCGAAGTAATGATGGTCTGAAGTGGCAGTAGCCTGAAAGAGGAAATTCTATTTCATCCATTTGATGCAGGCTAGGCTAGGGATTGTCCAAATTCCTTTCGTTGTCTCGCTCTAGGTCCCACACCCTTTTCTTTGATATCGGCCCCCCCCCCCCCCCCCCCCCCCAAAAGCCCCCCCTCCTACTCAAATTTTGTGTGCACGTGCGCATACTTGTGGATGTGTGCAAACAAGCGGGTGTGCACATGTGCGTGCACACACACACACACGTGGGTATGTGTGCGCACGCGTGTGTGGTCATGATTGCGGGCACCATGTTGATGCATTCAGTTTGTGTGTGTTTCCTTGCACATGTAAAACAAAAAAGACTGCATGTGTGTGTGCATCAGCCTTCATGCAACTTTTTGTTTGGTTTTGTAGTTGGATTTGTTTTTGTTTGGTTTTTTGGGGTGGGGGATTTCGTAGCGGTGTGTGTACTCTTAACCCGTTGTTGACAAATGCGTATGGTCTCAAAATACGGAGAGCTAGCCTAGGACAAAACGCAGTCTTTTACAGCCAGCCATCCTCTGCTTCTGTGTGCTGCATTTATCTGTACGATAAGTACGTACGTACTTGTGCGGTCTGTCTAAGAGGGAAGAAAGACGGAGGGGGAGGGAGACTGGAAGGAGGCCATAATGAGATGGCTAATTACCTTGCACTGTCTCGGTCTAAATCCGCCCTCCGATTGATTTATACCCCTGTGATGTCTGGATGGTCGGGGTTTATTTTTTTCATGTTTTTTTTTTTTTTTGGTTCTTAGTCGATCGGTCTGTAACCGTCCCTTGCCCACCCTCTTCATTTTGATTCCCTCCCTCCCTCCCTCTCATAGTCTGGTATTTGTGTTCACCGTTTCTCTTTTAGTTAATGTAGATCTCTCTTCACCTTTACCAGTAGATTAAATTCAAAGAAATATGTAGCCGTTATGAACCAATCTTACGCAAACATGACCAGACACAGGCATTTGCAAACTACTGTACCCACACACACACACACACACACACACACCAACACACACCACACACACCACACACACACACACACACACACTACACCAACCGGAAAAAAACCACCCCAACCAAAACACAACGAATCTTCTGACCAGCTACTTTGGCCTGATATGGGACTCTCCAACTCGTCCCGAGAGATTAAAACAAGAGGGGGAAAGGAAGGAAGGTAGGAGGAGAGTAGTAGACAGGACAGCTTTTCCTCCCCACGTGGTCATCGATTTTGCATTACTGCTCCCCGCTTTCAGTTTTACCGTGGCTTGTGTCGACCAAACAAGTTGTTTTCCCTTTTCGTGGTCTCATCTTCTCTCCGAGCTGTCTGCTTCAACTCTTCCTTGTTGTGTTTTTGATTTCCTTCAATTTTTCCCCTCCCTTTTCTTTCTCTACCAGAATTTGTTTCTACTCCCTTTCTCTTTGCCGTGTTTTCCGCCCCGTCTTATTATCGTGTTGTTGATTTTTCGGTTATCTGCGTGCCTGTTTCTATGTCTGTCGCCATCTTTTTCTTGCGCGCGCGCAAAGGGCACGCCACCAGCACACGCACGCACGCACGCACACATACACACACACACACACACCCACCACACACACACAACCACACACACACACACAGTATGCAACTTTCAGTTTATGAAATTTTTTTCTTATATTTTCTCGTATCCTTACATCACTGGCCCCATTCTTTTTTTTTCCTTTTCGTGGTCTTTTGTTTCATCTTCGCATCATTTGCAACGCCCCTCAACCCCCCCCCCCCCCCTCCCCAAACCAAACCAACAAACCCGCCTTTTCTCCCTCATCTACCTTAGATTTTTTGTGTGGGTTTTCTATTCGGTCCTATTTAACGAATAGAAAGTATTTGCTCCTTTTTTGTTTATTTTTGTTGTCCAAGTTGCATGTCTTTTAAGGTAACGGCAGATTTATCTGCTCTTCCCAGTTTCCGTATGCTGGGGCATTCTTTTTTCCCCGAGAGCACAACTCTTTTCTCTAGAGTCATTTACATGTGCTAAATTTGCGTTGTGCGCGGGACATTGGTTCAGTGTATCATCCGAAAGACTTGCACACAGACCACAACTGATAGTGTAGTGAATAATGGAAATATCTGGCTTAGGACAGGAATCAAACACGCGACCTTTTGCCTTCTAGACAGGTGTGTTAGTGCTAGGTTACTAATCCACATACTAACCATAGCCAACGGTTAGCTTCGGTTAAAATAGCTTTTATTCAGAAATGGGAATCAACTTTGAAAACAAACAGCACTGCCGTTCAGCATTGCCATTCTACCCTATCGAACTGACAAGACATTAAATGACACATGCTGACCATTTTGCTCGAGTGATATCTGATGCTGCCTCTGAAGCCGATGTGTGGCTACCTATCTGGCAGGGCCTTAAAAACTGGCCATATATATATGTTCTCAACAGTTTTAGTTGCCCTTAGATGTTGTGTCTCGGAGATGTGTGTGAGCAGAAGAAAGTTAACAGCTGGCGGTTAAAAACAACTAACAAAGCGCATAATTATGGAATGTAGGCAAAATCTAAGATTCTTTGAAAATCTGCTGGACAGAGAATGGCAGAAAGAAAAAATTAATTCTAGCGTCAAAGCACTTTTTTTTTCATAATCAGGTAAAATGCCTCAAGAACTTGGACACCCTAAAATGTATTCTTGTAGACCTTTTACGACAGTTTTCATTATGTTATCACTGAATATTGTTTTGTATCTGATTTTGCCCCGAAAAACATTTATTTTGCAAAACCGTAAAGGCGTCTTACCATGGTCAACATTATTACGAACTTATGTTATCAGAGAAGTGTCAGTTTATTTTCAAATTTCGGGAAGGATTTATCTTTTTTGGTACTGGGTTGAAATGATTCAAAAATACTGTTCGCAACGATGGCTCTCTTGTACCGTGAAATATAGACTGACTCAATTGTGTGAGTGTGTGTGTGCGCGCGCGCAGCCTGATCAGCAAAGTCGTTTTTGAAAATAATTTAGAACCTGTAGAAAAATATAAATACATAACAAACTTAAGATGTATGGTGTAATTTAACTTAAATTTTCTAACTCGTCACGGTAACGCAAACTGCTTACCGTAAACACAAAATCGACACTTAAACCAGAAACAGATTTAAAGGTAGTGTTGCTCTGTTTCATGGTGACCTCAGTTTTGGCTTATTGTACACTTTGATACATGTGGTAAGATTGTGTCGGTTTTTAAGGTTTAAAGACTTATGGGAGACGAGTATTTTTTTTTGGGGGGGGAGGTGGGGTGTGGAGAGGGAACACTAGGGAGGTGGTTGTCACTGTGGACGGGCGCCTCTGAGTTTAACAAGGTGACTATACAAATACAAATATTGTCAGATGGGGACATCATAGGTGATGCTGGATAAGAACAGACACTACTGAACATCACCGCCTGCTGGGCCATTTTGGTTGGTGGCCTTATGACAGCCTGACATTAATAATCTCTGTGGATTCTTGACCCTGAGAATACATACATAGCAAGCTAAGATGGTAAGATCGGAATGAACGGTATAGAAACAACAGAACAGGCACATCGCATAAGATCCAGTGACAAAAAAAATGATACAAAAGATTCGTGCCATTAGAATTTCTGCTTTTCCCACTATAAAAATCGATCCAGTTTTAAACTTCTTGTTCCCCATAAGGGTGCCGGTAGCCTGTCAGTATAAATAGCATCCCTACCTGGAAATTCTGTGCTAGGAATTGCCTCTTTTCTATCCCTCTCTGGTTTCTGCCTTGTTCCTTTTTTTCCGGTCATCTTCCGCCTTCTTGGTTTCTTTCGCCTGCCTTTTTACCCCCAGAAAGACTTACAGATATCAATTCCATCCTACACCGAAGTCGGATGCCCTGGGCCTGACTTGTCAGGGGTTTAAAGGCAGCGCGACGCATTTTCACTCATATGACGGACAACAATAGTTCCTGTCAGAGCGTTTGATGGAGGAGAAACAAAAACTGCCCGTAACATTGACTTGTACAAGTTGGCTGACATTGTCCTGGCGTCCGATCCCCTGGCAGGAAAGATGCCACATGAAGGACAGTCGTTTCCATTCCAGTCACTCGCCAGTACACATACAACCCCTAGGCTAGCTAATGTACGGCCCGACTGATCCCCCCTCAGGAAAAATTAAGACGTTTGCGACAAGAGAGCTTCCTTGTGTTTTTTGTGTTTTTTCTCCTTTCGCCAAAGTGTTCATTGATTTTTCATTTACTGTTCTAGCGTGTGTGTTTTTCTTTTTAACCGGGGCTTCTAAGGGACAAAAAGTTGCATTTGCTTCTTTCATGATACCTTCACTCTGTCTCTGTCTGTCTGTCTGTCTCGCTATCTCTGTCTCTGTCTCTCTCTCTCTCTCTCTCTCTCTTCCTCTCTCTCACTCTCTCTCTCTTTTTTCTCAGTCTCTGATATTCTGCCCACTTGTGTTTTTTTGTTTGCTTTTTTTTTCTTAGGAAGGGAGGGGGCGTCGAAAACTGCTATTAATTTGCATGAAAGCATTTTGATACTGTTCAAAAATGTCTTATCAAAACGACGAAATTGTTTTGTCACAGAATCGCCACTTTAGTTGTATAGGCGTAATTTACACGTGTTTTGGGGCTTCAGAGATAGGGAAAAGGGGCATTCAAGCTCCTTTGCCGATAATTTTACCAAACCTCTGCAACTTTGAGCCGATTCGGCTGCGCCTCATCGACTCAAAACTTGCAGCGTTTTAGTTAAAACTAGGCAACAATCTTGAATGCCCCTTTTCCCTATCTCTCTACTAAAACTGAAAGTAATACTAATTTATTTTTGATGGGTAAAACTATAAAATTATGGGAATTTATGCTTATACTGGTCCACAGAAAAAAGAGTTGAGGGAGAAAGAAAATGGGAGGAGACACA
>CM054168.1:18690895-18692726 GCA_028751875.1 Rapana venosa | reverse complement strand
CGATCGAATGCCTTCTTGAAGTCAGTGAAGTTGTTGTAGAGCTGTAGCTGATGTTGAGATGCTTCTCTATGAGCCATGTCTGATGTTGAAGATCTGTTCCAAGTGCTTCGAACCTGGTCTTAATCCTGCCTGTTCTTCTGATAGGATTTTCTTCAGCTTGTGGTTTCAGTCTGTTCAAGGCAATGCGTAGCAATCACTTTGCTTGAGATGGCTTATCAACTGATTGTTCTGTAATTTTGGCACTTTTACTTCGGGTCTCCCTTCATGTGGAAGTGGCAATATGAAGGATTGGGTCCATGTTCAGGAGGCCACCTTTGCTGGTCCAGATGCGTTGGCAATGATTGTTAATTGCCTTGAATCATCTTCTGGGCCTCCATTCTTGATGATCTCAGCCGGGATGTTGTCAATCCATGGTGACTTGCCTCCTTTCAGGGATCTTACAGCTTCTTTCTACCTCTTTCCTCCAGCACCTGTGTGCTTTCAGGATCTGATGGTCGGGATCTTGCTCGTGAAGTTTGTTCGGATCAGCCATCAGCTTGTAGTTGTACAGGTCTCTGCAATATTCTGTCCATCTCTTCATGATAGTGCGCACTCTGTAAGGACTGGACCCCTCTTGTCTTCAATAACGAGGTCTTTGGCTGCTGTGACTTGGTTAGTACCCTTGATGGTCTGGTACGCCTCTTTGGCTGTCTCCTTTCGCCATTGCCTCTCAACCTTGGAGCATTTTCTGACATCCAGTTCACCCATGGCCTCAGTCATCTCTTCTTGATTGACCCTGTTTGACTGTTCTATACTCTTCGGCCGTTTCTGGTTTTTGTTCTTCACTGGCTTAGCTCCCTACGTTTGGTCGCACAGGTCCAGGAATATCGTTGGTTTAAAAACCCCCCCACGTTGGTTCTTTTTCACTCTCTTTCCCAAGGATTACCAGCGCTGTCTCCTGAATGGTCTTGCTGAAGGTCTCAGTGAGGTTGTTGATGTCATCTTGGAGGAAATTCAATGCTGCAAATCTGCCCCCTATCTCAGCTTTAAAGATTTCAGCGACTTCGGGGTCCTTCAGCTTTTCCATGTTGAACCGCAGACGGGGATTTCTCTTCTGGTTCTTGGTCTTCAGCTTGATCTGTAGGGTCATGAGTACCATGTCGTGGTCACTACCAATATCAGCGCCAGGGAAACTTCTTGTCTGGGCTTTGTTGATGCTCGACTTAAATCGTTCGGGGGCCAAGATGTAGTCAATCTGGTTATGGTTATGTGTCTTTCCATTTGGTGAGTGCCACGTCGTTCTTCTTGATGTCTTGTGGGGGTATAAGGCGTTGGCGACAGTAAGATTGTGGCTGCTTGCGAATTCCAAAAGTCTGAGACCTCTATCATTAGTTTCGTCCACGCCAAAACGGCCTACTGTCCCTGGCCATTGGTCATAAGCGTCAGGTCCGATTTTGGCATTCCAGTCGCCCTGGATCACGAGAAAGTCCTTCTTTGGAGTTGATTTGATGGCGCTCTCCAAATCTTCGTAGAAACACTCGATTGCTTCATCATCGTAGTCTGATGTTGGTGCATAGACTTGTATGATGGTCATGTTGTGTGGTTTTGCTGCGACACGCATGGAGATCAGTCTGCTTGAAATTGGGGTACAGCTGATGACACTGTTAGTCCTCTTCTTGTTGACAAGAAATCCTACTCCGTGTTGGTGTTTGGAGTCGTCGCCACTATACCATAGTTTGTGATCCTCCTCTGTAGTTGCTTCGCCGAATCCGACCCAACGGACTTCGGCCAGTCCCAGTATGTCCCATTCGTATCTTCGAAGTTCGTGGGTTAGCTCTTGGAGCTTCCCACA
>CM054168.1:18655895-18685895 GCA_028751875.1 Rapana venosa | reverse complement strand
CTTCGAACTGTGAAATAGAAGAAGAAAAAAGGATGCTGTGCTTCATATTTCTGTCACTCCTTTTCTTCAGAATGACAACAAACAGTAACAAGTTCCTTACAGAATGAAATAAAAAGTCAACAATCATTTCTATATTCTTACCTAATCCAAGTGTTAAAGTGCTGCATATTTCAACGGAATAGAGAAGGGGGTGGAAAGTGATCAGCTTCAAACTCCGTATTTCTGAAGTGTCGTTGACCCTGCGTCCAAACTCGCCCAACAACTGGAAGCCAAAGAATCTGTCTTCTTTACCTATGACATAAGTGTGTGCTTTCCGAGAGAGAGTGATTCGCTTCCGATTACCGGCATTGTGTGACTCGTCAGTGAAGAAGTGCGACTCTGGAGGACAAGATGTGGGGCCGTGGGGGAGCGCGAGACCGGCTGAAGGTGACTGGAAAGAGATTTCAGCTTCGTCAAGTGGTAAGTGGTTTTTGTTTTGTTTTGTTTTGTGTATTATTCTGTTCTCTCTCTCTCTCTCTCTCTCTCTCTCTCTCTCTCTCTCTCTCTCTCTCTCTCTCTCTCTCTCTCTCTCTCTCTCTCTCTCTCTTAATAATTTTCTGCTGACAGTCTCTTTATGTCTGCCTGACTCTCCCTTTGATTCGTTACGTTTTTAGTGTGTGTATGTGTGAGGGAGAGAAAGGGGGGGGGGGAGAGAGAGTATGTGTGTATGTGCGTGAGAGAGGGGGAGGAGAGATTATGTGCGTGAGAGAGAGGGGGGGAGAGTATGTGTGTATGTGCGTGAGAGAGAGAGAGTGGGGGAGGGGGAAGAGTCTGTATGTGCGTGAGAAGGGGGGGGGGGGGGAGAGTATATGCGTGAGAGAGGGGGGAGGAGGGGGATTGTGCTTGTTAGGTATGGTCACATTATGACTGGGTGATTAGTTATAAATGGTCGTTCGTGTGATTATAATTTTTAAGCAAAGCCCATTGGTGCGCATTAAGAAGTAGATTGTCACCAATCAGTCGGCTTTCTCTTTGTTTTGGCTGGTTGGTTTTGTTTTTGTTTGGTTTTACAATAGCCACTGGAAGGGAGCTCTGTGGGGCTTTTTGTTACCATTAACCACTATGATTCTCTACGCAGTACTGTTTTGTACTTCACAGTTTTGCTTTTTCAGGGTCTCTTTGATTGTACATTCCATAGTGACCTCTTTTTTTCTCTTTACATTTCTAGTCCATTCCTTTTTCATTTGTAGGCAATATCTAACGCCTTTTCCTCACTTTCCTGCAGCCTGATACATAATGCATGTAATCTCTAGCTCTTACGATCAGTGTTGTACAGTCGTGTTTAGGCACTAACGTTCCCCTCGTTCTACAGTTTCTTTAGTGTGATCTTCTGATACATGTGAGTAGTTTTGTCCCAAATTTTTACATTAAATTTCTTGTTGCAGCTGTTTGGTGGGGGTTTTTTTGGTTTAGATTACTAGGACGGTTGGCATTTTTCACAAAGTATCTTGTTTGCCTTAAGGAATTTAAAAAGGAATATTTCTTACATTGTGAAAAGACCACCACACATCTTATGGAGTGGGGTTGAACAAACTGATTCTAGTTAGTAGATAGAAATTCTCCAGACTACCTGATTTTGACATAAAATTGTGAAAAAATATATGTCGCATCCATCCGTTCAAAACAAATGCTGCATACATACAGTTTCATAAGATTCTGTAATGTAATACGCTCTTAAATATTATATTAACATTTTGAAGTAATTTTTTTCTATTTTATCATTTGTGTGTTTTGCAATAAATATTTCTTCCAGAGCATAATTAATGAACTATCTAAAATTACATAGCCATGAAAGCTATCAAATCTTTGCCAGATTACACCTGAATACTTTCTATTTTCCCTGTTTTTCGCATGAAACTGCAGATTTCAATGGCCTGGTTCTTTCAATGGTTGCTATCTAGTGTGCCACACCAGTAGGTCTTTTTGATTGTTTGTTAGACATCTTTTCTGTGATGCAATATTTTTAGAGCCAACATTAGAACAAAAATTCTCTCACCCTGCCTAAGTGTATAACCCTTATGTGTGTGTGTGTGTGGGCGCGCGCGCGCGTGCGTGCACATTTGGACTTGTTACAACTATTAATTGTTACTGGTTGCATGACTGTGTAAGAATGAGTTGAGTGCAAGCGCTTTGGTTTGTCTCTGCAAGATGTATCGCTATATAAATTCCATTTATTACTATAATAGAAACTGCATAGTTTGTTTTACTTTCATGAGTCTTTAATAATATTATTTGGCTTTTTAAAGTTCGAAATTTCGGTGTATTCTTGCTGTTGTTCTGTAAAATACTTCAAATGTGCTAGTATATACCTGTCATAAAAATGTGCTAGTATATACCTGTCATAAAAATAATATGGTTGCATAAAGTGACATTTAGTTTGTCCTCAACACCAAATCATAATGCATAATCTCTCTCAACAAGACCCCAGTAGACAGACTTTGCCGGTGGTTGTGTAGAGGAACTATTTTCTGTTATCACAGCAACCAGATCACTTGCCGAGTAATAGTAGTCTCCCATAAATAGCACCGGTCTTGATCAAACAGTCCTAAATATTTGTTCTTGTACTGTTCAATGTAAAGCTTTCTCGAATGCCTTTTAGAAAGTCTTTAAGGCTGATATTGGCTGCTCATCACGGTCTTACTTGCTTAAAGGAGTTGGGCAAATATAAATTTTGGAGGCAAACTTGTAATACATTGTGGAAAGACCACTGCCTAGCCAGAGAAACAAAACGATGAGCATTTTCTTTCATTTAAAGGGAGCTCCCCGAACTGCTTGAATTTGGTTGCGAACTTTAAAAAGTTTAAAGAACTTTAAGAAGTTACATCATAGGTTTGATTTTTAAAAATCTACCATCATCATTTTAATTGAAAACTGCTTGATTTTGATTTGACTACCAGAAAAACTCACTCTTGATCGTGTGTACATTTGTGTTACTTTTCGGCTTAAAAAAAATTGCTGAAATCTATCCACTTTTAGCTATACTAGACTTCTAAAACAAATGTTTAAAAAACACATGAATGGATAATTAAGCAAGGGGGAAGAGAGGGGAAAGCGAGTTTAAGTGAAACAAAGGTGCTGAAAAATTTAATTCTACAATAATAGATAAGTGGTAAATTGAGAAATGACCCTAAGTTTGCCATTGCTTGTAGTTGTGTCAAAATACAGTTCATTAAACTCTTGCCAATTCCTTGTTGGTTGCAAGAGCCATGTGCAAAGAACTATAAAACAGGACATTGAAAATAGCTTTCTTCTAGAATGCAAAGTGTGCAAAAAAACAACTACCTAATGATTATATATCTAAGATAAGACAGGACTTCACACTTGCCAGCTTTTAAGTGTTGCTTTCAAAAGCATCCGGGGGTTTTATTTGGTTTCTTACAAATTCCTCAAACTAGATTCCTTAACTGTTCGCTATATCATTCCAGAAAATATCAAAATGTGAAGAATGCAGCAAAAGTCTGTCGCGATTTCTCGTGAAGTAACAATATGTGGAAGATGCTTCATTTAAAACACTAAATTTTCCCTATGTCTGAAAAAAGTATTCCAATTACAGGTAAAGATTGTCCACACAGTGGAACAATATGCCAGTGCTACTGGTGAACAAGTGTCATCTGTAGCTTGATATTGGACCATGCACAATATCATACATCCCACAGACTAACAAACAGGATTTACTCAAGACAAGTCGTCTGGTTTATTGTGGTTTCCTGAGCTAATACAAATGTTTGATATTTTTTATCCCAAACCAAAGTGATTGTCAGCTGTGAGGCACTTTTCAGTTGACGTATGTTGATAAAGCATAAAAACTAAAATCTTATTATGTGCAGTCTACTATTTTTCTTCATTGATTCAGTATTATTGAAAAGAATAATATTCATTCCTTTCTGTATCTAAAGCTTTCTGAATAAAAACAATATATTTTCAGATAACGATTCGTTGGCAAAGAGCGCACTCAAAATCAGAAAAGAAAAACAGGCTATACTCCTAAAACCTATTTATTTCGAACTAAATCAGAACTTTGTTTCCAATCTCAGGACTTTTTCCTTTTTATTTAAAATAAAAGTAACAACTTTTTTTTTACTGGATTAGTAAAAAAACAAAACAAACAGAAGAGGAGAAAATCAAAGAGTGAAGAATGAACCTAAAATCTACATGGCATTCCATTATTTTCTGGCTGAACAATAAAGCATTAACACCAAAAGGCCAGCCATATCTTTTTAATTTTGCTTTAAATCAGAGCATAAGGAAACAGTGCTATATTTATTGTGCTTCAACCAGAACATTGAAGTACATACATTTCATATTTTCCTTTATTTGCAAACTGCATTTAACTTGCATGTTTTAACACAAATAAAAAAGCAACTAAATTCTCTCACAAGCTTCACCCTAGTTGCAAACATGATCCTCCATGTTTTGCAGCATGTGCATCGTTGTTTGATTGCAAAAATCACCTCAAACTTGTCTTTGGAATAGGGAAAGTCAGCACATGCCTAAACAAAGAAGGCAAAATCAATTGTCTTCCCTGGATACAAAAGCTCTCAAACCTTTGTTTTGTGCTTTTGATTCTTTTTTTGTGTGTGGATCTTGATGTGTAAGCACATTTTGCTTTTGACGCTGCAAGTGTTCTCTTGTAAAGGAAAGATGCTACAGTATCGTGTCTTTTTCTCTTCACGCTGAAAGAAGTCCACTGTGGAACAGTCTTGGGTGAAAACATAACTGTAGCAGGTCAGAAACGAACTGAATGAAGAGGTAACTACTTTAAAAAGGGTCCAAAAGGATTGAGTGAGTGCAATGACATCACCTGAAATATTCTACTTAAGACTGCTGAGTGGGAACAAATTAAATAAATGTGATAAAAATACGGCCTGTTTCATAACAGTATTCACAGTGCAGACAGATCATTAACATTGCAAAGATTTTACCAGTCTATTGGGATTCAATATATTACGGGTCAACATGTGTATGATTTAATAGCTGATCACAGAAGATATATCGTTGAAAAATTTGCTTTACACAAAGGTAAGTGCTGTTTATATTGGAAGAACAAAAAGAATCACATTAAGATATTGCGGGGTCATGGATGGCAAATTTGCAAAAAACACATTCTGCGGTTGGCAGTATAGGGTCTGACAGCCAGTTTTGAGTGTGTAACAAGACACAAGTGGCTGCATGATGTTGTCAGTATGTTTCCATATGGACACACATGCACAAGTATGCACATGCACGCGCGCACACACACGTGCGCGCGCATGCATGTTTGCAAGCGTGCCCGCGCGCACACATACACACACACAGGTAGGTTGCTAGCAAACCAGCAAGCGCAATAAATTGAATAACTTGCCATGAATAAAGCTATTGTTGTCTACAGTCTGTACATTTGCCCTTCTGGTATTGTCGATAAGAAAGAGCTGATGTCATAATGAAACAATTGCGTCGACACTGTTCATTGTTGAAAGATTTGAACAAGTATTTGTGGAAACAGGCAAGTCCTTACACTGATCTTTATTCATTTACAGAACATAACATTGGGGGGGGGGGGGGGGATGTTATAGGTCCTAGGCAAGTGATTTTCCATGTCATGCTTTTCAGCCTATGGTTCAAAGTCATGTCTCAGTCTATGAGTGTCATTCCATACTGGTCGTGGACTTCGAGAAACCCTTCTGGTTTAGCTCTAATGGATGAATAGGATGTTGAGAAGAATTTGAGTGAATGTATTTTCAATCTTGGTGTTCATGTTTGCGTGTAGTTGAGAATTTTAGTCGCCTCTTTAATTTCTAAGTAGGTTATAATTCTGATTATGGCCAATGTGGTTGGCTGGGTCACAAACATTAAGATTGAGTGATTTTACCCCCTGTTAATGTAAGGCAGGTGACTGCACAAATATGTGAACACGGCCAGCAGGGCCATACGTATCATGATTGTTTTTTTAATAAATCACTTGCTTAGATGGTTATCAAACACCTGCTTCTTGAATATTTCTTGGCTGAAGAAAATATCAGACACGAGCATTTTACAACAGGTTCCTGGAATACTGTTTCATGAACTGTGAAAAGGTACAAAGGAACTGTTAACTTGTCGCATTTCATTAAAGCCTTTTATACACAATTCCTTTTTCATTATAGCACAGTATGGCTGCAGGCAGGGCCTTTTCCGAAAGAAGAGAAGAAACCATCCAGTGGAACCAAGTCAAAAAAATTAATTTAATGTTTGAAGCTTTGAATTTGCAAACATGAATAGTCATAGCAGTAATTGACATGTGGGCAAGTGAATTGTCCTGATAGAAAACCACATTCATCTTTCCATAGCACTTCTTAATGATTGTTCTGTAAATGGAGAATAATATTGCTCCATCAAGGGTTGGAGCCCCTGTTAAAAAACACTGGAATCACTGTGTCCACTTTCATTTTAAATGTCATATAGTTCTCCCACAACATAGTAACTGTTCTGCATTGACCCTTTGGTTTTGCTCACTCACTCACTCACTCATCCCTTGGTCGGGACGACCGTTGGGGTACCCGCACGGACGCTGCAAGTGGACCGCCAAATGGTTCTGTCCTGGGCTGTTTTCAGGAGGTTTGGTACAGTGAGGCCGGTCCACTCCTTGATGTTGGATATCCAGCTTTTGCGTGGTCGTCCCTGCCTCCTTGCTCCTTCCACCATTCCCTGCAGGACTGTCTTTGACAGGCTGTTATGCCTTGTTGTGTGGCCAAACCACTTCAGTTTCCTCCGTTTGACTGTATCTAGCAATGGTTCTTGTTTGCCAGCCAGTGCCTCGATCTGCTGCCAGACGTAGTCATTGGTTTTGCGGTCTCTGTAGGGCATAGATACGTACAGTGACAAAATATTTAGTTTTAAATTTGGTTTCTTTATATTCAGTTGCAGATTTTATTCTCATATTTAACCACTAACAGGATGGTAGCCCTGGTATGAGCCCTGTGGGATAGGATTGGATTGGTGTTATGATGGTTGCAATGCAGAGGTAGACTGTCACATGAAATGTTTAAAAAATGTCTACATCATAAACAAATTGTTTCTGTGTGTTTGATTCTTTCAACACAAGAAATATATGTGAACACTTCAGCGTTTAAGCAAAAGAATCTGTTTAATCAGTGGCAACAAGTCTATAGATAAGATTGTTGGTATATTCCTTAGATTATCAGGTGGCATTTTGTGGTGGGCTTCATTTTGTCCAAAGATCAGTAGCTGTAAGACCAACTTGGCTAAGACTTTTTTAAAAATAATCTGCTCTTTCTTGAAAATGGCAAGCACTCTTGTGTAAGAGACATCCACTTCACATGCTATGAATCTGATGGTCAGTCGTCTGTCTGCCATTATTATATTATAGGGTTTTGCAACTCTTTTTTTAAATTCCACCCAGACACCCACCACCCCGGATGGACGTCAGTATCATCAAAACCTTTTCTTTCCTGTCTGAATTTGGCTGCCCATTTTTCACCATTATATGCAAAAGGACTGTATCGCCACCATTTTTTTAAACCATATTTATCCACGTAAACACTTAGAGGATGAGTCTTTTTCCCCAAAGTTGATTGTGGCTGTGTTCTGAAGATTTGGACGTAGTTCCTAGATTGATAACCTTGCCAACGTGTTACGAAATATCTCCAATGCGGACTCTTAAATTTGCCCACCAACTACAGCGTGCATGTAGCAGTGTCCCATATTTTCTTCAAGAACCTTATCTTCTGTTGGATTGAACTGCAAACTTCTTTTTGATCCCTCATAAAGTCCTGAGTCTATCAGACACTTTTTGCAATATAATTGCCCCTCGTTGTTTTGTTTTTAAATATCTTTGTCCCATTATTCATCTTAAATAATGGGAATAAAGTTAATGACAAAGTGGGGGCGAGAGTTTCTGGGTTTGCAATGTTAAGAAAAGGGGCACTGTTCTAAACAAAAACCATTTTTAATTTGACAAAAACTGTATTTTAAATCTATACTTTACATATAATAATTATAATGGATTAAAATATGAAACTCTATTTTCAATCCATACTTTACATGTATTGCAATGGATTAAAATGGGAAATAACGAACATAATTTGTTTCCTCCAGTGTGGTCCCCACTGAGCTGGGGGCTAGTTATTTCAGTGATGTAATGGATTGATGTCAGTCATAAAACGTCACTGTGAAACTTCTTCTCTGGCTAATTTGGTTTTAATACCCGAGAGACAGACACATAAACAAAAGACCGACAAAGACTACCATTGAAGAGGATGAGTGGGAAGAGACTGGATGGAAAAGGGAACAGGGGATACATATGAGGAATAGGGGTCCTGCTGATGTCTTAGAAAACAAGGATTATATATGAACTTCTAGCTATCAGTGACCATGACTTAATGCATAGAGTCGTAGTGAATGGAACAGAGAAAGAAAACTCCATGCTTTATTAGGGGTATTTGGATAAGCTAGTAGCTTCCTCACTCCAGAATCTCAAGGAAGAAATGGAGAATGAATCAATAAATAATTTGATTACACAAAGTTTCATGTCCCACAAGTGCATCTCGACTTGGCCGCCAAAGTAATCACACTTTGAAAACTAAGTCGGTGACATATAAAAAAAATCGTTGGCATCATTGCCCCCTGTGTTACCCCCATTCCTAGCTCCAGCTCAATTTCAGAGTACCATGTTTTAATATGTATATAATTGCACCATTTTAATCTGAGATTTAAACATTTTCAAAAGGACAGCCCAGATATGGCCTGTGTGGTCGGCAGGGCTATAAACGATACGATTGGGTTGGATTGCCTGAAAAGTGTAAATACATATGTGGCATGACTTTGAACTTTCTCTTATTCCTCACTTTTCCTTCTGTCTTTATGTATGCAAATTAATGATTCAGTGACTATCTCATACTCTTTTATATACACATGCTCTTTTTAGTATAAAAGAATGTTATTAACATAAAGGAACAAAGACATGAATTTACAATGAAAGTGCTATTAACGTAAATGAACAAAGACATGAATTTACAATGAAACTATGCAGTCAGTATTCTTCACAAAAATTGTCAAAAACGGCAATAAATCACTAGTTAAAATCACTTTTATGCGGTTTAGTTCTCGTTAGGAGACGAAGGTACCACCATTTAGCAGTGGTAAAAATAAACCCGCCTCCAACCACTTTTCTCCTTTCAAAGCAAGAAACAAATATGTGTGAACTATGCATGCTCACACGCACATGCACACACTTTTATGCACATTCATAGAATAACACACACAAAACGGGGAAAAAAACTTATAAAAAGATATAACACTTTATATATACTTTGAATTAACATGTTAGACTTGCAAAGAAAAGGCGTTAATGATTAACGTGTTATACTTGGAAAGAAAAGCTTTAAGCATTTCAACTAAGCGTCTGTGGGCATTCCTATTTGAAAGTTGACAAACTACGTTTGTCCTTAACATTGGAAGGCTTCTACTTCCATTTCTTGTAACCCGAAAAATGAATAGATGATATAAAGTCAATTCTTTGGCTATGAAAACTACCGTAATTTTGTCTTGAACGTTTTTAATTGAACTTTTCACAAAAGTATTTAGTGGCAATGTTGATCATAATTTTGTACATAAAGATGCCTTTTCATTCCAAAAAGAACATCATGTTACTTTTAATGAATTTCTTCAACGAAAGAGGATTTAAAGTGGATTGATTAAGAACATCTGTATACACTTGACAGTGGTTTCAGGCAATTTTTACCGGCTAAATTTCAGCATGTTGAAGCATAGTTAATATCGGGTTAAAGAACGCACAGAACATAATTTTGACTATATTATTGAAGAAAACGGTTTATTGTGTTGGGCTAAAATACTTTACTTGGTTGTTTTGGGGGACAAATTAGGCACATGATAGACTGTTGTAAATATTGAGGCCAAGCAGTCTGTGTAAAAGACTTGTTCAAGTTACATCATCACAAATTTTAAAGTTCAAATCAAAACTATTGTTGAGATATTTTCAAAATAGAGTCTACAGCAAATTCTCAAGGAAAACTGTACCTGACGAGGATAAATGAAGATACTAAAGAGTACTGTTTGTCTTCTGTGTACAAGTCTAGAAGTGTGAGTGACCAGGGACTACCCCATAAATAGTTTATTTCAAAGATTTTGATTAGTTGTGTCAAAGGCTTTACAAAGTCTACAGTGAATTCCTGTTATAGGATCATTGTTTGTATTGAAATACCATCGTTTAGAAATTGCAAGGGGCAGTGTGATAGTAGTGATTCTCTCTGAATGGTCTTTAATTAATTATAGTAGAATTAGCTGAACAGTAATGCACTTGGATGTACTACACAGCGCCCACACGCGCACACACACACACACACAAACAGAGAATTTTCTCTACTACTTACATATTCAGAAATGGTGCCAACCTGGCCTTGCTCTTTACTAGTGGCAACGTCAGCTGCTTCAAAACTTGGGGTCTGTTGCTTACGCTGATTTTCTTGGGGTATATTTTGCTGTTGCTTCTGGAGCGCGTGGTTCACGTCATCGCAAGGATTTTTGCAAAAACTTAGCAGTCAATCGTTGACTCTCTCTGCCATCTTGATGACGTGATAACATCTTGATGACATCAACCTGAAAAGAATTCCAGGTTGTTTGAAATAGTCAGCAAATCAGATTCTGTTATTCTGACTCTCACTAATCGAGTTCTTTATAAAAGACCATTCACAGGTTGTCAGTAGAGAAACTGGAACAGGGGGCAACAAGGAAAAAGACATGGGCATAAAGCCTAGAGGCCCAAAGCTTATCTACTTAACTCTGAAATCACCAAAAGAAAAAAGTCAAGTGGAGCCCAGGTCTACATATTCTAGTCCCCCACGCTCAGCTAAAAATCAGACAGCATGGAGCAGGACTAAAAATAAAAAAATTTAAAAGCTTGAGGCAGCCACAAGACACCATGACGTAAATCCCAAAATGTCATCACTCTGGTAACATCTAAAGCTGCAAAAGGAACAACCCCAGACGAAACCCTTCTATGGGCCATTTCCCTTCAGGATTCCATCATAAAAGGATTGCAGTTTAAATGGCTAGAACGCTCCTACGGATTTGTTGCTGCTCACCAAAATCTTGTCTAGCCCGTCCATCCTGGCCCCTATTTTTGTTGCGATTAGTTTGTGTGATAATGACAATTTGTGAAGAGATTGAAATCAAACGCACGCGCAACCACACACACACGCACACACACACACGCACGCACGCACGCACGCACGCACGCACGCACGCACGCACGCACGCACGCACCACACACACACACACACACACACACACACACACACACACACACACTCACAAAAGCAGGGTCTATTTGGAGAGCTACTACAACCGAAGTCTTATAGGTTGCAAAATGTGCTAATGAGACTATGGTAAGCTTGGTCATTTTTTTGTTGTTGAGGTCGTTATGAGCAGAGATCCGTAATTTATATTGCTGCTATATCTTTTGGCCACTTAGATCACATGGGACTTAGCATGACAGAGAAACTGTTCTGTCTGATTGAAACATATCGTGATTCTTGCTATTTTATGTTACCTTGATGAAGCTAGAAACCTTATTTTATGGCACTTTTTTTCAATAACATACTCAATACGACAATCCTCACAGCTGACATTCTTACCGTTTATGTGAAAACGATTATCTAGAAGTAAACCTCTCCCCAGTTGTAAAATGGTTGTTCTGATCCAAATGGTCCCTGCTTTAAAGCTGTATTTGCTTTGATATCTGCTTTTCATTTTAAAACTACAATGGAAGCTCTCTCCAGAGAGTGGACTGGCCTTGAATGGAACAACTTGCTACAGAAAGCTAAGAGCCGCAAGGAGTGGACAAAGTTGGTTGCAGAATCCTCAGGGGTGCACCAACAGTCTACTAGATTATGGGATAGGTGAAGGTAAGGATGAAGGAAGCTCTCTCACTTTTTCTTAAGCACACCCCCATTCTGGCTTTGTGGTGAAGGATTGGGAGATTGTTGGACAATCATTTTCACATAGGAGAACTAAGCCTGATGCCAATCTCTCGAGTCTTTTTAGGCACCCATATTGCTTCCCATTCTTACCGTTTATATGAAAACGATTATCTAGAAGTAAACCTTGAGACTCCTGGGGTTTCTCGTTCACAAAGACACCGTGAACACCGTCATGAGCTGTCAGCCTGTGTCCAGCAGACTTATTACCATCCGCCTGAGAGCAACCCCCTTTAACATAACTGTAGTACAGGCATACGCCCCTACATCAGACTGCACAGATGAAGCCATAGAAGAATTTTATGACCAGCTACAAGAGGTTCTGAATCAAGCTCCCAAGAAAGACATCCTCGTTGTGCAAGGTGACTGGAACGCCATGGTAGGAGAAGATGCATGGAAAGATTGGGAGGGCGTTTGTGGGCCACATTGTAATAACCAATCAAATGAAAGAGGCTTGAGACTCCTGGAGTTTGCCAGTAACAACCACCTCCAGCTAGTGAATACACTTGGCCCACACAAGAAGTCCAGAAAATGGACATGGCATAGCCCAAATGGAGAACACCACAACCAAATAGATTACATCATGGTGAAAAGTCGGTTTCAGTCTAGCGTTAACATCGCACAGACACGAAGTTTTCCAGCAGCAGACATAGGGAGTGATCATGATCTTGTGATGATGACTTTCCGACTACGTCTAAAGAAAATCCACAAGCGGAACAACATCAGGATCAAATTTGACCTCGAGAAGCTGAAGGACCCAGAGGTATTAGAAATTTTTCAAGCAAGGATAGGTGGAAAGTTTGCAGCACTCACTGTGATAGACTCAGACATAGATACACTGACGAATAGTTTCAATACAGCAGTGACTGAAACAGCAAGCGAGCTTCTTGGCAAACACCGACCAGTCAAAAAACCATGGGTCACACCTAACATCCTAGAACTATGCGACAAGCGTAGAGAGTTGAAGAAAAAGAAAAATGAAACAAAAAAAGAGCAGAACAATATAGGGCAGTCAACAAAAGAATCAGGAAGTCCATGACGGAGGCAAAAGAGAAATGGATCGGCGAACAGTGCCAAGGCATTGAAGAGAACATCAAGAAAAACAATAGCAAGAAAGCACATCAACTGGTGAAAGACCTGACTAGCACAAAACAGGGAAAAGGTTTAACAATCCAAGACAAAAATGGGAAGTGTCTCACTGACGACCAGGATATTCTGAACAGATGGACAGAATACTGCTCCGACCTGTATAAATATAGAACCGCAGGAGATCCAGAAGTCCTTAATGTACCCGCAAGCAAAGACACAGACAGTCACCCTATCCTCCGAGAAGAAGTGGAAACAGCAGTCAGATCGCTGAAAAAGGGAAAGTCAGCAGGGGCTGACAACATTCCAGCTGAGTTGGTTCAAGCTGGATGGAAAGCCATGATCAGCGCCCTACTAAGAATCTGCAACAAGATCTGGCAGACAGGAAAATGGCCAACACCATGGACAGTGTCACTCATCATCACCCTCCCCAAGAAAGGAAATCTACAACAATGCCATAATTACCGCACAATCAGCCTCATATGCCACCCAAGCAAGGTCATGCTGCAGATAATATTGAATAGACTGAAACCACAAGCAGAGACCATCATTGCTGAGGAACAAGCAGGTTTCAGAGCAGGGCGCAGCACAACCGAACAGATATTCAACCTCAGAATACTATGTGAGCGGTACCTTCAACATCAACAAGACCTTTACCACGTATTTATCGATTTTAGGAAGGCATTTGACAGGGTGTGGCATGCAGCTTTGTGGGCAACCATGAATTTGTACAGCATCAATGCAAACCTGATCAGAGTCATCAAACAGCTGTACAGCGAGGCCATAAGTGCAGTGTACTACAACAACAACATTGGAGAATGGTTTCGAACAACAGTTGGAGTAAGGCAGGGCTGTCTACTCTCACCCACTCTTTTCAACATCTTCCTTGAGAGAATCATGGCTGATGCACTGGAACATCATGAAGGATCAGTCAGCATTGGTGGCAGAACGATCACAAACCTCCGCTTCGCAGATGACATTGATGGAATAGCAGGATCAGAAAAAGAGCTTGCCAGCCTAACAGAACACTTGAATAATGCCTCCAAAACATACGGCATGGGAATCAGTGCAGAGAAGACCAAACTGATGACTAATAACACCAACGGCATTAGCACTGATATCAGGGTTAATGACCAGAAGCTGGAAACAGTTCAAAGCTTCAAGTACCTGGGAGCCATTGTATCAGACCAGGGATCCAAGCCAGAAGTAGTATGCAGGACTGCACAGACAATAACAGCTTTGTCAAATCTAAACACCATCTGGAGAGATAAAAATATCTCACTTATCTCCAAGATCAGACTAATGCGCTCCCTTATCATATCCATATTTGTGTATGCCTGTGAATCATGGACCCTGACTGCAGATTTGGAGAGAAGAGTACAGGCGGTGGAGATGAGATGCTTTCGGAGACTCCTTGGCATCTCCTACAGGGACCACATAAGCAACGAAAGCGTGCATAACAGAATCCAGCAAACCATTGGACCCTATGAGAACCTTCTAACGATCGTGAAAAAACGTAAACTTAAATGGTATGGGCATGTCACAAGATCCAAAGGACTTGCAAAGACAGTTTTACAAGGCACTGTCCAAGGAGGAAGAAGAAGAGGCAGACCAAGGAAGAGCTGGGAGGATAACATCAGCGAATGGACAGGCCTAGAACTCAACAAAACCCTGAGAAAGGCAGAACAGAGAGAGGAATGGAGGGAACTGGTTGTTGAGTCTTTGAGGGTGCCCCCACGGTCGTCAGACTACGGGACAGATAGACAGATAGATAGATTGCTTCCCATCACATGTGTATACTATTTAAAGAAGATGGAGGCAGTAACATATGTATGAATATCATTGTCCAAGATGACTACTGCTGTCCAACAAAATTAGGTTCATATAAAACATTCAACTGCAGTATATCTGTCCTGCGAATATGTGATCAGGGTGATAGCCTTTCCCCAATACTGCGTTCTCAACAGCATGAAGCAAAGTAATGGGAAGTGTTGATTAGTTAAGCATAAAGAGCTACCTTACAGTTTATATATGCGGCCATTTATGGCTGATTCACTCGAAAATGAAAAACGTTTAGAATGATGAATTTCAGCAGGACCGGCATCTCAATTTGTAGATGAGTAACGGCACAAAAAGGCAGATCCCTATCACTGTGCAGTCTAGATTGCATCACATGTTGCTCTCTAATGTAGTGAAAGCATGTAAAAGAGCTCATTAGACGTGACATATAACCTAAGATTGATGTAAGAACTGCAATCACTTTGGTGATAAAGTTTGCCGACTGTGATTGATGGTCCTCACATGTCAAAGTCAGGGGATTAGAATCTAAAAGTGACTGGTGTGTGCAACTCCTATGGTTAGAGAGCTGGAAACCCCCCTAACAGACAACAAAAGTCTTCTAGATTTGCTCTAACTGAAAGAAGATCCTCCCTTTTTGTGGAAACAACAGAAAAGAGGAAACTATTCACAGGGCTACACACAGTTTTATTCACATCCTAGGAACTCCTTGATGTGTGATTTCCCATCAAGCATTCTTTTTGAATGTCGGGAATTCGTTAACATAAAACAGAACCTCACTGCAGGTTACATAAACACACTGTTCCATGATGATGTACCAGACATTTTAATTTCCTTTTGAGAATTGAAATTTCCCTACCTAAAATGAGCATCACGTCATGTTGCTGTTCTCTTTTGTTTTGAAATAGAACAAATGCTGTGATTTATGACATTTCAGTATTTTTGCTACAAATATGAACTGTCCTTTTTGTAGTTCTACTACTATGTGGTAATTGTGATGGTGCATAACCCTTTAGGCTACCTAGGGTGTTAAGACGAGGAGTGACTGAAAAGTTACTTTCATTATGGTGTTTTGATTCACATTTTGTGATATAGCTGCATCTTGGCTTTAATTGTTGACACAGTGACAGGTCTGATGCGGTCTCGGTGGTCATGGGGGTTTCAAACATAATGATTACTCATCCACCACAGCACCGTTGTTAGCATGTTGAATGCCTAACGAGAATGTCATGGGTTTAAACCCCATGTCCTTTTTCAGACTCTCAGCTGGCTCTTACCCTGAGCAGTTTTTTGTAGTTGATTTAATAGGACGACTGGTACTACTCGGGGTTGGTTTTAAGGAATCTAGTTTTCGTTTTCTCTCATTTTACAAGGGTCAGTCTGAAAGTTCTTAGCCACAAAAAAGTTACGCTTGCCTTCCATTCATGCCAACTTTTCAAACTACCCTCCCTGAGCCTTGATTCAACGGGCCATGCTCTGAAACCAGCTCCTCCACACTTCAGACCATGTGACTTTATCTATACTGTCAGTAGCCCTCGTAAAGGTATGGATTGCGTCCTGGGGACTGTCATAACGTATGAGACATCAGATGGACACCCCCACTGGCTAGGAACTCCATAGTGGCTGCAGCAGTGTGGGCAGGGCATTGTCATGATGAATGGTGATGCCGGACTTAATACGTCAGTTATGTACAGTATGCAGCACCTGGGGGAGGCATTGATGCACATACCAATCTGTGGTCACGAGGTGCTGGTTACGAGGTTACTGGTGCTTCTCAGTCTTCTGACATTTAGAGGCGGGGCATCTCCTGAAAAGAGCCAGATCAACGACTGGGCCTTCACCTCAGGATCAAACTGGTACACCCAGGTTTTATCACCACTTACAATGCTCCACATTAAGTTTGCGCGTTCACTGTCGTCTTTCTCAAGCATGGTCAAGCACCATTGCACCCTACTCCCCTTCTGCTCTTCAGTCAGCTGATGTGGCACCCATGGAGCACATCGCTTGTGGACACCTAGCTGATGGTGTAAGATCTCATTCAAGGCAGACGTGCCAATTCCAAGTATATCTTGAAGATCTTTGCAAGTGTTTCGTGCAAGACAGTCTTCTCTGATCACTTCTTTGACACAGGTAGCATCCTTTTGGGTGGCAGCAGACAGGTCGGCCACAACGGCTCTCACCATTAAAATGACTTCTTCCAAATCCAAACTCCCGAAACCACCTGCTAACTATAGATTTCCTGGGGCAATGGACCCAAAAGCTTTGCAAAAAGTTTTTGTGGGATTGGTGATAAGTTAAGCCTCTTTTAAGGTCGTCATAGACCATGGCTCAAAAATCTCGATTTTCAAGCTCCATGGTTGATGTCAGAAACAGCACAGTGTTGCCCTTTTCTTGGTCAGTTATTTATTACTCAAATGAGATGATTGGGTGTACATTATGAAGATTAATGCCGTGGTTTCCATGTCATGTAATTGCGTTGTGCTGCAACACTTCGCTGCTGTATGAGCTTATTAGCTTAACGGCAGTTAAATTTCGTTATCGTTACTCAAATAAGAAACTTCATTTTTGGTGTCATGGCTTAAATGACGTAATCAAAATATTTACCAAGCAATTGCACCAGCAGCTTGGCTAAGAACTTTCATAGGGATCCTCATACGTTTAATTTATGTGGTTCTCCCAAAATGGTGTGACCGTCCTGTGCTGACCCTTATGGTTGGCAAGGGATATGATACAAGGATCGACAGCAAAGGTGGTTTTAAACCCGGTTTTTAATGTGTATAGAGTTCCTCTGTTTTATTCTGATTTTTTAAAATGTTACAAGGCGACAGTCCCGATATGGCCTCTGTGATGAGCAGGTCTATAAACAATGAGTCGATTAGACTACATAATCGAGCATCATCTTTACAGATGCAGTTTTGAGTGCCGCTCAGATAACTTGACAATACAACAACGATGGGATGGATATATCTCTTTTGATGGGGAATGTGGAGTACAGCCCTGTCCAAAAGTCTCAAAGCAAGCCAGTGTACCTCCAAGACTTCTCCCTTGATTTCTTAATAGGTCGTTGAGGCACTGAACTGAAGTTTACAGTATAGTGTGGGCATGTTGAACCTGGTGGAGCTCTTTCATCCTATAGCATTATGGCTATACCATTGTCACTACCATCACTGTGGATTTCTGCGCCAAGATGGGAATTTACGACAATAACACACTTCTGGTTCTTAAGAAACGTGGTCAAACTCCCGTGCGCTGAATGCCCTCCAGGGGTTCGAAGAGTTTGTCCCTCACCAGCAGCTAGGTCAGTAGGCCAGATATTGGCCCTCGGGTTTTGGTGTGTTGGACAGGTCTGGAGGGAATGTTTCACTTTCATAGAAGTGCCACAGGAGCACGCCTCAGAATCACCAATGTGGAACTTGGTAAACATGTGATGTCGGAGTCTGCTAATGACTTTAATGAGGCTTGAGAATCCACTAATAACAGTACAGTTGAATTGTTGGTATTTCCTGACAGTTACTTAGCGATTCATCTTTAAGTGTAACTAATGCATTCATTTTACCAAAAGTGTTAGTTTGGTGAAACTCCCTCTAAAATCTGGAAGACGTTATAATACCATTTCTAAAACAAGAAAAACCGAGATCCACAATAAGCTAATATTAACTTCACAAGATGAAAAAAAATATATTTAAAAAAAAAGTAAAATCGCCAAGAGCAATATTGTGAAAAAGAAACTATTTCAGTGAACCATGCAGGTTTAACAAAAGGTTGATCATCCTGTGAAGATCATGAGCCATATCTAAAATCAATCTGAGCCATGCCAGAAACAGTCTGCTTGCAGGAAAAGCGCACCTGCGGTCGTTTTTTGTTGTTGTTTTTTTAAATTATCGAAAGAATATGGCAATATCTTGTCTAAAGAGTTGTGGACTAGTTGTAGATATGCATGCTTAGTAACTATCCCTGCCTAGCAGCACAGTGTGTGCGTATGTATTGTGCTTTTAACCTTTGCCTATCTTTTACGCGAGTCAGTAGTGTGCGTGTCTGCCCTTGTGTTCAATGCCGTGTGGGGATAGCAAAAGTAAAGTTAGTTCAGACAGCAAAGACGCCTCCAGTTCTACACATGCCTGAGCAAGATCCTCAACATGCTTCACAGCAAACGACATGGTGGCAGCGGTGGGATTTGAGCCCAGGCCTTCAAAGGGACTGGTGAGTTTAGAAGGTAAGTTGCATCTGGCCTCTTCAACCTGTGCGGAAAAAAAGGGGGGGGGGGGGGGGGGGGGAAGGGAGATGAAGTATTTACGAAAATACAAGGGATAAAAAATAATAAAAAGCAACTCTTATGTGTTTGAATTTTACATAAAAGCTTCTGACTTGGTTTTCATACTTGCGTGAAAATGTTTTCTGAAAGTATTCAAATTTACTGAATCAGAATGCATTGAAGAAACTTAGTTATATATATCGTGGGTTTGTTTGGAAAGGGAATTGTAGATTAAGCGTAGATATATAATTATGCATATTGAATGTCTGGCCCTGCCTACCCGCAGAATGTTGTGTTATCCCCTTTCCTTGCGTATACCATGAGTCACCTGTCTCACCTCATCACCTCACCGCTTGTGTTCAATGGTGTAAAAAAAGTGATATAAAAAATAAATAACTTTTGTTTTGATAGCAGCAACGCCTCCAGTTCTTCATGTTCCTAAATGAGATCACGAACAAGCAATACATTGCATGCGATATACATTTAACGTTATAGGAATAGTTGGGTTTTGTTGGGGGGGGGGGGGGGGGGGGGGGGGGGTTCGTGTGTTTTTGGGGTGGTGGTCCATTTTTTAAGTGTTTCTTTTATCATGGTAATTATATGTATGCGTCTGATGTTAGGACAGCCTTGCAGCATTCACAAAACTTAACATTAGGTCCCAATAAGACCTGAAGACCCCCACCCCTCCCCCCCCCCCCCCTCCCCCCCTAATCTGTACATAGCATGTTCTAAATTGTGTCGTTGGTTTCGTTTCTTGATCTACAAGACTGGCCCCGTTTGTGCAAAGCTCTTGTGTGTTCCAAAAAACGACTGTGATTGTGAAGTTTATTGATCTGCAAGACCGTGTATCTGAAAGCTTTCCAGATAGCCCTATAATCGGTCAGTCTCGATCTCTGGATGAATCATGGTTTACACTTTCTTTTTTTGGTTGGTTAACAAGAAACACAGATTTTCATGATAAAAAGATCAGTATACTCCTCTCCCCTCCACCCCCCTGTGAGAGAGAGAGAGAGAGAGAGAGAGAGAGAGAGAGAGAGAGAGAGAGAGAGAGAGGAATACAGGGGAAGAAACTCCTTGTTCCAATAGTATTTTCGTGTGAATAGATGTTAGCGCCCTTAGTATTTCTTGCATTGTAATCATGTGTACTCGCTCGGTCGTGTATACACACATGACCTTGCGTGTGTACGAGAGCGCGCGCGCACACACAGAGAGAAACACACACACACACACACACACACACACACACACACACACACACACACACACACACACAACACAACACCACCACCAACACACACACACACACACACACACACACACACACACACACACACACACACACACACACACACACACACACACCATAATGAACTCCAATGTATCCCCTACGTACGAAAGGTCTTTATTTTGATTTATACACACGGGGAATTGATCTAAAAAAAATAATTAAAAAAGAGTGCTTATTCCATTGTCCTCGAAGTAAGATAAATTTTAAAAAATGTAATGAACAAATGAATTGTTGGTTGCAATCTTGGTGTTTTGAGCTATCAGTCACACATGACAATATAAAAAAAAGTATTACCCTTTTTCTTTTTTAAAGGAAGCAATACCTTGGTACGGTTGCTGGTTAACAGCCGCGCACTTTGATATGAGGTTGATTTTTGAAGAGGTAACAGTCTGATACTGTCATTGGGGCTGACAGCATTTAATTGATTGATTGAAGACTGGCAAGAGAACTGGAGCATCAAAACAGTTTGTAAGATTTTCATATTTACTCTTGTAAACCAGAGAAAATATGTCCAAATCTGCCGCAAAAAAATGACTGGAAGATACAGTCTTTCGGAGGCTATACTCTACTCAAGATAGTCTTTCGGAGGCTATACTCTACTCACAATATTACACTTACGTGCTTAGTTGTGTATCAATCTCTTGGTTATACACATACGATTATCAACGTTCCTTCCATCAGATATTGGGTAGTAAAGACTTTCCACAGAAGCATTTTACCGCAGATAGTTTGAGGATATATTTTTGTGTGTGCTCGTTTTACGATTGCCATTGATGTTTGTCTACTTAAGTGGCCATTTTTTGTTTGCTCTGGGGTTAAGCTGAGGCTGGGGTACTGGTACCAGAAGCGACTACATTTTTGCTTGTGATAGTGAGGTTTATTTTGTAAACAGTTGCACAGCATAACTTATTAATTGTGGAAACGGGGAAGAAAATATTCTCCAGACTGCACACAGACCATTCTTACATTAATTACACATTCTCTCGCTCAAGGTAAAAGAATGCCTTGATGGATGACTTGTTATTGTGTGAATAACCACAGAACATGCCCTTTTCGACAGTGGAGATGCCCAGGACATTAGACTTGAGCATTTCACTGCGGGTTCCGTAAAGACCCGGTTACGTGATGTTTCTCCAGACAGCTTTTTAAAATTCTGTAGAGTGTCGGGCATTTCCCGTCTGGTGTAAAGTGAAGACAAAATGATCCGTATTTGAGAGTAAAAGCTGGTGTTTTTTCATCCTGCCTTCAGATGTGAGTTAGTGTCAACGGTGGATCGGTGGTCTAGAGGTAACGCGCCTGTCTAGAAAGCGAAAAGTCCGGGTCTGAAGTGTGCGGCGGTTCGTACCCCGTTTGGACCGGAAATTTTTCCCCCATCCATTAGACCATGAGTGGTGGTCTGGGCGCTAGTCTTTCGGATGAGACGATAAACCGAGGTCCCGTGTGTTACACGTAATTATTTAGCGCACGTAAAAAAAACCCACGGCAACAAGAGAGTTGTCCCTGGCAAAATTCTTAGAAAAAAGCCACTCTGATAGGGAAAGAAATACAGCTGCAGAAAAAAAAAAAAAAAAAAAAGGGTGAAAGGGTGGCGCAGCGCTAAGTGGCGACGCGTTCTCCCGCTCTCCCCGGGGAGAGCAGCCCGAATTTCACGGAGAGAAATCTGCCATGACTTAAAGTGGTATGAAATAAAATCTGAGCGCTTTGATTTGTTGCTTTACAAGATTCAGCGCTATATAAATTCCATACATTATTATTATTATTATTAAAACAACAACAAAAAATACGATCGGGGTGGGGGGGGGGGGGGGGGGGGTGTTTACAGTGTGTGTGTGCGTGCGAGCGTTTTTTGCTGTTGGTTTCTTGGGGGGGGGGGGGGGGGGAGGGTTGCTGGTTTGGGGCTTTTTTTTTGGTGGGGGGGGGGGTTGTTGGAGGGGAAAGGGAAGGGGTTGTTGGCTTTTCTTTGTTTTGTTGTTAAGTTGGATGGTTGTTTTGGGGGTTTTTTTGGGGGTTTTTTTTGTGGTGGGGGGAGGGGAAGGGATTGTTGTTGGCTTTTGTCTGTGTTTTGTTTTTTTGGGGGGAGGAGGCGGGGGTATTGTTCTTGGCTTTTCTTTGTGTTTGTTTTTTGTTTGGGTTTTGGGTTTGCTTTGTAGGTCTCCTGTATTGGGTTTGTCTTACTCAAACGTAGTTTTAATGTGGTTCTGCTACAACGCGGTGACCGTGCTTGTGTGAGTCTTATGGTTGGCTAAGTTACCGTGCTTGTGTGAGTCTTATGGTTGGCTAAGTTACCGTACTTGTGTGAGTCTTATGGTTGGCTAAGTTGTCGGCACGAGGAACGGCTGAAGATACGGTTTGATTCTGGGTGTTTTAATCTGTATACATCTGCACCGTTTTCATTTGGGCTTGAACTAAGATATGATTATATCGATCCATCAGCATACTGATAGCCCTGATATAATGGCCTTTGTTGTCGACGGGGCAGTAAGCAATGTGACTGGACTGCATTGGATTGGACTAAAAACTCTTCAGACAGCAGGATAATTTATTTTAAAAAAAAGTCAGATTCTGTTTTTAAAATTTTCACTCTGTTTGAGCGCATAAAAAACCCACATACAACCAACCAAATTTTTAATTTGCGATCTAGATTTGTTATATTTTAACAAATTGAAATAAATTTTCAGAAAAAAACAACAAACAAATAACTAGGAAAAAGAGACCTTCTGGCAGATTGGACAAAGAGAATAATCAGAAACTGCTAATATATATATATATTATATATATATATATATATATATATATATATATATATATATGTGTGTGTGTGTGTGTGTGTAGATCAGTACCCTCTGTTACAAATGTCTCCACAAAACTGCACGCTCCTACCTCTGTGAATGTCTTAACCTGTACACTCCTTCACGTTCCCTCCGCTCTGCTGCAGATACCTTGTGCCTACGAATACCTAGATTCAACCAATCAACTGTTGGCCGCCGCTCTTTCTCTATTTTGGGTCCATCGACCTGGAATGAGCTCCCTCTCTCTCTTTGCCAGAAGCCTAGCTATGACACTTTTAAATCAAGCCTCAAGACATATTTATTTCAAACCTAAGATTTCCCCCCTCCTGTCTCATATCAGAACTATCCCACCCTTCACTAACCCATGTCCTATCACCCTGCTAAAGTATATGACCTGTGTGTGTGTGTGTGCTTTTGAAAAGCATTTGACTATTGCAATTTTATTTCATAGATTTGGTCTGCAGCGTACCATGTTTGTAATATCTGTTTGAACTATTGATTATTTGTCATTGGTTGTATGACTGTGTAAGATTAGGTCGAATGCATGCGCTTTGTGTGTGTGTGTGTATGTATGTATGTATGTAATATATATATATATAGTATATATATATATATATATATATTATATATATATATATATATATATATATATATATATATAAAGGGGGGTCGTGTTGATTAAATACGAATACTTTAAAACAAAAAAACCACTTATTTTCACAGTGCATTGCATTTGGTCACAGAGAGCTCATAAACAGGGACTTAAAATTAGGTGTGGCAAAAACAATAGTCCCTTACTGCAAAATAACCCCAAAATACTGTCATTGGAAGATGTTATTTTGTTTTTGTTTCAGCTCTTTTTTTTTCTAAAAGCAAATCTTTTAAGACATCGTGGTTGGGTTTGTTTTTGTTTGTTTGGAGTTGTTTTTGTTTTGTTTTTTGGGTTGTTTGTGGGGTTTTTTTTGGGTTTTTTTTTTTTGGGGGGGGGGTGTTAACTGTCAGTTTTGTAATATTCTTACGTTACCTGCGTCATGGGTGGATCGGTGGTCTAGAGGTAATGCACCTGCCTAGAAAGCAAAAAGTCCGTGTTGGAAGTGTGCGGTAGTTCAATCCCTATTTGGGCCCGAAACTTTCCCCCACCATTAGACAATAAGTGGTGGTCTGGCTGCCAGTCTCACGGATGAGACGATAAATCGAGGTCCTATATGTCACACGAACTATTTAGCGCACGTAAAAGAACCCACGGCAACAAGAATTGCCCCTGGCAAAATTCTGTACAAAAAAAGCCAGTCTGATAGGGAAATAGTTGCAGAGAGGAAAAGAAAAAATAATGGGTGGCGCTGCTCTTGAGGCGACGTGCTCGCCCGGGAAGAGCAGCCCGAATTTCACGCAATCTGCCGTGACTTAAATTGGTATATAGTACGATGCATTAATAATATAATGGAATTTATATAGCGCTTTATCTTGCAAAAACAAATCAAAGCGCTTGCATTCAACATATTCTTACACATACAACCAATAACAATTAACAGTGTTAACGAATCAAATGCACACACACACACACACACACACACACACACACACACACACACACACACACACACACACACACACACACACACAGAGAAGTTCTTTGGCAAGGTGATGGGGATTTCGGTTGTTGAAGCAAGGGACAGATATGAGATGGAACAGGAAGGAAAATCTTAGGTTTGGAATAAGTATGTCTTGAGGCTGGATTTAAAAGTGTCATGAGTAGGCTTTTGGCAAGGGAGAGAGGGAGATCACTCCAGATCGCCGAGAAAGAGAGAAAGAGCGACGGCCGACAAAGGATTGGTTGAATCGCGGTATTCTTAAGCACAGGGTATCTGCGGCAGAGCGGAGGGAACGAGGTGAAGACATTCACAGAAGTAGGAGGGTTCTGTTTTGTGGAGACATTTTAACAGAGGGTACTGATCATATAGTTTACTCTCTGTGGCACAGGCAGCCAGTGGAGAGATTGCAAGGAAGGAGGTATGTGCTCTTTTTCTTTCTTTCTGAGGACTAGTCGAACTGCAGAGTTTTGTATAGGTTGAAGGGAGTGGATAGATGATACTGGCAGACCAGCTAGAAGAGAATTCCAATAGTCCATACGTGAAAAAACAGAGACGTGATTAGTTTGGATGTTGTATCAGTGGACAGGTACTTTCGAACTGCACGAATACGCCGTAATTGATGGTAGCACGACTGGCAGGTCTGGGTGGTGAATTTTTGCATAGAGAGTGTGTTGTCAATAACGACCCCCCAAGATTCTTCACATCAGTGGATAGAGGATCTAGGAGCTAACGTATTGCAGAATTCTGTTGAAGCTGTTGTGATGGGAGATAGTTTGTGTTTTGTCCCTACAAGCGTGGCTTCGGTTTTATCTGCATTTAGCTGTAACTTGTTCTGTATCATCCAGCTTTGAATATCGGCAGTAGACCATATTTGTCAAGAGAGAGGGCAGATTTTCAGGTGTATCACTGCTAAGAACCTGAGAGATGACAGTTTATTATAATTTTATGTGACAGTGGACCAATGTAGAGAGTGAAAGAACAGGGCCGAGAACTGATCCCTGTGGGACTCCACAATCCAGTTTGGCAGGTGTTGATTGAAACTTGCTTACTGCAACTGTGTGGAATCGGTCCGTAAGGTATGAACTAAACCAGGTGAGAGCTGTGCCTTTAATACCAAACATGAATTGGAGACAGGACAGAATAATTGAATGGTCTATAGTGTTAAAGGCTGCAGATAAGTCGAGAAGAGAGAGAAGGGAGATTTCCCCCGAGTCAGAAGCATGTAGAAGCCTGTTTAAGGATGGTTTCAGGGTTGTTGTTGACGTCATAGGCAGACTGAAAAGGGGGACGGGACGGAGACTATTGGAATGAAGATGGCTGTTGAGTTATTTCAGAACAATTTTTTCAGTGACTTTAGAAATGAAACGTTGGTTAGAAACCGGTCTGTAATTCTTCTGAATGTTAAGGAGAGTTCATGCTTTTTAGAGATGTAACTATTGCCGTTTTGATAGCTGATAGAAAAATTCATGAAAGAGATGAGTTTACTATTTTCGTGATGGTGGGTATAGGCTGTGGAATGCACCGAGTGAAAAGAGAAGAAGGTACAGGATCGAGGTAGCGTGATTTACAAAACGGTACGTTTACTATCACGAGCATACATACACGCGCGCGCAGAGAGGTGATGGGAGTGTGATGAAGACGTGTTGTTGTTGCCTTTGCTAATTGTGGCATCACAGCGAACAGCCCTCTCAATGCGCTAATAATTAATCATCATCCACGAGTTTTTTTCTCGCCCACACAATATGACACCTACCATCATCCATCATCGTCTGCAGCGTTTGCCGAGTCTGGAAATAAATGAGAGAGAGAGAGAGAGAGAGAGAGAGAGAGAGAGAGGAGAGAGAGAGAGAGAGAGAGAGAGAGAGAGAGAGAGATGACGCACACGGCACAGCGTGTGCTGCGGTGCTTTGCCTTTTGCAGCAAGTCAACTCAAAGTCAGTCACCGCTTGCCTTTGAGGCTGTAGGATAGATGTCGAATGCGTCCTCGAGCTTCCTGAAATGTGTTGTTGAGTGCAATATTAACCGCTCTGTGAGACTTTACGTGACGATATAGTTTGATTTCTGAACTATCATTCTCGAGTATTGTCTTCGTTTAAGTGAAGGATTTGTTCCAGGATTTATAGGTGACTTCTGTGTTTGGGGGGATTTTTTGGTTTGTTTTGGTTTGTTTATGGGTTTTTTGCTTTTGTTTTCTTACCACCGTTGAGAAGTGTAAGGTTTCTTTTGGAAGCTAATTTTGTGACTTCTAGTATATTACTGATAATGAAATACTTTAGTAGTCGGCAGGGCTCTTTAAAAAAAACAATAATGATAATGGCAAAGATGGTGGTGGTGGTGGTGGTAGAAGTAGTAGTAGTGATAATAATAATGATAATAATAGGATAATGATATAGATTAAAAATTAAAAAATCAGTTATTCAGAAAGTCATTGATCTCTCTTGATTTGCTTTAGAAAATAAATTTCTTGAGTCATGTAGATATGATTGTGACGTTCACAAGTCATTTTAGTTGAAAACTGTAGGATCGCGATATTCTCAATCTGCGTTTCTAAGAGCAGATTTTTGTCCACTTGCTGTTTGTATGTGTGATGTATATAGTCATCTCGTTTGAAAAATGAATATGAATGGAAAAAGTACCGTGTGAATGACCGGCACTGAATTATCCCCACGGTAGTATAACTGCCCCTGAACAGGAAGAATACAAATAACGAATGCAAGTCACACAACTTCGGTGTACAAATTCGAATCGGGGAAACTCGGTGCATAATCTTTTTGTTGTTGTTTTGGGTTTTTTGCATTTTAAAGTTCACAGGCAATAATATTATTTTCAACCCGGCCTTGTGTTCAGAAAAAAAAAATCTCATCAGAAAACTGAGACTGAAACATCATCGATTGTCGATGAAGACGCACTCGGTAGCGTCAGTGAACCAGACATTAAACAAAATTTAGAACCAAACATTAACGCCATGAAGCAAAAAAAAGGCAGTAGCCAAGCTATCAAGTCAAATGGCAAAGGGTCATGATAAAAGTGCAAGAAGAAAATGTCTTGACATATAACGTTACAGCCCCTGCTGAAATACCAGGACAAACAAGAATGTCACCCGTTTATTATTGAGCTTTGTGCGACATTTTAACACAGTGTTCTGTTTAGTATGTTTGTTTTTAAAATGCTGTCCCCAAAAAAATTTGTATGGTTTCTGATCAATTTTGCTGACGTAGGTATTTGAAAAACTAGCTTAAACATGGCGCCACTTTTGTCATGGAAGATACGATTTTGTTGTTCTTGTTTGTGTTTTCAGGTCAGATCTGTAATGTCACTCCCGAGTTTTGATTTCCATCATAGTGACAAGCTTGATAATTATGATCTTGTTGACGACCTGTTCAGCGTCAGCGTTAGGATGGATGAATCAGGACGTCTGTTTTTCATTCGTTGGTATGTTTTTGTTTGTGATGCTTTCAGATTGAAGTTGGTGGTGGTGGTGAGGGGGGGGGGGGTGTTAGGGTTTTTAAAAAACAACTATACTGATTGGACAGCTTTAACAGACGGGGGACACGTGTATGCGCGCGCGCAGGGGGGGGGGGGGGGGGGGTGATGTGCAGATTGTTTTATTTCATTTCGTTTGTTACATATATAGTTGCGCGTTGTTTGGGGTTGTATTTTTTTTTAGGGGGTGGTGGATTATCTTACTTTTGAGACACAAGATTAGTTTCTGTATTTTTGTATTTCAAATTTTTATATCGTTATAATCCTTGTTGTGCATTCAACCCTGTCGTGAGGTTAATGATTAGCTCAATTTTTTTAAAAACACATAAAAACCCACCGGAATTTGCGAATGAAATTGTCAAAACCAAAGCTAACCTATAATGACCGAGCAAGGGTGCTGTTTGTGTAGTGTTCCAGCGTGTGTGTAGACATGCCCCAGTATGTGCACATCTCTTGTGGCTGTTCGTGCCACTGAAGCTTGGGTAATATATGTGATAAAAGAAAGGGAAAAATATTGAACGAAAAAAAGAGAAACGTCCGGTAAAGGATTACGTGACTGCCAATTTGAAGGGGAAAAAGAGAAGGAGAAGGGACTTTTTCGGTTTCTCTCTCTCTCTCTCTCTCTCTCTCTCTCTCTCTCTCTCTCTCTCTCTCTCTCTCTCTCTCTCTCTCTCTCTCTCTCTCTCTCTCTCTCTCTCGTTTTTTGGGGGGATGGTTGACAGAGGGCTCTGTGTTTGCTTAAGTGTTTGGGGTTTTATTTTTTATAATTATTTCTATTTTTTCTCCCAAACATTTTGATAACTGTTATCAGCTGTTAGAACCATCTCAGAGTTCTTTTTAAAATGTATTAAAATTATTCAGGGGTTGAAACTTATTCAGCAATCATTTTAACTCAATTGTATTTGGAAGGTGATTATCTGACAGCATTCAAAGCAATCAAGATTAGGCAATATTGTTAGAACCATATGGTATTGGGTATCAGTTGTTCATCATACTATCCACAGTCACTCTGAACTTCCTGATATATTTTCCTCGTTCTTCTCTGACAAAGTCCGTAACATTCGCTCCAGACTGGATCAGGCTCCTTTCCAACCTGTACCTCCTGATCCCCAATTCACTGGCACTCCTCTCCTTTCCTTTCAGCCAACAAGCGACGAAGAAATCCGGAACATTTTAAATGAAATGACCATAAAATCATGCGATCTCGATCCTGTACCTGCTTCTCTTTTCAAACAGTGCCTTCCGCAGCTGATACCAACTATCACAAAAATAGTAAACTCATCTCTTCTTTCAGGAACGTTTCCATCATCTTTAAAACTGCAATTATTTCACCTCTACTCAAAAAGCACGACCTCGACCATAAACATTTTGAAGAATTACAGGCCTGTTTCTAACCTACCTTTCATCTCCAAGGGCCTTTAAAAAGTCGTTCTGAAACAACTCAATAGCCATCTTCATTCAAATATCTCCTTCCCCTCCCGCATTTTTTAGTCTGCCTATCGCGTTCAACCACAGTACTGAACCACCCTGGTCCACACGTTAAACATGCTTCTACACGCTTCTGACTCAGGGAAAATCCTCTTCTCCACCCTTCTCGACCTTATCTCAGCATTTGACACTATAGATCCTATTTTTCTCGCCGCTCCTCCAAAAAACTTTTGTATTAAAGGGCAGCCACACCTGGTTTCGCCTCATACCTCAC
>CM054168.1:18633395-18653395 GCA_028751875.1 Rapana venosa | reverse complement strand
TCTCTCTCTCGCACGCACCACACACACACACACACACACACACACACACACACACACACACACACACACACACACACACATGTAAGAATTGCATTTTCCTGTTGTTTATTGTAGTTCAATAGGTTAGTAATGTAACGGTGTTTTTTTCTATAATTTTGTTTGTTGTTTTTCTATATTTTTTATTTTTAAATTTTGTTTATCATTTCGCATGCATTGATCCCCTGAAATTCCTTCTCCTGTACAGTACCAACTACACCCTCCTCCCTTGAACACACATACACCCTCCTCCGCCTGCTGCCCCCCCCCCCCCCCCCTCTCCGCCCCCGCCCCCACCCCGTCTAATATCACAACTGTGAAAAGACGTTAAATGAATTTGAACACACACACACACTCACTCCTCAGCGTAGGAGGGTGAGGAAAAAAGTCACCAAAAGAAAGTAAGGCAGTTATAATACTTCTTTACTCAAGCAGAAGAACACTACGTGCATGCACAACAAACAGTGGGAAAAAACAAAACCCGCAGCAAAAACAAAGGTCAGTTCATGGACAGTCTGCATTGGATATTCCACACCTCCATGTCATTGATCTATAATTATATCACAGAGATGATGTACAGTCTATAGGGATACTGTTACACTCCCTCCCTACCTCTTTAGGGGTTTGGGGTGGTGGTGGTTGGTGGTTTTTTGTGTGCTTTAAAACCTGTTTGGTTTTTACACACACACACACACACACACTCACTCACTCACTCACACACACAGATAACAAAAATTACAAAACCGCATACACACGGGGACTGGATGTAAAAAAGCATATAAGTGCTTATTCCATTATCCTCGATATAAAAGAATAAAATAAATAAAAGAACACACACGCGCACGCGCGCGCCACACACCACACACAACAACACACACACACACACACACCATCCCCCCTGCCGAGGGCTTAAGGTAGCTGAACAGGAAATTTCCAAAGAAAAGAAAAGACAGTTCCAAAAGAAAAATTTGCCCAAGTCATGTTACATGTAAAAACATAACGTGTCTAATGGTTTCTCGAGGGTCGTCATTATGGAAGTAAACTGGATTGTAAAACCCTTAAAAAAAACATTCACCAGAAAATACGATTTGTGTGTGTGTTTTTAAATTTCATTATTCAGTCAAGCAAAACTGGCGGACACGCACACGCGCGCGCGCGCGCGCGACTGGGAGAAAAAAACCTGAAGACCTAGCATAAAACAAGCTTTGAAAAGTGTATTGCTAATCATAAGCAAACAAAACAATAAAAGAAACACGTACTAGGGATTGATGTATCAAGAAAAAAAAGTCATGATTGCTTATTTTGTCTACACCATATCGTCTCCTAAATGTGCCACCGATCAATGTTTACTTGTGATAACTGTCTTTTCTTGTTTAGATGACTAGATGGTTGGACACCAATCTTGTAGACGGATTATGTGAGTTTCGGGAGGGTACAGTAATGCGCACACGCCCCCGCCAGATTTAGAGGATCAATGCGAGACCCCCGGTTTTCTTAGACGTATTTGCCGCCTTCACATCCGAAAATATTACTGCGTTATTGCTTGTAGACCGTTGCTCAAAGTTTATTTTGAAATTATCGTATAAACGCCAGCTTTAAACCGATTGGATTTGACTCGGCCTTTCCTCCAAAATTTTGTCTCTGGCATCATTGTCGACAAATTACTATTAGAAGTGGTTATAATTATGGTATGATCACTACTACTACTACACCACCACCACCACCACCACCACCACCACCACCACCACCACCACCACCACTTCCATTCTGTTGTAGTAGCAGTAATATTTAATAACTATTATTTCTGTGAGGGGAAAAGTCAAAAAGTCATTTTGTATAGAGGTTCCTGGTACTTGTTTTACGTTTATGAGAGTAAACATTTTCTTGAAAAATAGGATCATCATGCTTATTTTCCGTTTAATAAGTGAAAGGTGACTAGGTAGTAACTGGTCTTTATATTTTAACAGCCTGAAAAGCTGTCCAGTTTCAACGTTTGGTTTTCAAAATTGTCATAAACAATCATCATTGACATGGTACAGCCGTGATTGGGGTTTTGTTCTTTTTTTGTTAGAAGTCTGTTTTTGCAATGAATAGCAACTCTTGTCCATAGTTGCATTGTAGGAATGCTCTAGTTATTTTCCCCCCAGGCTTAAACAATCTCTCTCTCTCTCTCTCTCTCTCTCTCTCTTCTCTCTCTCTCTCTCTCTCTCACTCTCTCTCCCTCTCTCTCCCTCTCCCTCCCTCCCTCCCTCCCTCTCTCCTCTCTCTCTCTCTCCTCTCTCTCTCTCTCTCTCTCCTCTCTCCTCTCCCTCCCTCCCTCCCTCCCTCCCTCCCGCTTATAAATCCTTTTTTTTCTGATTAGGGACTATTATTACCAAAGTATGAAGAATCATTTGCCATAGTGTGCATCTCTACAATACAGAATCCAGAATTGCAAGAAAGCTTTACTCAGGGGTCTCTTTCCATCAACTTAATAAGTAGACTCGCAGTACAGATTTAATCGGAACAGACCCTTTCCCACCATGTCACGGAAATCTAGATCCAGTGTGAAAACAGAAGACTGCCTGAAGCAGTGCGGATCCCCTTCCACGCCCCGTTCTCAGAAATCAGTGGGCACTTCAACTAGAAAGATCCCTACGGCTGACAAATCCCTCTCTGACAAACCCCGAAAAGTACCCAACCGTCACCATTCCTCCGCCTCTCTGAACCAACCAGCCAGCGCCTCCTCATCGCCGCGTACGCAGCACAAAACGGCGTCTGGCACCAGAACGTTTTCCTCTCCAAATATGTGTACCGTTTCGGACAAGTGCCGGAAAGAGGATACCGATTCTGGAGGAGGAGGAGGAGGATGTCGTAATTCTGGTTCGGGTTTGGGTCATTCCCGTTCCGGTTTGAGTCGCTCTGGCTCTGATGGTGCTGCTTCTTCGCGAGCGCTGAAGCCCATGTCTGGTGCCAGCAGGAAATGCTCTTCCCCGGACATGCTGACTTCAGACAAGAATCGCCGAGAGAGAGGTTTGCCTGTTGCCAGAAGCCGGTCTTCGGAAGGCAGGTGTGCTGATTCCAAAAATGCCAGCAAGGTATGTGTCTCTGTGTGCCGGCCTGACACCCCCCCTCCCCCTCCCCACACACACACACACACATCTATCTCTCTCTCTCTCTCTCTCTCTCTCTCCTCTCTCTCTCTCTCTCTCCTCTTCTCCTCTCTCTCTCTCTCCTCTCGTTGTAATAGTTTTTTTCTGTAATATTATGATACTTTTCCCCCCTGAAGCATCACAACTTTCTCAAAGTGAACTCAACTTTTATTTCTTATGAGTTCTTATTTCTTATGATAGCAATTTTTATTTCAGTCTATAATGATTTCTTCTTCGATTTTCGTAAAACCTTTTTACACCAAAAATATCACACCCCCAGAATTCTTACCATGGCGGGAATATTTTTTTTAATATATAAACTTTAAAAAATATATATTATCAATGTACTGAACAATCTAAAAGCAAACGCTATGTGCAGTCCCTATGGTCTCTCACTCAGACTAACAGTAAACTTTTTCTAGATTCTCCCGAGTCTGACCCCCCCCCCCCCCCCCCCCCCCCTCTTTTTGTGCCAGAAACAAAAGGGAAGAAAAGGTGCTCGCCAGGATACACACAAAGGTCACTCTTACATTACACACATTCATTTGTAGCTCAAAGGCGAGGGAGCCCTATGGTGTGTGACTCGTGATGTGCGAATAACCATCAAGCATCTGCTTTTTCTTGATTGTCGAGATGTCCTGGATATTAGCGACAAGCATTTTGCTGCAGGTTCCTTTTTAAAAAAAAATCCTGTTTCGCAATGTTCCACCGGACAGCATTTCTTAACCTCTTGAGAGAAACGCATTTTTTTCTGATTGTTTAACTTATTATGCCATATTTACACAGAGAGAGAGAGAGAGAGAGAGAGAGAGAGAGAGAGAGAGAGAGAGAAAAGAGAGAGAGAGAGAGAGCACTTTGCAGCCACAATGTAGTGTGCGGTCGTTCGTAATATGTTGTGTTTTGGTTTAAACAGAATTTATTCGTGAAAAGTGTCACAAAAAATTAATAGGCACATACCTTGACAGGACAAGAAGTAAACTTATAATAGTCCTGCCATATTCACATAGATACACACGTTGTGACGGATGACTTCACATTGCAAAAGATGACTGATACATGTTATAATATCACTGACAGTAGTTGCATATATTTTAAAGTGATTTGAACAAATCTAATGAAAACAATCGTTTCGGTTGGAAATATGACATACAAACAAGCCATCTTTTTGAAGCTGTTCAAAAGATGCATACAAAAATAAAGGATTGCATATGTTGTGTTTTGCAGAGCTCACAGTCATTCAGAGAAACATACGACAGGTAATTTCGTTGGACCCCCCCCCCCCCCCCCCCCCAAAAAAAAAAAAAAAGAAAAAAAACAACCAAAAACAACCAAACCGTTATACAGCTTATGGAGTTCTATTTATATAATATACGATCTCCCACTTTTAGGAAAATGCCAGAAACTTGGTTTGTAAGCTGACTAAAAAGGGCACGAACCAAGTAAGTACCCCTGCTGTATGCCAGTTAAAGGTTTATTTTGGGCTTTACAGAACTGACACCAGAAAGGTGCTAGACTAAGCGTCTATCGTGTCTAATTAGTAGCTTGTTTTCATCGGCGTTCATTTACTCGGCGAAGACCTACTCGTCTTCAGATGTACATGTGAATCTGATGGCTTCGTTTACAGCACGACGTAGGATGTCTGTCAGACGGAGACTGTTACACACTTCTGATCATCACGTTTTATCGCTTGTCAGGCAGCTGTGCAGTAGTACGCCTGGCGCTTTTATTGTGACGCTGTAGTGCAGTCATAGAGATTTCAAGCGTCAAGAAGAGTAAGCCTGAAGTGGGTTGGCCCTGGAACAAAAATGGCGCAGCCTATCAGATATCTCGAGGTCTCAAGAACCCTGGTCTGACCTTTGTTGTCGGCAGGGCTACCCACGTCAGGATTGAGTAAGGTTGGATTGATGAATATTAAACTGTCGACATGGGGGCCAGGATAGCCTAGTGGTCAGAGCACTCGCTTTCCTAAAGCAGTCATTGGTTACCAAGTGGATGGGTGACGTTTGCGCGCCTTGGCTTCAGTACAGTCTTCCAGTTCACCCAGCTGTAAATGGATACCTGCTCGGCAAAGCAGCGAGAGAGAGGAGACGGGCGCCACCCAAAATATCCTGGCCCCTGGAGAAGCTGAAGTCTCTTTGACATCTTGCTCCCCAATGACAGCATAGGTTATGGGAATACCTTTACTATCGTCATTCGCAAAGTATTCATTACTATTTACTCTATTTATATCTTAGAAATGTGAATGTGGGTTTCTCCAGACAAAGTATTATATATTCATGAAGTATTGTAATCGCAATGATGCTAGGCTATAAGGTTAGTATGGCTTTCTTTCAACGAATTATCATGCGATCACAAATTATTGTAGTCGTGATGACGTTAGATCGCTGAAGGCTTCTGAAAATCACTGTGTGTGATCTGTATGAAATATTCCCATGGGACAGAGAACAATGGACATGCATGTACTGCTTACCTGGGTACATTCCGAGATGTTAAAGGTATACCAAGGGTATATATATATAAAGGCCGAAAAGCGCCCCACCGCACACGCACATGCGTCTTGCTTTACGAACTGCAACTGTCCAGGAAGTAACACTGAAATAATCGCGACAAAAAAATACTAGGGTCATATTTCTCACAAGAGAAAAATCACAAACATTGCTTTCACTCTCTTATAATCTCTACACAAAAAAATGTAGCTGTCTGTGTTAATTAAGAGAATGACATTTGAACTGAAGGAAGAGGCGCAGCTGACGCACATAACTGACAATAATAATAATAATAATAATAAATAAATGGAATTTGTATAGCGCTATATCTTGCAAAGACAAATCAGAGCGCTTGCATTCAACATATTCTTACAGTCATGCAGCCAATAACTATCAAAAGTACACGCCGCGCACACACACACACACACACACACACACACACACACACACACACACACACACACACACACACACACACACACACACACACACGTTGTAGGCTTTGGCAGGGTAATGGGATTTTGGTGCTTTAAATGTGTCATATGTAGGCATCTGTCGAAGACAGAGAGGAAGGTCGTTCCAGATGGATGGACCAGAAATAGAGAAAGAGCGACGACCAACAGTGGATTGGTTGAATCTAGGTATTCGTGAGCACAAGGTATCTGCAGCAGAGCGGAGGGAACGAGAAGGAGTGTATAGGTGAAGACATTCACAGAGGTAGGAGGGTGCAGTTTTGTGGAGACATTTGTAACAGATGGTACTGATCTTATAGTTTGCTCTCTGTGGCACAGGCAACCAGTGGCGAGATCGCAAGAGAGGAGTAATGTGTTCAAGCAGTTCTAGGGGCAGGATCTCTTTCTTTCGCTTAGATGAGCTACGCCAGCTCTTGCCTCCTGGACCCAATTCCTCGAGTCAGATGCTAAAGCTTGAAGTCTCTCATGCAGTGTATTTATTTATTATTTTGATTTTAATCGACACTGCTAACACGAAAAGTGTTCCCTGTGCTAAGTTCTTTCCCTCTCCCATCTGACTATTATCTCCTGTACAGCTGGTAACGGTTTGCGCTGCATAAGGCTTCATGCAGCAGCAGCAGCAGTAATGATTGTACTAGAAATAGATTTCAGCTTTGTACTTAGGAAGACTTTCAGCGGTAGAAGTAGTGGTAATGAAAGGAGGAGAAGCAAGGGCATTAGGCATTCACACATAAAGCTCAGAAGTATTTGTTATCCCTAAACTAACCTCCATGAATTGAACATGTTATTCGACATAGACACACATGGACGTGAGCGCACACATCAAACTAAAAGTTCGGGTACATATTCTAAATATTATTATTATTTGTGACGAAGTATAGAGTCACGAGCCAGACAGTACGTGGTAGGTTTCAACTGACACACCCAAACGTGCTGTGAAAACAATACTACTTGTGCATTGGAGTATTGGGAGGGGGGGGGGGGGTGATAAATATGGTTATTGATCTGTGCAGGTTGATCTTCCTTCACTAGCATCCCGAAGTCGTGAGACAGAGGGAGATAGGTGGGAGGGAGAGGGGTGGGGTGGGGGGGGATGCTCAAGGAACAGTTGTGGCGAGACGAAGAGGAGAATGTCTGCTGATCTACTGATTCTTCTACATTTATTTATTTATTCTTTTATATCGAGGATAATGGAATAAGCACTCGTGTGCTTTTATTACATCCAGTCCCCGTGTGTATGCGGTTTTGTAAATTTTGTCATCTGTTTCCACCGGCACACAATGGCCTACTCTTCCGAAAAGCGGAACAGGATTTAACGTGTGCGCAAGATGTTCTGCATGCGTTCGAACACGGGGCCCTCGGTATAATTATAGTCTCATCCGAAGGACTACATGACCTCGTGTAGAATCAGAGGTATATGTAGATCAGCGAGAAGAATAAACCAAAGAAGAACAGGACTCAGAGATTGTCCACACACACACACACACACACACACACACACACACACACACACACACGAGTATAAGTCATCTGAAATGTATTTGACTAACAGGTGTCACATGCTGGATTGGACAGTGGTAATGAGATTTTTTCATTTGACAATGACTTATGCAATTTCCCGTAGATAACCAGAGCAAGAATGACAGAAACATGGAATAATCGAGTATTCCCGTGTGCCCTTGTTTTTCTCCTATTATAACTGACTAATGCGCTTAGATTTGTCTTTGCAAGATATAGCACTATATAAATTCCATTTATTATTATTATTATTAATTTTTTCTTTGCGGTGCTTGCTTGTTTGCATTTTTCTTCTTTCTCGCATTAAGCTATAACAAGACTTCTTCATCTTACCTATATTTCCTTCGTCGGCTAGAGCTCCGGGGTTCACCAATGGTATGATACACACACACACACACACACACACACACACACACACACACACACACACACACACACACACACGGAGGTAATTAAGGCACTGGCAGGTCTGCATTGGAAATTGACCTGGGAGATTGTAAAAAATCCCCACCTTTCATTCACTAGACGACGCCGAGATTCAAACCCACGACTTCATGGACCTGTGGGATTGAAGTTGAACGGTCTTAACCACTCTGCTACAGGGTCTGTCATTATCCATATGAACACGATTGCAACAAATATGAAGGAAGCTTGAAAGATCTCGAGTATTTGATCTAAAACTGATATTTGGAAAGCACTACTTTATTGTTTACGCTGACTCGATTGTGCTTAAATACAGCTGCCAAGCTGAGTCAAAATCTGTTGTCTTGAGAACACCCTCCCCCACCACCCCTCTCTCTCTCTCTCTCTCTCACTCTCTCTCTCTCTCTCTCCTCTCTCTCTCTCTCTCTCTCTCTCTCTCTCTCTCTCTCTCTCTCCCTCCCTCCCTCCCCTCCTCTCCCCTCTCCCTCGCTCTCTCCGGATGAATTTTTTTTATGTGAATGCTTATTTGTATCCCTTGAAAAATAAAGATTATTCATTCATTCTCTCTCTCTCTCTCCCTCTCTCCGGATGAAAAAAAATTATGTGACTGCTTATTTGTACCCTTGAAAAATAAAGATTATTCATTCTCTCTCTCTCTCCTCTCTCCTCCTCCTCTCTCTCTCTCTCTCTCTCTCTCTCTCTCTCTCTCTCTCTCTCTCAGAAGGAAGTTATACTGTGAACTCCTTACGTTTTCTATATGACAATCCACCCAAACAACAAACGATAAAATCATTTATGTAAAAACGACGAAAAAGTATCCAGCAGTACGCGGTACCAAAAAAAAGTCTTGTAATAAGGCAGCTGTGTGCAGTTCAGATCAGTGCAGTTCAAAACACCCTGGCGCATTTCACCAACGGCAACGCCCAGTTGTACCCGTGAAGACTTTTTGATCCAGGTCGGCTGTTCGTAGATAGGATGGATGGATAGATAGATCTACGTCTGTGATGAGAAATCTACCCGCCACGTCTCCCGTTAAGTAAGACTCCAAAATAAATCCGACTTGATGTATTTGTCTGTTTTTTTTGTTTTTTTTACACCTGTGTGGAAAGAGGTTCTTTTACAACCCGGTTGGAAACACATCTGATATCCTATACTACTCTATATACTGCAGTGGGTGGTGGGGTATGTGTGTGTGTGTGTGTTCTCTCTCTCTCTCGCTCTGCTCTCTCTCTCTCTCTCTCTCTCTCTCTCGACTTAACAAGGGCCGATGAAAAAAAGTATGCGCATGCTTATTCTGTTACCCTTGAAAAATAAAAATTCTCTCTCTCTCTCTCTCTCTCTCTCTCTCTCTCTCTCTCTCTATCTCTATCTCTCTCTCTCTGATTTATTTAGATTCTGTTTGTATTATTATTATTATATTATTATTATTATTATAGGTAAGTAATCCACCGAAAATGTTACCCAGTGATAAATAAAGACCGCCTTTGGCCTGTTCACCCCCATCCATCATTAAGGTTGCATTATGGCGCGCACGCACACGCACACACACACACACACACACACACTCGCTCGCTCACTCACTCAAACTCCATGCTTGCTTGATTGCTTGCTTTACTGTCCTGACTTCGAAAGTCATTAGCATCATTACAAAAATCACCTCCGGAAACAGTCCCGCAGCGGAAATGTGCTGACGTCATGGGTATCAAATTCCCTGGGGGGGGGGGGGGGGAGAAACAACCACAGAAGAGGGGAAAAGTGTGTGTATGAGGGGGGTGGGGGGGGGGGGGGGGGGGTGTTGAAGTCACATGGTTTGGCGCTCGCGTCAACCCCCCCCCCCCCCCCCCCCCCCTTGAATGATTTGCAGACTAAGGAGATGTTATTCTAAACCTGTAAGTTTCGATCCGACTTCGTGGCATGCTAATGTGAAAAGCGGATTCATATGCCTAAGCGGGCATATTTCATAATTATTATAGGAGATTGTGTGTGAGTCGCATTGCGCTGAGCCACTTTTCTGCTTGGAGCCCTTTTAAGCAGGTGGGGGTCAGGTTGTGAATTTTGCGAATTTGAATGATTATTTAAAGCTATTATCTAAAGCTGTTCTTCTACATTGTACTGAAGTATCAAGGAGTAATCCCCCCCCCCCCCCTTTTGCTTTAAAAGCACATTTTAAATATACCCAAGCCCTCATTGTGACCACCTATTACTATGAATTTTTTTTGTCATTTTCTCATTAATTGTCACGTCCTGAAGCTTTCCGTCTCAATTTGTAATAATTTTTCCATAAAATTGTCCTATTTTCATTCTGTTTCGTTTACGGATTTAAAATTTTTTTTGGGGGGGAGGGGTGGTTTATTGAATATTGACCTCCAATCATTGCGACATCATGTGGTGGGAGTGTCACTGACACGTTATACTGTTAATCATAAATAATAATTTTTCAATCTATTTTCCCCCCAGCCCTTTCAGTCTGTCCTCGATTTCTGCGCCAGTTGTGATGGATGCAAAGACACCTACCTACAAGGTAGATTGCAGCCTTGCTTTTTCGTGATATATCGTTTCCAAACACGGATTGAAACTTTAAAGCGCCCGCTTAAGACGCGCTATTTTAAAGAGTTGGTCACGTTGTTTCAACCTCCGCTTTGTTATTTATCCTATCTCGTCAGTCTTTCTGGCTCTGGCTAGAAAGTGGTTTTAGTTTACTTCAGTAGAGTTTCAGCAGATGTTCGAAATAGCCTAGTGATTAGAGCGTTATACTCTCGATCTGACCTTTTTTTCTTCTTTTTTTGGGGGGGCGTTCTTCGGCTACACCTAGGTTCACCAATGGCGAGATTTTGCGCATGCTACCAGTTTTTGCCCATACATTCTAACTTCGGGGATGATGTAGCTAGCCAACATCCGTGTGCATGCATTTTTTCACAATTTTGTCATCCGTTCAGACCGGCATGCAGTGGTCTACTCATCGCAAAGGCGGAACAGGTTTAAAGGTGTTCTGTGTGCGTTCGTACGCGAGACTTTGGTTTATAGTCCCATCTAAAGGACTTCTGGGGAGTGGAGTCGATACATCCCCCTGGAGTCGATACTGATGTTACTTTCAGAGGGATTATCCCCTCGAATGGGTGGTTCAAATCCAGGCAGATAGATCGCGGACATAATGCTCTAACCACGTACTAGGCTATCCCACCCCCACCCCGTCAGTCTGACTATAACTTAGGGTTCGGGTTCGAGTCCACGCTGCAATGCCCGCTTGATGGGACGTTTTGCTTGGAATTGACGTCGGTACTGACTCCACTCCCCTGAAAGTTCTTCAGATTAGATTGTAAACCAAAGTTCCGTGAAGGTACGTACGCAGAGCATCTTATGTCCACGTTAAAGTACCATCCATCTTTTATGTTAAAGGAAAAAGAAGCAGCCAACAAAAATACAAAAACATACCAAACATACCAAACCCCATTATTCGGGGTGATACGAACATACCCAGCATGCATCCTGCGGCGGGGGAAAGAAGTGGGCTCCACCAGCTCAACTTGCCCAAGAAACGTTCAGTGCAGAGCCTAAGATTCCAAAGAGTTAAAGGAAAAGCCAAATCATTACTTGTGTTTTGTTATCTCCCCTCCCCCACCCCCAATCTCTCTCCTCTCTCTCTCTCTCTCTCTCCTCCTCTCTCTCTCTCTCTCTCTCTCTCTCTCTCTCTCTCTCTCTCTCTCTCCTCTCTCTCTCTCCTCTCTCCCTCCCTCCCTCTCTCCCTCCCTCCCCTTCCCCTCTCTCCTAACTGTTTTAGGATTAAATATGGACATACAATGCCTTTGTATTCGAATGTGCAGCCGTGCTTTACCCCCTCCCCCCCTCTCTCTCTCTCTCTCTCTCTCTCTCTCTCTCTCTCGCTCTCTCCTTCTCTCTCTCTCTCTCTCATCCTTCTCTCTCTCCTCTTCTCTCTCTCTCTCTCCTCTCTCTCTCTCGAAATAAAAGAATTTGTCATTGTCCCTCCCTCTCCCTCCCCCACCCCTCTTTTTTTTTAAAAACTTATTCTTTTTGGAAGGAACTTTGTATTTTCTGTTTAAACACGATGGTGTATTGGCAACAGTCCTGGTTGCTGTTTTAAAGTGCCACGACTATTTTCAGATGACATCTCCTGAGAACGTGTGTTTGTTCTATTGGTGTTTGGGCACTGTGCATGCATGAGACTGTCTTAAAGCCGTTATTTTGATCCTTCTATTTTGGTGTCATGTTAACTTTGTTATACTGCTTTGGGGCGAGGGTTTCTGTGGGTGTGTTTTATACGCGATTATTGCGGGATGGGTTGAGAGTGGTTATTTTTGTCGTCACGTGGCGAATTTGGGGGGTAAATATGGATTTAATATTCAGTGTGACATCCCTTTTGTTTTGTCTGGTTTTTAAATCAGGGCTTTCCGCCCACCGACATGTATTCAGGAACGCTCGCACAGATAATATTTATCTGATCCCCTCAGAAATACAGGTTGTAAAGCTCTCTCTCTCTCTCTCTCTCTCTCTCTTTTCTCTCTCTCTCTCTCTCTCTCTCTCTCTCTCTCTCTCTCTCTCTCTCAGAAATACAGGTTATAAAGAGCTTTCTTTCTCCCCCTCTATCTCTCTGTCTCCCTCCCCCTCTCTCTATCTCTCTGCCTCCCTCTCTCTCTCCCCTCTCTATCTCTCTGCCGCCATCCCCCTCTCTCTATCTCTCTGCCTCTCTCTCTCTCTCTCTCCTCTCTCTCTCTCTCTCTCTCTCTCTCCTCTCTCTGTCTCTCTGTGTCTCTCTCTCCAGTGGCCTTACAATTAAAAAATCCCAGTCTCTCTCTCTCTCTCTCTCTCTCTCTCTCTCTCCTCTCTCTCTCTCTCTCTCACACACACACACACACACACACACACACACACACACACACACACACACACACAACACACACACACACTTTCTACTTTCATCTTTTTTCCCCCTCCTAAACCTTTTCCTGTTGTCTCCTTACACCATATCTGTTCATGTTATTATTTTTGTGCGTGTGCATAAAGGTTGAAGGCAGTCTGGGGGAGCGAGCTAACCCAGACAGATATTAAAAGGAATATGATGATGGTGGTTATAACGATGAGCGTGGTTGGGGGGCGGGGATGACTGGGTTTTTTTTTTTTTTTTTTCAGGCTGGCGGTCAGATAAACCAGTTCCTATTCCGAAATCTGCCAGCACAAAAAAAGGAGAGAGAGAGAGAGAGAGAGAGAGAGAGAGAGAGAGAGAGAGAGAGAGAGAAGGAGGGGAGGAGACCCCAAGGCCAAAATCGTCGTCAACCTGTGAAGCTCGCATTGCGCTCGCAATCTGACGACCCAGGTTCGATTCCCGTTCGAGGGGATATTTTTTCCCCCTGGAGTTAACATCAGTGCCGACTCCACTCTCCCCAAAAGTCCGGATGAGACTATAAACCGAGGCCCCGTGTGCGAACGCACGCAGAACATTTTGCGCACACGTTAAATCCTGTTCCGCTCTTCGTAAGAGTAGGCCATTGTGTGCCGGTGGGAAAGGGTGACAAAATTGACAAAACTGCATACACACGGGGACTGGATGTAAAAAAGCACATGAGTGCTTATTCCATTATCCTTAACATAAAAGAATAAAATGGAAAATAATCATAATAAGATAAAGATCAGTAAGAGACACTGTGAAATATGATACATGTACTGCTGTTGGAGGAAATGGAGGAACATAGCAAGAAATTTCAACCAAGTCGATACAGGATGATGGACGCTATAGCCGAGTGGTTAAGACCGTTCGACTTCAATAGCGTGGGTCCATGAATTCCTGGGTTCGAAACTCGCCAGCAGCGTCTGGTGAACTAAGGGTGGTTTTTTTTTTAACGATCTCCCAGGTCAACTTCAAGTGCAGATCTGCCAGTGCCTTAATTCTCCTTAGGTGTAATTTTAACTAGAAAGCTGAGCTGGAAGTTGCACATCAACCAGTTAATATCTGAGGCTAGAAAAAGACTTAACTTTTTAAAAATAGTAAGTTCCCAGGCATGGAGCCAAGATACCAAGACACTGATACATTTGGCTTAATCTTTAGTACGCTCAAAATTAATCTATGGGCAAGAAGTTTATTTTTCTGCTGCAGATTATCTACTTAAAAAATTGCAAAGTTTAGACAGTAAACCCATCAAAATAGCACTTGGTGTTCCAGTCCATGCTAACATAACTTATACTTATAAAGAAGCACAGTTACTCTCTCTTTCTGATCAACGAAGATTGGCCGTATCAAAGTATGTGATTCGAAGTCTCTCTGTTCCAAATTCAGTAAAAGGTGAAATTCTTATGAATCAAGACACTGATTATCCAAAACGAGCAAGCAATATTTAATTTCTGCTGCCAATTAAAAATTATACATATTCAAGACACAGACAGTCACCCTATCCTCCGAGAAGAAGTGGAAACAGCAGTCAGATCGCTGAAAAAGGGGAAGTCAGCAGGGGCTGACAACATTCCAGCTGAGTTGGTCCAAGCTGGAGGGGAAGCCATGATCAGCGCCCTACTAAGAATCTGCAACAAGATCTGGCAGACAGGAAAATGGCCAACACCATGGACGCAGTCACTCATCATCACCCTCCCCAAGAAAGGAAATCTACAACAATGCCATAATTACCGCACAATCAGCCTCATATGTCACCCAAGCAAGGTCATGCTGCAGATAATATTGAATAGACTGAAGCCACAAGCAGAGACCATCATTGCTGAGGAACAAGCAGGTTTCAGAGCAGGGCGCAGCACAACAGAACAGATATTCAACCTCAGAATACTATGTGAGCGGTACCTTCAACATCAACAAGACCTTTACCACGTATTTATCGATTTTAAGAAGGCATTTGACAGGGTGTGGCATGCAGCTTTGTGGGCAACCATGAATTTGTACAGCATCAATGCAAACCTGATCAGAGTCATCAAACAGCTGTACAGCGAGGCCTCCAGTGCAGTGTACTACAACAACATCATTGGAGAATGGTTTCGAACAACAGTTGGAGTAAGGCAGGGCTGTCTACTCTCACCCACTCTTTTCAACATCTTCCTTGAGAGAATCATGGCTGATGCACTGGAACATCATGAAGGATCAGTCAGTATTGGTGGCAGAACGATCACAAACCTCCGCTTCGCAGACGACATTGATGGAATAGCAGGATCAGAAAAAGAGCTTGCCAGCCTAACAGAACACTTGGATAAGGCCTCCAAAACATACGGCATGGAAATCAGTGCAGAGAAGACCAAACTGATGACTAATAACACCAACGGCATTAGCACTGATATCAGGGTTAATGACCAGAAGCTGGAAACAGTTCAAAGCTTCAAGTACCTGGGAGCCATTGTATCCGACCAGGGATCCAAGCCAGAAGTAGTATGCAGGACTGCACAGACAATAACAGCTTTGTCAAAACTAAACACCATCTGGAGAGATAAGAATATCTCACTTATCTCCAAGATCAGACTAATGCGCTCCCTTGTCATATCCATATTTCTGTATGCCTGTGAATCATGGACCCTGACTGCAGATTTGGAGAGAAGAGTACAGGCAGTGGAGATGAGATGCTTTCGGAGACTCCTTGGCATCTCCTACAAAGACCACATAAGCAACGAAAGCGTGCATAACAGAATCCAGCAAACCATTGGACCCTATGAGAACCTTCTAACGATCGTGAAAAAGCGTAAACTTAAGTGGTATGGGCATGTCACAAGATCCCAAGGAATTACAAAGACATTTTTGCAAGGCACTGTCCAAGGAGGAAGAAGAAGAGGCAGACCAAGGAAGAGCTGGGAGGATAACATCAGTGAATGGACAGGCCTAGAACTCAACAAAACCCTGAGAAAGGCAGAACAGAGAGAGGAATGGAGGGAACTGGTTGCTGAGTCTTTGAAGGTGCCCCCACGGTCGTCAGACTACGGGACAGATAGATAGATAGATAGACATATTCATTAATGAAAGACATTGGTATTGACCTAACAGCAATTCCAATTTTTCCAATGGTTCCTCAAATGCCTCCTTGGGAACATATATCAGCTTATTTTGACATTGACTACACGGATGTAAAAAAGAATGAGGATCAAAATTTACTCATCGTTGATGTCAAAAGTCACATTGAAAGTAATTATTCTAATTATTTAAAAGTGTATACTGATGGATCTGTACTGGAATCAGGAAGAAATGGGGCAGCATTTGTGATTCCTGTTTTAAAAGTACAAAAATCACTTCATTTAGGAAAACATTTTTCTAATTTTACGTGTGAATTGTTTGCAATCCTTATGGCCTTGAATTTTTTGTCAAATACTGCGCTTGATATTCGCCACATTCTTTTTTGCGTTGACTCAAAAGCAGTATTGATGGCACTAAAGCACTGGCAGGGGAACATAAGGAAAGATATTGTATTTGAGATTAAATTCTTGATACATTGTATTGCAAACAGAGGCATACAAATAACTTTTTGCTGGGTCCCTTCTCACTGTGGAATCTATTGGAATGAGTTGGTTGATTCTTTAGCAAAACAAGGTGCCTCTGATTGCAACATTGAACTGTTTGATTCCAATCTCGCATTGTCCTCGCATGAAATTAATGCTAAATTGATGAATTGTATGCATTCCAAAATGAAGAAAACACACTTAGAAAACATTTCTTGATCACGGAAAGTAGAAATTTTAATATATAAAATGAGGCTAAATGCATGGAACACTAAATATTCTAAAAATGTGACATGTTGCTGTTCTCAATCTCTTTCAATCCACCATTTATTGTTTGATTGCCCAATCCTAACTGACCTGTTCAAAAAGAGAGGAATAGATATTCATAAAAAAATATCTCACTGTTCAAGAAGTTTTATATGACTCTCAGCAGTTCATAACATCAGTTGCTGAGATTATATATTCTTCCCCAGTAAGACCTCTAGTGTAGACAGTTGTGAGAATATAAATATACATACATGAGAGAGAGAGAGAGAGAGAGAGAGAGAGAGAGAGAGAGAGAGAGAGAGAGAGGAGAGAAGTTGGTTTGAATGCGGGTGTGTCCTTATCACCAAGTAGTGAATGGACATTAAACAAACAAAACAAAAACACATGCAGAAGGTGTAGTATGCAAAGATCCCATAATTTATGTCACCCTTTGGTGGGTTACGGAAACGCGAACATACCCAGCGTACATCCCCGAAGTTGTAATGCAGCTACCTTCATGGTGGGCAAAACAGATAGGCTGCAAACGCAAAATCTCATCATTGATGAACCTCGGAGCTAGCTCTAGCTGAGGAACGGGGGGGAAATACTGGTGAAGCCTGAAGTCAGAATGCGGCTACGTTAATGGTCGCATACACAAAACTCTAGGCCAGGACACCTCCCCCCCCCCCCCCCCCCTCCAAAAACAACCCAACTAAACAGGTAGGCTAAATCGAGCAGTGTCATCCCAAAGTTAAGTACAGACCTGCATGCACACACACACGCACTCTCACTCTCTCCTCCCCCCCCCCCCCCCTTCACAAAAACCCCCAACTAAACAGGTAGGCTAAATCGAACAATGTCACCCCAAAGTTAAGTACAGACCTGCATGCACACACACACGCACTCTCACTCTTTCTCTCTCTCTCTATCACTCTCTCTTTCTCTCCCTCTCCCCCCCCCCCCCCCCCCCCCCAAACAAAAACCCAACTAAACAGGCCAAATCGAACAATGTCATCCCAAAGTTAAGTATAGACTTGGTTGCTCGCTCTCTCTCTCTCTCTCTCTCTCTCTCTCTCACTCTCTCTCTCTCTCTCTCTCTCTCTCCTCTCTCTCCTCTCTCTCTCTCTCTCTCTCTCTCTCTCTCTCTCTCTTTCTCCTCCCCTCCCTCCCTCTTCCCTCCTCCCTCCCTCTCTAACCCCCCCCCCCCCCACACACACACACACTTCTCTGCCCACACATGCTCGCACAGTTATTTTCAGTCTTCCTGTTTCATCTCTACCATCTGCGTCCCCTTGCAGCCACCTCTGTCGTAGCTTTCCTTGCGCTGCATTCAGCTTACAGGCAGTCTCGCAGAGCAAGCCAACCCAGACAGGTGAGGGTGATGACAATGCTGAGAATCGTCACAGGTGTGGTGGGGGGGGGGGGGGGGGGGGGGGTGTTTCCTGTATACTAGCACATATCAAGCGCCTCCCCCCCTCCCTCTCAAGTCAATACTCCCATAATTCAGCAGACTAGGACAATCCTGCGGCGAATACAGACGTCAGCCAATGCGGCAGTTAGAGGGAGATTTGGTAGGTAGATGGGGCAGAAAGAGGAACGTAACGTGACAAGGAATATGAATCGATGAATGAAGATAGAGACAGACAGAAATACTTAGTCATCCCAACGCTGTCTCTCGTCTCTCTCTCTCTCTCTCTCTCTCTCTCTCTCTCTCTCTCCTCTCTCTCTCTCTCTCCTCTCTCTCTCTCTCTCTCCTCCCTCCCTCATTCCCTCCCCACAATATGCAGTTTGATGTTAAACCATACTTAGTGCTAAACTTAGACATTTAAAGATTGTGATGATGAGATCATGACTTTGTATTGCTGAAGTTGCAAAGCATTATTCTTACTACAGGGCTCACAGTGATATCAATTGTACTTTCTTAAGAATAATAATAATGTCATCAACAACAGTAACATATGAAATTTGTGTAGCGCAAAATCTTGTAAAGCAAACTAACCAAAGCACTGTGTTTGTGTTGCTCCATATTCAAAGATCTGAGAGAATGTTTCTGAGTAAATGAATCTCAAAGATCTGAGATAATTTTTTACATAAACTTGCTAAACTTTACAAGTATTCAAATCAGTTTCGACTTCTTTTTGTAAGTACCCACGAAAAAAAATGTAAGAAGTTTAGCAATATATTTTCTCAGAGTATTTAAAGTTTGGCAAAATACTGCTTCCTAGCTAATGTGTTGTATTATGAAAGAATGTTCAGTTTCGACCACTAAGTGTTGTGGTGTTGTGTAAATGTTTATTTTTCTCAGTGACGTGCAATGGCTTGTACATGAATAACCCATCTACATCTTAATGTCATGAACTTGTCAGACCAAGGAATTCCAGGGACATGAAACATCTACATTTTAATAAGGAACTTTGTATTGCTGTATTACTGCCTTCATTTTGTTTATTGAATTTTCTGTTATCAAGGTTGTCAGCACCAAAACATGCGTCATGCTTCTCTTGCGAAAAGGACAGATGTCTATTTAAATGATTTTTGGAAGGCAGAATGGACTAGTGGTTAAAGGGCTGCGCTCATGATCCGACGGCCTGGGATCAATCCACTAGAGAGGTGCCCTTTTTAGGGAATTTTCCCCAGGGCACTGACTCCGCTCTCCCAGAAGTCCTTTGGATACAACTATATACCAAGGCCCCGTGTGCAAATGCTCGCAGAACAGCTTGCGCACACATTAAAAACCCGTTCCGACTTTCAGAAGAGTAGGCTATTTTATGCTGGTAGGTACAGCTGACATTTAACAGAAGTCGGAATGTGGCTACCTTAATGGTAGTTAAAAACTGTCACATACGTAAAATTTCACCATTGGCGAACCTAGCTCGGAGCTCCACCCAAAGAATGTGGAAAACATTTTCAGTTGTTGGTCTCTCCCTCCACTCCCCCCCCCCCCCCCTCTCTCTCTCTCTCTCTCTCTCTCTCTCTCTCTCCTCTCTCTCTCTCTCTCTCCTCTCTCTCTCTCTCTCTCTCCCCTTCTCTCTCTCTCTCTCTCTCGTTCACAAAAGACATTTGTGTTACTTCCCTTCTCATAAGGCCTAGCTAGGCAATGACATTAAATTGTTAAAGGGTTTTTCTTTCAAAGTCAGTCTCTGTCTCTCTCTCTCTCTCTCTTCTCTCTCTCTCTCTCTCTCTCTCTCTCTCTCTCTCGTTCACAAAAGATATTTGTGTTACTTCCCTTCTCATAAGGCCTAGCTGTGCAATGACAT
>CM054168.1:18428395-18630895 GCA_028751875.1 Rapana venosa | reverse complement strand
AACGTGATCCCCCCAAACACACCACTCCAATAAAATAAATAAATAAACCCTGGTTTTCCAGAAATTGGTTAATTAAGGTATTTAAAAAATGTCATCCTTGCATCAAATATTGACATGCACCTTTACTGTGCTCTCTCTCTCTCTCTCTCTCTCTCTCTCTCTCTCTCTCTCTCTCTCTCTCTCTCTCTCTCTCTCTCTCTCTCTCTCTCTCTCTCTCTCCACACACACACACACACACACACACACACACACAACACCACACACACTCACACACACACAACGCACACACACCTACTTTTTTTTTAAAGCTTCACAAAGAATTAAAACTTTTAAAAGCAGCTTCCGCAGCATACATGTTCCAACCGTGGTGAAAAATCGATTTTTTTTGTGGAAATTTCTTGTAAGCTGCAGTGCGTATAGTTCCTGTACATATTTAAAGATTGGACCGTTCATTTTTAGCATGCACTGAAAATTGGCAGTCATGCTGACCTTGGTGCAGTTACAGAGAGAAGACGCTTTAAAGTTAAATTTCCTCCTAATTAAACTGCAATAATTACATACATCAATCTCCGTGGCTCTGACTTTTTAGGCCAGAAAGTCAGATTTTAGTCCTGCTGCAATGGCATCTGTTGTTTTTTGTTTTGGTGTTGTTTTGTTGTTGTTGTTTTTTGGGGGGTAAGACTTATTAGTCTGCTATTAGCTCAGGAGGAACTCAAAAAGAGTCGCTTTACACCTACTTCTGTATTTGCCAGATTTCCTCATGTGATGGACCGTCAGAGGTTCCACATTGATAACTTCCGAATGTTAGTGATGATGGTAGTCGTAATGACTATGATTGTGAACGAGTGCGATGTTGTTTTGGTGTTGATCCCTGTGCATTCGGGGCAGGTAAAGGGTTGACCAACTTGTAAAAGAGTGCCATGAATAAGATGTGGACGTCTGCCATGCCATACACAGACCTGAAACCCAAAAGTGAACGTCCCGCACAGTCCCTCTGGAAAGAAGAATGGAACGCTCAGACCGACAATCAACTTTTTCCGATTCGCCCTAACCTAAATTAAGTCCTGCCTTGTACCAAAAACAGAAGGGAAGAAATGATGCTCACCAGGATACACACAAGCTTCTCTTGTTCACTCGCTCAAATGCGAAGGAACCTCATGGTGTTTGACTTGATGTGCAAGCCATCAAGCATCTGCTTCTGGATTGTCGAGATGTCCAGGACAATAGGCACATGCAATTTACTGCAGACTCCCTAAGATCGTTTTTTGGCGATGTTACATCGGACAACACTTTAACCTTTTTGAGAGAATCTGGCATTTTGCATATGAGTGAATATATATTAGTTGGTTACTAAGAGCAAGGGTGTTTTAAATGATGTTTTGAAGAATCGTGCTTTGGTTTTATCTCTTTATGTGTCGTTTTTGTGGTTCCAGAATTCGAAGGTTGACGCCTATGGTTGGCCAGGGTGTTAATACAGGGAACTACAGTAGAGTTGGTTTGAAACAAGATTGGATTATATTGGCGATGACGATAGTCTTTAAGTTCCAAGTTTGCTATTATATGAGAATCTCTCTCTCTCTCTCTCTCTCTCTCTCTCTCTCTCTCTCTCTCTCTCTCTCTCTCTCTCTCTCTCTCTCTCTCTCTCCCCCCCCCTCCCTCTCTCCCTCTCTCTCCCTCTCTCTCTTTCCCCGTCCCTCCCTCCCTCCCCCTTTCCGCCGTCATCCCACTGAGACCGAAAATAAAATGGAGGGTTAAGGAGGGAAATCAATCTAAAAATACACCATCTTTGAGAAGTATTTCTGAGGCTGATTCACATTATCGACCCGGCCACTGACTGTGCTCGCCTCTGTGCAGAAATAGTGTTTTGGTAATTCCTCCGCTTTCGAAGAAAGTGGTCAAACCATGAATATGATTCCAGTTTTTCATTCCATTGCACAAAGAGTGTGTGTGTGCGTTGTCAGGCTCTCTCTCTCTCTCTCCCCTCTCTCTCTCTCTCTCTCTCTCTCTCTCTCTCTCTCTCTCTCTCTCTCTCTCTCTCTCTCTCTCTCTCTCTCTCACCCTCCTCCCCTCTCTCTCACCCCCCTCCCCCCCTCTCTCTTATACACTTCTGTGTCCTCTAAAGCTTAGGGATACATGACACATCCTCTTACGTTGAATAATACATGCATAATACCTGTGTGGAGAAAGCCATCCGCAGCAGTGACGGTAGACAACTTTTAGGGGGTGATTTTTTTTCCACCCGAAGTTTTACCTCTAAACCCACATTTGTTACTGAAAAATATCCTGCCAGAAAGCCTGCTCTAAACCTCCTTTGCGTGGTTATTCACATAGACAAGGGGAGAAGGCAGCAAAAGAAACTTTTCTCCATTTGTACAGGGCTCTGGAGCGTTCGAAGCTAGACTATGGTTGTCAGGTGTATGGATCGTCAGGGCCATACCCGCACCTGACGTCTTTAGACCCTGTTCTCCATCAGAAGCTTCGAATCTGTCTGGAAAGTTTCCGGACTACCCATGCACAATCTGTGCGTGGAATATAGAGAACTGTGTTTTAAAAAAACCAAACACACACACAGAAAAACCTGGCTGAAACTTGTTCCTAACCATTACATGAAACTGTTCTCCCCAAAATGAAAGCTGTGATTATGATTGTATTGAACCCTTGGTTTAGGACCAAGTTTGAAGAGCCAATCTCCCCGTTACCTGCTACGGTAGGAAATCGTCTTCCCTGACCTCCAGCATGCAGGTAGTGACTCAGGTTCTATGTATATCCCACTGTAGTGAGTTTGCTGAGAAGCCCCTAGGGATGCTGGAAACGCACATTGTATGGTGTTGTCTTACTGCATATAAGGACACTGCCAGTTTGACGGCTTTTAAAGGTTAATAACTGTTGGGCCTGTCCGTTCAGCACCAAAAGTTGAAACGGATGGAACGGTTCTACACTTTCATGCTATATGTCTAATAAAACACAACGCCTAATAAAACACAGCTATTTTCTTTGTAGATTTTAAGTACGTGCTATGGGCTTCGCCCTGGAACTGGTCAAGCAGTCTAGGGATGAAAGATTATTAGTCTGTACTGACGTAACACTTTGTTCCGGAAGCCATTGCTGATGGAAACTAACCAGCCCAGACTTCGTAAGTTTCATGTCTTGTACACCTCGTTGGAAAAGAACGGATAATTGCTTGGATTCCAGGTAATGTCGGAATCAAGTAAGTGAGGTTGCAGACAGACTTGCAAAGAGAGCCACGGAAACAAATATTTTCTAGACCACTATGTTGTACATTCAGAAGTGAAAGTTATATGCACTTCCTTCCTGAAGAGGAAAGGCACACCAGACCAATAACTAACTGTTTCAGATTCGCCCTGATTTGAGAGAGACTTTCCCAATCTTCTAGCATAAAAAGACAACCAACAAAACGAACATAAAAAGAAAACAAGCAAACAAAAGTGAGAAAAGGAAGGGGGGAAGTGTACTCAAGGTAGACAGGTCGCCACCATATTAACTATATTCGTTCAAAAGCGAGGATACCACTTGGTGTAGATGTCTGACTTACAATGTGCAAATAGCCATCAAAAATCTACTGTTTTAGAGTTCGAGATGTCCATGACATTACGCATAAGCATTTCTGTACAGAATCCTGAAAAAGGCACTTTCCTGTGATGTTCCATCACACTTTTTATTTTAACTTGCGTAAGAATCGGGCATTTTCCTTTTGACAGAGTAGTAAATCCCTTTTTTTTTTTTTGGTAAAAGGGAACATAGGCTGTTTTTTCCTGTCTCTGGAATTGGTTTGTATCTTATTTCACGTTTCGTTTGTAAGGGTTTTCCACTACATGGCGACTCCCCTGCTGTGACTCTTGTGGTTGGCTGGGGCGTTGATACAAAGAACAACAATAATATAGTTGGTTTCATTCTTTGTGTTTTTGTCTGTTTTTGTAGGTACACCATTTCAATCTGAGCTTCATCCTTAGCCAGGTAACAGCCCTGATATGGCCTCTGTAGATGGTGAAGCTATATTTTTTATTTTATTTTATTCTTTTATATCGAGGATAATGGACTAAGCACTTAAAACTTAATGACTGCTTGAGATCCTCGGATTTTTTTTCGCTTTGTAAAAAGAAACTTTTTCCAATGTATTTTTCTTTTTACATTGGTACAACTCTGTTTTGAAAATTATATAATTATGCAAAATTTCCTTTGACATTACATCAGAACCAATACATGTCACAGACATTTATGGTTCAATGCAGGTATTTTGATGAAAGAAAACAGAAATACTACGTTGCAGTTTCGGACAAATATATTAAAAGAAACTTACTGAGAAAAATGGAATCGGTAACGATAATAACAACACGGAACTTTACAGACATCACCATCATCACTATCACTTTGCAGTTTTGGACAAAAATATTTAAAACGCACTGAGAAAAGTAGAATCAGTAACAGTATAACACTTAACTGTACAATCATCATTATTATCGCTCTCAGTATCATCATGTCGAAATAACCGTGCGTTTCTTTCTTCTATTTTTGTTAATGTCAGTCATGGTATGGTATTGGTATTCATTATCAGTTATAGAAACGGTGGAATCACTGTTTATGTAACGTCATATGCTTTATCTGTTAATTAGAAAATTTTGCTTAATTTTTTTTTCCTTTCAGGATATTTGGATTCATAGTCTTTACATTATACATAGCATGAAAATGTTTTTCGGCAAAAATGCATTCAACGAGGTCTACCCCAGTGCATAACCCAATGTGGCGCATTCCAAGGTGTATATCAATTAGATATCCACATGAGTCTGCCATGCCACTAGCAAAATCATCTCATTTCATCTGCTCCCGTAACCCCCTCTGGGGTCGTAAGGGCACTGCAGTCACGAACGTTGTATCAGTTGGCTCCATTTACTGCGGTTGTGGGCAAGTGCCTGGGTTGTGGAGAAGCTCTTCCCGGTCCATTCAGTGATATTGTCTGCCCGTTTCGTCTTCGGCCTGTCTCGCCTTCTCTTCCCCTGTTCCTTGCAATATGGTCTTGGAGAGCCCATTTGACCTTGTCGTATGCCCGTTCGATCTGAGCTTCCTTTTCTTGACAAGACTGGCAAAATACCCACATGAAATGTGTGATTTTTTTTTAACACGGCAAACTTGACCTACTGCATGTGTAGAAACCTTGTGTGGGAATATTAATCGGGTGCCAGTTAGTCTGCACTTGTCTTTTTTTTCCCCCTTCCATCCCTCTGTTCAGACACACATGCATTAATGTACATGTTTTTAAGAGTGTGGGGGGTTATCTATCTAAACTAAAAGCCAGTTTCTAATATAATCTTTTTAATAGGTAAAAAAAAGTTGGTTTAATAGGCGAAAAATTGGGCTGGGGATCATGGAAACATTTATAATAAAGGAGGAAATGGTAATCTGTGTTAAAACATGTGTGAAATTTGTTGGAAGGTTTGCGAGTGTTCTTTTCTCGTTTGATGTTGGTGGTGGGCGGGGGAGATTGTTTTTCGTTTCCTCTATGAACCCATGAAGGTGTGTAGGACAGAAAACATTGAGACAGAGGGGAAGAAAGGATACTTGAGGGGATGGAAAAGGAGGATTTTTCTCACCTTCTTTGTACTGCCGTGAAAACCGATTTAGATCGACCATTTCCTGGATCAGTGCACGGGTCTGTCTGCCTTTGGCTGGAAAGAACCCGTGTAAACAAGTCATTTACAGCCATTCCAGGAACGCAAACTTTGAACATAAAACTCATTGCGAGTAAACTGTCTTTTTTGGTTAACAAATCTAAAAATGGAGTCGCCCAGAAGGAGGATGCCCGTTCTTTCGGGAATAGATAAGTGGTTCAAAACATGGAGAATGGATAGCTTGGGTGGTTCTTGTGAAGACTGGAAACCTGAAGACAGGGCCGATTTTTCACTTGGGACACATTTAGTTCCATTGATGATTTTTCCCAGTGTTCAGAGTAAATGTTTTCTGTGAGAATGTTGTACCTTGGCCAGTCGGGGTTTTCTTTTGCCACTAGGCCTGTCTCTGTCAATTTTTAGAGAAATGTCACCGTTATGTAGCTGAGGCTTTATTAAATGAGCTGTGATGGTCACAGTCATTGTGGTTTTTGTGGTCACTGCCATAGTGGTCTTTGTGGTCAGTGGGACTAGGACCATGACTGTGTTACACTCTCGGAGACATGTTCTTTGGCGGCTGAATTTACAGTCATGGTTGTTTCTGGTAATGTTTGCACTTGTTTTTGTTTCCTTTAAGTTTGATCATGCTGTTCCAGGGTGGATTTTAGGTGCATGCATTTCTCTTTCTGGACACCCATTCCTTTGGTTTTGGTGTGGAATGTCATATCCAAGTTATGTCAGTGTCGAATGTTTCAATCGGTTTTTTGTCTCTACTGTGGACAGGTACTTCATTTTCCACATGTACTTTCACTTCCCGTATGAATACAGCCATTTTGCTTTCTAGTTCAGTCTGCACGGCACACATGTCTTCTACATCATGTTTAATGTGCAGCCACTGAGTTTTACATGCTAAAGTGTGCTTTGGCCTTAGGTGTGAAATGCAGAGATGTCTTCTTGTCCTACTTCTACTGTGCTGTTTTAGCTTTGGAGTCTCAATCCCTTTGACAGAGGATATTGACTGGTGGCCATCCCCCATGCTTCATGGTGGTGCAGAGTGTGTGCCTGATCAGTGAAGGGTGAAGATACACCAGTAGAATCTCCACCACTCACTTCACGAGTTGTGTGGAAATTTGACAACTCATCTTCAAACAGCAGGGACGAGGGACATGTGAGGGAAGAAGTACCATCCTGAGTAGTCACAGAAGCAGGGGAAGAGGTGGGCTGTTGAATGGCATGTCTTCATGCAGGGGGTTCCTTGAACACATAACCACATATAAGAAACATAACCAAGAAGGTGCGTCCGCAAATCAGCTGCTCTGGTTCCAACACTGTATTAGCAGACTGGCATAGTCACATGTGGCAGAGGATCATAAAACGAATGGTAGTCCTGAAGCACCACCGAGTCCTTCAACTGTTACATGTGGGTGAGCCTGATATTTTTTGTTGACCTGACGTCTGTGATCTGTGAGATAGTTGAATTCATCCCATTTTTTTCTATGTGGGAGTTGATGCCATGGAGCAGTCTAATTGATGACATCATCATAGATATACCTCATGGCCCTGATAACCACAACCTGGGGATCTTCTGCAGCAATGCCTTCTGTTTTTCTTGCCATAATTTATGTGCTTCATTATCAGTCAGAGAAATGGGGCCATACTTGTAAGAACGCCACACCTTGCAATGATTTTTCAGGGGGGTGTAGATACTCAAGTCCATTACCCTCTGAAGTTTTTTGGGGGGAAACTGGCTGTGAAATTCAGTTTGCTCTTTCTGGTCATTGGAACAGAACAACTGTGTCTTAAACACTTACTTTTAGATAACTTTCTTGACAGTTATGTGAGGCATTTTCGGCTTAGTCTCAACAACTCACAAGCAATGTCAGTCTTAGGATCTACTTTTTGCTTACATGGGCGTGAGTCTTATTTAGACTAGTACATACAATGATCGGACTTTGACTGCAGACACCAATTCCGCTCTGAACATTATCCCAGTCTCACTTTATTTGCACATATTGTATGCCTTTCGCTGTTCACTGGTAGGTGAAAGGAAAAAACTGTTCTGTCCTTAAGGTAGCTACCCCACAGATTTGACCTGTGTGTTGCTCTCTTTTTGTGATCAGCCAGTGATGCGACGGAAGTTATTCGTTGTTTCCAGTGCATGCTTGTCCACAGTGTTTCAGAGCTGTTCATTCTGCAAAATTCTTGAATTTATGGGCTTTGTCTTCGTCCAGATTTTGCACAAAATCTTCAGGTGCACAGATCCCATTGTTTTCTGTGACGTCATACAATTGTTCTTGGTATCTTTGTCTTTTTTTCTTATGTCTCTATCTGTCTGTCTCTCTCAACGCGCGCGCGTGCGTACACACACACACTACACACACACACACACACACACACACACACACACACACACACACACACACACACACACACACACACACCACACACACACACACACACACACACGAGAGAGAGAGAGTCTCTGTCACATGCATATATACAAAAAACATTCAAAAAACATTATTGTGTTTTTGAATGAAATAACCATTTAAAGATTAACAAATATATTTATACCACAAGCACATAGACGATATATGTAAATTTCATGTGTTTTCCAAATCGTCTATTATCATTATCCACAATAATTCATTTTTCCCATCTGCCTGCCTATCCAGCGGTGTTTGAAAGTGACATTGATACTCCTGAAGTAATTCTGTTCAACATCTAGTACTGGTTTTCTAGCTAGTTGTTGTCTGGACATACTGGGTTGTTCAGGGCGTTGATACAAGTAAACAAGAGTAGAGTTGGTTTTACACCCTATTTTAATATGTATGTAGTTGCACAGTTTTCATCTGAGATTTATAATTTTACAAGGCGACAGCCCTGATATGGCCGTATGGTCGGCAGGGCTATAAACAACAAGATTGGATTGGATTGGATTCTTTAGATCTGCGTACACGTGATAGTTCAGTTGCGCGGAATCTTTACTCCAGACTCTGATGCTGCTTTTCCAGCAGGCAAATTTTAGAGTTTTGACTGTCCATCTTTCTAGTAAGAAGGCACAGCGACCTGCTACGTCCTCTTCTCCCTAGGAATGTTCACAACGCTGACTGGTACGCAACCTCACTTTCGAATTTCGGTCATTGCCAAAAACGCCGGAAAGGCAAGACTGAAGCGAGAATCGTAACAAGGAGGAAATATATTGCATATTCCTGAAAAATCCTGTTTGGCCGTCTCCATTGCTATTGTCGTTGGTAGGAGCTTCACCCAATGTCACCGCGCCGGGGCTCGCCATCTCTCTGTCTGCTCTGCCGAGTTCTATGTTCTCCTGTACACCTCCCACTTCATTGATGATTGATGTTGGCAATGTAGGATGTTGGCTGTCTGCCGCTTCTTTTCTGTCCACCACATTCCCTTGTAGAACTGTCCTCATCAGATTTGTCTGTGTTTCTGTTTGCATGACCAAAATAGAAGGGCACTTTCCAGTAAACTGAGACCACTTTTGAATTACCTGTAAACACGTTTACAGAACAATTGAATCTGTAGAATCTGACCGTTACCACCTGTCCTTGCTTGCAAGGTTTGTGCAGCATGGTTTCCTTTATGTTGAAAAAGATAGTATGCAACATATGGCGTGGAGCGATTTGTTTTGAGACTTTCTGGAAGGTTCATACATGCATACCCAGGTATCATCACATGTCATGCTTTCATCCAGCCTCTTGGGATCACCTTTTTTTTTTTTTTAAAAGATGTTCAGCATACGTTTTCAGAAACGCACCATCTTCCCCTTACTTTCAGATATCACAGCAAAACAGGACACATCTGGATTATGCCTGCATAATTATACCCAAGGTTGTGTCTTGGTATCTTAGACGCAGTCCACAAATGAATACCAAACACAACTGGCTATTTCTTCCAGGATAACTCTATAGTCTTCCTCAGTTATTGCTGTCACCATGGCGGATTTATGCATTCTTCCCCCCCCCCCCCCCCCCCTCCCAAATGTCATTTTCATTGTTTGACTGAACGCTTGGGAAATGCTTTACCTATCTAAACAGCTCCTTTCAAAGGAGCAGAAGGTTGTCCAAGTGCTCTAACCTCCGCAAGTTTGTCAGATGCATTCTTGCCAAGTGCTACAGGCACCTTGAGGTAGCTGCTATAACCCTTAGCCATTCTTCTCCTCAGTGTCTGACAGTGCCTTGCCAAAGTGTATCGGAACAGAAAGACAGATCAAAGGAGAGAGGTGGATTTAGCACAGGTACACCATACTATGACGCTTTTTAGGCGACATAATTTGCCATTTTCTGTAATGAAAGAACAACCAATGTTCACTCTCAACTTGGTGACCAGAGTCAGCTCACCTACAACAGAAATAATAATGGTGGCTCTCATTATCATTGTCAGAAAATCAGTTATGTTTAAACAACGAACTCATAATCAAGTTAGCCTGCTTATCCAGCAGCCAAAACTAAGTCAATCAATTTCCCATCCTTTTAGGGGTATGGCACAGCAACCCGCTATGTCTGCTCTCTCCCTTGGAACACTAATCATGTTTACCATTACACATTCTCACTTTCGGGTTTGACAAAACACACCCAAATGCAAAGGACTCTAAAGGGAGTCGGTAGCAGGCATTTTGCGTGTGATATAACAACAGCGTTGTAATTCATAACAACGAAGGTTGTTTTCTAAGACTCTGGTTTTGTTTTATCTCATTAATTTTCCTTGTGGAAAAAACAACCCATCCATGTTATAATTCAAAACAACGAAGAAGGTTATTTTTGAAGATTCTGGTGTTGTTTTATCTCATTCGTTTCCCTTGTGATACAAAAACAATATTATTATACATAACAACGAACAAGGTTGTTTCTGAAGACTCTGGTTTTGTTTGATCTCATTGTGTGTCTTGATCTGTGAGGTCTTCTCGCAACACAGTGACCATGTTGGGTAAATCTTATGGTTTTCTAGGGTTTTGATACGAGGAATGGCAGAAGGGGTGGTTTTAGTCTTATTTTAATCTGCAAATGGTTGCGCAGTCAGCGGTGCTATAAACAACAAGATTGGATTGGATTGGAATAAGAGATTCAGCAAGGTGACAATCCACATAGCCTGTGTGGGCCAACGGAGCTATGAACAGTAGGATTGGATTGGATTGGATTGGATTGGATAACATGTCCAGATTCAGTGCGAATGCAAGAGGGACATACAAAATGTATGCCACTGTGAATGTTCAATTTTCTTCTTGTGTATGAAAGACAAGAGCATGATTTTCCCCCTTCAGAAGTGCGGAAGCCAGTGTAAAAGAAATAACTTGTACCTCCTGCGATTTGTTTCTGGTTGAAAGAAAGTCCAAGGAAAACTTGGAACAGCAATTTTGTCACTTTGTAAGGAAAGTGCGTAATCCAGACGTCATCAATTATGAATACCGCTTCCGGTCTGACGTGTCACTCGCTGATTGCTGGAAGACGGGAACAAGCGCGAGGGTGTCATGTTTAATCTGTAGCTGTAGGGAAAAGTGGCCATTTTCCCTGTGGCTTTGAAAATGTAATTCCATGAGGGTAACAGGCTGGGTTTGTTCAGGGAAAATTTGGTTAGCTTTGGGTTTCGTCGCTTGCTCTCTCTCTCTCTCTCTCTCTCTCTCTCTCTCTCTCTCTCTCTCTCTCTCTCTCTCTCTCTCTCTCTCTCCTCTCTCTCTCTCTCTCTCTCTCTCTCTACCTCTCTCTCTCTCTCTCCCTCCCTCCTCTCTCCCTCCCTCCTCTCCTCCCTCCTCTCTCTCTCTCTCTCTCTCTCTCTCTCTCTCTCTCTCTCTCTCTCTCCTCTCTCTCTCTCACACACACACACACACACACACACACACACACACACACATATTGTAGCAATGAAAAATGAAAGCATGGGATAATTTTCACACATACTAGAGCAATGACAAATGAAAGTATAGGATACATTTCACACATACTGTAACTATGACAAATGAAAGTATGGGATAAATTTCATACATACTATAGCAATGGAAAATGAAAGCATAGGATAAATTTCACACAAACTGCATCTATGATAAATGAAAGCATGGGATACATTTCACACATACTATAACAATGACAAGTGAAAGCATAGGATAATTTCACCCATACTGTATCTATGACAAATGAAAGCATGGGATACATTTCACACATACTATAACAATGAAAAATGAAAGCATAGGATAAATTTCACACATACTGTAACTATAACAAATGAAAGCATGGGATACATTTCACCCATTCTATAGCAATGGAAAATGAAATCATAGGATAAATTTCACACATAATGTATCTATGACAAATGAAAGCATGAGATACATTTCACACATACTATAGCAATGAAAAATGAAAGCATAGGATAAATTTCACACATAATGTATCTATGACAAATGAAAGCATGAGATACATTTCACACATACTATAGCAATGAAAAATGAAAACATAAGATAAATAGGATGGAAAATGGTAGCATAGGATAAATTTCACCCACACTGTGGCAGTGGAAAATGGTAGCATGGGAAAAATTTCACCCACACTGTAGCAGTGGAAAATTGTAGCATGGGATAAATTTCACATATACTTTATCTATGACAAATGAAAGCATGGGATAAATTTCACACATACTTTATGTAAGACAAATGAAAGCATGGGATAAATTTCACACATATTATAGCAATGAAAAATGAAAACATAAGATAAATTTCACACATACTATAGCATGGAAAATGGTAACATAGGATACATTTCACCCACACACACACTCTCTCTCTCTCTCTCTCTCTCTCTCTCTCTCTCTCTCTCTCTCTCTCTCTCTCTCTCTCTCTCTCTCTCTCTCTCTCTCTCTCTCATAAACGTAAACCCAAGTGTTAACAAAATAATACATCAATTAGAATTTTTGTTGGTTTTGCATGTTGTGTGATGAAAGCACTAAACTTGTGAGGCAAGATGGAGGAAAAGGACAAAAATTTAAAAACAGTTGACGTGAATATCTGTAGTCCTTTCGGTTTTTTTCTTATTGGTTGCAGCGAGAGTAAACCAAACCAGTGTGTGAGAGCGTGCTGTAATATCGGCTGTTATTCAATCACAAAACAAGTAAGATATATACACACGCGTGCGCGCGCACACACACTCACACACATTCCCACACATACGCTAGCACGCGCGCACGCACACACACACACACACCAAAACACACACACACACACACTCATCTCTCTCTTCTTCTCTCTCTCTCTCTCTCTCTCTCTCTCTCTCTCTCTCTCTCTCTCTCTCTCTCTCTCTCTCTCTCTCTCTCGAATTATTGATTGATTGATAGAACACTTATGGGCGGGTATTGTGTGGCTCTATAAGAATTCATTGACTAGCAATGTACTCCACATTCAACAAACAAAAATCTTCGTTACTGTTTCAGCCCTAGGAGGGCCTGGATTAAGAAGAACCTGCACCAGCTTAGGAACGCTATAATTCTTGCTCACATCATGTTTGCCTGGTGGGATAGTTTCTTTTCTTTTTTTTCTTTTTAGAGCAAAGCTACCGCGGGTACCGCTACGCAGCTGTCAAAAAGTACAGGTTGATGACCGTTGCAACACACACAGAGATCAGGTGTACGCACGTCTCTTCCTACCCAACAAAGGCATAAAATTTAGCCAGTATTTCTCACATCATGTCACCCACACAGCAAGCATAGGCCTCCAAGTAAAGAGAAGATAAAAGTGGAAACAAAGATAGTGGTCACTGCACATGGCGAGTCAAGACTTATTTTTTGTCTTCAAGAATGCTAGGTCTTGAAAATACGCACTTTGAGACTACGTTTAGATTTCAGGTGCTTGCATAGTCGGTGAAGTCATTTTATTTTGGGGGTCAATTTAGGAATTGTATGGATTTGTGAATTTATTGTTGAACAGTATTTGCAAGAAAGAGCATATATTTTGATTCACGGAATGTTACAAATCTACCAGACTCACTTTTGTACTTAATACAAAATAAAATCTTCATGATAATTTCGAAATTTCAGTTCTTTCACTTTCTCCTGAAAGGTACTACATGTGTACAACTTAAATTGTCTAAATTACTTAGAGAAAACAAACGCATCTTGCATACAGCAAACTTACATTTCAACTTTATCGGTTTCACAAACCAACACTACTTCATAAAGAAGGAAATCTGTCAGCGCTCTTCCCCCCCCCCCCCCCCCCCCCCCATTTTTTTTAAAGTCACGAGTGTTAAAGACCAGCAAGTTTCTAACTGAAGTGTTATGCCGAAGACAAATCATACAGCCCAAAAAACAACACGCTGGCATTTTTTAAAGTCGCATAAGTTTAGAACCGAAAAACATGAAAAGAGGTATACAGACAACATTCCAGATGGATGTGGGAAGTGTTTGTTGAGACCTTGGCTTTGACATACAACGGATATAAATGGAGGAGGTGGGGGAACATTCTACAAGACTAGATTTGCAGCAGCAGCAGCGCAAGTCAAGCAAACAGCTGTGAGGTGAAAATAAACAAGTTGTGGATCAAGTTTGTGAATGACCTCATTCCATGCAGCCCGCTTCCAGACCAATGTTCGGATCTCTTTATCTGATCCACTCACCAACAAAAGCAAATCTGTGCCTGTGTTCTGTTTGCACAGTTGTCCAGAAAAGAAACAGCCCCCCCACCTCCACCACCCCTGCCATCCTGTTTACTCTCTCTCTCTCTCTCTCTCTCTCTCTCTCTCTCTCTCTCTCTCTCTCTCTCTCTCTCTCCCTCTCCCTCCCTTCCCCCTATCTCTGTCTCTGTCTCTGTCTCTCTCTCTCTCTCCTCTCTCTCTCTCTCTCTCTCTCTCTCTCTCTCTCTCTCTCTCTCTCTCTCTCTCTCTCTCTCAGCGAGGAGTATGTCATTGGTGTGTATGTGAGAAAGAGAGAGAGAGTGTGTGTGTGTGTGTCTGTCTGTCTGTCTGTCTTGTCTTGTCTGTCCCGCCCCTCAGAGATATCTGCATATAGTCTGTGGCGGTATGATGGTATCAGTATGTGAGATGGTGTATTCTTAGGAGTGCTGTGTATTGTGTGTGAAAGGGAGAAGGGGGTAGAAGAGAGAAAAACAACTACAGTTTGTGTCAGTGGTACATGCACTCACATGGCATTGTGTATGCTTTCATGTGTAGTTACAATCGATGGGGAATAACACGTGAAGGAATACTTTTTTTTATAATTCTTTTCTAATTATATCGAGGATAATGGAATAAGCACTCATATGCTTTTTACAGCCAGTCCCTGTGTGTATGCGGTTTTGTAAAATGTCATCTGTTTCTACCGGCACACAAGCAGGCGGGTATGTATTAAACGGATCCTTTTGCAATATTGCACCTCGCGTTTGGGTATGCGTTGGGTTTGTTCAAAGGCTTCTCCATAAATGTTGTGGGTCCCAGAGACCCACAACTAACTACAGACTGGTGAACATAGCTGAAGTCGCTTTTGCAGAATCATAATTATCTATCGATTTATGCAGAACATTAAAGGAGCACTGCTGTATTGTTTGTATATGTCTGACAGACGTCAACTATGTCAGTCGTATCCGTCCCACACAAGCGTTTACACCAGCCTCTGTGGTCGGCGGGGCTATAAAGAACAGGATTGGATTGGATTGGAATATATGTTTAACTGATAAGATGATGTACAGTATTGATGGTGTGGAATGAACAGATGTACAGTATTGATGGTGTGGTATGAAGTAAATATGCTGTACAGTATATAAAAGAGGTGACTTTATATCCTGTTTTAATTTGTGTATAGTTTTTACACTTCTAATTTGCGGTTTATAATGTTAAGAGGTGACAGCTTCCGTCATCATTTCAGTCAGAAATTCTGTTCTTAGTAAACTATTCATTACTAAACAAACCTGCGTATTCAACAGCCAAGATTAACTACACCAGCAGCCCATCCTTCTGGGGGAAAGTACAGCAACACTGAATCTCTTGTTCGTTACCCTAGAGTAGATAGTAGTCTTTACCCTAGAGTAGATACAGAGTAGATTGATTGATTGATCTAGTCTATATCCCACCGGTGCAGTCACTGCATGTGGCATTCCTGCCCTACCTTCAGCAAAACAGTATCCCAGATTGTCAAAAGGAGCTTTGCTGCTTTAAAGGGGTCTAGGGAGCTTTATTGCTTTAAAGAGGTCTTGACGGCTTATTGACAAAATGGGGGTCTTTTTAAAAAAAACTGTCGTTAAGGGAAGTGAGGTACCTGGGTGACCAAATAAATAAATAAATAGTTATTACGCAACTGCAGGTGATGTAAAAATCTGACCAGAGGGTTTGAAGTACTCAAAAACCGACTTGTTTTGTAAACACTACTGAGCATTGCTTTGGGATACCCAGGAAGCTCCTTACCACGTCATCTGACTAAAGAATAAGTTATTTAAATTACTACATGAAACTCTTCAGAATAAAACAAATTTGCTAATGACTACGTTGTTAACCCTCACCTCTTCCTGATCTCCACATGCAAATGTTAAGGTTTTTATCTGTAATTCCCCTAAGAACCCTATTTCTACCAATGCTGGTTGTTTGGTTTGATCTCACAGTTCAGAAGAAGGATGCCACCAGTTTATTGGTCGACAAGGTCGCTCTTTTGGAACTCAGGCAATTCTGTTTTTCACAAGTTTTCACTGATGGATCCAAGTCGAACAAGGGTATGGCCTATGCCTTATTTTGTCCTGCCATATCAAAATTCACAATTTCTGAACATCTGTCTTCAGAAAGCTTAGGATATAATTCTGAACTTTGTGCTCTTGCGCAACCTTGAAAGAAAGGTTTCCTGACCAGTGCCTTATTCCCTCTGCTGTGGAGACCATTGCCAGTAGAAACATCTGTCATCCCAAACGACTGCAAATGTCACAATCCGTACACATCTTTGAAACGAGATGATGTGACTTTATTCTCACCTCAGATCTCAAGCTTTTCTTTTACGTATTCTGTTCATAATACATCTTGAATTGTACACGATTTTGTTTTAGGCTTGTCTTTTCCAGTCAGTATATAAATACCACCTGGTTCACAGCCACAACAAGGTTTATTAATCGCGCGCACGCACGCACGCACGCACGCACGCACGCACGCACGCACGCACGCACACACACACACACACACACACACACACACACACACACACACACACGTACGTGTGGATTCATGAAGTGTACATGGGTGTTGTCCTTGCCTGTTCTGGAGGGAACGTGATAACAGACTGCACTCGTTTGTCAGTGTCAACTTTCGTCCAGGTAGCCATGAGTTCAGTTTGGCCAGTTAGTAAGTAAACAGATACGCGCTGTTATAGCCAGTCTGTTGTAATCTGGAAGGGTGATAGACAAACCTCCCCTCCCTCCCTCCCTCCCTCTCTCTCTCTCTCTCTCTCTCTCTCTCTCTCTCTCTCTCTCTCTCTCTCTTTTCTCTCTCTCTCTCTCTCTCTCGCTCTCTCTCTCTCGCGCGCAACCACTCTGGCAGTACAACTCATTGTTTTCCTTCATAACGACCTTCAGACAGCATAGTTGATTTTGTTCATCTGTGTAAACAGGGCAGCAAAACTTTCCTGGCAGCTGGAAGCTCCAACTGTTCTTTTTAACCCGTTCCTTACTCCTGCATTAAACTGTGGAGGTTTTCGTTGGTTTTTTGGCTTTGAAGATGAAAAAGGGTTTTCATGGGAAATAAATGAATATTTTCTCCTTTAAACAAATGTTGATCTTGATGAATGTATGTGTCAAAGTACACGTTTGTTCAAGATCGTTATGGGATGTAAGTGAATGTATGGAGCGACGTGTTTTCACATAGGAGACTACTCCATCAATTGAAACGCCTTCAATTCGGTAACTTGGGACATCAAAGAATGTACTGTTTATTGAAAGATCAGGGGGGTGGAGGGGGGGGGGGGGATAGCAAAAGAAGTATTTCTTTTCGATTGGCAAAAGACACCAGTCTACAAAACTCACGAACTAATTTTGTGGTTAGAAAGCGTTCACACACACACACACACACACACACACCACACACACACACCACACACCACACACCCACGCGCGCGCGCGCGCGCGAACGAGTCTTCTACCACAACTACAAACGCAAGCTCAACACAGTTTAAAAGTTTGCCAGCAAGCTAATCCTACAACTCCTTACTGCCAGTAGCACTGCCTCTTCCCCCTGAGGGACGTCACTTGGGCTGCTTCCTGTTGTCTGCTCCTCCGAAGGGACAAAAGAAAGGACTCCATTATTGATGAGCCGCTGGCAGTGGGCGAAATAAGGAAAAGATCCTGGCTTCTTGCGCGTCGTCCGGGTCGGCAAATGAACGCACGGGGAATTTATTTGAAAACTGTGCAAGACTAGAGTGTTGGTCTCTTGTTATTGAAGAAGAGGTTTTGCTTCTAGAAGTGTAATTTATCATTGAAATGTCCCCGAAGACGGAACGTGGCTAGCTTAATGATAGACAAAACCGGTTGCAGACGCAAAACCAGCGAAACTTCAGAGCTAGAGCCGAGGAACAGAGTAGACATTGAAATAATTCATAGACACTTTTCTCTCCCAACATTTGATTTTCATTTTAAGAGCAGGTGTTTAAACGGATATTATTGATTCTTCAATAAATATTCCCCCTTCCCGTCCCCTGTTTTTGTGTGTGGGAATCCCGAGACTCGCTGGGAAAGAAAAATTGTAAGGAGATCGTCTGAAAATTGGTGGGATTGTGGGAAAGATTGGTATCTTGTGTAACGAGGATACTTTTGTGTTTTTCTTTGGTGTTGGAACATTTTGTTGCTTTTTTTCCCATTTTTAACACTACATAGTAAACTTTCTTTTATTGTTTTTCAAAGTGGTAAAAATTGGTTTATGGCCTATCAAAACCGGACTTATGTTGTCGTCATTCTCGTAACGATCCTTTTATGGTGATTCTTGTACAACGTTCTTTGCACGTTTGATCTATTTAAATGAGTGCCGAGATAATATAGATTTAGATCTTAGTTACCTTTTTTCAATTACATTCGTTATTACAGTCAACTCCTCCGTGACATCCCTTGTGTGGCCCTTGTCGATGTGTGTAGAGGTTAAAAAAACAACCAAAAAACAAATCCTGCCTGGGTTCAAATACTCTGTGCTTTCTTTCTGTTTGTTTGGTTCTCTTTTAATAATATCCAGACACTGCTTTCCCTCTTTACCTGCTGACAGCCTTGATAAGGCCTCCGTTGTCGGTGTCGGCATCATAATTGATTGATTGGGTAATTCTAGCTTCATATTAGTGGAGGAAATATTCATTAATATTCTCTCTCTCTCTCTCTCTCTCTCTCTCTCTCTTCTCTCTCTCTCTCTCTCTCTCTCTCTCTCTCTCTCTCTCTCTCTCTCTCTCCTCCCCTCCGCCCACTTTCCTCCTTACTCTATATACATAAAACAGGAACAGAGAAACAAACCAGCAAAAACAAAAAGTAACGACGAAATAAAGAATTTTATGTAAAGGCACAAAATCAGAAGTTTTACTTTTATGAGCCTGACTCTTAATGTACACATTCTCCTCGCTCTCCCTTGTGTCTGAAGGTAAGCACGTGGCTTCAGTAACGGTTTGACAGTCACAAATGTCAGATTCATTTGTCTGATGGTACTCTGCATTATGGAGTTCTTTTCTTTTCTTTTCTTTTCTTCTGTATTTAAAATTCAAAGGATAAATGTACTGTAAAGCCAAATAGTGTCCTCTTTAAAGAAAACTTACTGAGGGGGTGTATTTTAATATTTTTGAAAAATTGGTTCGATGTGAAAGTAGATCAGTGTCCTTTCAACTGCCTCTTGGTACCCTTAAAATAAAAGAAAGTATTCAGAAGGTAGACTGATAACTTTACAAAGGTTTTTCTTTCTCTACTGAAGTCTCACACTCGTTTTGTTTAATTGGAGTATTTTTCGTCTGGGGCTGCATGCTGTCTGTTATTTAACTCAATAGTCAGTCTGCTGTTTTTCTCCATCGAGAAATCAGGGAATTTTTAAGATAGCAGCTGGTGGTTGGTATCATTTTTTTTAAAAGCTCATACAGCGTTATGTCTACGTCCCCATCCTTTGGGTTTATAAAATGGTCATTTCGTTATCTTCTTCAACAACAACACAATGTCAGTTCTGGTATGGCCTGCGTGGTCGGCTGGTATACTGGCAGTGCTAGCGTGGATGAATGATAACCTGTTGAATTAGGGAAAAGATTCCCCAAAAGTAACCTGCAGAATTTGAGCATAATCATAATTTGAAAAGAAAATAGTGGCACAAGCAAAAGAAGTGACAGTCCTGATTTGGCTTCTGTGGTTAGCTGGACTGTAGGCATCATGTTTGGTTATTTGAGCCTGTTTGGTTATTTGAGCCTTTAATCTTGGTGGTCTTATTTTTAAAGAGGTGCACATTTTCATGTGAGCTTTACCTTTTAACAAGGGGATAACCCTGATATGGCCTTTGTGGTTGGCAGGGTTATAAGAACATATGATTTTTACGTTAGTGGTTTGCAGCTGGAGATGGCTTGTATTGATGACGTCATGAGCATTATGGTTGATCCTTTTGGTTGGCCGGGGCGTGGGCGTTGATGGGAGAAACGACAGTAAAGTTTTATGCCTCAATTTAATCGAATTTAGTTGCACAGTTTTAAGATTTAGCAATATTACGAGGTGACAGCCACCATATGTTCTCTGTGGTCGGCAGGGCTTTAAACAACATGATTGGAGTGGATTGACGTCATGAAATTTATATTGCTGACTGCTGTGATCCCAGCAATTCGTGTGTAGATAATCACATGCAATTGGAATAACTACAGAAATCTATTTTTATTTATGAATCTTGCGCTGGCATAAAAATTCAGTGATATAATTTACAGCTTTTACACCCCCCCTCCTCCCCCCAAAATGTATAAAAGTATCTCATAAGCACGCACATATAGGTCCTGGTTTACACTGCAAAATTAATATAACTTGAGTTCTGCAGTATCAGCACTCCTTCAACGTGGCATATTCTGTACTTCATCAAACTTTTCAAATTCTTAAACTGTATCTAACCAAGAAATTATTTTACTGTTTGCCTCTCACAGTGAACATATCAACAAAAATACTATTACACTCTGGCATCGTCAGGAGAAAAATCCCAAATCCATAGAAATGTAATACTTGCTGCAAGTATTTCTTCAGCTTACCGCGCTACACGAGACAGATAGTCAGCAAGCCTGAGCTCACCGGCTTGAGACAGATGCTGCATATATACACAAACTAAAACACGCTGCCTGAAACGCTCTAAATCAGTTCGTGAAATTGTACCCCGAATCTGTGAACCCTGATTATGACTTTACCTTTAGCCCCCAGTTCCAGGCCGAGTTCAGTCTCCATGTGGTATATCGCTGCTAGAGGCTAGTAGTATCCATTCAAATCTCTACAACTACATGAAAATTTGTATGTTATTTCTCACTTTCGTGAGTTTCCCGAGAACTTCCTGTGGGGCATGAAAGCCTGTACATAAAGACACCACTGTTTTGGAGACATATTCACATTTCCTTGTGTGAAGATTGCTGTGTTAGTCTAAAGAGCCTGTTTTGTGTTGCTGGTTTCAAACTTACTTTTTTCTGGGAAGATACGTGGGCGTATATGGTATCAATTTCATGATGAAATTGTACCATCGCCTTCAGCTTGCATGTCATAATCAGAAGTGTGTGAGTGGCCATAAAAGTCACAGTGACTGATTTGGCAAAACAGAATAAACCAAGCATTATTTAACATCTTGAAGATTTTTTTTCTCCAGAACAACCTGATTGCATATAATGTGCCCGGAAAACCATGTCGCATTTCTGTCTGGTGGATGTAATAGAATTTTTGCTCTGGGTATTGTTAACCAGGACGCTGATACAAGAAACGTCTGAATGGCTGGTTTTACTCTTGGTGGTTTAATCTGCATGTAGATCCGCAGTTCAATTCTAAGCTTTAATTCTTAAAGAGTACAGCCCTGATTTGTATTTGAAGCGAGAACTGACAGAGTACGTGGCGTTGAACGCACATAGTTTTAATCTGAGGTTCAATTCTTCATGAAGTGACTGTCTCTGTGATTGCCGTGGCTGTAACCATCATAATTTGTTTGGATCACTCCTGCCTCTGCGAATGTTGATACCCAGGATGGTGCTGTAGTAACTATCCACGCAAGGAAAGGAACTTCGAACTACCCCCCTCCCTAAAAAAAAAAAGAAACAGCGCACGCACGTACGCGCGCGCGCGCGCACACGCACACACACAACACACACACACACACACACACACACACACACACACACACACACACTTTTTCTAGCTTTGGTCAGGACATATTCAACGTGATTATTCCATGAAAGTTTTGTGGTGAGAAATACCCCTAGAAATTTTTTGTTTTCTTTATATTCTAACACAGAATCTCCTATTTTAAAGGAGGGCAGTGCCTGTGGATTGTAGCCAGTGTTGAAAAGCATCATATGGGATTTTTCAGGAGATAGCATTAATTCATTTTCTTTCATAAATGTATATATCTTATTTAACTCATTTTGATAAACCTTTCTAATATAGTTAAGAGATCTTATTGGAGTATGCCTTTTCATGGTTACTGTCATTCATATGCATAAGTCATCTGCATATTGAACCAATTCAATATTGTTGGACGCTATGTTGGGAAGATCATATGTTAAGATATTAAAGAGTATATGTGCCACTACTGATCCTTGGGGGATCCCCATATCTATAAATCTTGGATTGGAATATGCATTTCCAATTTTTGTTTGAATAGATCTATTACTCAAAAACGTTTTAAAATAATTGTACATGCATCCAGACAGACCAATCTGTTTAGGCTTATGAAGCAATCGTACATGCCATACCTGATCATAGGCTTTCCTGATGTCAAAGAAAGTAGCAAGTACATTTTTTTCTTCTGGCAAATTGATGTTTCACGTGAGTGGTAAGTTTGATAAAGTGATCTATTGTTGATCTATTTTTTTTCTAAAACCTGCTTGGACTACTGGAATGATATTCCTTTTTTCACAGTAATGAATAAGCCTGTTCAATATTATTTTTTCCATCAACTTTTCCACATGGGAGGTCAGAGAAATAGGCCTATAACTGTTTATATCTGATTTAAGTTTACCTTGTTTGGAGATAGATACAATTACAGACTGCTTCCATAAGGATGGCATTGTTCCCTCTGACCAACATTTTGGGAAATATTTATGACGAAATATAATAAAATTATCAGGCAGGCGTTTTATCATTTCATTAGAAATAGCATCAAGACCCACTGAAGATTTCCTGGAGCTAAGAGTAGAAATGGCATCCTTTACTTCTTGAAAAGTATTGGAAGCATTTGTGTAATGTTCTTTATCCTTTAGCTTCTTTTTCTCTATAAATTCTGTCTTCTTCAGATAACCCTTCTGAACAACTCGTCTCAGAAAACATTTCTAGAAAAGCTTCAGCCTTTTCAAGTAGAGTTGGGAATTCGTTGTCTGATTTGATAGGATAGTTAGGTAGATTTACACCCTGTTTCATCTCTTTCAGTTTTTTCCAAACTTGTTGCTGATCTTTTGAGCTTAATATGCCATCTTTACAGAAAGTGTACCAGTGCTGAAGCTTAGCTTGTGCTATTACATTATTGCAATAATTTTTTGCCTTTTTCATTTCCATCATTTTCCTAACGTTTCTATCTTTAAGATAAATATTAAATGTTTTCTTTTTGTTTAGCCTTGCTATGTCACGTGATTCATTCCACTAAACATTGCCAAAACGTTTATTTGACTTCACTAAACGGCATTTTTAAATGGATTTATCTGCTGCATTTAAAACAGTTTCCACAAATCTGGCATATGCTTCATCTACGTTACTACCTAAAAATTCATCAGTATTACATCTGGAGAGAATACTGTGAAACTCATTCCAGTTAGCATTATGATAAATTTAGGAATTTTATCCTTTGACAAATTGCAAGTGATCAGCCTGTCATTTATAGTAATAACAATAGGTAAGTGATCGCTCCGTAAAGTTTCTTTAATAGTTTTCCATTCACAACTAGAAGCAATTACAGGAGAAACTAAGGATAGGTCAATAGCAGATGCTCTGTGGTTGGCAGAATCAGGGATTCGTGTTATACTACCATCATTCAATAAGCACAAGGATGAATCTACGATGTTTTTAACAAAACGGTTATTTACATTTACTGTACAATCCCTGTCCCAGAATGGTGAGTGAGCATTAAAGTCACCAACCACTAGCCATTTTTCATTTTGGTCTTGTAATGAACGTATCCATTCCATGTTTTCATCATCAGGATTTTTTGTCAGGTAGACAGAAATCACATTTCATGTAAGTGATTTATTAAATTTAATTTTGCTGCGCAGCCATTGATATTCCTTGCTGTTTGATAAGGTGGAGGAATATGTGTATAATCTAAGTTTTCGAGTATGTAAATAGCTGTGTTTATTTTTTCCTTTTTCATTTTCAGACTGAAAGACAGATGGAAAGTAATAACCTGATAGTCTGGCAAGTTCATTTCTGTTTACATTCAATGACTGTAAAAGCAACAGATGGTATTTATTTTTTGAAAGATGTTGATTAATAATATATGGAATTTATATAGCGCTGAATCTTGTAAAAAACAAACAAATCGAAGCGCCAAGAAAATGTAGATTTCTCAAAAGAGATCTACAATTCCATTGAAATATCGCAATGCTTGAATGATTCTTCATCAGAGAAAAACAAAACTAAAACAAAAAGCAAGAAAACAACAAACCAACAACAAATAGCAAAAAGCAAACAGACCTGTTTGTTTTTAATTCCTGAAAAGGAGTATGGAAAAAAGAAGAAAAAAAAAGAAATATGTAATTATGGACAAAAAAAAAATTAACTGGAAAAAAGAAAAACGAAACACAAACAGTAAACAACTAGATTAACAGGAATAAACAATAAAGGAAACAACTCACAAACTACAGTTGACCTGATTTACCAAAATGCAATGAACAAGTGACCGTAGAACTATCAGTAAGGTAGGCCAATTAAAGCATACACTATTTTAAGTTACTGCAAAGGGTACTGTGTGTGATATGTAGTTATTCACTTTTCTTTTTTTCAACTTTATAATAGTTAATACAACCAATCATTCAATAGATTAATTCTACTTCCCCATGGTTCCATGTAGGCTGCATCGTAGTGTGGATGTTGTGGCACATAGGGGTAGGGTCCAAGTAGGCGTGGAAGGACACGTCTCGGCTTCTTTGGTGTCCCAGAACAACCCTCGTACATGCCTGCCGAGGTTCCCTGCCAACATGCTGGCCCCTCTGGATGTAGGATGTATGCCATCTCTGAGTGTCCTGTAACCCAAGCTGGCATGACTAACAAAAGACACATTGTCAACACCAAACAGATCAGACATGACAAGAGCATTGAAGACATCACTCTTCAAGTTCAGCTCTGTGTTTTTTACAGGAGCAATTTTGCTAATTATTTTTAATTTAGGATGCTTAGTTGCAATTTCTGTTATACATTTTTACAAACATTTTACTGCAAACTTCGGGGTCTTTTTTCTTTAAATCATTGATCCCACAGTGGATCACAACAGCATCTGGTAATTTCTCAGATGAAGAAACCACTGATGTAAAAGTTGTAGCTACATTTTCTGTTTTATTTGTTTTGTAAGAGAAGGCATCAAAGCCATAGGAATGGACCAGTCTTATCATTAACTCTGTTTGCTACAGTCATGGAGCATGACTACATGAGGGAGATCTGAATCTGGTTTCTTTTTTTAGTTTTGTACTTGGGAGTCGAGATTGTTGCATGGCATCATTTGACATTTTGGCGTCACTTTTTGGATTGACTTTGGGTCTATTTCTATCCCCTTTTTGTTTGGAAGTCTTGTCCACCACAGGCATTGCAGCTGGCTTTGGTACTGTTCCCCCAACTGCCTGGGTCGACTTTGACTTGCATACATCAGCATAGGAGGGACTAGATCTGCTTATGGTAGTCTGACAAGGCCTCCCTATTTCAGCCATGCTGCCTGTCTGTGTTCCTCTATGGGCAACACAAACAGATCTAGTCAATTTTTTTGTTGTTAGGAAAGCATTTATTGTTTGCTTTAGGTTTTCCACCGTTTTTGCTAGGTTGGTGATACGGTCACACAACGATGGTATTACTTTCTTCAAATCATTAACGGCACTTACTGTGTCAACAGGAAGTGCCGGCTGTTCCTGGGGTTGGCCGCCATCAACAGTGGAGGCAGCAGTTCCATTCAGGGCAGGGAGGCCTAGTTCTGCAGCCCCTGCACTACCTTTCCCCGCAGCTTGTGGTTTTTTTTCGCTGCTGGGAAAGAAGCGCGAGCGCCCTGAGTTTTAGATCTCGTAGTTTTAGTCATACTACCAGTACAAATGCCAATAACTTCGTGCGCTTGAGTCTAGCATCTGACCATTTCCGCCATCTTGTTTTTCCATCTTAAAGTCTTAATTTGCTAAAAAAAAAAAAAAAAAAAAATTGTGAGCAAGCAATACTTGGGCCAAGATATGTCATCTCATCCATTTAGCAACAGCACTTGTTCGATCTAGATTAACTTGCACAGGAAATGTTTTTCTCTGCTCCTAAATATTTGCTAAGAAAAAATGCAGAGTGTAGACAGTAAGTCATTCAAGTTGGCAATTGGTGTTCCTGTACACGCATCAACTTTAAAAATGTATGCTGAAATAAATATCCTACCGTTTGAAGAACAAATTAAGCTTGCCTCGGCAAAGTATATTTTAAGAAGTTCGTCAATTCAGAATTCTAATATTAAAGAACTTCATTTAAAATCGGATGTAGATTTTCCTAAAAGGGAATAAATCCATACAATCACTGACAACAATCAGTTCTTACACCTCTGATCTGTTCACATCTTCAGGAATGAATGTCAGAAATGTAGCATCTCGCCTAGTTTTCTTCACAATTCTAAAGTGGGAATTAAACAGGGCTGAGTTTGAGATTGATTATTCTAATATCAAATAAGAAGAAAGTCCCGCTGTCGCTGCAATAGCTAAAGCTCACATTGATGGAACATATAGTGGTTTTTTAAAAGTTTGTACTGATGGTTCGGTAGTCGACTGTGGGAATGCTGGATCTGCTTTTGTAGTTCCTGCAATAAAGATAGAAAAATCTTATCATTTAAGGCAAAGATTTTTCAATCTTTACTGCGGAACTTATAGCTATATTAATGGCCTTAAAATTTTTTAAAATCAATCTGCATATCTATATTTAAGGTGCTGTTTTTTTTTCGATTCTAAGTCGGTTTTGCAAGCATTAAAAGCATTTAATACTAAGGTAAGAGGGGAATTAATCATTGAAATGTGTCACCTTATACATTTTCTTTCCTTACGCACGGCAATGAGAAAGCTGACCAGTTAGCCAAAGCTGCTGCCATGGACACGGACTCTGAAGTTCCAGCACCTCTGAACCTTCCACTCAGTCTTCAGGAGGGCATACTTCTGCTGAAAAAAGCTTCTTGGAACCGTGTCAACAGCCAACGAAAGACTTATTTACATGGACATTCATTAAGTGTCAGAGTGTGTCATTTTCATAACAGACTGGTGGAAAGTATGATCTACAGGTTCAGATTAGATGCATTTAGGACTAAATTTTGTAAACAGATAACTTGTCTATGTGGTTCTGACTTATCACCTAAGCATGTCATTCTTCATTGTGAAGTACTTCGACCATATTTTTCTGGTACAGTTGTAGATAAGATTTCAAATATGTCATTTGAACATTTATTGGCGGATAATGTGGTTATGTTGGAGATAGTTAGTTGTTTAGTTAGAAGCCCTGTTGGCAAACTTTTGTAATTGTTCTTGCTGCAGTTTAAGCTGTTCAATGCCTCCCCCCCCCCCCCCCCCCCTTCCCGTCCCTCCCATAATTTCTTTGAATTTTGTTCTTTTATCTCGTGCACAGACATTAATAGGTAAACAAACAAACACACACACACACACACACACACACACACGTTCTCTATATATTGTAACACTATCTTTTGTCTAATATCACCTTGAGTGAACAGGCGTTAAATTAAAGAAAATACACACACACACACACAACACACACACACACACACACACACACACACACACACACACGAAAACAAAAATCCGCCCTTAAAAAAAATAACATCCCAGCAATGACTAAACCTGAAACAGAGAAAACTCGCCACCAAGCTTTAGTGCCCCTTCCAACCCCCACCCCACCCCCCTTCTAATAACAACATTGCCAACAGGGTGCCCAAGGGACAGAACCCGGGCCACTTCCTGCTCTCTGCTGTCCCGGGAAAAAGCGAGAAAACAGAAGTCCATTATTGACGACCCGTGGCAAAAGACGGGACAGAATGGAGGAGGCAGGATGGGTCTCCCTTTTCCATTCTGCAGCTTCCGGGGCTGAAGCGGAGGGGAAATTTCCTCGTCTGCGATTGTGAGAGAGAGAGAGTCAGAGAGAGAGAGAGAGAGTCGTCTGTCTCTAGCGGGGAATTGTCTACGTGGTTTGACATAAGCCGTGATTCCAACGCTGGGTGGTGTTTGGATTTGGATTGCTTTAAATATTAAACACTTGCTTCATCTGGTGACAAAATTTGTTTGGTAAAGGGCTTTGAAGATGATTGGGAGTGGCTTGTGACAACAGAATATTAATTACACAAAAGATCATGACTTTGTCCAGACCTTTTTTTTCTTTTCTACTCTCAACAGGGTGATCACTGTGGTGTGACCCTTTTTGTTAACCAGTGCGTCAAGGCAAAGAACACATAAAGGACTTTTAATCTTCGTGTTTTAAACTGAACAGAGCAAAACAGTTGTAATGTTAGCCTTCTTTCTGAACAAGATGACAGCCCTGATATGGACTCTGGTTGGCAGGGCTATAAACCAGTACAGTTGGAAGGGTAATGATTACATTAAGCGCACCCTTTTATTTCAATGCAAGAAATTCCCTAGTATGTAAACTGTGATGCGCAAATAGTCACAGGGCATTGGCATCTTGATTGTGGAGAACTCACTGACATAAACTGTAAATAGTTTACTGATGAATCGGGCTAAAGACCTTCTTCCAGAATAACCTTTTGTTCATCGTTTTGAAATTCTCGAAAGAAACTGGCAATTATCGTCGACATGCGGATCTCTCTACGGTCTTTTACATAAGAAACAGTATCACATTTCATGTGTCACTTTTCACATTCTGGAGTGCTTTTTTCTGCAGTTACTTCCAATTCGGGATGACTGCCCTTGTGTATCCTTACATTTGGTAAGGATGTTGAGACGAGGAACGAGTGAAGAGTCCATTTTGATGTTGATAGTTTAATTTGTAAATAGTTTGTTGTCTCTTAAAAAAAAAATTCTAGTTGATACTGAACGAGATGACAATCCTAATTGTGGCCACTATGGTCGGCAACAGCATAAACATGATCGGACGGGATTGGCCTGGACGTTTCCCTCTGTTTTACGTGTGTCTTGTTTATCTGAAAATCGTGTCTCTTATGCTTATCTGAAAATAATAATAACAATAATATATGGAATTTATATAGCGCTGAATCTTGTAAAAGAAACAAATCAAAGCGCTTAATAGTGTATCTGTAACCTATTGATGAAAGGAAAAAGTACGGACATTTCTCCAGAGTTTTCTGTTATCATCAACCCACTGTGTTAATACACGAAAGCTTATGTAGGGTAACCACTTTCCGTCATGGGAGATGTATCTGTGTGAAATTCGGGCTGCTCTTCCCAGGGGAGACCGTGTCACCACAAGAGCCACGCCACCATTGGTGATAAAACAAAAAATTCTTGTGTAAAGTATTGTGTGTATATTCAGAGCTGCACAGTTTTAATTGAGATTTAAACTTTAACGACCATACAGCCCTGATATGGCCTTTATGGTCGGCGGGGCATAACCAGTATGATTCCATTGGATTCCCAATGAGAGAGGCTTTTTTCTGTTCATGTTAACTTTGGTTTCTGATGCCTCTTCATCTATCACCTTGGCCGGCTTGCACTCCTGTCATAGTGGTCTTGTCGGTCGAGAACGAACAGCAACGAGCGCTTTCTTAAATAATGTCTTAGAATGTGTGTGTAATATTCCGATCGCTCAGTAGAAAACTACAGGCCTGGGTATGCTTTCTGCCCCTATTTTCATAACAAGTGTGATCGCCAATGGAAATGTTTTGGTAGAGTTGATTTTCTTTCTTCTCTGGGATTCTATCAATGTGAAGATTGGCAGATGTGCACCCTGTAATGGCAATGAGTTTATTTTGATGAGCAGCATCGAACGAGCACACACACACACACACACACACACACACACACACACACACACACACACACACACACACACACACACACACCAGCACGTCTACACTTGTAGTATGTGTTAGATGTAGGTGGGTGGGTTTGTTTTATTGAAGTAAATGTTTCTTTCTGTTGCAGCCACCGCAGCAAGAAGAGGCCATCATTCTGACTGAAGAACAAAAAGCAGGTCTGTATTGTATGTGCTGCGTGCGCTCGTCTGTGTACTGTTTTTCCGTTCTGTTTGCATCTCTCTCTCTCTCTCTCTCTCTCTCTCTCTCTCTCTCTCTCTCTCTCTCTCTCTCTCTCTCTCTCTCTCTCTCTCTCTCTCTCTCTCTCTCTCTCTCATATTCTGTCCCTCTCCCTCCCTCCCTCAAGTTTTACGTCTGTTTATTATTAGTGGTGGGTAACGCAGAAAATCTGTAAAGAGTGTCAAGTCGAAGATAGCCTGTTGGCAAATTCCTCCCACCTTGATATTATAGAGCAAATAATAAATAATGATAATATCATATGAAATCTATATAGACTTTATATGTAGTAAAAGCAAATCAAAGCGCCAAACACGCATAACGGCGCATACACGGGAATGGTAAGGCGCAATAAATACTCTGACAAACTCCCACGAATACATTATTCACAATTTGTGATTTTCTTCTAGTAAAAATTGTTCCATCACTTCCCGCCGGTCTTTCACAAAGCACAACTCTTTGGACGAACATTCAGTCCTGCGCTGTGCTTAAGAAAACAAAACAAAAAGGAACAACACAAAAACTTTGCAACTTTCTGAGTTTGAAAAATAAATTTGATGACAGCAAAATGACCATGATAATACATCGGATATTTCTTTGTTTGGGGTTGTTTGTTGTTGTTGTTTGGAGGGGGGGGGTTGGGTTTTTTTGGTGGTTTTGTTTGTGTTTGTTTTTTTGGCGGGGGGGGGGGGGGTCTTTGTTTTTAACCCTCGACTCAGCAAAAAAAAACACCTGATTTAGACACAGAACAAAAAGCAAAGTTGGCACTTTTTCCCAAGTAGCAACATGTATTGTTTTATACGTTAACGGACTGGGGTGAGAGACTAGCGACGTAACTGGAGAAGACACTGTCCAGTTAGTGTTCTTTTTTGCTGCAGTGATCTAAATATAGCTAGCGCTAACAAGGACCTGGAGGCTTTAGTGGCTATCAGCTATTTCGGGCGCTGTTCAGTCAGCTAGTTTGTAAATGTCATATGCTGCTGCTGTGTATGTGTGAGAGAGAGAGAAAGAAGAGGGGGGGGGGGGGGCAGAGAGGAGGAGGAATATTGTTTATTTTAATTGCTAAAGGTGGTTGTTGTCTTTTAACTTACAAGGGGATGGGGTGGCAGTTCATGGTAGTATGAGAACCAATATACCAAAATACAAGTGTACTATGATTGGTGGAGAGAACGAGCTTGATCCCAATTCATGGAATTGTTCTTTGTAAAGAGTTCCATAGATTTGTTGTTTAATTGTTAATGCAATCACAGCCTTGATAGGACTCATCTGGTTGCTGGTCAGCAGGTTACAGGCTGGCAGCTCAAGTTAGACACTGAAAGTTACTACTTTTGCTATCAAGTTCACTAGTACAGATGGCACTTTTGGCTTGCATCAGTGATATTTGAAGGATTTTATATATCATCGTAGCAGATTCGTGTCATTGTTCCCGTTTTGTTGCCATTTGGGTCTGATAGTCTCTCTGAAAGGGTTGCTAATCACGAGTTGTTTACTGATTCCTGCCCCCGATACGAGGCACCAAAGTCACCAGAGTTAGAGTTGGAAGTTCAACCTTTTGGGGGCCATTGGTGTCACTACTACAGACTTGCAGTTGATTTGCATCATTTATACTTGAAGGAATGTTTTTAACATTGTAGCCTCTGTGTATGAGTGTCAACGATTTTTCTTTTACACAGTTAAAAACTGCAATACCAGATTGAGTGCAGCACTCAACACCATTGTGCGCCGGTGGGAACAGATGTCTAAACTGACAAAACTGCATACACACGAGGACTGAATGTAAAACACATGAATGCTTATTCCATTATCCCCGAAATAAAAGAATATATAAATAAATAAATAAAAACTGAAAAACCTAAAACATATGTACTTATGCTCATACACAGTACCTTTATTGTAAGCTGAGCTCCTAAAACAAACTTAAAAGCCAAAACTTAATATAAACGCGCGCGCGCGCGCACACACACACACACACACACACACACACACACACACACACACACACACACACACACACACACACACACACACCAAAACGCTAAAACAAACACAGGTGTTTGACACTCAACACACAGTACTTTCCCCCCTCTAATCTGCTGATGCACTAAGCATAAATCTAGTGACGTGCGCTAAGCTGGGGTTTATTCCTCGGCTATCGCTTTTATCTCTCTGTGTTGACGCTGGTCTCTGACGTTCTCCTGCCGTTCATCACTGACATCGGCCTGGTTAAAAGCCAGAACAGCACCCTAACTGTAGTGCAGTCGGTGAGTCTACAAACAAACAACATTAACAGTCTCTCTCGTGTTTGTTTTTTGGGGTTTTCCACCTCTCCAGGCTTTCCGTAGGCTTCTGCATCAACCTTTATATTTCATTCTGTACCTTACGTGGTGACGTTATCGTCCATGGCTCTTTTAAGACCTACTCCTTCACAGCCACATTTTCCTGTGCTTACTACATGCCGTTATCCATCCCTTAAAAAAGAGGAGTTGCTTTTCCTTGCCTCTGGCTTTTTCCATACATTGACATCCCGTGGTTCCCAAGTCCACGGAGGTCAGTCAGTGCTCACGCCCTGCTGCTGGTCAATGGGCACTGGACACTGAAAACAGTGCACTTCCAACGGTGCCTCTAAAACTACCAGTGTCATCAGCACAATCGCCATTTGTGTGTAGAGAGATGCTGACTTGTTCTTTTCGTGATTTCTAACATTTGATGTCACTTCTTCCAATTCACTGGGTTTCCATTGGATGGTTATTGGTATCGGAAGGTTTCATTGGGTGGCGGTGAACTTTTCATTTACCTGCCGTATCCATGAGTTTGTCTAGTCCTCTGCCACCATATGTTGAGCGGATTATGTGAAGATAAGAATTGGGCTCTAGCGTCGTGCTGTTCGAATAGATGACCATTTGCTCGCCTTGGCTTCAGTACAATCCCCCAGTTCACCCAGCTGTCAGTGGGTACTTACCCTCTTTAGAGACAGGGAAGGTAAAGCAGTAAGAGGAGATAGACACCTCCCGCAATATGCTGGCCCCTAGAGAAGCCGAGGTCTCTGATGCCTCACTCCCCCAATGGTCGCACAGGTTATGGGAACATCTTTACCTTTAAGCGTTCTTACCAAGACTACCCAGAACAAGAAAGAATACGGAATCACTTGCCATTCAAGTCACATTGACTTATCGTACACAACGAAATGAACTCATCAAAATTCAATACAACATATTACACAGTTGTCAGGGTGGTTGTGCATGGAAACATGTTAAATTTTTCGTCATCTTAATTTCCCTCTTTTTTTCAAAACGGGTAAAACATTGATAGTATCAGCTTGATGATTATCTGTTACTGTCATTTTGCTTAACATGTTGATAACTTATATTCTTTGACACCATCATTTAGAGTTATCAATAAGTTTTCTCTTTGGTGAGTATATAGAATGCACTCATCCAGTAAATGAAGCTCGTCTTCTATAATCATTGCATTATTGACGAGTTCCATCTTACCTTGGCGTATTTTTTGTTTTCCTTTCTCTATCATTAAATCAACTTTACGGAATTTTATCATATGTTTTCCTGCTGTATATATTGTCGCAGTTGATCATAATTATATTATGGTTCTAATATGTATTTTGGGGTCACGAAAATATGAAATTTAAGCTTCGTGGGGTCTTCTTTCTGTTCAACCCAAAACGTCTCATATGAAACTTGAAGCCTTGTTTGTACTGCATAGCACAGTCGACGTACATCAAGTAGATACATTATAATACTGTTATGTTATTGTGCAAGTCAGTTGACGTTGTACGGAATTATCTGCACTTCGTTGCAGACGATGCCTGTGTTTATTGGCATATAAAACAGGAAGAAAAATACACGCTAGCAGAAAAGCATTTTAAGCTGACCAACGTGATGAAGGGAATACTGACACGTAACACAGAATACATGGAGACCTAAGAAGCAGCCTTGCATTATCTACACACACCTTACGTGGTCTAGAATTGTTACCCAGTGGCTTAGCCTAGCACACAGCGAATGCTTTTTGCTCTCCACTGTCTTTCCAAGTGTTCTTAAACACAAATTGTATTGGCATGGTGGTTTCCATGACGAGTGTTCGCAGGATGTATACTTAAAAACAAAACAAAACAAAAATGTATGTATCAATAATTCGTGTGACGCGCTGCTGACTGGTTTGTAAAGCTTTAACTAACAGCAAAACATTTGTCCATTGTTCTCTAGTGGCTAAAAATTCAAAACAAAACAGGTGAACAGAAACTATAGTGATCACAGTCTATAATATCTGCGTTTGTTGCTGCTGTCAAATCATGAAAATGAAGAGTCCAAGCCATGATGATTCTTTGGGCTGTAGTGGATTAGTTGTTTTTTCTTTCTGATTAAATGTGTGTATTGTGCCCAGTCTCCTTTCCGATGTCACCTTGTGAATGGACTTAAAAATTTGCCAGAGTAAACCTCTCTCTCTCTCTCTTCCTCTCTCTCTCTCCTCTCTCTCTTCTCTCTCTCTCTCTCTCTCTCTCTCTCCTCTCTCTCTCTCTCTCTCTCTCTCTCTCTCTCTCTCTCTGTATGTGTGAGAGAGAGGTGGGGATGAAACAGGATCAGTGTGCACATTAACTCTCTAAGCTCAGCGCGTTTCTTCCTGTGGTTAATGGGTGCTAAACCACACAAAGCCACAAAGAAAAGAACATGGTGGTGCCAGTTCTACTGTAAACTACTAGTCCTTTTATAAGCGAAAAACAAAAGTAACAGAAAGCCACCGTTAGATAATCAGAACATCGCCAAATGGAATGTATAATCTAACAGACAGTTGCATAAGGAACCAGCAGCAACCTCGTATCTTCGGTGACATGAAATAGTTTACCTCAGCTGTAGGGCTAAGATTGACTGTCTATGAGCATGGGGCTTTTTTCTGAACAAGGTGATTTCAGGGGGGAAAAACAAACAAGTAACATGACTTCAGTGTTGTAAAAAAAAATTGATATATGTATTACGTGGAACTTGATGAATGAACTCTTATTCTCTAAGAACACTCCAGTGGACGTAGAACGCTGACTGAAATGTCAGGAGTTGGTTTCTAATTCTCGCTGATCACATCCAGACTCTTATGGCTGGCCGGGGCGTTAGATACAAGAAAAGGCGGTAGAGTTGATTTTATACCCTTTTTAAATCTGTATGTAGCTGCACTGATTTATTCCGAGATTTAAAATTTTACGAGAGGTGTCAGCCCCGATATGGCCTCTGTTGTCGGCGGGGCTATAAACAAGAAGATTGGATTGGATTGAAATCACATCTATACAGAACACTAGTTGACTCGGGAATCAAGTTTGATTTATTTTATTCTGCTGAAGTTTCCCCAAACAGTAGTTCCAGAAAAAAGAACCAAATTTCCAAAGAATTTTTTTTTCTGAACAAGCATAGTATGTCAAAACCAAAACACTGACAACTTTTGTCATTAACCATGGGCTGAATCAGAAAGTCACTTCTTTTCACATTCTTTATTCCTCCTTCTTTCCTGCAATCATTTCTTCATTCACTTTCCTCTTTCCTTATCTTCCTCTGCTGCAATAACGGCTTACATACATAGTACTAGACGACTTGCGCTTGCAACTGGTAAGAGTGGAAGATTCCAGAAATTTCAGGAACTCTCCAGAACGTTAACATTCTGTAAGTTCCAGGAGCAACCTAGAATGCAGTAGAATATTTCAGGAATTCTTTAAAATACTGGACCACATCCTGGAAACTTATATAACTCCGTAGATTACGTTAGAACATTCTGAAAACTTTTACAACTTCTTAGAAAATAGTTTAGAAACTGTCGGAACATTCTGGAAACGTCGTGTCCTTAATATAAACGGAAAACATATGCAAGCTAATGTCAGTAGTATTATTGATCAACAAAACATATATATATGCGCATGCCAGGATCAGGCATATGAGTTTGACAGACTTATCAAAGATTTGTTTCTCATAAGGGACTCAAGTCCCATATTTTCATATATGCCTGAATATTATGTCACTTAGCCTTTCCTATGAGCTGCGCTTTTCATGCTTATGCAGAGATACAAATTTTTCATCAAATCTGACACCATTTCGGGGGGGCGGGGTGGGGGGGAATTCTGCTTACAAATTAATTTTAACTGCCATTCTAACCTTGAAGAAGTCCTCCCTTTTTGTGCCAATCACAGAAGGGAGGAAACGGTGCTCACCAGGGTATACTCAGGAGACTCTCACATTACTCCTGTTCAGTTGCTCTAAGGTGAGGGAATTTAAGCTGTTCTTTCTTTAATTTAACGTCTGTTCACTCAAGGTGATATTAGACCAAAGATAAAGTGTTACAATATACAGAGAATGTGCGTGCGCGCGCGCGCGCGTGTGTGTGTGTGTGTGTGTGTTTGTTTACCTATTAGTGTCTGTGCACGAGATAAAAGGAAACAAATACAAAGAAATTAGGGGGAGGAGGGTCATTGAACAGCTTAAACTGCAGCAAGAACAATTAAAAAGGTTTGCCAACAGGGCCTCTAACTAAACAACTAACTATCTCCAGCATAACAGTATCAGCTAATAATTGTTCAAATGACATGTTTGAAATCTTATCTACAACTGTACCAGAAAAATATGGTCAAAGTACTTCACAATGAAGAATGACATGCTTAGGAGATAAGTCAGAACCACATAGACAAGTTATCTGTTTACAAAATTTAGTCCTGAATGCATCCAATCTGAACCTGTAGATCATACTTCCCACAAGTATGTTATGAAAATGGCACACTCTGACACTTAATGAATGTCCACGTAAAGAATACTTTCGTTGGCTGTTGACACGGTTCCAAGAAGCTTTTTTCAGCAGAAGTATGCCCTCCTGAAGACTGAGTGGAAGGTTCAGAGGTGCTGTAACTTCAGAGTCCGTATTCATGGCAGCAGCTTTGGCTAACTGGTCAGTTTTCTGGTTGCCATGGATCCCACAAGGAAAGAAGGAAAGGAAATGTATAAGGTGACAAATTTCAATGATTAATTCCCCTCTTACCTTAGTATTAAATGCTTTTAATGCTTGCAAACCCGACTTGGAATAAATACAAAACAGCACGTTAAATATATTGATATGCAGATTTAATTTTTTTTTTTTTTTTTTTTTATAAATTAAGGCCATTAATATAGCTATAAGTTCTGCAGTAAAGATTGGAAAATCTTTGCCTAAATGATAAGATTTTTTCTTTCTTTAATGAAGGAACTACAAAAAGCAGATCCAGCATTCCCACAGTCGACTACCGAACCATCAGTAAAAACTTTAAAATAACCACTATAGGTTTCATCAATGTGAGCTCTAGCTATTGCAGCGACAGCGGGACTTTCTTCTTTTTTGATATTAGAATAATCAATATCAAACTCAGCCCTGTTTAATTCCCACTTTGGAATTGTAGAGAAAACTGGGCGAGATGCTACATTTCTAACATTCATTCCTGAAGATGCGAACAGATCAGAGGTGTAAGAACTGATTGTTGTTAGTGATTGTATGGATTTAGCCCTTTTAGGAAAATCTACATCCGATTTTAAATAAAGCTCTTTAATATTAGAATTCTGAATCGTCGAACTTCTTAAAATATACTTTAAACGAGGCAAGCTTAATTTGTTCTTGAAAAGGTAGGATATTTATTTCAGCATACAAGTTAATGGGTGTACAGGAACACCAATTGCCAACTTGAATGACTTACTGTCTACACTCTGCATTTTTCTTAGCAAATCATTTTTCTTAGCAAATATTTAGGAGCAGAGAAAAAAATTACTGTGCATAAGTTAATCTATATTGAGCAAGTGCTGTTGCTAAATGGATAAGAGATTACATATCTTGGCCCCAGTATTGCTTGCTCACCATTTTTAGCAAATTAAGACTTTTTCTAGCTTTGGTCAGGACATATTCAATGTGATTATTCCATGAAAGTTTTGTGGTGAGAAATACCCCTAGAAATGTTTGATTTTCTTATATTCTAACACAGAATCTCCTATTTTAAAGGAGGGCAGTGCCTGTGAATTGTAGTGTTGAAAAGCATCATATGGGATTTTTCAGGAGATAGCATTAATCCATTTTCTTTCATAAATGTATATATCTTATTTAACTCATTTTGATAAACCTTTCTAATATAGTTAAGATATCTTATTGGAGTATGCTTTTTCATGGTTACTGCCATCCATATGCATAGATCATCTGCATATTGAACCAATTCAATATTGTTGGACACTATATTGGGAGGATCATAATTATGTTAAGATATTAAAGAGTATAGGTGCCACCACTCACATATAATTAACCGCCATCAGATCAACCATTTGTATGCAGATGACTCTCAGATTCTAAGCAGCGACACTCCTGAAATCTGCCTTCTCTCTTTACAAATATGGCCAACTGCTTTCAAGATATCCAAAATTGGATGATACAGAACAAACTACAGCTAAATGCAGATAAAACGGAAACCATGCTTGTAGGGACCAAACACAAACTCTTCCATTTCAACAGCTTCAATAGAATTCGGCAATGCATCAGTCCCTCTATCCACTGCTGTGAAGTATCTAGGGGTCATTATTGACAACACACTCTCTATGCAAAAATTCATCACTCAGACCTGCCAGTCCTGCTACTATCAATTACGGCGCATTAGTGCAGTTCGAAAATACCTGTCCATGGATGCAACATCCAAACTTGTTGCGTCTCTCATTCTTTCACGTCTGGACTATTGCAACTCTCTCTTGGCTGGTCTGCCAGCATCATCAATCCAATCCCTTCAACGTATACAAAACTCTGCAGCTCGTCTAATCCTCAGAAAGAAAAAATCTGAGCATATTACCCCTCTCTTGCAATCTCTCCACTGGCTGCCTGTGCCACAGAGAGTAAACTATAAGATCAGTACCCTCTGTTACAAATGTCTCCACAAAACAGCACCCGCCTACCTCTGTGAATGTCTTCACTTGTACACTCCTTCTCGTTCTCTCCGCTCTGCTGCAGATACCTTGTCCTTATGAATACCTAGATTCAACCAATCCACCATCGGCCGTCGCTCTTTCTCAATTTCTGGTCCATTGATGTGGAATGATCTCCCTCTCTCTCTCTCCGCCAAAAGCCTTCTTATGACACTTTTAAATCCAGTCTCAAGATATATTTATTTCAAACCTAAGATTTTCCTCTCCTGCCTCATCTCATAGTTTTTCCCTGCCTTCAACAGCCAAGATCTATTGCCCTGCCAGTGTGTGTGACCTCTGTGTGTGCGCGCGCGAGCGCGCGCGCGTGTGTGTGTGTGTGTGCGTGTGCGCACATTTGGACTTGATGGAACTATTACTTGTCACTGGTTGTATGACTGTGTAATAATGAGTTGAGTGCAAGCGCTTTGATTTGTCTCTGCAAGATATAGCGCTATATAAATTCCATTTATTTATTATTATTATTATTATTATTCTACTGATCCTTGGGGGATCCCCATATCTATAAATCTTGGATTGGAATATGCATTTCGAAGTTTTGTTTGAATATATCTATTACTCAAAAACGTTTTAAAATAGTTGTACATGCATCCAGACAGACCAATCTGTTTAAGCTTGTGAAACAATCGTACATGCCATACCTGATCATAGGCTTTCCTGATGTCAAAGAAAGTAGCAAGTACATTTTTTCTTCTGGCAAATTGATGTTTTACGTGAGTGGTAAGTTTAATAAGGTGATCTATTGTTGATTTACTTTTTCTAGAACCTGCTTGGGCTACTGGAATGATCTTCCTTTTTCACAGTAATGAATAAGCCTGTTCAATATTATTTTTTCCATCAACTTTCCCACATGGGAGGTCAGTGAAATAGGCCTATACATGTTTACCTTGTTTACAGATAGGTACAATTACAGACTGCTTCCATAAGGATGGCATTGCTCCCTCTGACCAACATTTTTGGAAATATTTATGAAGAAATATAATAAAATTATCAGGCAGGTGTTTTATTATTTCATTGGAAATAGCATCAAGACACACTGACGATTTCTTGGAGCTAAGAGTAGAAATGGCATCCTTTACTTCTTGAAAAGTAATGGAAGCATTTGTGTAATGTTCTTTATCTTCTGGAGGATCTTTGTATTTTTCTAGGCAAGATTCTTTTTCCCTATGAATTCTGTCTTCTTCAGATAACCCTTCTGAACAACACGTCTCAGAAAACATTTCTACAAAAGCTTCAGCATTTTCAAGTAGGATTGGGATTTCGTTGTCTAATTTGATAGGACTTGGATAGATTTGCTCCCTCTTTCATCTCTTTCAGTTTTTCCAAACTTTTTGCTGATCTTTTGAGCTTAATAACTTAGGCTGTATGACTTGCTATGTGCGAAAAATTGTAAAGCATCTGCTTCTGGGTTGTCAACAAGTCCAGGAAATTAGGCATAAGCATTTTAATACAGGCTCCCAACAGATCCTTTTCTGTGATGTTTCATTGGACAACGTGTTCAACGTTCTGAGAGAATTGAGCATTTCCAGCTAATACCGAGTACGATGCCATAGTTGGTCACTACAAACAAGGTTGATTTTAAGGAGTGTGGCTTTGGCTTTTATCTCATTTTACAAGTCGTCTCTGTGGTTCTCCCACAACGAGGTGACCATCTTGGGTTGACCCTTGTGGTTGGCAAGGGCGTGGATACGATAAACGGCAGTAGAGTTCGTTTTAAACCCTGTTTTAATCTGCATATAATTGCCAAGTTTTAATCTGAGGTCTAAAAATCTTACCAGGTGACAGGCCCGATATGGCCTCTATTCGTTTTGAATAACTTAACCCTGGCAATAAGTTTTACATGGAAACTCTGTCATAAGAATGGTAACAGTTCCTTAACCAAAAACAAAATTGCTACTAGTCAAATTTTACGACTCATATAAGTAAAGATGGCATAGTTGGTTACTAAGAACAAGGTTTTAAGGAATCTGATTTTGGCTTTATCTCATTTTGGGGGGCGATTATGTGGTTCTTCGACGAAGTGATGACCGTCCTGGGTTGACCCTTTGTCAGAAACTGGTTTGTTCATATAAAATAATATGTAATGTCAGAAAGTACAAGATCTCCCTTTTCAATCTCCTTTCACTCAAATCAAAAGGCTTGAACTCAGAAAAACAAGGGTAATGAATTACCGTATTAACGAATTAAACATAAAGACAATATCTGAGCAACTTACGCAGCCACACAAGCATAGCAATTCACCACAGCAGGCAACACAATGAGGACGATGATTTTAACCAAGTCCAGGCGACGACAAGGATCGGGTGACACAACCACGAAACGAAGGTGAAGGCACCCACCACACCCACCCACAACTAGACCATCGCTGTCACGGCTGCGGCAAGACCCCGCTCCTGAAGATTGACCCGGGAGGGGAAGGGGTGAAGATGTGCAGAGAGTGGAGGTGGAGGCATAACAAAGCCTCACATCACTAAGCAGTGACCACACTCCCATCACCATCCCCTGACGAAGAGCGACGTCACGGGACTGTGGCGAAGAACACCGTAATCCATGGCAAACACCGATTCTCAGTCGACGTGGTCAACCTCCATACACTACAAAGCCTTAAAATCAGGTGCAGCGCTGCAGGCAGGCCAAAAATGAAAACCAACCAGTCCACCTCCTCTATGTTAAAAAAAAAAATCAAACTCCCACTACTGACGCCTTTTTTGAATGATGGAAAATTAGATTCACAGCGGGAACATTTCCTTTTATTCATGTTGTTCACAGCCTCACCGGCCATATCAGAAAAGTTACCTTATGTCAGTTTCAGCAATTCAGACAACATATCCAGTTTAAAATCAACACCATTTAATCCCTTAAAATATCTAACGCCATCGAAATAGTACATAGAATGTTAAAACACGATCAGTATATAACAACATTGCGTCTGTGATACCCTTGTGATTAGCCGGGGAATTTTAGAGGTGAGAGCCCTGATATGGCCTCTGTGGTCGGCAGGGCTATAAACAACAAGATTGGATTGGTTGGCCAGGGTTTTGATACAAGGAACGACAGTAGATTTGGTTTTAAACCCTTTTTGTATATTAAAAAAATCTGTATAAAGTTGCACAAGCCTAATCTGAGATTTAAAGAATTGACGAGGTGGGTCCCCTGTTATGACCTCTGTGGTTGGTGGGGCTATAAACAAGAAGACTGGATTGAATTGGAATTAAAAAGAATTACTGTTTAAAGTTTTCCTTGTTATCACATTTTTGAATCTGTTAATTGCGGAGATTTTATGGGCAGGGAGCTCGAAAGGCTAGCAACTCTAATATTGATATTGATAAAAGTATTTACGTTTGTTATAATTAAACATTTCAATGACCATGGAGTTGTTTCATGTGGCACATCTTCATGATTATAGTTTCAAAAACCTAAGTCTTTCTTGTCAGCTACATTTTCTTTCACTTCTTGGTTTCTTTAGCTGCTCTTTTTTGAACTCTCAACCGCTGCGTGCTGTTTCTCTAACTATAGCACCGAAAAACAAGTGGCCTTCCTGTGGCCTCTGTAAAGGCCTGGGTTACAAACAGTCGGGTTGGATTGGCTTCACATGTCCTGCAAATGCATTTCAGAAATGTTCATCCTTTCTCGACAGATGCAGAGTTACTTGTGTAGAATATTGTGCATTACTGTTTTAGTGACACAACCATGAAAACTTTTACTATTTTCATTCATAATTATTATCTTTAGGTATTTATGCTTTTGATATTCGTAGAATATTGTGCATTACTGTTTTAGTGACACAACCATGAAAACTTTACTATTCTTATTTATAATTATTATCTTTATGTGTTATAAGGCCTTTAATGTTCGTGATTTAACTGTTTTGATTGCCTAACACGCCAACTGGGTAATTTTTCATCTTGGTTCAATTAGCACACACACCCTGTGGGGAGGCCGGGCCCCTTTATATAATTTTTTTTGTCTCGTTTTATGTGTGATTGATGTGGCTTCTCCCACAACGCGGTGACAGTCTTGGGTTGACCCTTATGGTTTGGCCAGGGTGTTGATACAAGGACCACCAGTAGAGTTGGTTTTATACCCTGTTTTAATCTGTACGTGGTTGCACAGTTTTAATCTGTGATTAAAAGTTTTATAAGGTGACAGCTCTGATATGGCCTATATGGTCTGCTGGGCTATAAACAAGATTGGATTGGATTGGGTTGCAGTTTGCACATGGCTGCATAGTTTTCAACTTGAGATATTTATTATACTTACTTACTTAGGCCCATCACTCCCCCTGGAGCATAGGCCGCCGACAACAGTCCGCCAGAGTCCTCTGTCCTGGGCTATTCTCTCCAGCTGTCTCTAGGTATATCCCATCTTCCTGGTTTCTGCCTCAAGGTCGCGTCGCCAGGTGTTTCTTGGCCTTCCTCTTTTTCGTTTTCCCTGGGGGTTCCATGATAGTGCCTGCCTTGTAATGTTGCTGGCTGGCTTTCTCAGGGTGTGCCCGATCCATCCCCATCTCCTGCTCCGGATTTCATTCTCGGCTGGCAGCTGGTTGGTACGTTGCCACAGGTCTGCGTTGCTGATGGTGTCGGGCCATTGGATCTGGAGGATTCGTCTCAGGCAGGACTAAATAATAGGGGCTACATTACCAATCTTGGCGTTTCAATGTGTACCTACCTGCACGTGTAATAGTAAACTAACATCAAATGCTTTAATTCCTAATGAGGCGATGTCTCTGATGTGTCTATGTGTTCACCGTGGCACTAAATGTTATGATTGATTGGTAAAATCAAAGACGCTATCAGTTTTGGTGGGGGCATTTGAAGTGTAGCCTTTTCTTTAACCATTTACTCTTAGCAATATCTCCTAGCAAACTATAAATTTTACGAGTACAAGTAGCCTCAGATTTACAGTTTAAGAAGTGACAGCCCCGATATGGTCTCTGTGATGGGCGGGGCTAGCTATAAACAGCAAGATTAGTTTGGATTGAAACATCAGGTATTTACAAGTTTTGTTAATATTCAGGGATGCTCATGGGCTATATGTATGTGTGCATGCGAGCTTGTTTACGTGTGCGTGCAGAGTTGAAGCAGGCCTTCTCCATGTTCGAGAAAGCTGGCAAAGGCCGCATCCAGACCCGTGACCTGGGAGAACTGCTGCGATGTCTGGGCTGGAATCCCTCTGAACAGGACTTGGAAGAGGCCCGACATGAACTGGAGGTGCCAGGACCTTCTGGTGAGTTTCGTTGTGTGTGTGTGTGTGTGTGTGAGACAAGTCAGATTTTTAAAAAATACAAAACCCATGTTCAAATTGAAACGAAATGCAAGAATAAAGGGTTTCCCTTTTCATGTTATCTTAGATTGATTTGATAAACTGAGTGTTCCAATATTGATACAAGGAACAACAGTATAGTTGATTTTTCTTGTTTACCCTGTTTTAATCTGCATACAGTTGCAGTTTTAATCTGCTTTTTAAAATTTTTACGAGGTGACATCCCCGATATGGCCTCTAGTCAGCGGGGCTATAAACAAGATTGGATTGGGTTTTCCAGTATTATTTGGTTGTAAATATTGGTTATCTCAGTGATAAATTTCAGTAACTAAAATGTTGGGGGAGGGGGGGTGTTCCTAAATATTCTTTTTACTTAAAGAGAACTAAAACGACAAATATCTATTGTAAAACGGAATCATTTCTTATCATTTAATGTCTGGTTTTGGGGGAGGGGGCGGGGGGGAGTCGTTTCTTGGAAAGAGCTCCGAAATTTCCTAATAGTGAGATTTTCCATATTCAGCGTGGGGTGTTTCGGGTTGTTTTGTTTTTTTAAGCCACCATTAAGATAGCAGCATTCCCACTTAAGAGATGTCTGTATATGAATGATCAGCTGTGGCAGCAATTTTTTTTCCAGTTGATGAAATATAAGCCTATTTCAGTTTGCTTTTGTATTTAGTTCTAACCTTCGTTGTTAGGTGGGGGAAGGGGGGTGGTCTGCACCAAGCTTTTGTAACAATATATTATCCGTAATCTGTGTTTCCCTGGTAAATTTGCATGAAAAACATACTTCTGAGTTTGGAATAACCAGTATTTGCAGGTATCAATATACAGATTTTATTATCCTTCTATGTCCTGTCAGAAGAAGTGTGCAAACAGGTGTAGGTGGGTGTTCTGTGCGTCCCTTTTGTCCGCCTTAGTGAGAACATAACTTGTGTTAGCTGTTTGATTAATGGGAAGCAACTTGTCTCTTTTCCCCCCATGATTTTCTCATTTACCTCCCTGTGTGTGTGTGTGGTAAAGTCAAGTCAATTTTTTTTTTCCAGATGGTACATTGAGTGTGTGTGTGTGTGTGTGTTTCTGTACCCCCCTCCCATGAATTTCTCATTTACCTCCCTGGTCTGTGGGTGTGTAAGGGAAAGAGATAGGGAGGGCGGAATTAGGATTGTGCAGACTTACGTTACTTTGGTTTCTTAAAGATCCAGAGTAAGTACGGGTTGGTTTTAAGCATACGCTAACGTGTCTGAATGGGTTTAGACCCTCACAGCCTTTTAGAAGGTGCAATAAAATTCATGTTTATATACTTACAAAACACAGCTTCGCTTTTTTCTTGCTGTTTTTTTTTTTTTTTTAGACCGAGGCCTGTGTCTGCACAAAATGGTTGTAAGTTTTTTTTAATGGTTTGTTGGTTGAGTAGAAGTTGTACTTTGCCTGCCTTCTCTCTTGCAATAACTGTAGCAGATATTACATTGCATATGGGGGAATGTGTTCATAGGGCGAGGGACTATTTCATTTGCGGATGTGGAGGCCTACGTTGCACGAAGGGGCGGGATCTATTACGGCAACAACGCGGAAGAAGACATTCTGGTGGCTTTTCAGGTTTTGGACAAGTAAGTCAGTCTCTCTCTCTCTCTCTCTCTCTCTCTCTCTCTCTCTCTCTCTCTCTCTCTCTCTCATCTCTCTCTCTCTTCTCTCTCTCTCATCACACACACCATACACACACACACATCTCTCTCTTCTCTCTCTCCTCTCTCTCTCTCTCTCTCTCTCTCTCTCTCTCTCTCTCTCTCTCTCCCATCACCACACACACACACACACACACACACACACACCTATCTATCTATCTCTGAACCAGATAATGTCGCAGACTTGAATGATATAACCAAAGTCGAAATTCAGTGCAAACGATGACGGGGAACAGTGTTGCTCAGCACAATCCAGTATATACATACATGTATATGTATTAATTGTGTGTGTGGTGTGTGTGAGAGGGAGAGAGAGAGAGACAATGACAAATTCTTTTATTTCGAGGATAATGAATAAGTACTCATGTGCTTTTTTACATCCAGTCCCCGCCCGTAAGGATACATCTTAATAATAACCTAATACTTATACTCACACGCAGTAGAAACAAGGGGAAATAACCCTTTTCAAAACAACCCCCCCCCAAAAAAAAAAAAAAATAAATAAAAGAAAGCCCTAAAGACAACCCACTCCCACCCCACCCCTCCAAAAAAACCAACCCCAACCAAAACAAACAAAAGGAAAAAAAAACCCACACCTACAAAAATTGAAAAGCAAACAACAACAACAACAAGAATAACAAAACCAAGAAAATAACAACCAAACTTAATCAGTCATAAACATAAACATCTACACATTGTCAAATGGTACACATACTTGTTACATATAACAATAAGATATTGAAATAGGGCATTCATTAAAACTTAGGTACAACCGACAAGCCCAATAAAGTATTGAAAATATAAACTGTGAATCCTTTATCAGGATACACCATAACTATAAGCAAAATGATGTGTGTGTGTGAGAGAGAGAGAGAGAGAGAGAAGCTGTGAAGGAAAACGGGTGCATCATTTTCAAACTGATGGGGAAGGAAATAATTACCTGGACTTGTTTTCCTATACTACTACTTGCTCAAAAGCACGCACGCACACACAACACACACACACACACACACACACACACACACACACACACACACACACACACACACACACACTGCACTGCTCTGCGCTGTGAACGTTTCAGAAGCGGGAACGGTAAGATAGAGGTGGAGGAATTCCGTCACTTCATGACCACCATGGGGGAGAGGATGACGCAGGAAGAGGTGGAGGACCTGCTCAAGTCCGCCATCCGCGAAGGGCACGACTTCATCGAGTATAAAGGTAAGTCCCTGACCCATTGTCCAACTTCGTTACTTTCAGAACCCTGTACCCTGACGTGACTTTATTGAAGTATGACGGCGAGTCAGTACAGCTATGAAATGTGTGCGGTGCCAGTGTACCGTGACGTGACTTTATTGAAGTATGACGGCAAGTCAGTACAGTTATGAAATGTGTTCGGTGCCAGTGTACCCTGACGTGACTTTATTGAAGTATGACGGCAAGTCAGTACAGTTATGAAACGTGTTCGGTGCCAGTGTACCCTGACGTGACCCTATTGAAGTATGACGGCAAGTCAGTACAGTTATGAAATGTATTCGGTGCCAGTGTACCCTGACGTGACTTTATTGAAGTATGACGGCAAGTCAGAAAAGTTATGAAATGTATTCGGTGCCAGTGTACCCTGACGTGACTTTATTGAAGTATGACGGCAAGTCAGTACAGTTATGAAACGTGTTCGGTGCCAGTGTACCCTGTCGTGACTTTATTGACTATGACTCTAAGTTATGATAGTGGTGTTATTTTTGTCACTGTACCCGTGACGTGACTTTATTGAAGTATGACGGCAAGTCAGTACAGTTATGAAACGTGTTCGGTGCCAGTGTACCCTGACGTGACTATTGACTATGACTCTAAGTTATGATAGTGGTGTTATTTTTGTCACTGTACCGTGACGTGACTTTATTGAATATGACTCTAAGTTATGATAATGGTGTTATTTTTGTCACTATACCGAGACGTGACTTTATTGAATATGACTCTAAGTTATGATAATGGTGTTATTTTGTCACTGTACCGTGACGTGACCCTATTGAAATATGACGGCAAGTCAGTAACGTTATGAAATGTGTTCGGTGCCAGTGTACCCTGACGTGACTTTATTGAATATGACTCCTAAGTTATGATAATGGTGTTATTTTTGTCACTGTACCGTGACGTGACTTTATTGAATATGACTTGTAAGTCAATAAGTTATGTGGTGCTATTTTGTCACTGTACCCTGACGTGACTTTATTGAATATGGCTCTAAGTTATGATGTGATGTTATTTTGTCACTATACCGAGACGTGACTTTATTGAATATGACTCTTAAGTCACTAAGTTATGATGTGATGCTATTTTGTCACTGTACCCTGACGTGACTTTATTGAATATGACTCTAAGTCACTGAGTTATGATATTGATGTTATTTTGTCACTGTACTGTAACGTGACTTTATTGAAGTATGACGTCAAGTCAGTAAAGTTATGAAATGTGTTTGGTGCCAGTGTACCCTGACGTGACTTTATTGAATATGACTCTTAAGTCACTAAGTTATGATAATGATGTTATTTTGTCACTACCGTGACGTGACTATTGAGTATGACGGCAAGTCAGTAAAGTTATGAAATGTGTTCGGTGCCAGTGTACCCTGACGTGACTTTATTGAATATGACTTGTAAGTCACTGAGTTATGATAATTATGTTATTTTGTCATTGTACCATGATGTGACCTTATTGAATATGACTCTAAGGCACTAAGTTATGATGTGATTTTTTTTTTGTCACTATACTGAGACGTGACTTTATTGAATATGACTCAAGTCACTGAGTTATGGTATGATGTTATTTTGTCACTATACAGTGACGTTACTGTGTTAAGTATGGAGGTGAGTCACCGAGTTGTAACTATTTAAAAATAAATTATGTCGTTGTGGCTTTACATGACTATTGAGAGTGAAGGCGAGTCGTTAAGTTGTGATATGATTTTATAGTGTTGCTGTACTGTGATATCATTGAGTGTAAGGGCCAAGTCATTGACCTGTGACGTGACTTCATTGAGTGTAAAGGATAAGTCACTAACCTGACTTCATTGAGTATAAAGAATAAGTCATTTGATATGATTTCATGCAACATAGAGATTTTTGTACGCTTTTTATGACGTCATGGGCTTAGTGTGCCGAAATCGAATGATAACTGAGGACACAGGTTCGAGTTTCTAGGTAAGGGTTCATTTATTGGTAATTATTCCCTGGAGTTGGTGCTGATTCCACTCCAAAGGTCCTTTAACTAGGAGTGTAAGGGCTTTGGAGATGATGTCTAGAAACATGACACCAGTGTGCTTGCTCGCTTGTTGGTTATCTTTTATTTTAAAGATATATTTTTATGTCGCTGTTCTTACCAGCCACAAATTAATGGCCTACACTTCCGAAAGGCAGAACAGGTTTTGAGATGTGCGCAAGATGATCTGCGTGCGTTTGCACACAGGTTCTGGGTTTAAAGTATCATCCAGACTTGCGAGGGAGTGGAGTCAGTACTGAAGGGAAAAAACCCCATATATATATATATATATATGTATGTATGTATAGATAGATAGATAGATAGATAGATAGATAGATAGATAGAGGTAGAAGATAGAGGTAGAAAGATAGATAGATAGATGTAGAAAGATAGATAGATAGATAGAACCATGGGTCTGCTAGAACTGCTAAGTACAAATCTGCACAGGACACTAGATCATAAGAAAAACGAGTGCCTTGTCAATGTGGAAACGTGTGCACAACAGCAGTGGCACATGAGTCATCTAAAAAGCTATTTCGTTTCTGTGTCATCAGATCTAATGCGCGCCATGCAACAGCATCCCACATGACCTTTGACCTGCTCCAGCTTAGGTCACGACATTGCCTCGGTCTCCATGGCGACCGCTGGTCACGGGTCGGGGTCATGGCAACCTCTGACCTCTGACCCGCAGGAGACAACAACGAGCTTCACGGTTGCTTTCACGGGCGGTTTCTGCAACGAAGACGTAGATCTGGACCTTCACCTTGCCTTCCCTCCATGCCCTCCACTCCCCCCCCCCCCCCCCTCCTCCTCCCTCTTTCAGCAAGTCCCTCAGGCGCCAATGCCATCACACGTACGCACGAGCACGCCACGTGACTACCGATCCCTGCACTGATTGGGCAGCATGTGTCCCGGCACATTCCATTCCCCTCTGGATGGGGGGGATGTTCTGGTAGGACGGTAGAGCAGTAGTTGGACTCTGCCCCGTTTTGGGGATTTGCTTTCTTACCTATTTTGGGGTTGTTGGTTGGTTGTTTGTTTTTTTGTGTGTGTTGGTTCCCTTTTTAACTTTCTTGTTTTGGGTCTGATTCTTCGGTCTAAATCTGGCTGAAGACTCGGACATGTTTTGGAGCTTCTTCTCTTCTGCTTGGTTGAGTTAAATTCGAGTGATGTGTTGGTTTTTGTTGGGTTTTTTTACAGCAGTGCTTTTTTTCCTGGCAAAAGTACGCAACTCAAATCTGAACGATTGCTGTGGTTTTAAAAAAAATTTTTTTTTTTTTTTAAAATCTTGGCATAGATTTTTTCCTTTCAGAAATTTTTGGGGGAAGAGGGGTTTTGGCCTGGATCATTTGTACAGAATCGATTCAAGACTTGCTCATAAATTGCTGAGTAAAGGGGAATACTGTATTTTTTCTGTCCGAAAAGGAAGTACGTCTTACACAAAGTCAGTTTGATTGGTTGAAATGGGTATGCGTTCTTTTTAGATATTTTTAACATTAACAGACAGAAATATGGATGTGTCTGATTGTCTTTTACAAACATTGATCGTTTACACACAACACACAACACACACACACACACACACACACACACACATACACATACACATATATATATATATATATATATATATATATATATATATATATATATATAAAACACACACACACACACACACACACACACTATAAACCGAGGTCCCGTATTCGAACGCACGCAGAACATCTTGCGCACACGTTAAATCCTGTTCCTCTGTTCGTAAGAGTAGGCCATTGTGTGCCGGTGGGAACGGATGACAGAATTTACAAAACCGCATACACACGGGGACTGGATGTAAAAAAATATAAGTGCTTATTCCATTATCCTCGATATAAAAGAAAGATTTTTTTTTTTAATAAGAAAATACACACACAGACTACACTACACTACACTACACTACACTACACTACACTACACTACACTACACTACACTTGCAGACAGGAATGTGGATGTGTTTTGATTGATCGTTACGAAGTTTGATAGAATAATACGCAGGAAAACGTTCTGCAACAATCGCTACCTTTTCCTAGGGATTGGTGACTTGAATTTGCACACAGGAAGATGGCTGTGTCTTGATCGTTTATTACAGTGGTTGATTAAAAAAAAAAATACACCGGAATTTTTTCTGTAGAATTTGTTAAACAGTCTTCCTAAAGCTTTTTTTTAAAAATTGCTTTTGTACACAGGAACTAACAGTTTTTAACATATGCATGCTTGAGCACACTCACCTATGGGTGTATGACTTTACACTTAACATACACGCACTAAAACGCACATGCTGCTTGCGTGCGTACACGTACACACACACACACACACACACCACACACACACACACACACACACACACAATATGCGCGCACCCACGCGTATACACAAACTTTAATGTTGTACAAAAACTTTTTTTTTACAGTTTTCAGCACATTTTCGCCAGCTTTGTTTTTATCTAGAATGTAGTGGCTTTGCGACAGAGTTGTTTGAAACCAAATGAACTTCGTATACACAGTAAAATAAAATAAAAAAATTTTTAAGATTGTATAGACAAGAAAACGTCCACAAACATACAGTAATCCTGTTCAGCAATTGTACAAACTACACCAACCTATAAAGACTTTGTTTACTTTATTGAACGATTTTCCCCCAGACTTCCCTTACATCACCGAAGTTCTACGTCGATACCCAACTACAACTACTCCTGCAGGACAAAGTGCTGCCTGGCTGCCTGAGCCAAGGATCACACTGGAATAAAACAGGTCTTTCACTCAAAAAGACATTTCTTGCACGGTACTACTCAGCTTGGTCACTGTAGAATCAAGTGCTCAACTCTCAAAGTTGCTCACTGCCGTAGGGATGGAGTACAAGCCTTATAATCGCTATAGTGCAGAGGAAAAGAATTCCCTTTGGGGACGATGAAATTCAGTACCACCCGCTATTTGTGGATCTAGCTGCAGACTCCAACTGCACATAACAACAGGAATAATGATTCTTGTTTCGGAGCATGAGTGGCTATGCAATGACTTCGATCTAGTCTTAGTGGAATCAGGTGGATCGACCTACGTCTGACTCCTGTAGGTCATGAAGTTTAGGACCAATTCAGTTTTCCTTAAAGGGGGGATTTGAGGTCTGTTTCTTTGAAATCCAGCTCGTACAGGTCTGTTTGCTCATGCAAATTCAGGATGTGAGACAAACGTGATCAACCGCTTCGAGTCTAGATGTCGCTTGACTTTGATGCGCATGCATGAGCATGATGAATTCTCTCTCTCTCTCTCTCTCTCTTCTCTCTCTCTCTCTCTCTCTCTCTCTCTCTCTCTCTCTCTCTCTCTCTCTCTCTCTCTCTCCCCCCCTCTCTCTCTCTCTCTCCCCCTCTCTCTCCCCCCCTCTCTCTCTCTCTCTCTCTCTCTCTCCTCTCTCTCTCTCTCTCTCTCTCTCTCTCTCTCTCTCTCTCTCTCTGTCTGTGATTGAGATATGGGCAGTCATCAGAGGGTCATGCACAGATTCTGAAGCATCAGTACTTCGCCACGCCGATCTGGAAGCCGTGTACTGTGGCTTAAGACCAATGAACATAATTAAAGCCGTTCAGCTAGCTCGCTTTCTCTGTCTCTCTCTCTCTCTCTCTCTCTCTCTCTCTCTCTCTCTCTCTCTCTCTCTCTCTCTCTCTCTCTCTCATGGAAGATATGGGGATGAATCAATTCAGTAAAGACAAAGATAATAAATATATTGCTCTACTCTTCGAGCTTCGTAGGAAACTTTATGAGAAAAGTCAGTACTGGGCTACTGTTTGCCATACAGCATTGCTGTGTTTGTGGCCTCCCGTTTAGGCCACAGACTATAACACCAAAGTTTGCAGCCCACCAGGTCTCTTTTGCCCACAAGAGTCTCTCGTCCTCCACAGTGTCAGTGGCGAAAATAGTGAATTCACACACTGGTGCAAATCCACAAAGTCTTGCACCAGTGTGTGAATACTTGCAATCTGCAGATGTGCCCCTTTTGAGCGCTTTTTATGTTCTTGTCTTTTTGGATATCTTGAGAATGGTTTTTCCCATTGTTTGATGGAATGGTTTTTTGGGGAGGGTAATTGCACAATATTGGCTGTCTGGTTCCTGAAGAGGAGCCCTTTGAAGACTGAAGGCGCATACACACTTAAAGAATATAGTAGTCATTCTCTCATTTTCAGTTTTATTTCCGGAAATGCTGCCTCGGTTCTTCTTTTTTCACAGTCCATATTGCAGAGTTGGAGAAAGCGTGGCTGATTTTCTTAAGTAATCGGGAAGAGAAGCAAGTATGCAGCTTAATGCTTTCATCTTTCTTAGAATAATTTGTCAAAAACTCAACCGCGTGTATGTATTTCCGTTTTATGTCAAATGACGCTCAAGGAACTGGCATCTTAGGTATCAAAAATTAAACCGTAAATTTAAGTTAAAAATCTGATGCGTAATTAGATGATTATTTTTAGGGGGGAAGGGGGGAGGAGAAAGGATTGTCCTATATGCTTCTCAAATACTTGATAAGTATGGTATTGCAAATCTACTGAAATCCACATCACATTTTCGAAGTATAAGACTTGCTTCAAGTAAGACCAACAAAGGAATATTATTTCGTTTAAGGTTCAAAAGACATGTTTGAGCTTTGCGATCTGTGAGGCTATAAACCATCATGATGATACAGCGCTGTCGTTTATTCTAGACTTCTCAGGGTCGACTGTGGAAGAAGAAACACAGAAAGTGAATTTGGGGAGGGGAAGACGACAAGGGGTTTTTTCCCCTTCTTGGAGACAAGGCTTTGATGCAATGCTGTGTTTGTGTGGATGTTTTTTAAAGGTGAAAGATTGAGTGTGAACGGTTATTAGATCATCTGAAAAATACAAAATTGTGTCACACAAAAAATTGAAGCAGGCAGTAAGAATAAAATCTACATTGCTTTGGATTTTGAAATGGTAAAGTGAATTAAAACATTCAAAAATGTATTATTCAATCATCCGTCGACATGCAAAAAGCTGCTGTGTAACGCAGGATCTCTGTTACGTTACATAAAAAATAGATTACTCTGTGGTCGGCGGGGCTGTAAAGAACAAGACTGGATGGATTGGACTTTGGTAGTAAGCCCAACATTCTCCTACAAACCCAGTTTCCCAACACTACTTTTGAAGGATGGCCGTTTGCGCGCCTTAGCTTCAGTTCCCCAGTTCATCCAGCTGTCAATGGGTACCTGCCCTCTTTAGGGTCAGGGAAGGTAAAGCAGCGAGGGAGAGGAGATGGGTGTCGCCCTCAATATGCTGATCCCTTGAGAAGTTGAGGTTTCTGACGCTTCGCTCCCCTGCAACCTTATAGGACACCTTTGCCTTTTTTACTTTTGAAGGAATCAAAACAAACCCAAAAAAACTTGCATGGACACAGTGCATTGGAATCCAAGACAAGAAGGAGACCCTTGGCTTATAGTGCCGAGCACTACCCGTGTAGCAAGTCTGCTATTGAAAAAAAAAAAAGCAGGATTTACAATATTTGATTGCCATGAAAGTCTTGTAGACTTGACACAACAACAGCAGACATCAGTTAAAAACATCCGCGGACTCGAAACGATGTAAACTAAAATCCATGTACACTAAAACCCCTGTTCAGACCAACGTCTCGGGAAGGGAAGCTGAATGGCCATCAGTTTCTTTTCGCACTGTTTCATGCAGGGTGGCTTCCCCTCCACATTTTCAAGACTTCCATAACACTTGGAAAGAAAACCTGTTTGCAGGGGGCAAATTTTGTCTTTAACCCATCAACCCAGTCTTTTGAATATTTCCTGTCACAATGCTAGACTGACGTTGCAGATAATATGAATAGTACACTTGATAATACCACACGATCCTTCGGATGAGACTATAAACCGAGGCCCCGTGTGCGAACGCACGCAGAACATCTTGCGCACACGTTTAAATCCTGTTCCGCTTTTCGTAAGAGTAGGCCATTGTGTGCCGGTGGGAACTGATGACAAAATTTACAAAACCGCATACACACGGGGACTGGATGTAAAAAAGCATATAAGTGCTTATTCCATTATCCTCGATATAAAAGAATAAATTAAAAAAATAAACCACTCTGACGTTGCGGGTAATAATTATAAATATTACACTTGATAATACCACACTCTGACGTTGCGCATACTATAAATATTACACTTGATAATACCACACGCTGACGTTGCGCATACTATAAATATTACACTTGATAATACCACACGCTGACGTTGCGGATAATATAAATATTACACTTGATAATACCACACTCTGACGTTGCGCATACTATAAATATTACACTTGATAATACCAAACTCTGACGTTGCGCATACTATAAATATTACACTTGACAATACCACACTCTGACGTTGCGCATACTATAGATATTACACTTGATAATACCACACTCTGACGTTGCGGATACTATAAATATTACACTTGATAATACCACACTCTGACGTTGCGGATAATAGAGATATTACACATGATAATACCACACTCTGAGGTTGCGATGATATGAATATTACACTTGATGATAACACACTCTGACGTTGCGGATAATATAGATATTACACTTGACGATACCGACACTCGCTGACCACATATATCGACACTCACGAGTTATGGCGATCCATTCACCAATTGTCATCTTCTTCTTCTTCTTCATCTTCTTGGATATTCTCTCTTCTTCTTCTCTTCTCGCTGACCACATATATCGACACTCACGAGTTATGGCGATCCATTCACCAGTTGTCATCTTCTTCTTCTTCTTCTTCTCTTTCTTCTCTTCTTCTTCTCTTCTTCTTCTTCTTCTTCTTCTTCTTCTTCTTCTTCTTCTTCTTCTTCTCCTCCTCCTCCTCCTCCTCCTTTTACTCCGTTGGGGATGATTTGGGGATCCACACAGAAAAATTCTTGTTCACCAAATTCCTCCACTTTATGTTGGTTTTGTGCCGAAGCCTGCAACTGCTGCAATAAAACGTCCTTCAGCAATACGGATCCTTCGAACGCTCAGACAGCAGTTATTGGTGTCTGTCATATCAGCGAAAATGCGTTGCGCTGCAGTTAAGCACCTGTCAAATCGGGGCCCAGCGCATCCTACTTCGGCATGGGAGAGAATTGTTATCTTTGAGGTCTCTCGAACAAATGCAGGAGAACGGACTAAGAAGGCAGAAAATAAATTAGAAGGATGCGACAGGGAAAACAGGAGGCAGAAACAAAGAGAGGGATAGAAAAGATGGCATTCCTAACGCAGAATTTCCGGAAGGTGGGGATGCTATTGATACTGACAGGCCTCCGGCATCCCCACGGGGAAGATAGGGATCCAATATCCAGTGCTCTCGTGCGGATCCACAAGATAGGGGAAGATTAAATTCAGAAAGTAGTTATCTACATTTGATGATGCAAGCCTACCACTTGATGATCACAATCACTTCAAAACGAAGAAGGCAGCGATGATCCTATAGGAGAAGATTAAATTCAGAAAGCAGTTACCAACATTTGATGATGCAAGCCTACCACTTGATGATCACAATCACTTCAATACGAAGAAGGCAGCGATGATCCTAAAGCACGTTGTAAAGATTCACTACACTTGTTGGTGGAGATTGATTTGCTCCTCAACGCCGATAGCACTGTATGATCACAAGCTCCTCCATGGTTGTGGTACCACTTTTGCACATAACAACACTAATATGCAACCATACGTTAGATTCACTTTGACATTTTGTCCATTTTTTATGTTGGCATCTATCAGGCAACCACCGTGCCAGTAAGACGTACTAGACTTTACTTCTTCCAGCAGTTCTGCTACTTACAAAATTGTGAAATGGCACAGTAGTTCTCTTGCGTTATAGCATCAGTTACTTAATCTAATAAAACGCACAGTAAATGAACGGTACTGAATATCATTTTGGACTGGTTAATCCAAGACATGAAAAGCCAAGACACAGTTTATTGTGAAATGGATTAATGAAGATCATAAATTCGATGTGAGCTTCGGGTGGGAGTAAATTGATAGTAATTTTTTGTATTACTGCGCGTTCTTACCGTCCTCCTTGGTTCATAATTCAGTCTTTGCAAGCTGAACGGATTTTGTATGTATATAGTACATGGTATGTTTTGGTGCACTTGGTAAGTACATGAGTGAAAGGTAATACACTAAATTTCTCTCTTTTTTGTCTTTTCCTTTTTTTTCCACATAGTTTTACCCTTCGGTGGCCGATATGTTATGGACATTTTTGCACTACATGGAAAATGTAACTTTTATTCTGGGACAAAATCCAGTGTCCTTATTTATCCACAACGATTGTTATTTTGACTATAAATCGATTGATTTTTTAAGAATTGAGTTTTCGAAATTGCTTACATACCAACTGCAGTTCATGGTTTTAAAAAATCAAATTGTTTTAATGCTGATTGTGGATAAATAAAATTTGATTAAAACACAAAATATTGATATTGTTTATGTAAAAAAAAAAGTACTTTGAAAAGAATCGATTTGGACTTGGTGTTATTTGTACGTAAAAACTACTCTATGTAGGACAACTTTGCTTCCGTATTCAACTCTTGATAACTATCCATTTTTCGGATCTGTTCAGAGTTCCTCGTGATTTTGGCCAAAATAATCTGATAACTTTTCTGTTGTTGTTTTTTTTTTTTAATCCTCGGCAAATTTTTCATTTTTTAGGATGTATAACTGTACCCCATAAGTGTGACCTGCATTGCATTACCTGGGTAATGAAAACTGTCCTAATTATGGTTTGCTGGCCAATTTTTGTTGTTTTATCATTTACTCAACAATAGATCTGTTCATTGGCTTTTATTCGTTGATTTTGGAAGCAGGAGCTTACTGTTCAATTTTTCTACTGTACTACATAGGTGAGAATAACCTGTAGAAGTAATTAATTGTATGAAACCGTATTCTGCTGACTCTGTGAATTTGCCCTAATTCTATTTCTATGGTCGTGTGACGGTCAGTTTGAGGATTTAAAGATATTTTGTACAGGTCATTGGGTGGGGGGGGGGGGGGGGGGGGGGGGTTTGAGGTGCGTTCATTCAAGTTACTGTTTCGTTTTTGCTTTGTGGTTTCTCTTGTTGTGAAGGTAGTGGGAGGGGGGGGGGAGTTCAGTGTGTGAGTTTCCTCCCTTATGGGGAGGGGAAAAGTATGTGTGTGTGTGGGGGGGGGGGGGGGGGTCTTTTTGCTGTTTTCAGTGGGTTTGGGGTTGTTTTTTTTTAGTTTGTGTTTTGGTGTGTCTTTTGTTTTGTTTGGGGGAGGTGGAGAGGTAGGGATGTTTTCATTTCGTTTTGAGTCCAGCTTTGTTTTCTTGGGGGAGGAGGTAAGGATGCTCCTCTCTCTCTCTCTCTCTCTCTCTCTCTTTTCCCTCCCCCCTCTCTCTCTCTCTCTCTCTCTCTCTCTCTCTCTCTCTCTCTCTCTCTCTCTCTCTCTCTCTCTCATTTTTTTCAGTCCATAATGTTCAGCCATAATATGTATTTGGCCGTCTGTTATGCTTTAACCAAGAAATATACAAATGAGTTGGTCCTTTTTTTTTCCTTTGGGGTACTTCATTTTATTTTCTGGTGGTTTTTCGTGATTGAAACAAAAATTGCAATGATATTTGGCAATACAAAATACGTGTGTTGTAATATACATATAAGTGTATTTGTATTTTCTTCTTTCTTGCAACCGAATTGTGTATTTTTACACCCTGTTTGTATATTTTAAACTAGTAATATACGTTACAAATGCGACTTAAAAGATTGGATGACATGCACATCTTTGATTTTGTTAAATATGTGCCATTGAATAGTATGTTATCTTGCTAAAAATAAAAAAGGTGTTGAACTCAAATGATTTTGATACCTAAAGCTCTCTTCCCCGTCTCCAGAGTTTTAGTCCAATATTTTTACACGAATTTTGCATCTTTGTTTTAAAGTAAACAAAAGTTTGGCAATACAGACATACTCGTGTACGTGAAACAGCAATGTGAAACATTTGAGACAGTAATGGATTTGTTTTGTTTGTGTGCACACTTGTTTTCTTGATTGTCGTTCTTTGTTTTGCCGGGAAGTATTAACAAAATGAATGTGAGGGGAGATTTCAGCTGGGCCACTGTGTATCAGTTTAAAGTAGCATGTTTTTCCAAGGAGGGGGGGGGGGGTGCTTAATGTCCTGGCTTGCATCATATTATTGTAGTTTTGCCTTTTTGTTGTTGTTGCAACAGTATCAATATCGCGCCAGTCATGCCCACACCACAGCACTCAAGCATTTACAGGCTCTTTCTATCATAGGATAGCTCAGTGGTCGGAGCACTCGCTTTTCCCCAGCTAAGGCTAAGCAGCATCGAGCGTGGTTACCACTTGGATGGGTGACCGTTTGCGCGCCTTGGCTTCAGTACAGCCCCCCAGTTCACCCAGCTGTAAATGAGGTACCTGCCCTCTTTAGGGTCAGGGAAGGTAAAGCAGCGAGGGAGAGGAGATGGGCGCCGCTTTCAATATGCTGGCCCCTAGAGAACTGAGGTCTCTGACGCCTCACTCCCCTACGACTGTATAAATTATGGGACACCCTTACCTTTTACTTCTATCAAAATAACTTAAGAGGTTTTTTCTCACAATGGTCTCCAGGAAACCTAAACACTTTTACGCGCGTGTGTGTGTGTTGTTTTTTTGTTTGTTTGTTTTCTGATGAAGTATTATTGCGTGCGGAACATTCCAGACACACCATAGCGTATTTCCCAAGACTTCTGCTTAAAAGATGCTTACAGGAGCTTCACCTACATTTTTGATGTGCACATCACATGCATAATATATACTTCAAGGGAAGTAAGTCCCTGTTAAAATCTGCACAAAAGCTTTATGTTTATATCCTCATCCACGCTGAGAGAGAGGGGGGGGAGGCATTTTTTTTAATTTTTGTCAGTACAGGAGACATTGCGGAGGTTTGAACTTGCTACTCATAACTTCAGAACTGTTAGGATTAGAACCTGATTCAAAGTACTGGGGGCCGTCATACCCACATAGCATCTATTTGTTTATGGCATAGTCCAGTATTTATTGTGTTGCACACCGCTTTCAGCCACCACAAATTTCTCCTTGGGGGCGCGTCGCCACAAGAACAGCGCCACCCGGTTTTTTGTTTTCCTATCTGTGTGTACATGTTTCCCTAGAGTGGATTTTTCTTTCTTTTTTCCAGGGACAACAATTGTTTCCATGGGTTCTTTTACGTGTGTTGAATGCGTGTTGCACAGAGGACATTTGTCTTTCCGACTCATCTGAAAGACCAGCACTAGTGGATGGGAGAGAAGTTCAGGCTTAGAAGCCACACAGGTCGTATTCTAGGTGGGGTTGGTACCTGGAGAGCCACCGACCCACCTGAACTTACAGCTCGGAGATCAACCAGGGGCAGTAGAATCAGTTATGTGATGAAGGTTTTGTGACGCTTGATTGAGCCAGTTATCTGTGAATCACCTCTACGTTGTTATTCCTTTGATATCAACCTCTGACACCGGGTGGTCAAACTTTGCACATGTTTGGGGTGTGTTTGGTTGGGTGTGGGTTTTTTTTGTTGTTGGTGGTTTTGGGGGTGGGTTGTTTTGGATGATTGTTACAGTTATGTTGGTATTTGGTTAGGTTGGGTTTTGTTGTTTGTGGTGTGGGTAATATTTTGAATACCATGATTCTTCCCGCCTGGTGTTTTTGCCATGTAGAATTGTGAATGCACATTTACTGCGTTGATGTTTGTTTTAAAAAATATATTCGGTGCGAGTTCGTTATTGTAAAAAAAAAAAAAAAAAGAAAGAAAGAAAGGCAACTTATGCGCCAGAGAAATATGGTTGTCACAACTTTTTTTTTTAATTTTTAAGGCAAATTATGCGCCAGAGAGAAATATGGTTGTCACAACTTCTGTTATATCATTGATATATTTTAATGTTACCAATAATGAATAGATTTGAAATGAAACAGCAAAACTTGGATTTATATATATATATATATATATATATTTTTTTTTTTTTTTTTTTAATACAAATTATGCTCCAGAGAGAGCAGTATGGTTGTCACTATTTCTGTTAAATTAGTGCATGCAGGCGGTTACTTCTTCTGCTTCGGGAGACAATGGCTGCCCCCCTTTTTATGTCATCTCCTGTTCGCTTTACGCCGTGAGATGTGTCTGGTGAAAATAATGGCATTGTCGATGTCCCTTACCAGCTCCTCTCACGGCCCGTACAGCTCGGTTTTATAGGATTATCTCCTTTGGCCACACAGTCCTCCTCAGGTCGCTGTACATCCTTTTAGGTCAGTCTGGTTGGGAACAAGGTCTACAGTGGCTCGGTAGTCCAGTCTGTGCATGGCAGTCTCCGCCACTGTTGGTGCAGACAACATTTGGACGGCAGGTTGAGGGCCAGGCCTGTAGAGAAGAAGTGAATAGACTTTGAATGTGAACGACAGAAGCTGCATGAAGAAGAAACGGCAAAACCAGGCCATCAGCCCGTGTAAGCATGGTGATAGATGTTGATTGATATAATTGTTATTATAACAGGGCCTGGTGTCTTTCTGCTCTGGCTTTGTTGGGGGTGAAGGTAGCGATGGTAGTTTTCAGCTGGTCAGGACATTCTGTTGGGAAATGAAAGCAAGTAGGGGGGAACCCTTACATCAGGATATTGTCCGCCATTCCTGGGGATGGGAAAAAGTTCAAGTATCATGGATTCAGTCAACGGATTTGATTTTGCAGCTAAAAAATATAGTTGCGAAACGGGTACTCTTTGAGTCTGAATAGATTTTATGAAACATTTTTGCACTAATATGCCAGTTTGTTCATAAAAGTCTATAAGCTCCTTAACAATCAGTAAAGGCCTCACTCTGAATGGGTTTTTTTTCTTTTTTGTTGCTTTTCGAATAATTACAAATAACGAATTTTGTCACAGGTTGCCAAAATAAGCTATAATTTACGTTCAAATCTTTTTGGAGGGTGATGTGGTTTCGAGGGCTTTGAAATGGGTTTTAATTTTTTTGTGTTTTGGCCAAAATATGACTGCACCCTGTATATCCAGGGGGGGAAATGCAAGCAATGATGTGATCTGAGACCAAGAGGTTTCTGTCACGTACTGAGTTTTTGTTTTATTTCTCGGCTAGAGCTCCGAGGTTTACCTATGGTGAAACTTTTGCGAAATTCTGATGTCATTTCTGCAACAAATTTGCCCTGTATTTTATACGAGTATATACATATATGTGTGTGTCCGCGCGCGCTTGCGCATTTACTTTTGTATCTCATTCTCGGTTGTGATTGTTTTCCATACCTGAAGTGGAAATGGAAACAAAAGAAAGACTGTCCTTTTATAGATGGTTTTTTCTTCTTCTCATAAATGGCAAACCGAACTACATCGAGAATTGAGAAGATGTATTATTCTTGTATGGATTGTTCCCCCTGACCTGGCAACCCTAACGACAACGAGGATTGGATGGAACATTCTTAAGCCTAAAGTAACAGAGAAGCGTTCAGTTCTAGAGTGTTGATCAGAAATGTTCAGCTGCTAAGTCTGTTAGCAGAAAACACAAAACGAAACAAACATTTCTTACTATAGCAGTTAGCAACTGAATTTTCGAAGAGGCCACTAGAAGAAAGGACGGAATTATGCAAATTGTACCGTGTGTGTGTGAAGTACACTTGAAGAGTAGTTGTAGAACTTGTGACACCATTGTTCAGGCTTTTCTCCCGAGATCGTAGAATTCAACAGAAATAGACAAGCTCTTAACATAACAACCTGCACGCTCCTTTATAGGAGAAAAAAAATCCTCAGAAGTCGGAGTATGGCTGCCTATGTGGCGAGGTACTTGAAAAGAGTCATACACGCAAACTTCTCATCCGGTGTACTTCCTATCTCACAGTGATTCCCAGGTGGGATGAGTGAGTTATGGTGCATGGTCTGGGTGACCCCCAGAGTGTTAAGATGGGGAACGCACAACAACAACAACTAAAGTTAATCTTTATGCATTGTTTTGATAGAGCAGTCTTGTCAGCAAAGGTTCTGGTTTGATGTTTATGTCTTACTTTTATAGAGCAGTTTTGTCAGCAAAGGTTCTGGTTTGATGTTTATGTCTTACTTTTATAGAGCAGTTTTGTCAGCAAAGGTTCTGGTTTGATGTTTATGTCTTACTTTGATAGAGCAGTTTGTCAGCAAAGGTTCTGGTTTGATTTTTGTGTCTTACTTTGATAGAGCAGTCTTGTCAGCAAAGGTTCTGGTTTGATTTTTGTGTCTTACTTTGATAGAGCAGTCTTGTTAGCAAAGGAATGGTTTGATTTTTTTTATATCTGATTTTGGTACAGCAGTCTTGTAAGCAAAGTTCTTGTTTGATTTTTATATCTTACGTTGATAGAGAAGTCTTGTTAGCAAAGAACCTTACGTAATGACTGTCATAACGCAGTCTTACAGCTGAAGGGCTTGTGCCATTATTTTATTTTTCATTTTGATTCCATCCTTATGTTTTTCTTTTCTTTTCTTTACAGTCTAAAACTTGCACAATACAAACATGAATTTTGCTCTCTTCGGGGGAAAAAAACACCTCATCAGAGAATGGATCCTTTAAAAAGCAGTGCACAGAACCAGGCGTTGGTACACGACCGCCACAAATAGAGTTGCGGCGTGTTTTCAGCAGTGTGGCACCCCCACAGTTACTCCCGGATAACTGGGATCAGTGTACTAGGTTTTTGATAGTAAAAATAAAATGTAAACAGAAAAAGAAATTCACACACAGACACACATACATACATACATACATACATTGATTGATTGATAGATTGATTAGATAGATAGATGAGATAGATAGATCTGATCTAATACAAAAGTGCCTCTGCTTTCTCCACGTCATGGCTTAAGAATGTTCTGTCCAACCATCTTACCATAAAGCGGTTTTTTTCAAACACATTCCTGTATTATTAGTTGCACTGACGATTTGTCATTCCGTAAGTATGTTGTGCTCAGCATTTTAAAAAAGATGTACATATTCTTTTCTCTCTTTTTGGGGATTTGTTCTTTTCACGGAAACATGTTTGCATGTCTTTTCAAATTTAATAAAAATCGACTACAGTGTGCCGTTGGCAGGTTTCAACTGAGTGCGTGAAACGAGAGAAGAGAGGGTTGGAGATTTTGTTTTGTTTGTTTTTTCAGGAACTAGCCTACGTGTATGAGTGTGTGTTTGTTGGTGCACAGAAATTTTTGTGTGCAGGGGGCGGGGTTGCTACTATGTAAAATATTCTGTAGAGTACAGTATATCTGGAAGAAAAATTATGTTTCGAACTGTGAGACCCACTTTACGTAATAATAAATGGAATGTATATAGCGCTATATCTTGGGGTTTTTTTTAAATCAAAGCGCTTGCATCCATTCTACTCCCACAGCAGTGTGGGTTTGTAAACTTCATGATATGGAAATAGAGGACATCAGTATTGTTTCCTTCTTTATTTATTTATTTATTCTTTTATTTCGAGGATAATGGAATAAGCTCTCATGCGTTTTTTTCATCCAGTCCCCATGTAATAATAATAATAAATGGAACTTATATAGCGCTATATCTTGCAAAGACAAATCAAAGCGCATGCATTCAACCTAATCTTACACAGTCATGCAATCAATGATAAATAATCAATATGTGTATGCAGTTTTATCAAATTTGTCATCTGTTCCCACCTTCACACACTGGCTTATTCTTCCGAAAAGCAGAATGGGTTTTAATATGTGTGCAAAATGCTCGCATGCGGGACCTCGGTTTATAGTTTCATCCGAAGGACTATTGGGGGAAGTGGAGTCGGCACTAATGTTAAACTCGGAGGAAAAATCCTCTTGAACGAGATTCGAACCTGGGTCATCAGATCACGAGCGCATCACTCTGACTACCAGGCTATCCCGTCCCCCAAAGACTGGATGTGTCTGACCCACAGACTAGAAGCAAGGCGGTGTACAATCAGAATACAAAGATTTAGTTGTTTGTTGGTGGGGTTTGTTTTTTTAATGCAACGAGACAGAAATGATCAATTTTGAAGAATACCCCCCAAAAATTGACTTCTTTGTGACCGACACTTTTCGTTCTTTCTGACTGAAATTAAATTCGCTCTCAGACACGTACACAGAGGCTAAATACACACACACCACACACACACACACACACACACACACACACACACACACACACACACACACACTCACTCTCTCTCTCTCTCTCTCTCTCTCTCTCTCTCTCTCTCTCTCTCTCTCCTCTCTCTCTCTCTCTCTCTCTCTCTCTCTCTCTCTCTCTCTCTCCCTCCACACAACACACACACACACAAATGTGCACATTTTCATGACAGAAGCTGCGAAGTGAAGTCGTCAATCTCCATACATCTTGCAAATGTGACACGCTCTTTCGCTGTTGAAAAAGAAGGGGGAGAGGGGGCGGAGAGAAAGAGAGAGAAGGAGGAAATCACGGCGCTTCCTGTCGTCTGCATTAGTGCTGGCCGTTGGTCCCCACAACAAAAACTGGACAGTTAAGTTTTCTTGCGAAAACACTGACTGGATCGTGGAAAGGTACACTGTACCTGTGCTAAACAGGTAGGTTGGTTGTCTTGTATTCATGTCTTTGTTCCATCTTATTCAGTTGTTTCCGTGGACAGATAGGCTTGTACGACGTGTGAGGTCAAAAGTGTATGACATTATCTCGGGAAGAGTCGCACGAACAGAAATGGCTTGCAGAAAAGTTTTGGAAGAAACTGTTCAAACATACTGACCCGAGAAAGGTAAGGTTTAAGAGGCATAGTTCGCTACATGCGTGGGGAAGAAAGATAGTTGCTGGAACCATAATTTCAAGATCACAGCTTGTTAAGCAAAGCTCTTTCTTAGACAGTTCTTACAAGATCAAGCTTATGTCAAAAGAGCTGTTGAATGTATTTTTGTCGCTAAAGAATATCTTTACTAAAATATACTAAATTATATATAATAATAATGTGTACAGCTACTAAATATGTTGTCAAATAATTGATGCAGACTAAAGCACCTTGACTATTGTAACAAAATAATTTCAAGCCCGCCCCCCCCCCCTTCCCTTCCCAAAAAAGAATAACTGAAAGAATCTGAATAATCAACGGACGTTGTAATATGATTATGGTACTGGTGAAGTCTTTTAGTGAACAGCTTGATGTAGATTATGTCATGTTTATATAGGTTTGACAATGCTATGATGTTTAAAAGATGTGAAACATGCTATAACTTTACAATCATCGAAAGCATAAAATAGCCCACTTTCTGTCCAACTGTGAAATAAGGTTTTTTGGGGTTTGGTAATTTTTTTTTTTTACTCTGAGAAATATTACATATAGCCCACTTTCTGTCGGACCGTGAAATAAGCTTTTTTTCGTTTGGTAATATTTTTGACTCTGGAAAAAATATTACATCTTTCCCCCCCCCCCCCCCTCTCTCTCTCTCTCTCTCTCTCTGTATATGCATACATACATATATACATACATATATACACTCATTCATACATACATATCTCTATTGCATCACACACACACACACGTAACCTGTATATAGTAACATTTTGGCGATGTAAAACAAATGTCCTTTGGGCAGACATGATACAAGCGGGCGGCAAGATGACACTACACCATACAGAAATAGAATATTGTAGTTTTAGCATAACTACCAGACCTCTAGCCCTTCTTCTCCTTTTCCGCTCTCCCTGACCGAAATCCAGTCTGAAGGGGAATAAAATCCTACTGTTCCACATGTACATAGATATATATATGTATATAAGTCAGCGGGGACAGACAGCTACTTGTCAAGGCAGAGGACATTTTGCATCACAGAGGATGAGCTAAAGGGGAAGCCTTGTCCTATAAATCTTGTCTGTGTCATGGGCTTCCGGGTGACTGTCGTCTGTGTGTCTGTCTGCGTGCGCGCGCGTGTGTATGTGTGTGCCAGTGCGAATGCGCGAGAATATGCCTGCGCTTGTAGGCATCTTGTGAGAAAGAAAAAGTGTGTGTTGTTGCGTGTGCTTGCGCTTATATCTTTTTATTATTATTATTCTTTTATATGGAGGATAATGGAATAAGCACGTATATGTGTTTTTTACATCCTGTCCCCGTGTGTATGCGGTTTTGTAAATGTCATCTGTTCCCACCGGCACACAATGGCCTACTCTTTCAAAAAAGCGGAACAGGATTTAATGTGTGCGTAAGATGTTCAGCGTGCATTCACACATGGGGCCTCGGTTTATAGTCTCACCCAAAGGACTTTGAGTGGGGGGAGTGGAGTCAGGACTGTTAGTTCCTTCCCAAATGTTTATGTGACCTACCTGTATTACGTTTAGGAATAGACAAATTGGCAGTTTGAAATCTAACATTGGTTACATCAGAATACATATCAAGATATAATCATCAGCACTGACAATTACAACAGGCAAAAAAAAACACCTGTCGAATGTATTTCAATCAGCCTGGTTATGATGATTATATTTGAAGACTTTGTCCTTACATACTGACATAATGTAAGTTCAAATGTCGTAACATCAAGCAAGTGTTCACTACTATGAAGACTGTCCTTTTGAATATCATACTGACATAATGTAAGTTCAAATGTCGTAACATCAAGCAAATGTTCACTACTATGAAGACTTTGTCCTTTTGAATATCATACTGACATAATGTAAGTTCAAATGTCGTAACATCAAGCAAATGTTCACTACTATGAAGACTTTGTCCTTTTGAATATCATACTGACATAATGTAAGTTCAAATGTCGTAACATCAAGCAAGTGTTCACTACTATGAAGACTTTATCCTTTTGAATATCATAATGTACATACAGTCAAATGTCGTAACATCAAGCAAATGTTCACTACTATGAAGACTTTGTCCTTTGGAATATCATACTGACATAATGTAAGTTCAAATGTCGTAACATCAAGCAAATGTTCACTACTATGAAGACTTTGTCCTTTTGAATATCATACTGACATAATGTACATACAGTCAAATGTCGTAACATCAAGCAAATGTTCACTACATAGTTGAGTTGAGCCTTAACACTCAGGAACAAGGGCAGCTGACACCAGGCTAGACAGCGCCTGGGCTTTATCACAATTCTTGATTAAACCATTGACGCTGGGGGCAACAGCAAAGTGAGAGACATGACCAGTGGCTTTCTTTCCCACTCATGGAATTCCACTTTACAGCTTCGTCTTTAGTGACCGACTATGACTCTCTGACTAGGAGGCTTGACTTGCACAGTCCTTATGTGCTGCAGCCCTGGGGGCTGGTTGGCCTTTGGAGAACATCTCCAACGCTGACTGTCCTTACGCCCACTTGGCCGAGAGAGTGGGGATGTACTGTGGGCAAGGCATCTCCACTATAATCAAATTTCTGCCCAGTTCCAAAACAGCAGCTGCCTCCTCTGCTGTTTTGGAGGTCATCGTCGGACACGACGGACAAACATACATACAGAGATCGAAGCCAGGGAGCTAGAGGTTGCCTCACATGGGGCTGGCTAGCAGCAGCTACACTCAACACTATCCCTATGTTAAGGGAAAGAACCCCTCTCTCCCAGTACACGTGCACTGTGTACATGTGTATGCTACTGTAACCCAGTAGCAGTGGGTGATAGGAAGGGTTAGTAAATAGTTGGCTGCCCAATAGCCGGTTACCCCCATAGCGAAAAGGTTAAGCGACTTTGGCCTGTGAACAAACTCTAGTATCATTATCAAACACTAAATAATGGCAATAACTATGATCATGAAAGAGTCATACACGCAAACTTCTCATCCAGTGTGTACTTCCTATCTCACAGAGATTCCCAGGTGGGATGATCAAGTGAGTCAGAGTGTGGCATGTTCTGGGTGACCCCCAGGGTGTAAAGCTGGGGAACGCACAACAACAACAACAACTTCAGTGAGGGCTTGTCAGGGTTTCTTTTTTTCCCCTGTGTCATCATTTCACGGAGAGAAATCTGCCGTGACTTAAAGTGGTATGAAATGAAATCTGAGCGCTTTGATTTGTTGCTTTACAAGATTCAGCGCTATATAAATTCCATACATTATTATTATTATTATTATCATCAGAACTATGAGCTCGCCTCGCTTCGGTCCAGCAAACGGAAGAAGATGGCAGTCCTCGGCGGAACCGGAACCGGAAAGCACCACCAGCGCCTTCAGCACCACCACTTACGACTCCTACAGCGAAGAGAGCACCCGAAGGGAGACAACTCTTTCGGATCGGGAGACCACCAGAGAGAGAACCTACTCCACGACTGACCGGGAAACCAGGAACGCTACCTACTCCAGCCAAGACGTCACCAGGGACACGTCGGACTCGGAGAGAGACGCGACGACGGTGATCTCCAACAGCAAAAAAGACGTGACCTTCCGCTCCAGAGACGGCGATACGTCCACTGACACGGAACGGCAAGGGGCCTACGATTTGTGGGTTTCGGGCCAAGAGGAGACCATCGAGTGGAGCTGCGATGAGGCGGGAAGCTGCCAGAAATTGTCGTTCCTGTTGCTAGTCATTTCCTTCTTAGGTAAGGCTGAGAGAAACGTGGGTGTTCGGGTAGGAGTGTTCATATTGTTACAACGCAAGTGTTCGAAGTTCTCACCTAGACCAATGATCTGTAGTATCCAGGACGCATGCTTCGGATGAGACTATAAACCGAGGCCCCGTGTGCGAACGCATGCAGAACATTTTGCGCACACGTTAAATCCTGTTCCGCTTTTCGAAAGAGTAGGTCATTGTGTGCCGGTGGAAACAGATGACAAAATTTACAAAACCGCATACACATGGGGACTGGATGTAAAAAAGCACATGAGTGCTTATTTCATTATCCTCGAAGAAAAAAAATCATGTCATCTGAGCGCTTTGATTTGTTGCTCTACAAAATTCAGCGCTATAATTATAAATTCCATACATTATTTTTTATTATGTTTCATACCATTTCTCCCATCAGCTATGAGTTAGTCTGCTCTTCTTCGCCAGACTATTGCACATGAACTTACACGACAACATTTTGCCTACAGGTTAATAAAACCCAACCAATTCTTCATACCCAAGTCAGATGCGCTGGGCCTGACTTGTCAGGCGCTTAACGGCAGCGCAAAGCATTTTTGCTTTACATAACTAACAACAATAGGTACTGTCTGCGCGCTCGACGAACAAGATGAAGTTGATTCCCTTTTGAGCTCCAAATTGTTTAACTTCATCCGCTAAATCCTGAATGGTGGTCGGGGTGCTAGTCTTTAGTTTGAGACGAGGAACCGAGGTTCTGTGTGCAACACGCAATCAATGCACATAAAAAGAATCCTCGACATTAAAACAGTTGTCCCTGGCAGAATTCTATATAAAAGAAAATAACATTAATTTAAAAAAAGGCCTCTTTCACTTCGCCAAAAGCCTTCATTTGATACCTTCAAATCCAGCCTCAAAACACACTTATTTCATACCTGACACTTTCCCCTCATATCTGTTCCTACTTTTTCAACAGCATCCTTCATCTCCTTCATCACCACCTAAGTGTGTGAGTGCGGGCGGGCGCGCGCATGTGAGTGTGTGTGCATAAACTTGAAATATCTTACGTTATTTTTATTTATTTATTTTTTTTTATTCTTTTATATCGAGGATAATGGAATAAGTACTTATGTGCTTTTTTACATCCAGTCCCCGTGTGTATACGGTTTTGTAAATTTTGTCATCCGTTCCTATCGGCACACAATGGCCTACTCTTACGAAAAGCGGAACAGGAATTTACATGTGCGCAAGATGTTCTGCATGCGTTCGCACACGGGGCCTCGGTTTCTAGTCTCATCCGAAGGAAAGTTGCATGCATGTAAATGATTTGAGTGCAAGCGCTTTGATATGTTTGTTTTACAAGATTCAGCGCTATATAAATTCCATAGATTATTATTATCGTTATAAAGTAAATGAATGTACATGCGCTATGCAGACAGGGAAATAAAAGAGAGGGAGGGAGGGAGGTGGCACTGATCTTGTGGCTACGCGCTGTCCCTGGGTAGAGCTGCCCGAATTACACGCGTGGGTGCCGTGACTGAAAATAATACATACCCCCCACCCGTTTCTGGGCTAGAGCTCCGAGGTTCACCAATGTGAGATTTTTGGGTATGCAACCGCCCCCACCTAACCATTTAGGTAGCCCCATTCAGACTTCAGGGATGGTGTCTAAATACGACACCTGTTTGCATACCTTAATGTTACATTTTGGCATCCGTTCCTACCGGCACGAAATGGCCTACTCTTTTGAAAAGGGCGGAATGGGGTTTTTTCAACGTGTGCGCAAAATGTTCTGCATGCTTTTTTTTTGCACACGGAGCCTCGGTTTTTAATCTCATCCGAAGGAGTTTGACATTGAGTTCGATGTTATCGTCAAGCTGGAAAGAAATGGGCGAGGCTGGGAATCGAACCCTGAACTTCACGGTTTACTTGCTTGGCAAGGTGAACGTCTTGACCCTCCTTCCACCTTCCTTTTTAAAATGGTATATAATGACTAGCTGTAAATGGGTACCTGTCCTCTTTTAGGGTCAGGGAAGGTAAAGCAGCGAGGAAGAGGAGATGGGTGCTGCCCTCAATATGCTGGTCCCTAGAGAAGCTGAGGTCTCTGACGCCTCGCTCCCCTACGACCTTACAGGTTATGGGAACACCTTTACCTTTTTTTTTAAGAGAAGCTGAGGTCTCTGACGCCTCGCTCCCCTACGACCTTATAGGTTATGGGAAACCTTTACCTTTTTTTTTTTTAAGAGAAGCTGAGGTCTCTGATGCCTCGCTCCCCTACGACCTTATAGGTTATGGGAACACATTAACCTTTTTTGTTTTTACCTTTATATAATGACTCTGTTGCAGACAAAGTGATTAACTATGTTGAGGATCGACCAAAGGTAGAATTTTTTTTTTTTTTTTTTTTTTGGTTGGTCAGGTCACGGTCTTGCGGTGTGCACCCCGTATTGGGTAGTGGGGTGGCAGGGTGGCCAGATGACGCTGTATGAAGGGGTGTGGCTCAGCTGCTATCGTCACCGAGCTGAGGGCAGCTGGATTTGCGCCAACTTCGACACTCTGAGACACATGTTCGAACAGCCAGGTCAGCGGGGGAGAGGGTGGGGGTAGGGGGGAGTGGTGTATGGGTGGAGGGAGGAAGAGGGAGGAATGTGATGTGTGTGTGAGAGAGAGAGAGAGAGAGAGAGAGAGAGAGAGATATTTTAGTTTTTATTTATTTGTTCTTTATTTCGAGGACAATGGAATAAGCACTCACGTGTTTCTAAATATAGTCCCAGTGTGTATGCAGTAAATTTTGTCATAACTATGTTCCTACCAGCACACAATGGCCTTCTCTTCCAAAAAGCGAAAAAGGTTTTGACGTGTGCGCAAGATGTTCTGCGTTTGTTTGCACACGCGACCTCGGTGTATAGTCTCAGCCAAAGGACTTGTGTCTGTGTCTTATATCCGTTTATCAGTTCGTCAGCCTGTCTGTACCTACTTGCAAATCTGTTGAGTAGTAGGAGGAGTAGTAGGAGTAGTAGTAGTAGTAGTAGTAGGAGGAGGAGTAGTAGTAGTAGTAGTAGTATAGTAGTAGTAGTAGTAGTAGTAGTAGTAGTTTAACGTCTATTCACATGAAGTTATTTGAGATTTTAGTGTGTGCGCGCGCGTGCGTAGTTATTTTAGTGTGTGTGTGCGTGTTATTTTATACCAGTTTAAGTCGCAACAGATTTTTCTGCATGAAATTCGGGCTGCTCTGGAGAGACGCTGTCTGATATACAAGGCCTGCATCAGACCTGTTCTCCTGTATGGCTCGGAGACGTGGGTTTTCACAAAAACCGTCGAACGTTTGTTGAAGAGCTGTGAAAACCGAATGCTACGCTACATGACAAAGATCAAATGGGAAGACAGGATCACGAATGAAGAACTATGGAGAATGTGCAAAGTTGATGATCTGAAGTCTGTAGCTAGTACCAATAGACTGCGCTGGTTTGGGCACGTTCAACGGAAAGCAGACCACCACATCATCAAAAGAGCAATGAACTTCGTAGTGGATGGAAAGAGACCAAAGGGAAGACCTAGCAAAACCTGGGCTGGCTGCCTGTATTGCAGATGATCTTAGAGAAAGGGGCATCAATAAGGAGGAAGCTCAAAACAGAGAGAGAGATGGAGAAGGCTCATCAATGTCAAACCTCCCCTGGAAGAAACATGACAAAAAAGGAAGAAGAAATTCGGGCTGCTCTCCCCCGCGCCACCCTTTTTTTCTTCTTTTCCTTTCTGCAACTGTATTTGTATGTGCGTGTGTGTATGCGTGTGTGTGCATGTGTGTGTTGGTGCAGGGTGGTACGAGGGCTGCCAGGTGTCGGCGGTGCTGGCGGTGGTTCTGCAGATGCCGGCCCTGCTGGTGGCCACGCTGTACTCCTACGTGGTGGCCCTCAGGGGCCGCTCCAGAGCCTCCTGGCTCCTCATCACCTTCCTCTCCTCTGCCGGTACCTTCTGAGCAGCTAGAGGTCGCCTCCCCCCTAACCCACCTCTCAGAAGTAACACACACACACACACACACACACACACACACACACACACACACACACACACACACACACACACACACACACACACACACACACACACACACAGATAGATAGATAGATAGATAGATAGATAGATAGATAGATAGATAGATAGATAGATAGATATTGTATTCATACCACTTTTAGTCACGGCAGATTTCTCTGCATGAAATTCGAGCTGCTCTCCCCTGGGAGAGTGCGTCGCCACAAGAGCATAGCAGCGCCGCCCATTTCCCCCCCCCCCCCCCCCCCCCCCCCCCCCCCCCCCCCTGTCTGCAGCTGTACTTGTTTCGCTATCAGAGTGGCTTTTTTCTACATAATTTTGCCAGGGACAACTCTCTTGTTGCCGTGGGTTCTTTTACGTGCGCTGAAAATTTTGTGTAACACACGGGACCTCGGTTTATCGTCTCATCCGAAAGACTAGCGCCCAGACCACCACTCATGATCTAAAGGATGGTGAAAAATTTCGGGCCGAAACGGGGTACGAACCACGCACACACCCGACCCGGACTTTTCGCATTCTAGACAGGCGCGTTACCTCTAGACCACCGATCCATAGATAGATAGATAGATAGATAGATAGATAGATAGATAGATAGATAGATAGATAGATAGATAGATAGATAGATAGATAGATAGATAGATAGATAGATTTTTGGAATAGAATAGCTGTCCCTAATTATTGTGCGAGCATTTACTTTTCTGTAATCAATCACTGAACGGACAGGGAAGAGCTTCTCCACAACCCAGGCACTTGCACACAACCGCCCGCAAATGGAGCCAGCCGGTGCAACGTTCGTCAATGCAGTGCCCCTACTACGACCCCGGATGGGGTTATGGGAGCAGATGAGATGAGATGAGATGATGAAAATCAATGCACATTCGCAATGCGCCAGACTTCTTCCTCACTAGAACAATAGGACTAGCAAAAGGGGAGTTTGAGGGCCGATAATCTTGGCATCCAACAGTCCCTGAATATGCTGCCTGCACTCTTCAAAATCCTTGGGAGACAGTGGTCTAGCTATCTCTCTCTCTCCGGTATCTCTGGACCAGGTTGTAATTCTATGTCTAAAGGGTTATCAGCCTTTGCCCTTGCCGATATCAAACTCTGACGTTATAAAACCGTCAGCATACTCATTTAGCCTTTTGCTAAACCTTTCCTACCACTGTCACTGAACTGAAACTGGATCCCTGACACATATACATATATATATATATATATATATATATATATAATATATATATATATATATATATAATATATATATATATATATATATATTGTATTTATACCCCTTTTAGTCACGGCAGATTTCTCTGCCTGAAATTCGAGCTGCTCTCCCCTGGGGAGAGCACGTCGCCACAAGAGCAGCGCCACCCATCCCCCCACCCCCCTCCTGTCTGCAGCTGTATTTGTTTCGCTACCAGAGTAGCTTTTTTTCTACAGAATTTTGCCAGGGACAACTCTCTTGTTGCCGTGGGGGGTTTTATGTGTAACACACGGGACCTCGGTTTATCGTCTCACCCGAAAGACTAGCACCCAGACCATCACTCATGGTTTAACAGATGGGGGAAATGTTTCGGGCCCTAACGGGATTCGAACCACCGCACACTTCCGACCCGGACTTTTTACTTTCTAGGTAGGCGCGTTACCTCTAGACCACCGATCCACCTTATCATTTCCATCCTCAGGAGCAGCAGCATCATTATCATCATCATCATCATCATCATCACTACCTCTTTTGTATAGAGCAATACCTTAGCTGTCGTAGGGCCAAAGCATACCGAACGAGCATACAATAACACCAAAAATTAGATTTACAACTGTAGACATAAACGATGCAGAGAAGCCTGCTTTGAAAGTTGATAGGTTGAAATTGCAGTTTTGTTGAGGTTAGCTTTGATTACGATTTCTCGTAACTGAACATGTTTTTTTTATATATTACAGACGATGGGAGAGTGTTCTACATAGCAGGACTTTTGATTTCTGAAATGATCTTTGACCAAATTATTTTAAATCACGGCGTGAATTCTCCTCCTGTTTGGATGCATGAGGCCTGTCAGCATAAATAGCTTCACCAAATAAATAAATAGCATAAATAAATTCATAAATAGCTTCCTGACAAGTCAGGCCCAGCGCATCCAACTTTGGCGTGGAAGAGAATGAGCATCTTTTAAGTTTTTCTATAAAATAAATGGCAGGAGAATGGACCAAGAAAGCAGAAAATAGACGAGAAGGGGGTGACATGGAGGAAAATATAAAAATAAAAAAAGGAACGAGGCAGAGAGAAAGGAAGAAACAAAAATTTTAAGCAGGGAATTCCTAGCTCAGATTGTTCAGAAAATGGGGAAAACTATTTACACTGATGCCCAGCCCCTGCATCCCCACGGGAGAGGTAGTAGTATTATCATCATCATCATCATCATTGTCATCCCCACCACCACTACCACTACATGTTTTGATTTGTTGCTTTACAAGATTCAGCGCTATATAAATTCCATACATGATTATTATTATTATTATGTACAACCTTAACAGACTATCGGTTCTCTCTTGTCTGTCCACCGCCCAGCCTTCTGCTCGTTCCTCAGCCTGGTGCTCTTCTCCGCGGGCTACCCCTTCGACCAGACCTTCCCTCCGGGAAGAGTCCGCTACCACGCCTCCTTCGCCCTCCAGGTCATCAGCCTCCTGGTCTGCCTCCTCTCCCTCCTGACCCACCTGCGCGACTCCTACCCCAGCCTGCGCGTGTGGGAGAACAAGCTGTGTGGCTCCGACCGGCTGTCCTCCGCCTGTGCTCCGTCCTCCCTGGTATCCTGCGCTGGGGGGAGGAAGAAGATGGACGTTCAGTCCGGGCCCAAAGCTTCTCCCAAACCGGCTAGAGAGCCGCCGGCTACCGGCGTTCCGAAACTCACGCAGTTCTCCCTGCTTCCCAAGTTCCCCTCAGCGCTGTCAAGATTCCGAGCCAAGAGAGAGAAGTCTTCGACCGCATCGCCCTTGGAGAGGATCGAAGAGTTGTCCGATGTCAGGGAGACCATCGCTGACCAGGCCGCAGCAGCAGCAGCAGTTCCTTCCCCTGCGAGTGTGCGGAGCGTAAGGGAGACCAGCGCTCCTCCTGTGCCGGTTGAGCGGGTTTCTTCCCCTCCTCGTTCTTATGGCGGCGCGGCCAGTCGAGTCAGGCCGATGAATGCCAGTGGTGAATCCACCAGCATGAGTGGTTATGACTCGCAGGTGTGATAATAATCATGTCTCCCATGTCCGGTGTTGTGGATGACATGAACGTGTTCAACATACCATACCCAGCATGCAATCTGTGCTCTGTAAAACAGGCAACAGACCAGCCACCTGAACTCTAGGGACCAGACTGTGAAGGTGAAACAGATCCCAAACGGATCAATACAACAACAACAAAATCATTGTCATTGTAAACATATGTTCCAAGGGGCTTGTGACATCAGGGTGACAAAATGTACAAAACACATGGGGACATAAAAAAGCATATGAGTGTATATGTGCATATGAGTTCCATTATCCTCGAAATAAAAGAAGAAAGAATGAAAGAATAAAATGAGTCAACCCGGCTGTTTGAGGTAGATCATGTTCTACTTAGATCATGCACAAACCGCTTGCTGGCATCCTTTAACCAATCAGCACTCTGTTTACAGCTAAGGTCGCCTTGTGTGTGTAAGCTTGTGTGCCTTGTGAATGAAATTGAAACCTTGGGGCACACAGGAACCTTTTTCTTTACTTTGTACAAAATGTTTCATGTGGTTTTCACAAAATATTGCGCTACATAAATACCATGTATCATTATTGTTAATCGTTAATTGTGGCATCCAACGTTACTTCTTTGTCGTCAAACGCTCAGACAGCAACTACTGTCTGTTTATATAAGCGAAAATGCGCCACGCTGCGTTAAGTGCCTGACAAGTCAAGCCCAGCGCATCCCACTTCGGCACTTATGCCTCATCTACTTTTCAACACCCCTTGAACATGAGTTTTGAAAGGGAGTATTTTTGTGTTGTTGAAAGGTTTATGTCAGTCATGGTACACATTTATACTTTATGAAGTGCATTTTCAAGAATCAGCAGCACATTAGAGATTTAGCTACTTTGTATATGTGAAAATTTGGTATATTGTTTTAAAGTTTATAATTTAAACAAGGCATGATGAAAACATTGTTTTTACTATCAAGACCTTTTGAAAAACAACAACAGTGAAGATTCTCCACTGAGTCATTGTCATATTTTGCATTTTTTCATGATCTTTATTGTTATCAACATCATTATTGTCATGATTATTATTATGTAGCTGATGACACGAACCCAGCATGCTATTTTTAATTATTTCGACCACTTTAAGTCACGACAAGAGCAGCGCCACCTTTTTTTTTTTTTACCTGTCTGCAACTGTATTTGTTTCCCTATCAGAGTGGCTTTTTTTCTACAGAATTTTGCCAGGGCAACTCTCTTATTGCCGTGGGTTCTTTTGCGTGCGCTGAATAATTACGTGTAACACACGGGACCTCGGTTTATCGTCTCATCCAAAAGGCTAGCACCCAGACCACCACTCATGGTCTAATGGATGGGGGGGGGGGGGGGGGGGGGGGGAGGGGGGTTGGCCCAAACGGGGATCAAACCACCGCACACTTCCGACCCGGACTTTTCGCTTTCTAGGCAGGCACGTTACCTCTAGACCACCGATTATGCGCAATCAGTCAATGGTCTGATGAAAACTTTGAGCATAGGGTACAATAATGTTTCTGTGGTCAGATCTCCTGTTTCATACCAAACACGACTGTAAGCTCGTTGTTTCTTTTGTGTGTGTGTGCGTGCGTGCGTGTGTGTGTGTGCGCGCATGTGTGTGCGTGTGTGTGTGTTGGGGTCCTGTTGTTCAAGTATGCTGTTTATTCAAGAATAAGTTTATTTTGTATAAAAAAATAAAAAAAATAGGGAAAACTATTTATCAGGAGTTAAACAGATTTGCCACACAAAAAAAGAAAAGAATAAAACCAAATGTTGAAAAACTGGTTTTCTTTACTTGTGTTTTGCTTTATTCTCCTGTTTGTGTTTGCAAATGGACAGCCAGGGAACACAACCAGTAGACGTATTTGCATTTTTTCTCTAAAAAAACAAAACAACAAAAACCCAACAACTACAAAAGCACAGTAAAAAAGAAGAAGAAAAAGACAGAAAGGAAAAACCCTGCAATCCACAGTTCATTCACACACCACGTATGTATGTTTGTCCGTCGTGTTCGACGATGACCTCCCAAACAGCAGAGGAGGCAGCTGCTGTTTCGGAAATAGGGCAGAAATTTGATTATAGTGGAGATGCCTTGCCAAAAGTACATCCCCCACTCTCTCTCAGGCCAAGTGGGCATAAGGACAGTCAGCGTTGGAGATGTTCTCCAAAGGCCAACTAGCCCCCAGGGCTGCAGCACATATGGACTGTGCGAGTTAAGCCTCCTAGTCAGAGTCATAGTCGATCACTAAAGACTAAGCTGTAAAGTGGAATTCCATGAATGGGAAAGAAAGCCACTGGTCATACAGCCTATCACTTTGCTGTTGCCCCCAGCGTCAATGGTTTAATCAAGAACTGTGATAAAACCCAGGCGCTGACGGCAAAACACACCACGTCCAGGCGCTATATATTAAGGTAAGACTGCATGTTTTTTCGTTTGGTTGGTTGCTTTTAGCATGGAAAGGGGGGGGGGGGGGGGGGGGGGTTCTTCGCAATATCTATGGTGGTTTCTCACCAAAAAGGGCAGCCATGCTCCAAATTCAGAGAACTTTTTTTTATGAGGACTGAGATTAGGATATCACGATGGATTATGACCGCAGTCGTCACAAAACACCACCAAGCAGATGATGATGATATGATGATAATTATCATTTTATTGTTTTGTTTTTCGTTCCTCGGCAACACCTACTAGGTTCACCAAATGGTGAGATTTTCTTAGTATGCGACCGCCTCCCCAACCACCACCATTTAGGTAGCCGCATTCCGACTTCGGGGATAGTGTCTAAACACAAGACCTGTGTGTATGCGTTTTAAAAATTGTTTTCATCTATTCCTACTGGCACACGATAGCCTACTATTCCGAAAGGCGGAAGAGGCTTTTAACGTGTGCGCAAGATGTTTTGCGTGCGTTCGTACACGGGGCCTCTTTAAATGTGCATATTTGATCGTGTGTGTGTGGGCGCACGAAGGTGATTAAGGCTCTGGTATGACTGCATTGTAAGCTGGTCTGAGAGATTGTAAAAATCCTCACCCTTAAGTCACTAGACATAGCTGCCAAGATTCGAACTCACGACTTCAATGACCCATTAGGGTGGAAGTCAAACACTGACAGTAGATTAACAATGTTCAGTAACAGTAGATTAACTGGTATTGTCATATATATAGGCTACAAAGCTTCAATACAAGCATACGCATTTACTGTGAGATGCTCGGTGGTCGGAGCTCTCGCTTTCCCCCAGCACAATTTTAAGCATCATCGAGCGTGGTTAACACTTGAATGGGTGACCGTTTGCGCGCCTTGGCTTCAGTACAGTCCCCTAGTTCACCCAGCTGTAAATGGGTACCTGCCCTCTTTAGTGTCAGGGAAGGTAAAGCAGCGAAGGAGAGGAGATAGGCGCCGCCTTCAATATGTTGGCCCCTGGAAAAGTGAGGTCTCTGATGCCTCGCTCCCTTACGACCACATAGGTTATGGGACACCTTTACCTAACACGCGAAAATCATAAACATAATCCTTTACTTCAAACTTTCTTAACAGTATATCAGTTGAACACTTATGAACACGGCCAACCAAACCATCATCCAGTAACTCTGAATCACTCCTGCTCCTGTAGACAAGAACTGAACGGCAGTTTGTGCAGAGAAGATACGATACAAGCAGCTGTAGCAAATGAACACAAGAACAAGACAGAAGAACAGCCTGCAAGCTGTATCCACAAACACCGTCATTGAGAGCAGCAGCTTGCTGAAACAAAAATGTCCTTTTTTCTTTTTAATTTCGAGGATAATGGAATAAGCACTCATGTGTATTTTTGTTCATCTAGTCCCTGTGTGTATGCAGTTTTGTCATCCGTTCCCACCGGCACACAATGGCCTACTCTTCGGAAAAGCGGAGCGGGTTTTAACGTGTGCCCAAGTCCATCCCTGTATTGACATGCACAAGCACAGCACTCACTGCCCCAGAGCCTACTTGTGCAGCCAGCCTAGCTTAGTACAGTCATTTCCATGGACATTTAGGAACAATGGGAGCGGGATTGCTGATCAATACATAAGTATTGGCAGAAACAGAATCCTTACCAGTGTGTGCCTTGCCTAATTGCAATAGCACCTGGCCACACTAAGGGACGGGAGGGAGTGGAATCAGTGTTAAGTTTTGTTGCTCTCTCTCTCTCTCTCTCTCTCTCTCTCTCTCTCTTCTCTCTTCTCTCCTCTCTCTCTCTCTCTCTCTCTCTCTCTTCTCTCTCTCTCTCTCTCTCTCTCTCTCTCTCTCTCTCCTCTTCAAAGAAAAATCGTTTCTTCTATCCCGCACCTTGACTACCCCTGGCACAAAGTAGAGGTGGTAGTCCCAGTTAGATGATATCATATCCCCAAAATGAGTGGTCTTTCATTTTAACGAACGGGGTAGTCTTGTGGTTAGAACATTGCGCTGGCAATCTGACGACCCGGGTTCGATTCTCGTTCAAGGGGATATATTCTCGTTCAAGGAGATACATCAGTGCAGACTCCACTCTCCCCAAAAGTCTTTTGGATGAGACTATAAACCGAGGCCTTGTGTGCGAACGCACGCAGAACATCTTGTGCACACGTTAAATCCTGTTCCGCTTTTCATAAGAGTAGGCTATTGTGTGCCAGTGGGAACAGATGACAAAATTTACAAAACCGCATACACACGGGGATTGGATGTAAAAAAGCACATAAGTGCTTATTCCATTATCTTCGATATAAAAATAAAAAAATTAAACACAAATAATATTGACTTTTATCACATACAACAAAGAAGGAAGGTGGCAGGACGGTTAAGACGTTCACCTCCCTAACAAGTAAACCGTGGTGTTCTAGGTTCGATTCCCGGCTTTTCCTTTTCTTCCCAGTTTGACAACAACCACAAAAAACCGAACTGAATGTCAAAGTCAAAAACACTTTAATCATCCCATGAAGGGCAATTACAATACTGACAGGCACATTGATACGTATCAAAACCTCGAAAGACGAGAAAGCTACATTTCATATTGGTTTATACATTCCAATTTCACATAAAAAAATATCACAAACACACACACACCCACCAATGTAGGAATATAATGTTATAGACACCATTGGCTAGAAAAGACAAAACATTTACGTACACATGTACGTATCCTTTGGATGAGACCCAAACCGAGGCCCCGTGTATGAATACACGCAGAACATCTTGCGCACGCGTTGAAAACCTGTTCCACCTTTCAAAAGAGTAGGCCACTGTATACCGTTCGGAACTATGATCTTCAAACTGTTATTTTTTAAACAAACATGCACACAGGTGTGTTTAGACACCAACCCCGAAGTCGGAATATGACTACCTAAATGATAGGAGGGGGAATGCATACGCAAAAATCTCACCATACATTGCTAAACCTCAGAGCTCTAGCCCAGGAACGGGAAAAGTAATCACACACAACCCTTCACCAGTACTGTTATAAAGTAGAGACAAGGATAACAGAACGGGGGACAAGCAGTTGTACTATATATATATATATATATATATATATATATATATGATATATATACATACATATATACATACATATATACATACATACATATATACATACATATGTTTGCAATGTATATGTGATATAAAGTTGGTTTTACTATTGGTGGTATGCATTCAGCCTGTGGAAACTTCAGGATAGAACCGAAAATTTGCTGATGTTAATAAGAATAATAAAATTTTTAAAAAGATATGAAACTGAACACAGTTGTGTGTGTGTGAGTGTGTGTGTGTGTGTGTGTGTGTGTGTGTGTGTGTGTGTGTGTGTGTGTGTGTGTGTGTGTGTGTAAATCAATTCTATAAATCTATTCTTTACAAAGAAAATAAGCAGTCGTGACCATCCCCCCCCCCCTCCCCCCCCCCCCCCCCAAAAAAAAGCCCTCATAGTTCACAGTTTTAAGCCTTTGAAAAAAAGAACAGCAACCTATTATACGATCGTGCGCGCCACACACACACACACACACACACACACACACACACACACACACACACACACACACACATATAATATAAAATAAAATATATGTTAAATTTATATATATGTAATATATGAACCAGTGGTACAAACAGCAGCTAAAAAAAAAAAGTTTACTCTATCTCCATCTGTGTAATTATATTTAATTATATTATGTTAATTAATATATATATATATATTTAACATAAGATCATATTCAATAATGGTTTCTTGACAAAACAATCGAAGCGACACCCCCCCCCCCCCAAAAAAAAAAAAAAAAGGAGAGGGGAGGGGTGCTAGTCCTTCACCATCACCGATTCATCATCAGTCAGTTTGTGGTCTCAACCACAGCCACTGCGTTGTATGTGCGAACGCGCTGACAGCACCGACGAAATCGCCACCGGACTCCGAATGAGTAAGTGAGAATATCCCGATCATACACTCCCCTTATTGCCACCTGAAAACTGAGAGAAAAGATGTTTCAGTTCTGTGCTCAGAAAATCAACCACACATCAAAGAGCAGGCAAAGAATTATTGGGGGGAGGGGGGGGGGGGGGGGGGGTACAATCTGCACAGATGGAGATAGAGTAAACACTTCTTTTTTTTTTTTAGCTGCTGTTTGTACCACTGGTTCATGATTATGAAGTTGTGGCGACTCATTTTTGTCACTTGTACGTCTTTTTGTCTGCTGTTGTAGGTTTTTTTTGGTCCCAGATTTGTTTCCCGAAAAAAAGCGAAACTCTTTAGGGAGATGAACAAGGAGTGACGTTATAAAGAGTATAGGGTAGAAACAGAAAAAAGGGGGGTGAAGGGGGTATGAGTGTGTTTGGTGGGTGTCTGTCGGTTGGACACAGCTTTTTCACCCTCGTTAATGGGACGGACTCCTTGACTATCGAATTGCCCAGTAGCAAACAATAACAAAAGAGTTCGTTTCATGCTTATTTTCCGAGTAATCTAAAGTTTTCCCAGAATAGGTGCAATGCGAAATTCGCCAGAGGTGAAAATTTTCCTTACGGGAGGTAACTGTAGCTCGACAAAATCAGCGAACCGTACGACGCTGTGATTAGATTGAATTAGCTGTTTCTCTCGACGTTAGATTTGCCCATCTTTGACCATGTTTTAATTATATATCTGTTATAATTTATACTGGTTCATTTCATTTCAAACGATAGTTACAAGAGTTGTAATTTATTGCTGCTGATCGCTGTTGGACAGTTTCTACGTCATCCGCGCTTTTCAACCTTTCTGGAATCTGCGGGCAGTGCGCATGTCTGTGCAGACCACAAGCATGAAAGCAGGAGTAGCAGACGATTTTTTGTGTAACGGTTTGTTTTGCTATGTGCTGTTGTGGCAACAAATCTCTGGCAAAACAAATAAAATTAACATGTATACAATAACACAATGAGTCCAAAACACTTCATATTCTATCTCTGAACTGCTTAGTTTTTAAGGAAATAAAAAAAGAACCCGCCGAAACCTTTCAAAGGGAGGGAACTATTTCAAAACTCTTTCGCGTGGGGAGGGAGAGAACAGACTTCCTTGATGTCCCCCGTCGGGCCCCCAGATTCTTCACCCACCAGGATTGACCAAAAATTACGTCTTTTCCTGCCTTCGGGTAAGTACCTGGTTTGTCAATTTTGTGAAAATGTGTTATTTAAGAAACAAATCTAACTTTTTGTCAAAGATTTTTCCATCGGAAGCCGATTTCGACCGAGACTGAAATGACCCTCCACCGCTTGTTTGGATTGTCGGGGAGGGTGGTGGTAAAATGGGGGCGAGAGAAATGGGGGTGACGCGGCAGTCGTCGCAATGGCTGAAGTCGAAAGCCGATCAAACTCAAGTGTAGGTGTACAGGGGTTTATTCTTTCGATTGCTCTTAATTTTGGCACGATATTGACTTAGAATACTTGAAAGTACGTTGAATTCTTTCAGGGCGAATGATCCCGATGAATTTACAGCGATGTCGCATTAAATTGTGTGTGCGCGCACTTGCAGCGAGTTTGGCCAAGTTTGTGGTTTCATTCGTTAGGCTAGGCTAGATCGCACACATAGTGTCCGCATGGGATTGGCAGAAACCCGGCTTTCCTCTTTTCTTCCTTACTTTTTCGATCTTTGGTACTTTACATTTTTTTCCCCTACTGAACTTAAACCTAAACAACCGGTCGTGGTTTTACCAGCATTTCTTTCTCTAATCAATCTAATTTTACATTCTACTTTCTAGGAAAGAAAACCCCATTGAACCCTGTAACTGACTCCACCCGTATGACAATGAGTGACTGGCCCATTAGGCCTAGTTGGTGTGAAAATGTTCTAAGGCAAAATAGGCCTAACAATATTGTGATTTTGAGTTGCAACAGATTTGTGGTAGCCTAGTTGGTGTGAAAATGTTCTAAGGCAAAATAGGCCTAACAATATTGTGATTTTGAGTTGCAACAGATTTGTGGTACACAGTGACTATCTTGCAGACATAGGACTTGTATTATAATATTATATGATATATTTCTTAATGAGTAGAGAATGATTTCAGGGTGGGGATGAACAGTTTATGTTGTTGGAAATGCCAATCATTATAGAACCTATATAATGCAATTACTTTGATCAGTGAACCCATGATTGATTTTTTAAGTTAAAAAAAAATGTGTGGAAGATTTTTGTTTTTTCTTGGTGTGGTTTTCCAACACTGCACATGACATACACTGTAAAAAGAACTGTAAAAGAGTCTGTTAATTACAATGCCCAACAAAACTCAAAGGAGTTAGGAAGAATATCTTCAAATGCTGGATTAATTTTTTAAAAAATTACTAAAATTTACTGGCATAGTTTGGTAACATCACAAAATCTTTAAATGAACCTGGCTTCTTTATTTTAAGCCCACCATGGGAGGGGGACGGGGTGGAAGATAATTAACAGAAGCACATCCACTGAACAACAAGCTACAAAGTTTCTTGCTTGCCCAGGATGGTGTTGTCAAACATTTGCACTATGGATGTCAGCTGCAGAGTTTTGGCACATGTATTCAAAAAGCAATTTCCAAGATAAGTAGCTGAGTTTGAGAACCAGCTATGGAAAAAAAAGTGAACATGTATACAGATGCATAACAATAATAGTACAACAATCGTGTATGCATGCACACACAGTGTTCAGGGGAGGGGAGTGTTAGAACTTTGCAAAGAATATAGTTGACAAGAATATAAGTTTCATCCAGGTCAAGTATTTTGAAATTTGGATCTCGTTTATTTTTTATTGAGTATTACTGCTATATTTTTTTATTATTTAAATATTTTTTATTTTATTCTTTTATTTCAAAGATCATGGAATAAGCACTCATGTGCTTTTTAACATCCAGTCCCCATGTGTATGCAGTTTAGTCAGTTTTGTGATCCTTTCCCACCGGCACACAAGGCACACAATGGCCTGCTCTTCCGAAAAGTGAAACAGATTTTAACATGTGCGCAAGATGTTCTATATGCGTGCGTACATGGGACCTTGGTTTATAGTCTCATCCGAAGGATGTTTTGGGGGCAGAGGAGTCGGCACTGATGTTATCTACAGAGGAAAAATCCTCTTGAACAAGGTTCGAACCCAGGTCAGCAGATCACAAGTGCACTGGGCATCACTCGTGACTTAAGTCTAACCATCATGCTGTCCTGTCCCCGTGTGTATGTATTTGGTAGTTGGAAAGTGGTGGGGTGTCCACAGAGAAGCAGATCCCTTTTTTTCTTCTTCATGTTTGCTTAAAATCTTAAATGCTGCTAGGTTAGTTTAATAGTAGTCATTAAGCATTGAAGTGGAATTGATTCATGAGTAGAAAGTATTGAATTCATCACACGGAAATCAGAAAACTTTGTATACTTTCTGAAACAGTGAACACATGGAGATCTATCTATGTATTCACCTCCACTCCCACCCCCCAAAATAATGATGGTCTGGAACTTCTGATTTAAATATATGCTAATCACCTATATCACATGTCAAGGGAAGAAACTCTTACAAATTTGATTATTGTATGAATAAACAAAATTTAAAAAACAAACAAACATACCTAGATTACAATTATGATTACCATATTTTGCTGCAAAGACTTAATTAATACATTTTACATATAATGGGTAGTATGAGGCTTGGAGGGGTTGTTTGTTTTTACTTTTTTTTCCAGATCCATGCGGAAAATCTGAGTTTTAGAATAAATTGAACTTTTAACTGTGTCTTAACTGTGTTGAAAAACAGGGTACCGTTAAGAATTAATTGAAGAACAGGATTTTCAGTTCACCAAGCCTTGCTTTATACCACCATATGTTCAGTATTGGGAGGGGTGGTGTTGAAGTCTGAAAGCTCGTGCAGTGTGTGTTGATTTGTTCTGTCTTTGTTTTTAAATCAAATTGAAATAGGGAAGGCCCCTCTCCCCCCCCCCCCCCCCCCCCCCCCAAAAAAAAAAATGTTGAATTATATTTTGGGGAGGGGGGGATTATGATAATCGCGTTATGCAAGGTGATGAAATCAAAGTTTATGGTGAAAAAGAATGGAAAGGGATAATGGCATGAGATATTGGTGATTCATTTATGAAATAATAAAATGACACTGGCCATTTAATTAAATTATTGCCATTATCTTATAATTATGGAGCTTTATTGTTATGGCTCAAGTCATTTTCATAAAAAGACAGGCATGATGCTGTATTTTCAAATTAACAACCAAAAACCCACTTGTAACTGGAAACTTCTAGTTGTGGTGCGTGTGTGTGAGAGTTTGTAACATTTTCAGGACTCGTTATTATTTTCTTTAATGCAGTTTTTATTTCATGATTCTTAATGAAATAGTTTATTTTAAAATGTTAAGAATTGACAACTAGAAAATATTACTTTGACTCGAGGGGAAAAAGTGCTTGTGTGTTTGTGTTTTTTGTTTTTTTTTAACATTTATTTGTGGGTTTTTTATTTTATGTACTAAAAATTTTTTTTTTTATTCTTTTATTTCGAGGGATAATGGAATAAGAACTTGTGTGCTATTTTTCTTCCACTTCCCATGTGTATGCAGTTTTGTACATTTTGTCATCCGTTACCACCGGCACACAATGGCCTACGCTTCCGAAAAGCGGAACAGGTTTTAACGTGTGCGCAAGATGTTTGCACACAGGACCTCGGTTTATAGTCTCATCGGAAGGACTTTTTGTAGAGAGTGGATTTGGCTTTGATGTTAACTCCAGTGTGTGTGTATGTGCTGTGTGAGTTAATTACACACCGCTGTTTGTTGTTGCAGAAGTGTAGTTCTTCCCATGGAAGAAATACTGAAAAATGCCAAGTCCATGCCCAACTCTCGGCTGTACCTGCAGGCAGAGGCTGTGCAGACAGTAGAGACCGGCTATGGTGAGTACCATTTCCTTGCCCCAGACATATAATATACCTTGATCAAATATATGTATTATCACACGAGTCTAGGAAGAGTTAATGTTGTGGAGCCCATCCCTTTCAAGGTCAGTTGTTACCTGTTGGGTATGTTCATGTCGCCTATACCTCTGGCAGTAGCTGTTCCATCTCTGACATGACTTTTTTGTTTTGTTTGGGGGGGGGGGTTTGTGTGTTTTAAAAAAAAATTATAACATATTCACAAGATGTCCTGCATGCATTGGTAGACGGAACCTTGTTTATTGTCTCATCTTAGGACTTGCATCAGACCGGAATTGTAGAATCTATGTTAAGTTGGGGGGGGTGGGGGGGGGGTTCAAATGGACCAGATCAACAGTTGACTTGAACCTGTGCCTTCAGATTACTTAGCTTTTTGTTTTTGTTTTTTGGCTGTGCTTTTGGTTTTTCATTCCTTGGCTAGAGCTCTGAGGTTCACTAATCGTGAGATTTTGTGTATGCAACCGTTCCCCCCCCCCCCCCCCCCCCCCCAACACACACACACACACACACCATGAAGGTAGCCGCATTCTGACTTCAAGAATACTTAGATGACGAATCTGACAGTTCTTAATTTTCTGCTTTGGTTGGTTGTTTTTGTGGTGGCATTGGGGGGCAAACATTCCCTCCCTCTCCCCTTAAAAAAACAACAATCAAAACCAACAACAAAGAAACCCCATAAACACCAAAACCCCAACAACAAAGAAACCCCACAAACGTACAAAAAAAAAACCAATGACAAAAAAAAAACCCATACAAACAACAAAATCCTACTGCGAGAGAGAAACCTTCATCACTCTTTCTCATTCTTATCCTTATAAATCTGCCAATGATCGTACTTTGATGAGTCCATTATGTCATGATGATGCACTTGAAAATGAACTCCATTTTGTTTTGTCTTGCCCTGAGCTAAATGAGCTACGAGAACAATTGATTCCTTTAAAGTATTTTCGACAGCTGGTTTTTGTTCAAATTGATTATGCTGATGACAACTCCTAACGAAACAGTTAAGCTTGTTGTATATTTACACAAAGCGTTTAAAGTACGCAGTATGTTGTTGTCAACATGAGATGTCTTAACCCTAGTAGCGCTAAATAAACAGCAACAAGCCTCACTTCTATTGGCTGAATTAACATTGGCTAGCATTGTTTTGGAGCATGGTGGGCTCAAACAACCCTTGATATTGATATATAAAACTGAATTAAATGTGTTAAGCTATAGATCACTGGAAAAATGATTAATATGCTTTAATGGTATAATTTTATAAAATTAGGTGTAAAGTGTTTATGATTTGTAAAAAAAAATCAAAAAAAAAAATCATGTTGGATATAACGCTGACTGTAAGCTTCCACTGCTCCAGAGACATCCCGGATCGATGTTAACACGAAAAGCAAAGTTCTTGCGGTGTCATAAATGTCATGATTAGGTAACACATTCTTGACATTTTGTTTCCAAAAAATACGAGTTGGTATCGCTTTAAAGCGGTACAATAACTGGGGAAAGTTCGCGACAGGATCGACGCCATCGCGACCGTTATGGCGAAATGTGCGAAGTGATGGTTCTATAAAAATACAAAGATTGAACTAAATTTCATGTGATGCAATAGTACTCATACAGCTAGCGATTGAGTGCAAACAAAGAATAATATTACCGAACTCTTCTCGTTGCGTCAAAATAAAGTAAACCAATCTGTGACGTCGAAATCGCCGAGTAGCGAAAAAGTCCTCCAGCAAAACAGCACCGCTCGATTCCAGTCCGATCGCGATCGATTTACCAAGCTCTTTCAAATATTCCCACAATCCTTACCTCATCGTCTCTCTCATTGTTTATTTCAACCAAATCCAGCCTCTAAAACTCCTCCTCGCTGTCAATTTTGTAAAAAAGCTCGAAAAAACGCTTGAAGAAATTCCAGTGCAAACGCTGGCCGCCATTTTTGTTGAAGACGATCTCGGCTGGTCCGAAAAAAAATTAAAATACACTCTTAACCAATCAGATTCTTCGTTGCTTGTGTGTGTCAAACGACCTTCACCCCTTTCTGCGGGCCTACAACGGCCTTAACATTCATTGGCTGACCTTTGAAAGCGAAAGTAAGCTTTCAACTATGACCACCCACGTCATCCCGGAATATTCCGGGATCCGCCACACAGCCTAGACCCGCCTTTCCCGGAATATTCCGGGAACCGCGCCACTAGGGTTAATCTGTGAAAACCTCCTGTTTCATATCAGAACTATCCCACCCTTCACTAACCCATGTCCTATCACCCTGCTAAAGTATACGACCTGTGTGAGTGTGTGTGTGTGTGCTTTTGAAAAACATTTGACTATTGCAATTTTATTTCATAGATTTGGTCTGCAGCGTACCATGTTTGTAATATCTGTTTGAACTATTGATTATTTGTCATTGGTTGTATGACTGTGTAAGATTAGGTTGAATGCATGCGCTTTGATTTGTCTTTACAAGATATAATAATAATAATAATGTATGGAATTTATATAGCGCTGAATCTTGTAAAGCAACAAATCAAAGCGCTCAGATGACAATATTTTTTAATCGAGGATAATGGAATAAGCACTCATGTGCTTTTTTACATCCAGTCCCCGTGTGTATGCGGTTTTGTCAATTTTGTCATCTCTTCCCACCGGCACACAATGGCCTACTCTTTCGAAAAGCGGAACAGGATTTAACATGTGCGCAAGATGTTCTGCATGCGTTCGCACATGGGGCCTCGGTTTATAGTCTCATCCGAAGTGCTATATAAGTTCCATTTATTATTATTATTATTATTAAAACCTACAAAGTGTGTGTTCTACCTTGTATATATATACCCCTTCTAAGGGGCAACGACCTTTATGAATAAATCATCTGAACCCGAATCTCTCACTTTCTCTGTCTCTGTGTTGCCGACGTCAGGCCCGCTCCCCCCAGCCATCATGGACCAGCTGGCTGCGGCAGCGGCGGCCCAGTACGTGGGTCAGCCTGTGGGGGTCCACCCCCCGGGCCCCCAGCACACCCCCCACCCTCAGGCCCACCCCCCGCCTCCACCGCCGTCACAACCCCAACAGCACTTGCCCCGCTCCAATGTCATTGATGCGGCGGTGCAGACGGATGTGACGACGGTGGTGCAAAGCAAGCAGGTGAGTAAAGAGTGGTGGTGATGTGTGTTTGTGTGTGTGTGTGGTGTGGTGTGGTGTGTTGTGTTGTGGTTGTATGCAGATATGCCTACCAGTTCCTTGTCGCAAGTTAGCTGTATAACATGCGATGTAAGGGAAAAAATTTAAAGCTGAATACGATGTGACTTGATTTATCTTTTTTTTAGGGGGTCAATGCAGATTTGCACTGAATTTTTACAGGCAGTGTGTTGCGTGTGGGCAGTTTGAATGTAGAGTGTAGCCCGTCCTTGTCCAGAAAAAAATTATTATAATTTATTAACTGTGATCTGGCTGAGGATTCCAGCGCAAAATTGCCAGAAGGTGGGGATGCTATTTATACTGATAGGCCCCCTGCATCTCCCCTGATTACTAGGGCTAAGGGAAAGTGGAGGATAGTCGTCGTGCTCATTAACTTTTTGCATCTACTGATACTGGTCAGGCTATTTATCTTTATTTGATGCATTTGTCCTCCCCTAATTTTCTGTATCAGTTTAAAACAATTAAGAGCGCGCAAGTTTTGCCCCCCCAAAATGTTCAAAATCCAGCTGTTAAAAAATACTTATACATCATTCTTTATCTTGGTCAGGTCTTGGGGTAGGCATATCTGTATAATGATGTGTGTGTGTGTGGTATTGTATGCATGTGTTTGTGTGTGTCTCTTTCTTCTCTGTTGTAAAAAGGGTGTACATCAAGATGTATGCAGTAGGACAAAATAGCCAGACCTGGTCAAACACATTTTCAAGACACAAGTCTTAGGTCAACTTGTATATTTTTTCATAAAGTAATCATTATTTTACCGTATAATTTTCATAACCAGGCACTGGACAAGTTCATTAACTGATGAATAGGTTCTGAAAACTAGCATTAAAAAGAAGAGAAAATTATGACAGTAGTGACTATCCCAGTGTACAGAAATCGCATAAGAAACAGTATGTCATAATAAACATTAAAAAAAATCAGCAACATGAACTCACGCCTTACAAGATAAACTGTCGGTGTGTATCGCACAGTCTGCCTTCTAAATATTCAGTCAGGCCAAAGTCGAATGTGCTGGGCTGGGCCTGAATTATCAGGTGCTTAATGGCAGTGTAGCACATTTACACTCATATGAAAGACAATAGCTGTGGTCTGAGTGTTTGACAAAGAAATATTAATTTGCAATCTTAGTGTTGGTCAGACAGACCCTGCAATTTGTGAACAAGTCTGGTGTCTGCTTTTGTTCTTTTATCTCTTTGTCAGCAGAGTGTGTCATTTTTCTGTGGATTATGTGGAAGTAATCTTGGCAGAAATGTGATTGTTTTCAAAGTTTCTGTCGAATCATGACATAAAACATGTTTCTGTGATAGTGTTGCCCAACTTTATAAAACAAAACAAAAAAATTAAATCAAGTGTTTGCTAAACGCTGTTTTTGATTCAGATGGTTATGCATTGGTATAACCTTACTTTTGATCAGTAGATTTTCAATTTTGATTGAGGGGGAAAAAACCAAAACATTGCACATTCAACTTCTGATAGAAAAAAGTTACACATGATGTCCAGACTGACAAGAAATCAACCAACCTGGCCATTGTAAATTTAGTAAAGTAATAATTTTCTGAAAATAGACATGCTGATGTACACCTTTTTTTATATATAGATCTCTGAAGACTTTTTCTCTTTTTTCATCTGATTTTCTGTCATCTGATTTTCTGAAACATACAGCTTTGCTAACTTTGGGGATCTCTGGTTGCTTCTTAGCTTCTAACCTTACACGGTTCGCATGCTCCTTGAACCTCTGAATTTTGAGACCCCCTTTTTCAAGGCCTTGAATCCCATTGAAAATAACCAGTATCACAACCTGTGATACAAAAAACTTCCTTGAAAATCTCTTGAAAATCAAGGTGTGTCTGTCAAAAGTACTCTCCCTGAAGATGATGACATGGTACGTGGATGAAACAGACTAGAAGTACTTAGCAGATGACAAAGTGTCCAAGGGAGGTAATTACTAGTTATACATATCCACGGTAAGTTACCAGAATTTCTATGTCAGTTGCCAAAGTTGGATGGATTTTTATGTCTGTCTGAGTTCAAAACGACAAAGCAAGGCTGAAACTGTGTGTTTTCAAACCTGTGTAAGTGATGAAAGCAAAGTTCAGGGACAAGATTGTGGAAGAAGTAACAACAAAGACGTGGTTTTGCTGAGCATGTAATGTATTGACCTGCAGGCAGTATTTTTATTTATTCCATTCTTTTATTTCGAGGATAATGGAATAAGCGCTCGTGTGCTTTTTTCATCCAGTCCCCGTGTGCATGCGGTTTTGTAAATGTTGTCATCCATTCCCACCGGCACACAGTGGCCTACTCTTCTGAAAAGCGGAATGTTCTGCGTGCGTTTGCACACTGGACCTCAGTTAAGGGGAGAGTGGAGTCGGCACTGATGTTAACTCCAGAGGAAAAATCCTCTTGGAACGAGATTCGAACCCAGGTTAGCAGATCATGAACACACATCACTCTAACCGTAGTGGACAGGTGTGAAGCTGTAGCCAACTAGAAGAAAGAGCCAACACAGTCTGGCCCAGATTTGACACTTTGGACTTAAGTTGCTGTAAATAAAAAGGAGGAAAATGTCAATGCCCCAGGTGCGCAACGATTGTCTCTTTAACGCTTTTATCAAATGATTTTGTACTTCATGAAAGACTTGATAAAAGGGATCGTCAGCTTTTCGTTTTCCACCTACAGCCATTTCGTTTAAATTAACTCACTCGGGACGGCCAATTCTCTCCCTTGCTTTCCCCCACAGACGGCCCATTTGTAATGGTTAGTAAAAAAAATCATAAAAAATACAAAACACATAGTTAGAAAATGAAGTTTTCTGAACTTATGTATAACATACTGGGTTAGTACATATATAAAAATTGAAGCTCTCACTTTAGTAAAACGCCGGTCATGGAGACCTAATCTGATCCCTTCTATTTTGTTTCTGACACATATGCAAGTATGCTGGGCATGTGGGCTACTCTCTACAACTGCAAACAAAGAGCTCAGAACACAGGAATCACCCAACAACGCACTGCATTCGACGTTGGACAGGCTCACGAAGCTATGTTTAGCTGCACGAGTCATAGTATCATGCGGCCGCCACGTGAAAAATCTGCAAACAGCAAATCCGCTATAGCGGCGAGTCGTCCGAGACCGTGGCTTTACACTGATCCGCTATAGCGGATAGCCGTCCTCTGAGAGTTAATAATGTGGCCCCGTGTTCTTTCATGACTACACCATCTTGTTAGGAGATGAAAAGTCTGCCTCTTTAACCCAAAAATGTCTCAGCTTCAGGGGGCTCCTTGACCCTTGCCTTTTGAGGAGTGGGGCAACCCCAACCCCCCCCCCCCCCAAAAAAAAAAATCTTTATCTGGATTCTCAAAAATTGCCCATTAGATATTGTTGATTGTATTTGGGCAGGCAATCAGTGATAGAGTGTGAATTACAAATGTAATACTGCATGAATTGTGCCCTTGAATTTCTTGAAAATGTCCTTGAATTTCATACTGGGAAGTCTATGTGATCCCTTGATAATAACTGCTTTTTGCGTAATTCATATCCTTTTTTTAAAAATAACTTGTGTGTGTGTGTACCCGAGATGGGCATTTATCTTTTTCTCTGCTTTGTAACTCGCCTTCTTTCTACTCTGTTCCACCGCCCCCCCCCCCCCCACCCCAATAACTATGTAAATGGTATTGTGTGTGGATAAGTGACACGATTATAACTTACCATTTATTTTATTAAAAAAACCTGAAGCAAAACCAAAGACACAAACACACGCACATCAATTAGCCATAACTGACATAATTTTTACCGACATTTTTATATCAAATTGAACAGAAAAGGCTGCAGAATTTAAATCTTACAGTCAGTGAGTCACACACAATTTTCTAATTTTGAGTTAAGACTGGTGTTTTAGTGAGTAGTAACATATTAAAGTAATAGGCTTGAGAAGAAGAAAAAAATAACATCACATGGAGACCTGTGCACCCCCCCCCCCCCCCACCACCACCATTTGTTGGGGGGGGGGGGGGTAGTATAGTGAAAATTAACATAAATTTTTTTTTAAATCGAAAATGTCGCCTGCTACTGTTCAGAGACTGGTCTCTCCATACTATACTGCTGAGTCGGTGCGCGCACATACCGTGACCTTTGACAGCAGCATTTTCACAACACGGTGGTGGAACATGGTGGTGATTTACCAAGCAAAGGAGGGTTTGAAGCAAATAATGCAAAAACAGTGTCAGCTGGCCAACCTAGGGTGAGAAGATGCATATTCGTGAATACCAAAGCACAATCAGCAAAGTCGGCCTTTAGATTTGCTAAGTGAGACACAGAGCCTGAGCTCTTTCTCTCTCTGAGTCTCTCTCTCTCTCTCTCTCTCTCTCTCTCTCTCTCTCTCTCTCTCTCTCTCTCTCTCTCTCTCTCTCTCCCCGCCACTTTTAAATAAAGAAATTAATATATCTAATTTTTAACCATTGAGAGTTTAAAAAAATCTTATTTGTGATACAACTCCAAGCTCATAAACTTGTTATTCTCAGTAGAAGTCTGAATTTTTTTTCCCCCTGTTTATGTTGCTGTTAAAAAGAAAATAAGCCTGAACTTTGAAAGGTAGAGTTGTAGTACTTAATAACTGTTTAAATGCGATTTATTTATAAATGTTTATCAAGAATGCCACCATAAACAGCACATCATATAAAAGACGAACAACAGCAGAGAAACAATAGTACAAAAGCGCAGCCATTTTGGCAAGAAAGAATTCTTCATTTTACTAAGGTTTTAAACCCTTCCAGATTTCTCAACAACAACAAAAGTCAGAATGATTTTGTGTAAAAACAACAACAGCCAAACAAATATAAAGATAATACTGTCATTTTCTAGAAAATTGATTCATTTCCTGTAATTTTCTGGGGGAAAAATTTGAAGTGTGGGTTTGAGTTTTTCTGAATTGGTGATCTTCATCTTCCTGAGAGCTGTTAAATGACGAAACCCATCAAGATGTTGTGAGACCACAAGTGATTCATCTCAATTGCCCTCAAACCATAAGCGTGGCAGACAATCTTTCTCGGCTTCTTCGGCCTGATATTGACGGGCTTCCTGTGCTCTTCTGACCCTGGGGTTGCGACATAATGAATCTGGGTACGGCGGCTGTAGCAGGGAGATGGGAAATGTGCAGCGTGGGAACAGCAGGACAGGAACATCACAGAAAACTAGACAGCAAGAGAGATCTTTCTCACTTTTATTATTAGCAGGAGAGATGTGCTCTGCACCTACTGATAGGGAATGAACGCTACTAATACTAAACGTCCCAACAATCTTTACAACGTGATCAAAACAGAGATGGAGAAGGCTCATCAAGGTCAAACCTCCCCTGTGAGAAACATGACAAAAAAGGAAGAAGAAGAATCCTTCTAACATGATCGACTGAGGCAGGCAAAGCAAATCCTGCATCATATGAGAATGATTGCCGTACTGTTTTGTCCACGATGCAAAAAAAGTTTGTTTACAAATCGTAGGCTACATTTTTTTTTGTCAATGGCTCTTTGAGAATTTTGAAATTGGCAGTTTATCTCATGGTCATTACTAGTCTTCCAGTAGATACTGCTTTGTGATCGAAATTCATTAAATCTTTATTTGCTCTTTCCTTTCTTGATACTCCCCCACCTCCTCTTCTCTCTCTCTCTCTCTCTCTCTCTCTCTCTCTCTCTCTCTCTCTCTCTCTCTCTCTCTCTCTCTCTCTCTCTCTCTCTCACTCACTGTGTACCACTACCAGTATGTTTCTTTGTATGATCAAACCTCTGTCTGAGTGTGCCAGCAGTCATGCCTGCTTATCTAGTTATGTGTGCAACTGTTTTCTGTTTACTCTTTTTTTTTTCTTTTTAAAACATTCATAACAGCTATTATTATCCCTCCCCACCCCACCCCCACCCCCCAAAAAAACCAACAACAACACACACACACAAACCATAAACCCTCCAAAAAATGACCCCCTGGAGAAACAGAAGTGATCAATTTTGTGGAAATAATTATGAGTATATCAGTTCAGAGCACTTGCTTTCCCCAGCCAAGGTTAAGCAGCATTGAGTGCAGCTACCAAGTAGATGGGTGACTTTGCACGCCTTGGCTTCAATACATTCCCCCAGTTCACCCAGCTGTAAATGGGTACCTGCCCTCTTTAGGGTCAGGGAAGGTAAAGCAGCGAGGGAGAGCTGGCCCCTACAGAAGCTGAGGTCTCTGACAACTCACTCCCCTACCACCACACAGGTTATACCTGTACCTGTTTACTTGGGCAGGAAATGCTCTCTGGGTTTTTTTGGGTCTACTCTCGCTTCCCGTTCAAGAAATTTCAGGTAGGTCTTTGGCCAGTGCAAGTGCAAGTCCTGAAGCAATCCAGGTTTGTTTTCCTAACATGATCTTGTCCAGGGGCGGGGGTAATAAATGAAGAAGGCAGTGCTGTCTACAGAGAGGCTGTATTTCTCCCAGGTTGTTTGTCAGGCACACAGCTGAGTAAGGCACATCACTGGAATGGAAGAAAATGTATTCCCTCCCAAATTATTTATGAGCCACATTTGGACAGAATTCTTCGTCGTCATCGTTGAACACTTGAACAGCAACTATGGCTGGCTGTCATATAAGCGAAAATTCTTTGCGTTGCCGTTAATCAAGTTGGGGCCCTGCGCATCTAACTTCGGCATGGAAGAGAATTATCTTTTAAGTCTGTCTGGAAGAAAAGCAGGAGAGTGGTGGACTAGGAAGGCAGAAAATAGACCAAGAAAGAGGTGACTGGAAGAAAAGGAACAAGGCAGAAACAAAGAGAGGGATTAAAAAATAAATAAAGGAGAATTCCTAGCACAGAATTTCCAAAAGGCGGGAATGCTATTTATAGGTCCCACAGCGCCCTCACGGGGGGAATTTGGACTGAATAGGTCACAGGGACTAAAGCAGAGCGGAGATCTATAGGCCATTGACCCGACAGTCTTGTCACAGATGTTTGTACCGTTGTACCAGATACTGATTATTTCGTCAAGCAAATGTTTGTTTCCAGAGCACAACATCAAATGAAATTAAAATCTTCCTTGGCACAGTCCGACAATGTGAAGGCAAAGTATGAATTCCTTTAAAAAAAAAAAATTTTTTTGACTTAGTTTAAATGCCTTTTACCGTTTACCTCAACGTGGGAAGTGCATGACAAGAGATCCCAATGAGACAGACACTTCAGCTATTTCTGAAATTATGAATCCTTACATGGTTCCTGATTAGTGTAAACTGTATGTTTTTGTGGGTGTATTTCTTAGTCTTTCCTTTCACGGTTTCTTTTTTTCGTTTTTGGATTTGTGTGTGTTTTCTTTTCTTTTTCTTGTTTTTTTCTTTTTCTTGTTTTGGAGGGGTGGGGGAATATGGTGGGAAGAGGAGGGGCTGAGGAAGGTGGTATTAACTTATTAAGTAGAAAACTAATTCTTTTAGGTTTCTCTAAATGTAGACACATTACTCTTTTTTTCCCCCCCATGTTTCCTAAACACACTACCCTTCACCTTCCCTCCCCCTCTCCCAATGCCCCCCTTCCCCTCCCCCCGTCCCTGCACCTTGCCCTTGTTGAAATCCCGATCCCCAGGCTGTCATTCGTTCGTTGGTTCGTTCCCTCTCTGTGGATGGGCGGGCAGGCAGGCAGGCAGGCAGGCAGGCGGCAGGCGGGCGGGCGGGCAGTGCACTGTGGCGATACGATAGTCAACAGTGTGTTACCTCTGTTCAGGAAATAGCCCGGGCCCAGATAACCGCAGCCAATCGCCTGTTATCCTCCACGCCCTCCTCCACCACCACCACCTCCTCCCACCACCACCACCACCACCACCACCCCTACAACTCCAACAACTCGTGTCAGTACTGTGGCCGGGGTTTTTCCAAGAAAGAGGTAACGCTCTGTCCTTTTTTTTGTCATGTCCTGCCTGCCATGGCCCCAGTGAAAACTTTGTCCCCCTCCCCTCCCCCTTGGTCTGTAGGGTAGGGTATGGTAGGGAGTTCTTCTAGCCACCAGCATGATACCTGTCTCTTGTAGTAGTCTGAAAACACAAAACAAGACACCTTTTCTCTGCTGTAGGAATTTCGGTGATCGATGTTGTCACTATCGTCAGTGATCTATCCTTTTCTATCATAAGGGTCGGGGATGAGATAGCTCAGTGGTCAGGTCAGAGCACTCGCTTTTCCCAAGCTAAGTTTAAGCAGCGTCGAGCGTGGTTACCAAGTGGATGGGTGACCGTTTGCGCGCCTTGGCTTCAGTACAGGCTCACCCAGCTGTCAATGGGTACCTGCCCTCTTTAGGGTCAGGGAAGGTAAAGCAGCGAGGGAGAGGAGATGGGCGCCGCCCTCAATATGCTGGCCCCTGGAGAAGTGAGGTCTCTGATATCTTGGTCCCCTACGACCACATAGGTTATGGGAATGGGAACACCTTACCTGTTTTAACATGGGGATATTTTGTATGAACATAGGACGTAAATAATGTATATTGTATGAGTAGGGTTTACTCTGGACATTATGTTCCTGGAAAGTAGGTAATACCCTTGTCATTCCTGATACTCTTGTCATTCCTAATACTCTTGTCGTTCCTTTGCTTTAGTGCTAGTGGAGATTCTCTCATCAATCCAGTGTTCTTCATTTTTCTCTGTAGAAGTGTGTGAATGGATTGACTGACTGGATGAATGAATGTGTGGTGTTTTGAGCTGAAGTAAAATCTCCTCACCTATAATAAACTTTTGTCACCCACGTGTTAGTGCCAGAACAGTTCATTGAGGGGAGGGGAGGAGTTTAGCTGTTTTGTTTGTATGGAAATTTTATTTAAGAAAAAAAAACATAACCAAAAAAACACCTTGATTCTGTGAAATATATCCAGAAAGCTTTTGTGTTTTTGAATTTTTTTATATATTTTAAACTCTTGTTTTATTTAAATATTTTAACCTGGCAGTTGATCTCTGTGGGTGAATTGTCTTTTTTGTTTGTTTTTGAGAGGTCTGGTGTATATGATGTATATTTTAATTTTGCTCTTGTGGGATTCATTTTTGGACTTGAACTGTTCATATCACTGCTCTATTACTTCAGCTCTCTTTGCCTCTGTTTTTAACAAACGGTTTGTCACTGTACTATAATTATGTGTTGATGTCTTTAACACTTGTGCTGCTTCTGCTTTGTCTTCTTCTTCTTCTTCTTTACAAATCTGTTTTTGGAAGAAAAGAAAAACTAACCTGATTTTACATGGAACTGGTAGCATTAACACTGGTGCTGTGTATTGCTGCTTATTATCAAGGCTGTTACTAACATCTAACTTTCTTTAACAGAAAATGATTTTTGTTTTAATTTTAAAAAACCAGACCGTAAAAAGCAGATGGACCCATTTTTTAAGCATTGTGTTTGAAATGTGTGTGTGTTGCAGTACCTGCGACGACACTTACGGATCCACACAGGTGAGCGACCGTACAGGTGTGTGGTGTGTCACCTCAGCTTTCGTCGAAGCCATCATCTGCGACGACATGAACTCATGCACACAGGTATTTTCCACCCGTCGTAGAGCTTGGCTAGATTTGTGCCAAAGTGGCTTGTACAGGGGTAAGGACCGGTTATGCCTGTTTCGTGTAGAGACTGCACAAGGTTCCTTATGTGCTTCTTTCTTTGTCGTGTTGATTCGGGCCAGAGAAGTGGTGTGCGTGGGTGAGTTGTTGACGTTTGTCCGTGCAAGATTTGGGGAGAAAGTGAGCGCTTTGGTTTGGTTGGCTGTGCGTGATTCAACGCTATGTAAAGTCCGTACTGAGGTGAAATTATTATCATTAAATCTGGGAAACAAGAGTGCAAAAATTAGGGTGAGAACTAGTGATCATTTTTGTTGGGAAGTTTTCTCATGAGTGTCGAGGCATTTTTTAGATTAACTTTTCTTTAAAAAAAAACACCAAAAACCTCTGCTGTTTCGGTTCTTCTGAATAGAGAATTGGATTTAAAGTTATTGTGTTAAAAATTATTTTGCATATCATGTCTACATGTTCTTTTTGGAAAGGTTTTGAAAAGGAGCCTGTTTTTTTTTTGTTGGTTTGTTTTCATCAGTCTTGTAAAATGTTTTAAAAAGATGATACTGGTTTGAATTTTTTTTTAGTTTTAAATTTTTTAATTCTTTTATATCGAGGATAATGGAATAAGCACATGTGTGCTTTTTTACATCTAGTCCCCGTGTGTATGTGTTTTTAATTCCATTTGCTGGCCAGAATCTTCACACATGATTTTTCACAGGGGAGAAAATTTCACACTCAGTCACACATGCAGTGGGGGAGGGGGTGGGGTGATGAATTATAATGGCATTGATGATAATCCCGCTTTTAACTTCTGTAATAAAACCATCCTGCAGTAGAAAAGACATGCAGGGGGTGTACTGCTGAGGTCAGATTTATGTCCCCTTGATGCTGCTGTCCACTAATGATACCGATATTTTTAAAATATCTGGAGGGTTTTTGTTTTGGGGTTTTTTTGTTTGGGTTTTTTTGGGTTTTTTTGGTCTGTATTGCTTTGTGTAAAGATGTTTGAGAAGTTGTACGAAAGTGATTAATTTTTCGTGAAAGAAAAAAAAATAATGTTAATTAATCCTCTCAGAAGTGATTGCTGACACAAATAGTCATTCTGTAAAGATCTTTGATGTTATTGTTCTTTTTTTTCCCTTTTTTTTTTAGTATAGGAAGGAATACAGAATTTTGCACACACAAGAAGAAAGAAAGTAAATTAAATTCATTTTGTTCTGCTTAAAGCAAGTATGCCTATTTTTCATAGACACACTGGCAGCATGGTTGCCACTATGTGATATAAAACACCTTTAACCTTTAGCACTCTGCAGGCGCATTATGTTTCTGAATGAATTATTTCCATTGTATCTCTAGGCGCTCTGTGTCATTGAACATAGGGTGTTCCAATTTGGCGACTTGTCAGCAGTTTATTTTTTTGTAATAATGGCAACACAGCTACTTTCCATTCAACATAGACTAGAGTTCCCTCTACTGTCCTTTATTTTCTTTAACAAGACACGCAACATTAAAAGTAAACGTCAGTTTTCAGGATTTGTTCAACATCAAAATGGAAGACACTAATTTTTCAGAATTTGTTCACCATCAAAATGGAAGACACCAATTTTGAATGATTTTTGTAGGAAATGTTCATTAATCGATTCTGACACAGATAATGGTATTGAAGGCTTCAAACAAGCTGAGAATGGACATTTGTAATGGCGAGTAAAGTGATCTAGGTGACAATGATCATGTTTTTAGTGAGAGTGATGATGATCGCAAAAATGATATTTCAAGTGGTCATAAACATTTGTTGCCAGTTGATTTCACAAAAACATTTTGTCCAAAGGAGATGCCTGATAGTATTTCTGAGGGTAGACTGTTTTATTTGTTCGTGACCGACAAAATTATCACTGTGTGACTGAAACTCTTCTTACAGTGAATGCCTATGCATTTCGAGTTTTTTGCTGTTTTGTTTGTTTTTTGTTTGTTTTTTCATTGTCAAAACATGCGTGCAGAACAAGTTGCCTTGTATGGAAAAAATGTCCTAATCCACTCCTTTTTCACTACACAGAAAATCAAGTCTCTTACATAAAATACATCCAGAGGTCTAAACATGGGGTGTTCTTTCTCTCTCACCAGAAAATAGAACATAAAATAGTGCCCCCCCCCCAAAAAAAAAAATGGATGCAGAGTGCTAGAGGTTAAAGTCTTTTTCGAAGGACTTTGACACTCAGTTCGATTTTTTTCCCCTTCATCAAACTTGGAAGAAAGGGCTAAGCTGGGAATCGAACCCAGAACTTCTGGGTTTTACTTGTTAGGCAGGCGGACGTCTTAACTGTCCTACTGCCCTCCTCCTCCTTCTTCTTCTTTGGGTGAAAGTGATGATGATGTGAGTGGCTGTGGATGGTGTGCTGTGCAGATATCCGCCCTTTCTCCTGCCAGGCCTGTGACAAAGCCTTCAAGCAGAAACAGCACCTGGAGAGACACCTGGCCAGTCACACAGGTGAGTGAGTGAGTGAGCGAGTGACCCCCCTGCTGTCGTTCGTACCTAGTAGTCACAGAAAGAAAAAAAATGTCCGTATGAAATGTGTGCTCTGTGCAGAAAAGTATGCAGCAGAAGGAAAGGTGAGTGGATGTGGTTCTTGTTGGTTTTTAGTGTGTCAAGACTCGTGATCAGACTGTTGCTGCAAGTGCAAGTTCAGTTCTTCATTCAGGGTTGTTTGGGTTTTTTTTAAACCCTTGAGAGTAGGCCATTGTGTGCCGGTGGTAACGGATGACATTTACAAAACTGCATACACACAGGGACTGGATGGGGGAAAAAGCACATGAAAGCTTATTCCGTTATCCTCGAAATAAAAGAATAAAATAAGATAAAAATAAATCTAGGTTCTGACCGATTCCCTTGCAAGTCAAGACCAGCTATGGCGTGGATAGCTAAAATCTTCTTCTTTTTCTTTGTCGAATGCTCAGACGGCAGCTACTGTTGTCTTGTCATATGAGCGAATATGTGTTGCGCTGCCGTTAAGCGCCTGACAGATCAGGCCCTGTACATCCGATTTTGGTGTGGGAGAGAACTGGCTTGGTTTGTTTTTTTTGTTTTGTTTTTTGGGTTTAAAAAAATCTCTGTGGAAAAAAGGCAGGAAATCGAGCCAAGAAGACAGAAAATAAAGGAGGTGACAGTAAGAAAAGGAGCAAGGCGGAAACAAAAGAGAGGGATAGAAAAGAGAGAGTTTCTAGCACAGAATTTCCAGAAGGTGAGGATGCTATTTATACTGACAGGCCCTTGGAATCACCGTGGGGGTAGGGGGGGGGGGGGGGGGGGGATTTTCTGAGAATGCCGGTTTTGGCTTGGAAGTGGGTGAGGTGCTCTGAGAGCACAAATTGTTGCCCGGGACAGACACACCGTCCTGAATGTTCGCTCTGCTGGACTTCCCAGAGAGTTGGGGGAGAAATCGTGCATGGGGATTGGTGGGGGTCATCGTGCAGACTTGTTTGGCTCGACACGCTGAGCCTGGATGCGCTGAGCCTGACTTGTCAGGCGCTTAACGGCAGCGTGACACATTGTGTTGGTGAAATACAAGGGCTCAGAAAGTATACTTGCATGTTTGTTGCTTTGCATTGCATTGCTTACTATTTCAGGTACAGCAGATTTCTGTGTGTAAAATTTGGGCTGCTCTCCCAGGGAAGAGTGCATGGCCACAAGAGCAGCACCATCCGTTTTTAATTTTTTGATGTTGTAATGTTTTCCTGTCTTGTGTGTGTATTTGTTTCACTCTCTACATAATTTTGTGAAGGACAGCTCTCTTGCTACTGTTGGTTCTTTTACGTGTAGTAAGTGCGTGTTGCACGTGGGACTGTGGTTTAGTAACTCATCCAAAAGACTACTACTTGATTAGGGGGGGGGGTTTATACTAGGTATTGAATCCATGACTTACTCCATTCTAGATGGATTCTCACACACACACACCCTTTTTTGTTGTTGTTTTATGTGTATGTGTTTGTTCCTCAGCTAGTGCTCCAAGGTTTACCAATAGTGAGAATTTTTGCATATGTGACTGTGGCCCCCCCCCCCACACACACACACACACACATGCACGCGCGCACTATTTTAGGTAGCCACATTTTCCTACTTCAGGGATGGTGTCTAACACCTGTGTGCATTTAAAAAAAAAAAAAAGATTTTGTCACCCATTCCTACCAGCACAAAGTGGCCTACTCTTCTGAAAAGTAGAACAAGGTTTGAATGTGTGTGCAAGATGTTCCGCATGCATTTGTATACAGGGCCTCGGTTTATAGTCTCTTCCAAAGAACTTTGACATTCAGTTTGCTTTTCTCGTCAAACTGGGAAGAAAGGGCAAGGCTGGGAATCAAACCCGGAACCTCATGGTTTCCTTGTTAGGCAGGTGAACATCTTAACCGTCCTGCCACCTTCCTTCCTTGCTTGCTTGGATGAATGACTGCAGTCTGTGACACAGCAAAAGTGTCGCAGTGTTTTTTCAGAGCAGAAATGGTAGACTATTGATTCATGTACACGGCAAGGCTGCCTATCTCCCCATGTTGCGCAGAACCCATTCTTGATTTACTCTTTATTCCGCTCTGCTTACCTAAGAAGACATCTTGTAGAAACATCTCTCCAATCTCTTCTGAACCCAAAATTTTTGCCTGTGTGATGAAATGACGAACAGTCGGAAAATGGTGGTTTATGAGACAGCATAACTTCTTTTCTATATTGGGATTGTGTCGTTTTGATCGACTCGTGAATGACATGAACAATATAATAATTAATGACTGGACTGATGTGCAAATCAAGCTGTACGGCTTACCAGAAGAGCTGGAAAGAACATGCCATTATTTTTCCCAGACATATCTGACATTGTACAGCGAACGAGAGAAGATGATGACTTGACTGATCATTTGATAGAGAGAAAAATCTGAACAGAAAGTTAGAAAAATGTTAAGAAAGTGCTTTGAAAAGTTAAATTTCCCTACTGGTATTTTGCCTCTGTGATGACTTGATTGTAAACAAGAAAAATTTGACGAAATTTCATATAGGAGTTTAATAGAGCTACTGTGGGAATCTTGTAAGGTTAAGAAGGTGGAGGATTTGTGTTTCACTGAAAATCGTCCACTTGCTGTTGATCTCCTCGCATTAGAAGTTCCATGAAGTATTTGAGAAAAAGCATGTAATGAACTGAGTCAAAAGTCTGTTCATTCACATCTCATTCAGGATGTTTTACATATGGCCGTCTGTGTCCCTGCTTATTTCTTTTCCCTTATGGATAGAGAGAGGTGTAGATATTCCGGGGTTTAGTTTTTTTCGTACAGATATTTTTAAACCAATCTCTGTCTGTCTCTCTCTCTCTCTCTCTGTGAATTGTCTACGGGGCTGTAATGTTGAATAGACAATAAGATTGTTTCAGTGTCTGAAGATTGTTTCAGTGTCTGTAAAATCCATTTCAGTGAGAGTTAAAAACCATTTTATAAAATGTGTGATGAATATTTAGGTAAGGGTTTGTAAAAATAATCTTTTAAATTTTATTTTGAATTTGATAACAGCATCAGTGTTACCATTGTACTTGTTTCATTTTGTATTCTGCATTTTAAAAAAAATATTGAGTTACACATTCCACATCTTTCACCTCACATTCATTGCTTTTTTTATTTAAAAATAAAAATCTTGTTCCACTCTCATGTATCATCCCCTTGCTGTACTGTCACCATTTGTCTGTTGCCCAATCAGTCTTGAAACATTTCCCCTTTCCTCTTTGCTATCAGTGTTCCACATTACATCAAACAAGATCAGCTAAAACTATCTTCTGAAACTATCAGATAGGGGTAAAAGCAAGCTGCTGTTCCCATAACCTATGTAGTTGGTGGGGAGCAAGGCATCAGAGACCTCAGCTTCTCCAGGGGCCAGCATATTGAGGGTGGCGCCCATCTCCTCCCTCGCTGCTTTACCTTCCCTGACCCTAAAGAGGGCAGGTACCCATTGATAGCTGGGTGAACTGGGGGGTTGCACTGAAGCCAAGGTACAAAAACGGTCACCCATCTACTTGGTAACCATGCTCAATGCTGCTCAACTTTAGCTTGGGGGGGGGGGGGGGGAAAGGGAGTGCTACCACTGAGCTATCCCATCCACATACTTTTTAATCTAGAAGTCTTGAAGAATGCAGCAGTAGGCAGTGTGAAAAAAAGTTTTCCATATCTGCTGATTTCCACGTGTACCCCCAACGCAAGCAATCCTGAAGCAAATTTTTCCTTTAGAGTCATGAATGGATCTGTACAGCATATTACTAGGGACAGAAAATTGTTTAAAACTGTGTCTGCTTTCTTTTCACGCTTTGCTTTGCACAGTTGTGTTAGTAACAGGCCATTACTTGCTTTTGTGGAAATCAGAGGTCCATTACTGCAGTTTTGTTTAAACAAAAAAAATGTTTATTCTCCTCTCTTTGGTCGAAGGAGGGTGAATTACTTTTTTTTGAGGAGGTGGGGTTACTTCAATAGGTTTGTATAACTTTAACGTTGGCGAAAAAAGAGTGGTATATAATTTTCACCACATTTTGAGAGTCGTACACTGTGCTACCCTTCTGCTTGTTTCGTCCTTTTCATGCGTACGCTGCGTTTTTACTCTCCCTTCTGTTTCTTCTCTCTCTCTCTCCTCTCTCTCTCTCTCTCTCTCCTCTCTCTCTCTCTCTCTCTCTTTCTCTCTTTCTCTCTCTCTTTCTCTCTCTCTCTCTCTCTCTCTCTCTCTCTTTCTTTCTCTCTCTCTTTCTCTCTCTCTTTCTCTCTCTCTCTCTCTCTCTCTCTCTCTCTCTCTCTCTCTCTCTCTCTCTCGCTCTCTCTCGCTCTCTGTGACTTTCATTCTTGCTTTCATTGTCCTTTGCTGTTGCCTGGGGTTTTTTTTGCACGTAGTAGTGCCTTTTTTTTGTTGTTGATTTTTTTCTTTATGCCTTTTTTTTTATGCCTTTTTTTTTTAAGCTGATCCACTCAGAGCTGCTGCTTTTGCCATACCCACGTTCTTGCACATTTCTTCTTTTTTTAAAATTTATCTGTCATCTGTTGTATCCTTTTTTTCTCCTAGCTTCATTTTTGTCAGAAAATTTGTTCTTTTGGTTGATATTTTACTGTCATGAATGAACGACCTTTCATCATGCACATTTCATTTTCATCCGTAACTTTCATCTCCTTTTTTTTTTTTTAGAGGGGGGGGGGGGAGGTTGCATATAGCTTTCTTCATAAGGATGTTCTGATTTTAAAAAATTTTAAAATAATTTTTAATGATTATTTGATAAGTGAGTCAGGTCTTTTCCTAAGCTTTACTTTAGGCTTGATGTTCTCTCTCTCTCTCTCTCCACTCTCTCTCTCTCTTTCTTTCTCTCTTTGTGTGTGTCTGGGTTGGCGTGGCGGCCTGGGTGGTTCAGACCTGAGAGCGTTTGCCTGCTCCTTGTGCGATAAAGCCTTCAAACAGAAGCAGCACCTGGACAGGCATCTGCAGTGTCACTCTGGTGAGAGGCTTCCTTCTGGAGTCGTCTTCTCCCCTTTTTTTGAAAAAAAAAAAAATTTGGTGGTTTTTTTTTGTTAGATGTTAGTTTATGCTTGCTTTAAAAAAAAAAAAAGTTTTTTTGTTGCTTTAAAAAAAAAAGGTTTTTTTGTTGTTGTTGCTTTAAAAAAAAATTCTTTGGCTTTCTGTCATGTTGTCTCTGTGGTACCTTTTTCTGCTCTCTTTCTTTTCTTTTCTCTTTTTTTCTGACGACTCTTTTTCTGTTTTTTGAGTTTGTTTTTTGTTTTTTTGTTGTTTAGTTAAATCTCTCTGCTGCGATTCCAGGTCCTGATTTTTGAATTTTTCTGCACTCAGCGACTTGAAACAGATTTATAAAGAGGGTTTTGTTATATAAATTTATAAAGAGGGTTTTTAACCTTCTCATTCAATAGCAAAAATATTATGGTTTATATTTTGGACAGTACTAGAGTTTAGGTTTTTTTGTGGGGTGGGGTGGGGATTGTTGCCTTCTTTTCTTTGAAAAAAAATAGTTGTCCCCTTTTTTTGTCTCGGTCATACCTTTCTTCTTGCACAAACAGCCTTGGCTTCAGTACAGTTCCTCCAGTTCACCCAGCTGTCAATGGGTACCCACTGTCTTTAGGGTCAGGGAAGGTAAAGCAGCGAAGGAGAGGAGATGGGCCCCGCCCTCAATATGCTGGCTCCTAGAGAAGTTGAGGTCTCTGACATTTCACTACTCGGTGACTGCATAGGTTATGGGAACACTTTACTTTTACCTACCTTTCTTCTCTGTTTCTGTCTTGAACTTTGAGTGAGTTAAAAAAAAAATGTTATCCTCTTCTTTCTACTGTCATTTCTAATAATAATAATAATGTATGGAATTTATATAGCACTGAATCTTGTAAAGCAACAAATCAAAGCGCTCAGATGACATGATTTTTTTTTATATTGAGGATAATGGAATAAGCACTCAGGTGCTTTTTTCTGCGGAACTTGTGTGTCTTGGTCTGTTGGTTATGTCCGACTTTTCTTTGCAAACTTTTTGTGTTTTCTCTGCCTTTTCTCCTTTACTTGAACTGTCTTCTCTTGCTGTTACCTTTCTCTTTTGTCCCAGCTTCTGTCTACCTCTCTCTTGTTTTCTTGGCCTCTCTCTCTCTCTCTCTCTCCTCCCCCTCTCCTCCTCCCTCCTCCTCCTCCTCTCTCTCTCTCTCTCTCCCCCTCTCTCCCTCTCTCTCTCTCCCCTTCCCTCCCTCTCTCCCTCCGTCCCTCTCTCTCCTTCCCTCCCTCCCTCTCTCTTGCTCTCTCTCTCTCTCCCTCCTCTCTCCCTCTCTCTCGCTCTCTTGTGTTCCTCCTCTTTCATTGATTCTGGTTCTTTTTACCTTTTTTAAAAAATTTATAGTCTGGATGTAGGGGGGGGGGGGGGGGGAGCATGTAATGAATAGTATATTGCCCTTAAAAAATTTTTTTAAAAGAAAGAAATTTGTTCGTTCCCCTCACCCCCATTCCCTGTCCCCCTCTCACCCCTTCCTATCTTGAGCCAATGCCACCACCCTTTCTTTGCCAGCTGTAAGCCAGATATGGCATCCAACCTTTCAGTTCCAGACCTGTTCAGGTGTTGCATTTAGGTTTTGCAGGTGTGTGATTTGCTTTCTCTCTTACCCCTCCCCCCTTCTCTCTCTCTCTCTCTCTCTCTCTCTCTCTCTCTCTCTCTCTCTCTCTCTCTCTCTCTCTCTCTCTTTGGATGAGAGACTATAAACCGAGGTCCCATGTGTGATCGCACACAGAACATGTTGTGCACACATTAAAACGTGTTTCGCTTTTTGGAAGAGTAGACCATTGTGTGCTGGTGGGAACAGATGACAAAATTTACAAAACTGCATACACATGGGGACTGGATTTTAAAAAATGTTCACGAGTGCTTATTCCATTATCCTCGAAATAAAAGAATTAATAATTTTAAAAAAAATAAATTACAAACTCTCTCTCACACACACACACACACTCTCTATCTCCCTCTCTCCCCTCTCTCTCTCCCTTCCTGACATTTTGTCTGATGTGTGCTTGTAAAGGCTCGTACAACACTTAACATCAAGGGCATGCAGATTGGGTATATATAAGCTGTAGTAGAGGAGAGGAAAGGTGCAGTGAAGTTGTTGAATTTAGCATAGGCGGACTGATATGACAGTTGAGTGTGTTTAGAGCAGCGTGGACCTTCCTAACTTTGGTGACATAGGAGGGATAGAATGAAGCAGTAAGCTATATTTGTTGACGGGTTTTGGATGGGGGGGTACTTGTGTTTTGTTTTTTCCCTGGGTGGGTTTTTTGTTGAGTTGGGTTTTTTTTCAGGGTTTTGTTTGTGAGTTAACTGTTTGTGTTGTGGTTGGTTGGGGGTGTTTGTAATGTAGTGACTTGTGTTTTATTCACGTGTCTGTTTCTCTGTGTGTGTGTGTGTGTGTGGACGACAGACCTGAGGGCGTACCCCTGCTCCCTGTGTGACAAGGCCTTCAAGCAGAAGCAGCACCTGGACCGCCACCTTCACTGTCATTCAGGTGAGTCGTGATCACTACCACCACCACCTCCCCCTCCCCTCCCCTCCATCACCACCATCCCCATCCCATCCCCCTCCCCCCCCCTCCACCTCCCCCCTGCTTCATTGCTTGCTTTGCACATCATGAGCGGATGAATTGATGGATGGATGGATATGGACGTACTACTCTCTTTTACAGTTGTGGACGACGACTGTGGAGAAGATGGTTGGGGGGTGGATGTGTAGACACGCTGGGTTTTTTTTGTATTTGTGCGCTTTTGCCTTTAGTTTTGGGAGAGGGGAGGGGATAAAGGGAGAAGCTTTTTCTTGTGTTTGTGAGTCTGAAAGTTGCTTTTTGTGTTGTTGTTGTTGTAGTGAGTGTATGTGTTTTGTAAGAGAGAGAGTGTGTGTGTGAGAAAAGAAATGGCTGTATGTTTATGCATGCCTTTTTGTCTGTAACTACTAAAGTCACACCACCTTTGTTTAGGAAAAAAAAGTCGTTACAAAGAAAAGGGAGAAATTATTTTAGGTAACAAAGTTTAATGTGCAGGATGGTATGTGAAGGTGAAGGGAAGAGAGAGACTACTCCTATCACCATAAACAACAAAAAAGGATACGTTTTTAGGGAGTTCAAGCAGTCGTGGCTTGTCTGCATACTCTATGAGGGAAGACCTAGCGAGACCTGGGCTGCCTGTACTGCAGATGATCTTAGAGAAAGAAAGGGGCATAAATAAGGAGGAAGCTCAAAACAGAGAGAGATGGAGAAGGCTCATCAGTGTCAAACCTCCCCTGGAAGAAACATGACAAAAAAGGAAGAAGAAGATACTCTATGACCTTTTCTTATTGAAAAACTGTAAGAATAAGAATGAAAACTACCCTCGTTACATAGTGGATGGTTTCCAATGCTGTACTTTTGAGTCCCTAGGACAAACACAAACATCAGTCAACAACAACAAAACACTCAGCACTTGAGAAAATCGTCATGGAAAAAGCGATAAGTGTATCTGACAAATTATTTCTGGGTTGGGGTTGGGTTTTTTCCTGTGATGGTTTGTTAGTTTATTTTAAACCTGAGCTAGCCCTTGTTTTAATATTGTCATCAAACATGATTCTCACCTGCCAGCATCACTGAGTTAGGTGTTACCCACCACACCACCCTACACTAATGACACGATCCTCCTTCTCCATCCTGATTAACTGACCCAAAAGTTATACACCATTGTGTATGAAAGTTATACACCATAATATATTGCATTGTGTATGAAAGTTATACACCATAATATTTTTGCGTTGTGTATGAAAGTTATACACCATAATATTTTTGCGTTGTGTATGAAAGTTGTACACCATAATATTTTTGCGTTGTGTATGAAAGTTATACACCATGGAATGTACCCTGAGCTGAGCATGATCAGCATAATTTGTTGTTCTTTAATGAAAATTTATATTGTAAGAAGAGCTTTTAGTTTGTTGTCTGTGTATGCGTCGAACGTTTGTTGAAGAGCTGTGAAAACCGAATGCTACGCTACATGACAAAGATCAAACGGGAAGACAGGATCACGAATGAAGAACTATGGAGAATGTGCAAAGTTGATGATCTGAAGTCTGTAGCTAGTACTAATAGACTGCGCTGGTTTGGGCATGTTCAACGGAAAGCGGACCACCACATCATAAAAAGAGCAATGAACTTTGTAGTGGATGGAAAGAGACCAAAGGGAAGACCTAGCAAAACCTGGGCTGCCTGTATTGCAGATGGTCTTAGAGAAAGGGGCATAAATAAGGAGGAAGCTCAAAACGGAGAGAGATGGAGAAGGCTCATCAATGTCAAACTTCCCCTGGGAGAAACATGACAAAAAAGGAAGAGGAAGTCTGTGGATGTTGTTGCCTCGAACAGTGATATTTTACACTCCATAACTTCAGGAGCTGTTTTTCACCCATTGATGTAGCTGTTTTATTGCAAACGTTACGGCGGATTACGTGCCACTAAATTAATCTTGGTTTATTTTTGTTGTGAAGGCCTATGAATTCAATAATGTAGTGTAATTTTTTGGGGGGTCACTACTTACGTCTGTCTCAGTACGTATGCTTCTTCAGTTCATCACTGTAAACCTTTTTAACCCTAGAAGTTTGGGTTTTATTTGTATTTTTTTGTTTAAAGCGCACACTCAGGGGAAAGTCTTCATTTTTGTTTGATTAAAAAAAAAATTATTCATTTGTTGTCAGTACTTGCACCAATGCATGCTTATTGCACTGCAATTAAAAATATTAAGTTTTGACTCTAGTAGCACTGCATCAGTTGCTGTTTCTGTGTCAGTATGTTCTTTTTATTTTATTTTATAGGAGGGATCGAGCATAACGTGCTTACAAGTATGCAAGTACTGAAAAGCTTTTGCAGTCTGTCAGTAGAGAAAACGACCTTTACATTAACTTAGTGGAGCCATGTGTGTGTGGTCAGTGAAATGATTTCTTGATGGATTGATATGTGTGTGTGACTGATTTTTTTATGGATGTGTGTGTGCATGTGTTTTCTTCCTACGGGAACAAAAATGTTAACCTTTGTATGGGTTCATGGTAATCATTTGGCAAACAAATGGAATTTCTCTTGAACAGGAATATTTGTTATGAAAATTAAAAGAAAACCGTGATTTTCATGATTATACCCCCTTTTTCCCCCCTCTCTCTCCTAACAAGAAGTTTTCTGCCTCTGTAACTTAAAAAAACCCTGTGTAACCCCTAAGCCCTGCTCAGTGTGTGTGTATATGTGTGTGCGTGCTTGTTTGTGTGTGTGTGTGTGTGCTTGTCATGTGTATGTGTGTGAGAGAGCGACAGAATTTGTGTGTGTGTTGGCTTTGGGTGTTGCTTACTCTTCTCATCCATGTTTTGTATGTTTCCTTCTCTTCCATCAGTTGTCATTCTACTCCAACTTCCCTACACACACACAACACACACACACACAACACACACACACACAACACATACACACAACACATGTACCATCTGGAAATAAAATTTTGACTTGACTTGACTTGACTTACACACACAACACACACACACACACAACACAACACAACACATACACACACAACACACACACACAACACACACACACAACACACACACACACAACACAATACACACACACACACACACACACACGGGACGGGATAGCCTAGTGGTCAGAACATTGCGCTCGCAATCTGACAACCCGGTTTCGATTCCCGTTCAAGGGGGATATTTTCCCCTGGAGTTAACATCAGTGCTGACTCCACTCTCCCCCAAAGTCCTTCGGATGAGACTATAAACTGATGCCCTGTGTGCGAACGCATGCAGAACATCTTGCGCACACGTTAAATCCTGTTCCGCTTTTCGTAAGAGAAGGCCATTGTGTGCCGGTGGGAACAGATGACAGAATTTACAAAACTGCATACACGCGGGGACTGGGTGTAAAAAAAACCACATAAGTGCTTATTTCATTATCCTCAATATAAAAGAATGAAATAAATAAATAAATAAAACACCGCACACAGGCACATGAACTTTCCACTTTTTGTTTTGACGTGGAAAGTATATTTATGCCAATATGGAAAGTATTCTTTTAAAATATTTTTACTGACACTATGAAATAGTAAATTATGGTATAATTTTTGTTATTTGCTTGGGGGGGGGGGGGGGGGGGGGGAGTCCTCCTTATTCACACTGTGGTCCTTTTTCTACACACTTTTTTTCATTTTACATCAAAATAGCATTCAGATTCACTGCTGATTTTATGAAATTTCATTTTCATGTACAGGGGTTACTGATTTTTTGCTGCTTCTAAACATATTGATATTTATAAACATATATCTTTTCACCTTTGGTTTTGCAAACTTTATTTTGTTTCCCCAAGTCATCTAGTGGGGAGCACTGCTTATATAAAAAAACAAAAAAAACCGCCCCAAACTATCATTGATTTTCACATTCTTCGCTTCCCATTTGTCTTGAGACGGTCACCAGGTCTTGGCTTTCTTTGTTTGCTTGCCTCAAGCTTTCGTTTTTTTGCTTCTGCTTACCTCATTGTTTGCCTTGATCGTCCTCCCCCTTAACGGGCCCCATGGGAAGTGCTGCATTTTGGGGTATATGTGTGTGTGTGTGTTGGCAACTCATCATCCCCTCTCACTTCTCTGAAATCTTTGATTTGAAGGGCTTTTTTGTTTGTTTGGGCTTTTTTGTTTGGGGTTTTAATTTTTTTTTTGGTTGGCTAGATCTGCGAGGTTGGTCGGTGGTAAGATTTTAGTGTATGCGACCAATCTTCTTTCCCTCTCCCTTCCTGTTTAGGTAGCCGCATTCCGACTTTGGGGATGGTGTCTTATCATGACACCTATGTGCATGCGTTTTTTTATTTAAAAAATTGTCATCCGTTCTAATCTGCACAAAGTGTCCTACTCTTCCGAAAGGCAGAACAGGTTTTTAACATGCGCGCAAGATGTTCTACATGCATTTGCACACGGAACTGGGGTTTATAGTCTTATCCGAAGGACTCTGACATTCAGTTCAAACCCCCCCCTCTCCCCCCTCCCCCGTCAAACTGGGAAGAAAGGGCAAGGCTGGGAATTGAACCCAGAATCTCATGGTTTGCTCGTTAGGCAAGTAAGCATCTAACCGTCCCTCCACCTGCCTTGTTGATTGAAGGGTATGATATAAACTGAAGGTATAATATAAATGTGGACCGGTAGACTTTAGTTTTGTGACATGTTTGGCTGTATTGTCAACACTGGTGTTTGGTTTGGTCCTGGCGTCGTCGGCGTGGGCGGTGTCGTGGTGGTGTGTGCGCGCGCGGAGCAGATCTGAAGCCGTTTATCTGTAGCCTGTGTCAGAAGGCCTTCAAACAGAAGCAGCACCTGGACAGACACCTGCAGTGCCACTCGGGTGAGAACCCCTCGTCTGCACTGCCACACCTGTCTACGGCTGCCACCCTCGCAAATTAGCCTCCTGTTTGGGATCTTTTTTTTTTTTTGTTTTTGTTTTTTGGAAGTGGGTTTGGTGTTTTTTTTTTAAGAGAAAAAAGACAGTGGAAAAAGAATTTAACATGTTTGGGGTTGGGGTTTTTTTCTTCAAAGCACAAAAATTTGCTACGCAAAGGTGGAAATTACATTGATGGAAAATCAAAATGGGGAACATAAGTTTTAGTCGCACATACTGTACCGTGGTTGACTAACGCAATAAATGACAAACGGTTTGCCTTTTCAAGATGGGGAGAGAAAAAATGTTCATTTTTCGATACAAATGTTGGGGGGGGTATTTTTTTCATGAAGCTGTTCTTTTTTTTTTCCATACTAGAAGGAAAGGGAAGAGAAGGAATTTTTTTTTTTTTTAACCCGAAAAACATGACAGTGACCACCAACCACCACCACCACCATTGTGCCAGCATTTCTGTTAAACACTGCGGATGGTTCTTGAGGGGGGTAGTTGAGTATTAACTCAGACAGAAGCGTTTGAGGCGAAAGCGGCGTGGTGGTCCGCCTGTCTGGGTGGTCACTTCGTGTCGCGCTCGCGTCTCGGGTGGCTGCCTTGGACAGGTGGGGCCGTCGCGTCTCGTTGCTTCCGCCTTTTTTTCCTGACCCCTGACCCCCCGCGCTGACCTTGCCACCTCACTCCCCACGTTTCTGGGGATTGTGTGATAGCGTTGTGAAGGTTAGAAATGTCTTAAGGGTGAAAAATGATTGATGAAAAATGTTTTAAGGGTGAAAAATGATAGGTGGATAATGTTTTACGGGTGGAAAATGTTCTGGCGATTGTTGATAGTGCTTTTAGGGTGAAAAATGTTTTCAGGGTGAAAAATGATGGGCGAAAAATGTATTAAGGGGGGAAAATGTTCTGGCGATTGTTGATAGTGCTTTTAGGGTGAAAAATGTTTTCAGGGTGAAAAATGATGGGCGAAAAATGTATTAAGGGGGGAAAATGTTCTGGCGATTGTTGATAGTGCTTTTAGGGTGAAAAATGTTTTCAGGGTGAAAAATGATGGGCGAAAAATGTATTAAGGGGGGAAAATGTTCTGGCGATTGTTGATAGTGCTTTTAGGGTGAAAAATGTTTTCAGGGTGAAAAATGATGAGCGGAAAATGTCGAAAAGTGAAAAATGTCTATAATGTTTGAAGGGTGAAAAATTGTTTTAAAGGTGGAAATTGTCAAAAATATGTTATAAAGTTGAGAAGTGTTCTGGCAATGGTTGATAATGCTTTTAAAGGAAAAAATGTTCTGGAGGTAATTGAATCGAGAGAGAGTTTTAAGGATTAAAGAAGTTCTGGAGATTATTGGAACGAGAGAGAGTTTTAAGGGTTAAACATGTTCTGGAGATTATTGGATGGAGAGAGCAGATCTAAAATCGTGCTGCTGTCAGATTGTGTAGCCTGGGCCCATTATTTTACTCCTTTCCCTCTGCCTGCACTGTGCTTAGATACAATATATATATCTATCTGTATCTGTGTGTGACTGACTGACTGTACATGAGGGTTTGCTTAGAATAGGACAGTGACCGTGTTGTGAACCGTTTTGTTTTGTGATGTATGTTTACTTGCTCGTGGGATGTTGCTAAATAAAAATGAGGCAGAATTCTAAACCCCCAAAGATTTCAGAAGCACATATCAAATGTGCTGATATTCTCACTCACACTCACTCACAAATGTGCGTGGCGTGCACACATGCACACTCATGATCTGCTTTTATTTGTCTTTGCAAGATACAGCGCTATACAAATTCCATTTATATGACTTGTTAAGCATAAAAGATCCTCAACGTTCTCTTAGAATGCTTGAACTACCAGACACTCTTGCTTACACAGCACTCAGAAGTATCAGTTACCTCCATGTTGTTTAGATTGAAGTTGCTAAGAACATTCACCCATCTGCAGCTTGTTAATCTTCATTTTTTTTTGTTTTTTTGGTACCTTTGCTAGAACTGCAAGGTTCACCATTAGTGAGATTTGGTATATGCGACCATTTTTGCCCTCCATGAAGCTAGCCTATTCCGACTTTGGGTACGTTTGTGTTTCCATAACCCACTGAACGCTGACATGAATGACGGGATCTTTTACATGCATATTCAATCTTCTGCATGTGTGTTGACATTTAGGGAGTTAAGGCACTGGCAGGTATGCACTTGATGTTGACTGGGAAGATCGTAAAAATCCCCACTTTTAATTCACCAGACGCTGCGAGTATTCAAACCCACGCCTTCATGGACCCATAGGATTGAAGTCGAACAGTCTTAACCACTCGGCTATGATATCCGTTTGTTAATCTGTATTTGTATGTGTTGGTGACAAAAGTGGATATGTCACAACTCTAAAATATAACAACAGATTTCAAGTGTTCGTATGAAATTCAAAGAAGAGTTTGCTGCAACATTGTGACATATTGGAGCACGAGGTTTCAGATTTTGTATGGAGGACGTTGGATCACAACAGTTTTTGTACTGAACCCTAGCAGTTTAACTATTTCTCCAGGGTGTGTGTGTTTTTGATGAACAAAGACAAGTCCTATGTAATGTGAAAAAGCCATGTTGCATCAATGATCTTGACTCGCCTGGAAACTATATATTCTGGATGTAATTTGTGCTCGCTAATGTGGCATGTGTATAATCTTCTCTTTTGATATATATACATAGATTGGCCTTGAACCATAATCATACTCATTGAAATCTCTTAACTGCTCACCTCAACTCTTTTTCATTTTGCTTTAAATTGTAAGATTTGTGTTCAGAATGTGTTGGCTTGAATTAAATATATATATATATAATATTCAGAAAGTCTCACTGTGTGTGTATATATAGAAAAGTTCTGGGGTGGGGTGGTGTGTGACTGTGGTTGGTTTGGTGCCCAGAATTAAGGATACACTTTTCTTTTCATTGGAGGAGAAGCCAATCACCAGAATAGTTGCTTTGAATCCAGTGTGATAGTCTGGCGTAAGAACTGATGATGTGGCTGTGAAATATGTGGGTGGAGGCATTCAGCTGCAGTAGATGATTATATCCATCCAACATTGCCATTGTGTAATGTTTGTGTGTGGTAGCAATCGCTATGTGTGTGTGTGTTTGGGTGGTGGGGTCGTTTCGTGTGTCGGTGAGTGTGCTAACGTTCCACCGCCCCCTCTACAGATCTAAAGCCCTATGCCTGCAATCTTTGTGAAAAAGCCTTCAAACAGAAGCAGCACTTGGACAGGCATCTGCTGAGTCACACGGGTGAGCTTCCACAGTTTCACATGCAGTTTTTCCTCTTCTTTTTTGTTGTTTTTATTAGATACTCCTTTTTTTTTCCTTCCTACCTACCCCCTCCCAAACCTCCCCCCCCCCTTTTTTTTTTTCTCTTGGCTGCCTTCTTTGAATTCCAGTGCTGCTGTAAGGGGCTTTTTTTTTTTTTCCTTTTTTGGGGGTGGGTGGGGGGGGGGGGTTGTTGTAGCTGATCTTTAGGACTTAACCAGTGCTGCTGTTCTCTGCTCACTCATTCTGTTTTACCAACACAGCTAGTAGAACTCAATAGTTGTTCCCTTGAGAGCCCCAAGTCCATAGTAAGCTATCGATCGGGCCGGTGTGAGACCACCAGCCAGAAAGTCCCTGCACTGCTGCAGGGTCATAAACTAGTGCTTGTTCTGCTGATCAAACATGCACAAGACACCACCACCACCTCCTCCTAAAATTCGTGTGGACGACAATAACAACCCAAGTCATGAAGCCTGTTGTGAGGAGATGGGTCCAGCAGTGACCCATGAATGTCCAGCAGTGACCCATCTCCCGTGAATCTCCCGCTGTGAAGACTTTGATGCTGGTCATCTGAGGCTTGCACTCGGAGGAGAAACTCAGAAATGATGTCACTATGAGTCAAGTCTCGCCAGAGCAGCAGAAGCCGCTGAATCTGAAAATTGTATTGTCTGGGTTGATGAAGGACTGTGGTGGGGGTGATGAGGCCATAGAAGGAAGTGTCCAAAATGGGTTGAGACTGTGTGGCAGGGCTGGGCTGTGCTCTGCTCTTCCTGTTGTTATATATATCCCCGATATATCCTCTGAAGTCGAAGTATGGCTGCCTAAATGGCGAGGTACTTGAAAAGAGTCGTACACACAAAACTTCTCATCCAGTCAACCTCACAGTGATTCCCAGGTGGGATGATGAGTGAGTCAGAGTGTGGCATGTTCTGGGTGACTACCAGAATGTAAAGCTGGGGAACGCACAACAACAGCAACAATATATCCCGATATTTCTTTGACCAAGCCTGTGAGCTTTGTACACTTGCATGCTGCTGCTGGTCAGGCAGGCATTTTCTGAAAATCACCTCTGTGGTAAAGAGGATGATGTTAACTTGTGGAAATGATCAGGGGAAAGGAGGGGGGCCTGTGTGGTACTTGAACCCACGCCCTTCCAGGCTAGAGAAGGAATGGTGTGTGCAAACCACTGTGGTGTGGTAGCTGTTCGTTTGGGTGCCCCATTATACATATTGATTTTGTTATCTATAGCATTTCAGTATAGTTTTTTTGCCCTGTCATATACCTATTGATTGTGTATCTGTAGCATTTCTATATAGTTCACTTGTTGCCTTGTCATACATACATGTTGATTGTGTATCTGTAGCATTTCTATATAGTTCATTCATACAAGGCTATGAGAGAAAAGGACTGGGCAGATTTGTTTTTTGGAGGGGGTTCTTTTTACATAAAAGTAATGAATATGATTTGCACAAATTTGATGTTATATTATATACCATTTATAGCTGCTGATTCCAACATTGTGTTCTAAAAGTTAATATTTGTTGGTAGCGATGTTGTTAGCTTTTGGGTATATGTTATGTTGGGTTTTTTTGTTCGGCTCGTTAAAAATAAAACTTGGTCATGGGTCCCATACAGTTTTTGATGTGGATTTGTTTTTTTTGAATGCATTTAGATCTGGAACACAAAAGAATTGTAGACAATAAACCAGTCCAGTACATAATAGAAAAAATTTTGTAAGCGCTGAAATAAAACGGTCATCCATGTAGTTTTTATGATAAGCTCATCTTGAAGTACTAGATGGTCTGTGAATCGTTCAAAGATTTAACCTTTTTTTAAAATTTCTTTTTTGTATATTGAAGTATACTGATGAATATGAAAGCACAGTGAATCTTTATAGTTTGGATATTGTCATCTCCTTTTTTTCCCCCTACATATGTTTTTTGTGGTGAAAGAGGAGAACGTAACACATTGTAGGGATTTTTAAAAAAAACTTTGTTGTTCACAGTTATGTTATTGAATATCTGTATAATCTGCTTTTTTTACAACAATTAAAAAAACTACACATTGTCACACATGCAACTTGTGTGCATTCTCTCTCTCTCTATCTCTCTCTCTCTCTCTCTACTTCTCTTTCTCTCTCTCTCTCTCTCTTCTCTCTCTCTCTCTCTCTCTCTCTCTCTCTTCTCTCTCTCTCTCTCTCTCTCTCTCTCTCACTCACTCACTCACTCTCTCACTCACTCTCTCACTCTCTCTCTCACTTTCTCTCTCTATTATTCAGAAGTTAACAATTTGTGAGCTGTTTTTTTATTTAGGGGAAGGGGGGGGGGGGGGGGCATCTTTTGATGGCTTCTATTCATTGCAGTCATATATATTTTCAAAGACAAATCAATAACTAAGTACACTGGTACCAACCAATAGTGAACAAAAGTACTCCCCCCCCGCACCTCTTTCTGTTCCTCAGCTAGAGCTCCGCAAGGTTTTTTCCAATGGAGAGATTTTTGTGTATGCGACCTTTTTTTTTGTCTCCCAACCACCGTTAAAGCAGCCACATCTCAACTTCAGAGACACAGGTGGGAAACTGAACCTACCACTTTTGCCAGGGCCGTACCTCCCTGCTCCTCCTGAAGTTTCAACTTGTCAGGGGGTTTGACGTGCACATCCATCCGTACGCACACAGAAGACCTGTCTGTCTGTCTGGGTGAGACTGAAGTCTCTTCTGAAAGATTGGACATTTTGAAAATAGTTTTCTGTTACCCTTCGACTGGAGCGTTGTGGTTCCTTCCACCAGCGGTGAGGTTTTTGTGGGTGCGACTGTTTCACCACCAACACCACCACCACCATTTAGGTAGCCATGTTCCGATTTTGGTGTGTAAACACAACACCTGTGTGCACGTGTAACATTTTGTCATCCGTTCGTACCAGCACGAGATGGCCTCCTCTTGAGAAAGGTGGAACAGGTTTTGCGAGATAGCCTACTCTTCAGAAAGGTGGAACATGTTTTGGATGTGTGTGCAAGATCTGCATGCTCTCAAGTCTCATTGACAGAGAACTAATAGGGATTTGGGGAAGGGGTTTGTTTTGGTGGTGGTTCTTCCTCGGCTAGAGCTCGATTCCCTGTTGGTAAGGTTTTGCGTATTATGCGACTGTTTTTGCCCACCAGCAAGGTAGCCACAGTCTTGACTTCGAGGATGTATGCTGGGTACGTTCGTGTTTTCGTAACCCAGTGAACACCGACATGACTTATCGGATCTTGAATGTGCATATGAGATCTTTCTGCATGTGTGTATGCGCGAAAGGAATTGAGGCACTGGCAGGTCTGCACCTGAAGTTGACTTGTGGACATCATCAAAATCCCCACCCTGCATTCACCAGACGCCGCCCAGACTTGAACCTACGACTTCGTGGATCAATAGGATTGAAGTCGAATGATCTTAACCACTCGGCTATAACGTCCGTCCATCAAAAGTTCAGTTGATTTGACGTCGGAAGTCTTGCATCTTGTGTCCAGTGTCATGGTTTCTTTCCCCTTCCCACTGGCTCTGTCCCTCTCCGGGTGACAAACGGCATCCAGGGTGTGTTGGTGTCGTCCATACCACCAGCCATGGCGGCCTGACCCTTGTTGTGAGGTACCTCGGCTGATTAGTAGCTAACGGCAAGACCTGCATGGAGGGACTGGAGTCAGTACCATGATCAACTTCAGGGGAGGGGAGCAATCTCCTCGAACGAGTGGCATAGCGGCAACTTGAACTCAGGATATGTCAGGTCACAAGTCACATGCTCTTAGCTGTTCTGTCACACGGAGCACTCGCGCATGCGTGCGCGCATACACACACGTGCACATGTACACACGTGTGCGCACACACACAAACATCGTCTAATATCACTTAGAGTGAACAGGCGTTAAATTGAAGACAACAACACACACACACACACACACACACACACACACATATTCCCAGGTTATTCACTTTAACTGAAGAAAGTTCTTGTGTAATAGCTTTGTACGGTAAAAGGCTTGACCTTTATTTCAGAGGCTTTACCAGTGATTTATTGATGCTATCAAAAATTGTCGGTTCCAAAATCTCTGCTTCACTGTACACGTACTGCTGTAGTCTCACCAAGCTGGAACTTCTTGTAGTGATAGAGATTCAGTGCTGAAGGATTTTGTTCTAGCAGCTGGTAACATGAAGGAAGCAGTGGAAACCATGCCGTGGTCAAGACTTGCTTCTTGAGCATGTGCAAAATTGCGTACAACAACGTTCAGAAACTGCAGATTTTACCGTGAAATGTGTTAGGACAAAGGACACTTTCGCGCGTTAATGAAAGCACACGTGCATACACACTCACGCTCCCTTCCTCTTCTCACCCACCCCCTCCGCCTTCCTCTCTCCCTCTTCTTTCTCCCCTCTCCCTCTCTCCCCTGCAGAGAATGATGCGGGAGTGTCTCTGTGTGATTTCAGGGGAGAAGCCCTTTGCCTGTCACATGTGTGAGAAAGCCTTCACACGCAAGCAGCACCTTGATCGCCACATCAAAATGCACACAGGTAACATCACCCCCCACCATAGACCCTCCCTCCTTCACCCTCATCTCTCCCTGCTACAAGCTTCATACACACACACACACACAAAGTCAGAGGGGGGGGGCAGGATAGCCTAGTGGGTAAAAGCGATTTGACGGCCTGGGTTCAAGCCACCACTGTGACGCCTGTCCAAGGGGGATTTTTCCCCTGGAGTTGACATCAGTACTGACTCCACTCTCCCGTATAGTCCTTTGGATGAGACTGTAAACTGAAGCTGGGTGTGCAAACCGCATGCAGGATATCTTGCGCACGTGTTGAAACCTGTTCTGCCTTTCGGGAAAGGAGGTCGTTCGTGCTGGTAAGAACGGATGACAGGAAATGTATGGAAAATGTTGCATGCACTCTGGTGGTGTGTTTAGATTGTCCCCGAAGTTGGAATGTGGCTACCTGAATGGCAGGCAAAAACATGGTTGAGTACACAAAAATCTTGCCATTGGTGACCCTCAGAGCTCTAGCCAAGGAACAGCAAACACACACACACACACACACACACTACACACACACACACACACTCACACACACACACACTCTCTGCAATTCCCTGTACCTTTAGAAATAGAGTAGAGAAAACTGGATAAGCCACATGACCATGTGAATAGAAGACCACCAAAAGAACTAGCAGTTTATGGATTCGCTCACATGTTAAAAAAAAAAATTGCTAACGTAAATAGAATGTTAACATAGAAATTGGAAGGGATTAGTAGCAATTTTTTTTTTTAAACCCCCCCCAAAACCACTATTGCAGTGTTTCTAAACAGTTTGGAACTTGCCATGTCCGACAGTAGATTTTCTAGCCAGAGATAAATCTAAAGACGAAACAAACTCTTTTTGATGGTAGCAGTTTATTACTTGATTTCATTATAATGTTTTTACCATAGCATTTCTCTCTTACAGGCAAAGAAAATTTGATTATTTTTTTAAAAACCCAGACTTTTTATGATTGCAGTTATCCATATTTCGAAATGATGCCTTTACCATAGCATATCTCTCTTAACAAGCAAAGAAAAATTTTTATTAAAAAAATATTGTATTGGTACTCTTTATTTCATCATACAATAGAATTGTCTGAAATTGAAAGCACATCTGCCCTTAATTCTTTAGTCATACTCTAGTCAGAAGTATATTTGGTATTTAATCTTCAATCTTAACAGTGTCATTTGTTTTTTTTCTTCGATCTTACTGTGGAGCTTTAACCATGTGTGTGTGTGTGTATGGGGGGGTACCTTACGCAGGTGAGCTAGAGCGGACCTTCAAGTGCCACGTCTGTGAGAAAATGTTCTTCCGCAGTCACCACCGCGACAAACATCTCAAGTCGCACGGCGTCGCTGCTCTGGAGACTAAAAGTATGTGCACAGGTTCTGGCTGTGGTGGTGGTTGTACATGTTGATGTAGTGAGGATTTTTGTGGTGGTGGTGGTGGGGAGAGGGGGGGTTGTTTGTTCCTCAGCTAGAGCTCCTAGGTTTGTTTACCAAGGGTGAGATTTTTGCGTACGCGGCTATTTTTTGTCCTCCCACCATTTTGGGAATCACATTTTGACTTAGAGGGATGGTGTCGTAACACAACACCAGTGTGCATGCGTTTTGTGGTTTTCTTTGGTTGTTGTTGTTTTTTTTTTTTAATCTTGTCTTCCATTCCTACTAGTTTGAAATGGCCTACTCCTCCGAAAAAGCGGAAAGAGGTTTTTGACATGTGCGCAAGATGTTCTGCATGCGTTTTCACACGGGGCCTCGGTTTGTAGTCTAATCTGAAGGAGTTTGACATTTAGGTTTTTGTGTTTTGTTGTGGTTTTTTTTGTTTGTGGTGTGTGTTTTTGTTTGTGTGTGTGGTCAAACTGGGGAGACGGGGTAAGGCTGAGAATGGAACCCAGAACCTCATGGTTTACTTGTTATACACCTGCCTCCCCCCTTCCTTTTTGGACAGACATGGAAAAGATGACACACTTATGTAAGTTGTGCACACACAGTGTGAACTTACCAGTGACAGACAAACATAGCCATACACTTACAGTTGACTCTCCACATAAAATGTTTTTTATATCTGCTCACAGATTGTCTGATGAACGTCACAATGATGAACATGGTAAAAGGGTAAAGTTGTCCCATAACCTATAAGGTCGCAGGGGAGACCTCACTTCTCCAGGGGCCAGCATATTGAGGGCGGCGCTCATCTCCTCCCTCGCTGCTTTACCTTCCCTGACCCTAAAGAGGGCAGGTACCCATTTACAGCTGGGGGACTGTGCTGAAGCCAAGGCACGCAAACGGTCACCCATCCAAGTGGTAACCACTCTCGATGCTGCTTAACCTTAGCTGGGGAAAAGCGAGTGCTCTGACCATTTGAGCTATCCCGTCCCATGGTACTATACATAAAACACATGCCATTATGTTTTAGGTTTTTTGTACATGATATATATTTTGCTCACAGACTGTCCAATGAACTTCACAAAGATGAACATGACACGACACGTAAAACTGCCATCATGTATTTCAAACATTATGTTTGGGGGGGGTTCTTTTGATCACAGATTGTCCTATAAACCTGACAAAAGATAAACATGGCGTTACACATAACACTGACACGCCATTATGTATATAAAAAACAAAAACAAAAATGTTGCTGACAGATCGTCCGATGAACTTCCAAATGCTGAACATGGACATGAGCAAGGGGGGTCAGGTGGACACCCTGACTCAGATCAACCCCCACAGTGGAACCAGCGACTCAGGCAGTGACTCTGACGACGACCAGAAACCCGCCATCAACGACAAGCCTAACTCGCATGTAGGAGATTAGGAGTCTGTCTGTTTTTCTGTCTGTTTGTTTTTCTGTCGCTCTCTCTGTTGTGCTTATTTTCGTCGTGACTTGTTTTTATTTGGGTTTGGTGGGGTGGAGGAGGAGGCAATTTTTTTGTTTTGTTGTATGTGTTTGGTGTGTTTTGTTTTTAGGTATAGTTTGCATCACATATGAAACATAAGAATGAATTTTTGTTGGGGTTTTTTTTAGTCCCTAGGCTAAAACTCGAGGGTTACCCCATGGTGAGATTTTTGCGTACGCGACCACCATTAAGGCAGCCACATTGCAGCTTCTTAAGGGATGATGAAAAAAATGTTGTTTGTGAAATAGGCGACGTGGAAACCTCCACTTTCTTACATATATATATATAGAGACGTGTGTGTTCGTATGTTAGTTCTGGGTTGCTTTGTTACGTGTTGTTGGTTTTCTTTTTTTATACCCTTGACTAGAGCTCTGAGGTTCACCAATGGTGAGATTTTGTGTTTACGACCGGTTTTTACCCACCATCATGGTAGCCACTGAGGGAATAATATTTTTGTTTTAACGCAGGTGGATTAAAAAAAACGAAAAATTTCATGTTTTCTAATCAATTCTCATCTGGTGTTGGGCAGGTGACCAAAATGGTAGGCGGCTGCCGCAAGCGCAAAACGCACTCCCCGGTGCGTCTGGCCTTAGGGGACAAGAAGAACCGGATGGGGGGCAAGACCAGCGCTGGCGCCAACAGCAGCACCAACACCCCCAGCACCTCCGAGGCCAATGGTCAGCAAACCCCCAACATGGCCACCCAGCGCTCCACCTTTGACTACAGGTGGGTAGGGTGGGAGGGAAGGATGAGCATCGGCGGTGAAGAGTGTTTTCCTCTTTGTCGAACTGTCAGCAGGTATTGTGGTCTGTCGTATGAGTGAAAAAGAGTGTTTTCTTCTTTGTCAAACTCTCTGACAGCAGCTGTTGTGGTCTGTCGTATGAGTGAAAAAAGTTTTTTTCTTTTTCGAACTCTCAGCAGCTATTGTGGTCTTGTCGTATGAGTTAAAAAAAAAAAGTGTTTTCTTCTTTGTCGAACTCTCAGCAACTATTGTGGTCTGTCGTATGAGTTAAAAAAAAGAGTGTTTTCTTCTTTGTCGATCTCTCAGCACCTATTGTGGTCTGTCGTATGAGCGAAAAAGAGTGTTTTCTTCTTTGTCAATCTCTCAGCAACTATTGTGGTCTGTCGTATGAGTTAGAAAAAAGAGTGTTTTCTTCTTTGTCGATCTCTCAGCACCTATTGTGGTCTGTCGTATGAGCGAAAAAGAGTGTTTTCTTCTTTGTCGATCTCTCAGCAACTATTGTGGTCTGTCGTATGCAGTTTTCCCAATAATATCTATAGCGAAGAGTGTTTTCTTCTTTGTCGATCTCTCAGCACCTATTGTGGTCTGTCGTATGAGCGGAAAAAAAGAGTGTTTTCTTCTTTGTCGATCTCTCAGCACCTATTGTGGTCTGTCGTATGAGCGAAAAAGAGTGTTTTCTTCTTTGTCGATCTCTCAGCACCTATTGTGGTCTGTCGTATGAGCGAAAAAGAGTGTTTTCTTCTTTGTCGATCTCTCAGCACCTATTGTGGTCTGTCGTATGAGTTAAAAAAAAGAGTGTTTTCTTCTTTGTCGATCTCTCAGCACCTATTGTGGTCTGTCGTATGAGTTAAAAAAAAGAGTGTTTTCTTCTTTGTCGATCTCTCAGCACCTATTGTGGTCTGTCGTATGAGCAAAAAAAGAGTGTTTTCTTCTTTGTCGATCTCTCAGCACCTATTGTGGTCTGTCGTATGAGTGAAAAAGAGTGTTTTCTTCTTTGTCGATCTCTCTGACAGCACCTATTGTGGTCTGTCGTATGAGCGAAAAAGAGTGTTTTCTTCTTTGTGGAACTCTCTGACAGCACCTATTGTGGTCTGTCATATGAGCGAAAAAGAGTGTTTTCATCTTTGTCGATCTATCGGCACCTATTGTGGTCTGTTGTATGAGCAAAAATGCATTTTGCTGCCGTTGAAGAGCATGACAAATCCGGCCCAGCGCATCCAACTTTGGCGTGGGAGAGAATGATTATCTACCAAGTCTTTGGAAAAAAAGGCAGGAGAAAGGACCAAGAAGGCAAAAAATGGACAAGAAAGGGGTGACAGGGGGGAAAAAAGAACGAGGCAGAAGCAAAGAGAGGGATAGAAAAGAGGGAATTCTGAGCACAGAATTTTAAGGTGGGGATGCTATTTATACTGGCATCCCTGTGGGGGGGGGGGGGGGGAGTATTTTTACAACAACATAAGGGGGAGGGGGCAAAGAATGTTTGTAGCATTTATACATCAGTGGTGGCGGTAAAAATAAGAGAGAGTGTGTGTTTGTGAGTGTGTGTGCTTGCATGCTGGGGCCCTATGTGTTTGTACATGTGTGTGGTAACATTTTTATTATTGTGTGTGTGTGTTTGTGTGCTGCCTTATCTCCTGTGACATTCTTGTCCTGCTGTTCCCATGCCACATATTTCAATCTCACCTCCCCAGCCATTCCCAGATTCTTTAATGTCGCATCTTCAGGGTCGGAAGTCCACAAGGAGCTTGTAAATGTCAAGCTGCTATGGGGCCACCAGCCAGAGGGGCCCCACACTGCTGCTGGGTCACTTTGGTGGTGTTCAGTGGTGCCTGTTGTGAGCTAACATGCGCAGGACACCACCTACTAAGCCCCCTAGTGATGACAGTATTAGCTTGGTCATGGAGCCAGTCTGAGTATAAAAAGTATACAAACTAGTTCCTGTGCCTGCCACATGAATATTCTAATGACAAAAAGGTATAATTCATTTTTTTTCCCCTTCAATGCACAATAGTTTATTCCCATGAACTCTTTTCATCTCTAGAGAAACAAGAAGCATACATATTCATCAATAAATGAATGACGGGGTGTCGAGAGGAAGAGCAAACACAAGTACACATAAGAGAGTAATAATTCATGAAAACGAAGTGGACAAGAAGGGTTTTCGCGTCCAAGAAAGATAACTGAAACTACTCAAAAGTGGTTGACCTCCCTGAGCGACTACTATGGCGACTACCAGCCAGCAGTATACGAAAAGTCTTGGAACAAACAAACTGTGTTGCAGCAACCAGGGTGTAAGATAGCCGTATATTCCGACTTTGGGACTGATGGAGGTTTTGTGTGTGTGTGTGTTTTTCTTTGCAGTGGTATGCGCAATGACATCGTCTTCCCCCGCAACGAGGCAGTCAACGCCATGGTGAGGGACGGGGGAGCCAACGGAGCCACAGAGGGCGGGGGCATGCAGACGACCCACATGGGCAACGGCAACCCAGGCCTGGACAGTCTCCAGCAGCAGCACCAGCAGCAACAGCAGCAGCAGCAGCAGCAGTTCATGAACATGGGCCTGACCACGGCGCAGCTGCAGCACCTCCAGCAGCAGATGGCGGCGGGCAAGATGGACGCCACCACCCAGGACAACGGCAGCGGCCCGGCCAAGACCCCCCAGCCCCTCATCGTCCCCTCCTCCCACTTCGCTGCCGCCGCCTCTAAGATGGACGCGCGCTCGGCCATCGCCGGGGGCCGGCAGCTGCAGCCGGCAGGGATGGGGGTGATGGAGCAGCCCATGCACTTCAAGCCGGTGGTGGGGGCGCAGGGGGGCGGGGGCGGGGGTGGCGCTGCCCCTCCCCAGGCCTGGCCCCCGGCCCTCAACTGGCCCCCGCGCCTGTCGCTGATGCCGGACGGCTCCCTGCAGAGCATGCCGGCCCTGACCACCTACGGCACGGTCAACATGGCCGACCTCAACCAGGTGAGCGGGGCAGCCATGTACACGGCCCAGAAGGCCATGGAGATGCGCATGGCCGGCCTGCACCGCTCCCCTTCGCTGGGCGGCGGGGACACGTGGGTGCCCGTCAGCAGCGCCGATCGCGACGGGCCGAAGGGGGCCCCCAGCGCCAACGACCGCCGCATCTACAGCCCCCAGCCCAACACATAACCGTCGGGGGGGTGTGGACGTTTTTGGACGCTCGTGTGTGGGTCGATGCGCGGCGAGTCGACGATGCTGTGTTGCAAAGGAGGTCTTGTCACATGAACTACAGCAAGACGCTGTTTCTCCGCGGCAGTGCGCGTGTTGTGGTAGTGGTGTGGGGGAACAGGACGGTTTCCTTCCTCCCTCATCTCCCCCATCCAAAACAGCTGAAGGTGTATGTGTGTGTGTCTGGAGACTTGACTGCATCATCTTTCAGCTTGAGGGTTGTGTGTGTGTGCGTGCGCTGCAGAGAAACATTCACACTTGTCATCTTCCAGCCTGTGAAATATATGTGTGCTTGAGGAACATTCACATCGTCATCTTCCAGCCTCGGGTGTGTGTGTGTGTGAGGCACACACATCGTCATCTTCCAGCCTGAAGTATGTGTGTGTGTGTGTGCGCACGCGCACTCGCATCGTCGTTTTCCAGCCTCGTGGGTGTGTGTATGTGCAAGAGAAAAATTCACGCTGTCATCTTCCAACCTTGGATGTGTTTGTGTGAAGAACATTCGCATCGTCATCTTCCACAGCCTGGGGTGTGACGCAGCAAGGTTGGGTTTTTGGGGGGGGGGGGGGGGGGGGGTGTTGGTTTCCCTCATGATTGTTGTTTTTCTTGTTCACACCCTCGTTACCACTTGTCAGTATGTCTTCCTCTTTGGGTGCAGGGGACTGCGGTATACATACATGTGTGGAAGAGGAAGGGGTGTGTATGTATCTGTGGGTTGATTGAGATGGCTGTTATGATGCTGGTGGTGGTGGTGGTTACTTAATAGAAAGAGCGCCCGTCCAATTTTTAAAAAAATTTTAAGAATAAAAATCCTTATTCTAGTTGAAGAACGCTACTGTTTGTTTGTTTGTTTGCTTGCAAGTAAGTGTATAATTTGGGTATAAGCTTGCTTACAGACTGACATCAGTATCTATACTAATAGGTACATTTAAACATAGCCATTCATAGTCACATATAAGTAACACATGCACACAGACAGGCATTATCCCTGTATTTTCATTGATGTTTGTGATCCCAAAATTTAAACAAGAAGGCAAACATCGCAAAAGTTTGGAGGTGGGATTCAGACAACAGTGAGCTAAAGAAAGAAAACAACCGTAAAAAGCAAATAAAAACCCCAAAGGGCCAGATTTTAAGTCTGGCAAATATACAGCAATTTTTCCCTCGAGCTGTCACCTCATCTGCAGTGAGTGCTTTGCTTTGTGCACGGGCTGATTAGAGAGAGGTAAGAGCTCTCTGGCTTCTGTTGGCGACAAATGAATGAACTCTGTTATAACTAAGTTAATTAAACACTGGCCTTGTGCTTGTAGTTTATCAATTTCATTTTATGCTGCGTGTCTGGGGCTAATACAGCCAGGCGGAGCCCGTCCCTCTCCTGGCTGTTTTTTGGGGGTCGGGGTTGGCTCCCCCACATGGAACAGGTAGTACTGGTTTACATGGTTACCAGTAGCAGGAGAAACCCCCATTGAAAACTGGGAAAGCTGCAAGCATTGATAACATCCCAGCAGAGCTGATCAAACATGGGGTGGGGGGACAAGAGTGATAGATATCCTCACAAGAATTTGCAACAAGATCTGGCAGACCAGAGAGTGGTCAACACCTTGGACCCAATCACTCATCATTATGCTCCCCAAGAAAGGCAATCTACAGCAATGCCAGAACTATTGAACGATCAGCCTCAATAAGTCATGTCATGTTAAAAGTCATCTTGAACAGACTAAAGCCATGGGCAGAAGAGATCATCACTGAAGAACAGGCAGGCTTTTGCCCAAACAGAAGTACCACAGAACAGGTATTCAGCCTGCGAGTTCTATGTGAGAAATAACAGCCAGCTCTAACAGAAACTGTACCGCGTCTTCATAGACTTCAAAAAGACGTTTGACCGTGTATGGGATGCATTATGGGCCACAGTGAAGAAGTACAACATGGGACAAATGATCATCCTGACAATCAAAGAGCTATAGGCAAAAGCCACCAGCGCAGTGCTTGTCCAAGGCATGGTTGGAGAATAGTTCCATACCTCATTGGGAGTCAGTCAAGGCTGTCTCCTATTGCCAACAGTGTTCCTTGAGCGCATAATGACTGATGCCCTAGAAGATCAGACTGGCACAGTCAGGATTGGAGGGCGGACAATCACTAAGCTCAGGTTTGCCGATGACATCAACAGACTGGCAGGAAACAAACAGGAACTAGCTAACCTAGTGTACCACCTGGACGAAACATCCTCCAGATGCGGCATGGAGATCAGTGGCGAGAAGACAAAACTCATGACAAACAGTGCCCAGCCAATCATTACGAAGATCAAAGTCAGTGGAAAAGAACTTGAGGTTGTAGATCACTTCAAGTACCTTGGAGCTATTATCAGTGAAGAAGGTTCAAAGACCAAAATCTTTGCAAAAGTTGCAAGAACAGCAGCAGCAATGGCAAAGCTCAAGACCATCTGGAAAGACCGAAACATCTCTCTCAGGACCAAGATCAAGCTACTGCATCATCTCCTCATATCTGTATGCATGCGAATCCTGGACACAGAATGCAGATCTACAAAGGAGGATCCAGGCTTTGGAGAGCAGATGAGATGAGTTTATCAAACTTTTACCTTGTTCTGAATGAAAATCAAGGTTCTGAATTGGAAGCAAAACCCAAACGAGCAGGGAAGAACTTAACACCAACTTTTTGCACTACACTGTGTAAACAGCAGAAAGCTTCGCATACTTTTATCAAGAAAAATTTTTATTTTAAAAAGAAAGCAATTAGTTATTTCATGTCCATTGTATTGTGAAACTGAGAGAGAAATGAAACATGTTCTGTATCTGAATGACTTATTTGGTATTTTATTTAATTCTGTCGTGCTTTCTTGTTTCATTTTCTTTGTTCTTAGGGCTGCTTCATTGCTGTTTTTGTTTTGGGGGGGGGGGGGGGGGGGGTAGGTGGTGGAAGAGGGGTTTTGTTTGGTTGTTTGCATGAGTGTTTTTACATGTTAATTATCTAACATCGCATTTGAGGACTGTCACTATGGTTATCTCATGGAAATCTGCCTTAGAATCATTTATCTCTTTTTTTTTTCCCCTTTTTTTTTCTCATCTAAGTAAAGTTGGAACTGAGAGAGAAGAACAGATATGATGTGTGGTCTTTGGCTGACTTTTGCAGCAAAAGTGAGGTGTTGTTTTTTTTTCTTCAGCTACAGCTGCAAGGATTACTAATGGTGAGATTTATGGATAGCTGCAGATTGTCTTCAGGGATGTGTACTAGATATTATATTGTATTTATTTATATTTTACCCTTTTATTTCAAGGTTGATAGAATAAGCATTCGTGTGCTTTTTTACATCCAGTCCCTGCGTGTATGGAGTTTTACCAAATTTGTCATCCATTCCCACCAGCACACAATGGCCTACTCTTTTGAAAAGCAGAACGGGTTTTAGCGCTCGCACACAGGACTTCTGTTTATAGTCTGAGCTGAAGGACTTTTAGGGGGAATGAAGTCAGCATGATTCATTGTATGGGTGCATGTGTTTACTTGGGTGTCTGTTCATGGTAACTTGTAATTTTGTGGTTTTCTTACTTTATTCTGCAGAAACTAAATTCAAATTCAAATTCAAAAGCATTATTATCTCTCAAAGACAGAAATTCCGACGGGTTACTCGCCATACATAAAAACAATAAACATTTAAACATAATATTTAAAACACACACACACTGTCCAACATCAGCACGCACCCATCATGAGATAAAAAGCATCCACAAATCAGCAATATCTCAGCCAGCCACAAACCCACCCCAACAAAAATCACTTTACTCGGTGCGCACTTGTAAACCCGTACGTCCGCACATTCACAAACAGTCACGCACGCTCGCACATTGTAAACATTCGTACCCATGCTCACACATTTTAATAATATAAGTCAAATTGTTATAACATGTTGTATAAGACAAATATCAATTAAATCAATACTATGTTCTGTTAAGATATTGAACAGTCTAAAATAATAACGCGCACATATTTTTATGAAAAAAAAATAATTTGTATAACTAAAGTTTGGTGTGATCATAAATAAAGTATGTTGCCTTTCTGTATGTCCCCATTACAACAATTACTTAACAGCAGCTGACAGATCCAAAGGGTAATTACTGTCTAATTGGAAATAACTGTTCTTGGGAGGAAAAAACAACATTTGATAGTCACCCACTGTGATTGTTGTTAGAGGTTATAGTCCTATTCACGGCAAGAATGACTCATTTACATTTTTTCTATTCTTAACATTTTTTAGACTAACACGTTTTTCCAATAGTTTGTAATGTTTAAGTTTTTAAAAAAATGTAAGCAAAAAAAAAAAAAAAAAGGTCCCAATTGCTGGATGACAGTGGGAGGTCCACTCCCTACCCTGTAGGGTCAGCAGGTGACAGGTCTCTGCTCGCTCCTGTGTAGGGTGATGTCTTGAAGCCTCGGTTTGCCTGCAGCGTCAGCGATGTCGTCCTTGAAGGATGTTGCAGGCCTTCCTTGCCTTCTCTTTGCCACATCTCTCCCTTGCAGTATGCTGATAGGAAAAAGGAAATAGGCATTTAAATTTACGTTTGATTTCTGAAGAAACTTGGCTGTGATTTATAAAACAAATCGTAAACGGCTGTCACTAGCTTACCAACTGTCATCAGCAAAAATATATCATAAAGGAAAGAAATCACAAGGTATTCTTTAGAAGCCATAACCTTACTCCTTTAGCTTTTTAAGGTACTTTGCAAGCTTGTCCTTTTTATTGAGAAATAGAAGGCTTTACAAAATATTTTTATTTTTTTGCAGTTATCAAAGTTAAAGTACCCAGTGCGTTAGATTTCCAGTGTGTTAAATTTGATGTCCTTTTGGTTCTGAATTTAGCAGTGGGTTGCGTGAAACATGAAGAGAAAACGCTGTCCTGGACAAATCATCTAATTATTTATGGTGTAGAGACTTGCAGGTGTCAGACAGCCCAGACATGACAATTGACATCTTAATAATAACAATATATGGAATTTATGTAGCGCTGAATCTTGTAAAAAACAAACAAATCAAAGCGCTTATCTTCTGTGGACTTAAGGACTATTTATATTCTAAACAGTCATGAATGAACAGGATTAATTGCTCATGTTTTGTTTAATAAAAATTACTTGTTAACATTTTTGTTTGTTTTTTAAAACAAAATGTTATCTGTTCAGAACAGTGTAGCACCAGTACATGAAATGAGTAAGTACCAAGCATTGCTGATGTGAGCACTTTTGTTTTCAGACAGAGTGTCAAAATTCATTGTAGGAGTCGCTGCATATTTTCAGCAACAACAGTCACAGCAAAGGATTTTTTTTTGTGCTTTCCAGTTCGGAATTGCTGAAATTTTCAAAACTGACAAAAGCGTTAGCTTGTCTCAGTAGTGAGACCCGCCTGGTATGGTTTTATCAGAATTGTAACTAACAAGCGGTTCAGAATGTAAGAGCTGCTGGTGCGTTCAATGTTAACTTCTTGTTTCAGACATGTTTGGATGCTGTGCTGTGCTGTGGTGTGGTGGGTTAAGAATATCATTTGTTCCTTTATCTTGGAGTGAGGGGGTGTTGTTCTTCTAACCCCCTTCCTCCCCCCCAAATTGATGGTGCAGATATTCCCATAATGATCACTGGGGCTCAAAGCAATAACAGTCAAAGTAGATCTACATGTTATGCTCTTTTCTCTTTTTTTTGTGGTCTTGTGGGTATTTTGTTTGGTTTTTGAAAGCACATCAACAGAGGATTGAATGTTGACGTTGTAACTCCTTTCATCTGCAAATGGGAGAAAGTCCCATGGCAAAACATGAAAAGTCATACTTCACTTCTTAACTCTTGTACTACCATGTTCCGTTTCTTTTACTTACCAGTGTATACTTAAATTTGGAAAAATAAATATGGTGGGGGTCAGCTTGCAGCAAGAATTGTAGCAGTGTTGGTATAGGTAGGTTGTTTGGTCGTTTTTTTTCAAATGACAATTGATACATATATGATGGGGATAGTGATGTATCATCTTGACTTTGTGGTTTGTTTTGTATTTTGCTTATGTTTTTGGTTTAAAAAAATTCTTCATTTTGTGCTGTTATTTTTCCAAACCAAGGCTGTTTGTTGTCAGATGTATTGGCAGCAAATTTGGTAATAAAAATTTAATTTCTCTGTGTGTGTGTGTGCATCTTATCTTATTGGTTGTTTCGTTTTGGGGGGGTTTTGGGTTTTTGTCCTAATGATTTAAAACTTGAATCTCTTCATACCAAGTGCGAGCGTGTGAGAGCAAAACGCATGTTTGTACAGTGGAGAGACTGAAAAAACATATGTGTGTGCTTCTTTCTGTTGGGGCAGACATGAACATGTGTGGCTTACTTTTGGAATTGAACAAGAATCTCTTATTGAGAGGAGAGAGAGGCTGGTGTGGCTGAATTGTCTTTATGAATGAAGGTATCAGTGGACCTAGATTTCCTTTGACACCATTGTCTTGTTCTCATTTTAGCATGGGAATTTTGGCAGGCTTATTATACTGGTCAATATTTTGGCTTTTGAAGGGGGTTTGGTGTGTGAGCCTGTATGTGTGTGTGTGTGTGTGTGCATGCGTGTGTGTATGTGTTGCCTTGCTAGGAAGCAGGAAAGCAGACGTGCACAACATAATCAAACAAAGTTCAAATAAACCCACCTCCCCCTCCCCCGACTCCTCTTGGATAAACTTAAGTAGATTTTTTATATAAAAGAGGAATAGGGGGTAGGAGGATTTCCTTTCACGGACTGAATTTTCTCTTAAGTTCTGTAGGAGTCGTTAAAGTGTAGCACTGAAGTATTCACAGTGAGCATCATAAAATAATTTTTAACTAAGTTAAAGGTGGTACAACCCATTCCTGCCCAGGTAGCAATTTTGTTTCTAAGAATATTTCCAGTTAAAAAAAAAAAAAAAATTTCTAAACCCCACACACAAAGCCAAGGAAATTGAGTATGACAACAACATGCATACTGGTTTCCAGTGCTGATCACCACGATGTCAAAGAAAAGCTCAAAATGTGTGTACACAGTGTCAAAGTTGGCATGGGTGTGTCTCATAGATTCTGCTCTTTCTGTATGTGTGTGAGAGAGATTGGGGGGGGGGGGGGGGGGGTGGAATTCCGGGTAGAGTTCCACAGTTCTGGGACAGAAACCCAACTGCAGGAGACACTGTACTGAAGACTGGATGAAAGTGATTGGGGGGGGGGGAACGATGAGTAAAGTTAATAACATCAGGCCAGGAGTCATGGTAGCAATCAGCAAAACATTGCTGGTGACTTGTGAGAGAGCTTTTCATGGATTGTGTACATTTTATGTTTACAACAGATTTCACATTCTCCACACTTCTTAACACACACCCCCAAAAAAGGAAAGGAAACAAGAAAGCAAACCAAGCCTACACAGCCACCACATTCACCACAACAAGCCTAAAAAGCAACACTCGGCAAAAGACCATGTCACCGTACATTTTATTCTGTCTTTGTACCTCTGATTTATACGCTTGCACTGCGTCCATTCTGATACAACTGATATTATCACTACAGGCTTGTACAAAAACGTTGTTCAGAAACTGTCGTTATTCAGAATGGAAGAAAAGTCGCATGTGCAGGAAGAAACCACCAAGAAATTATAGAGTGGCACATAGTAATTAATGTCCAATAAAAATTATGGCAAAGAAAAGGAAAAAAGCTACTTACTGAATGTCAATAGTTCTTTTGTTGTTGTTTTATTTAGTTTGTGAGGGGCATTGTTTGAGAGTTGTTTGTGTGTGTGTTGGAATTTGGAGGGAGGGAAAGACTATGCAGAAGGGAAACAATTCAAAATGTAGGAGCAAATTCAATGAGGAACGAGAAGCAGAATTTTGTTGTTTTAAAAAAAAGAAATGAAGTGACTGAATTAAACTATCGCCCACAATTCCCTCCACAGAGAAAAGCAAGCAAGGGTTATTTTGTTGTTGTTTTTTTAAGATTTTAGCAACCACCTCATGTTTCTTTTCATCCTGGGCCTAGTAGACCCATTTTTCTTGTTTGAAAACAGAAAAATCATAGTTTCCATCAAAATTAATATGAAAAAAATAATTATGCATTCCTCATGACTCTGTATTGTTAAATTCATTGTATGCTTGAATATCCATGTGCAGTATGTGTATGGAGTGACTGCATTGATATAGCTTTCAAGGTTTGTGGGCTATAAATGGCCTGTGGCGTTGAATATGAAATGAAATTTGAAAGTGTGCAGCATGCATTTTTGTGGCTTTTCTTGTACATACTGATTCTTCCCCTGTCTCCCTGGGGTACATGTATGCTGAGGGGTTTTTTGTTTGTTTTGAAGCAGGTTTGTGGTAGAAGGGACAAGCTTTATTCTTTTGTATCGTTTGTTCAGCATCTCATTACAGTTGGTGAAATGAAAGAAATGTGGTTTGTCTGTATTCTTCTACTGGAATTCTCACTCTGTCCAGCCCCTTCCCTCGAACCCTGCTCCCTTTCTTTCTGATTGTGTTTATTATTTATCCTTCAGAGAATGTATAACATGATCAGAACTGACAATTGCTACTGTACATAAAACCATTGTCCCCCCCCCCCAAAAAAAAAAAAAATTGTAAGTGCATTTGTTCATGCATTTGTCTCCAACATACTATTGGCATTGTTGGGTTGTGTTGAAAAGATTTTGTGAACTGCGAGTTGTGTTTGATATTGTTTACAGTATGACTATTATATTATCAGGTCACTGAATTGGGACAGCTGCTGCGTTGTTTTATGACTGTCTGACCCCGGGATAGTTACATGTTGTCGGTCAGTTGAACTTTTGATGCTGGGTTTTCAGATAACGGTGTTGAGTGAAGTGTTTGTGTGTATACATGTATACTGAACACATTCATAAGAGGGAAGTCTACAGAGAACAAAACCATTACGCAAACCATGTGAATGTGTGCAGCAAATTTTGTACGTGACTGTTTTTTTTATAGAAAGGCCTTTCATGTTGACGTTGTCTCTGTGGTATCATGGTTCGGGCTCAGGCATGGTGGGTGTATTGAGATAGATGGTTTCACTTGCATATTTCACTATCTGGAACACAATGGTCAGTAGTTAGAGCATTACAATGTGAGAAGACTGGTTTGACTCACAGCTGAGCTGTCTGGGAGTTAACATTAGTTCAACTCCTATTTTCCAGGCTTCAAGTCCTTCGTACGAGACTATAAACCAAGGTTCTGTGTATGAACGCACTCCCTACATCTCAGGCACATGTCAAAACCCCATCCATATTTTGTGGAAGAGTAGACCAGCAGAAGACAGAACAAGTCATGGATGGACAACATCAGAGAATGGACCAGGATGAATGACTCGGCACTACTGCGCAGAGCCGAGGACCGAGATGGATGGAGGAGGCTTACCACGGCATCGTCTTTCATGTCTCCCCCACGACCGCCAAGGTCACGGGTCTGATGATGATGATGAGACCAGCAGTGAGGATGACACTAACATGCCCAGCATGCAATCAGCACACATGTAAAGGTCTTCAAAGTGTTGAGCACTGAAGCAGTGGGATGCTTCAACAGACTTTGGGGACAGGGGGGCATGACTAGCTCAGGGCTGAGTTGGCAGGAGAATGCTTAATGTTGGTGTATATCCCAAGTGAAGCCACAAGCACGGATGATAATCATCATGGTTGAAAAGCAATAAATGATGTTGTAAATAACTTAAGCATTTTGGAAGACGGGGATGTGGTTTTGTTTACCTGTGCTAAAAGGGAGCAATAGGAAATTGGGCGTAAATTGACTTCACTTGGAGAGAAGGGGGATAAAAAGGAGAGACAAAAATTGTCATTATTGTTTTGGTCACAAATGAAGGCAGTCCTCTCCTTAATAATAAGTGTTACGACCGCAACCTCCTTTCTGTCACCGACTTCTGCATTTCTCATCCCTCCTGTCAGATTTTGTTTTGTATCTTTTCTGCTTCAATTCTTTCACTTTTGTCAGATATTGTTCCCGGACAGATTGGAAACTGTAATGAAGGGGGATGGGGGTGTGCGTTTTCCACCCAAGATGTATGAATTACTTTTTTTGTCTCGGTACACCATATTCATAGGAGTATGGCAATTCTTTTTTTTTCCTTTTGGTCAGTGCATTATTTGACTGAATTAGATGGTAATGGGAAATGCTGAAGCATACTTCCTCTGCTAGAGCTCCAAGGTTCACCAATAGTGAGATTTGTGCATATGCAACCATTCCCCCCCCCCCCCAAAAAAAAAAAAACTCTTTTTTACAATTGTAGGTAGCTGCATTGCAACTTATGGTTGGTTTTAATCATGCCTTGTGTGCATTGCATTGTAAAAGTGTTCTCCATTAACCGGCATGCAAGGCCTGGGGGCTTCCAAAGACGAAACAGATTTTTAATTTTGTGCAATATCTGTACATTCAAACATGAGCCTCATAGTCTGATCAAAGACTTTGATATTTAGTTCAATTTTGTCTTATCATTATTGGAAGAATAGGGTAATGGGAATTGAGAACCAGAGAAGTCACCATAGGGATTTGTTAGCAAGGTGAGGGTTAACCACTCATCCGGCCACTTTTTCTTCTTGGTGAAATGAATAAATGAGGAAAAATGCAGTCTTATGATAAATGTGGTTTAACATAGTAGTAGGTTTTGGTTGAAATAGAACAAAACATGTGGATAACAACAATAAATAAGATTGGTACAGTTTCAGTGTTTGTAACTTTTAGACAAGTAAATTTTAAGGCTGCCACACTGACAGAGGAAATGCAAAGTGGAAAATCAAAAATGGGAAACCAGTTCTTCCAATCTATGTACTCTCAAATATTTGTTTGGTTGGTGTTTTTTTCTGTTCCGTTGGTTCTGAAATAACATGTCTCTACTACTACAAAGACAGGAGTGGTGTGCTCTTCTGTTTGGAACTGCAGATTAACTTGTAAATATACTTTGTAAGTTGGTGTCTGAATCAGCAGCGATTGTGAGTGAAAATTTCGAGTCTGGTTGTGTACTTGTTACTTGTACATGCTTTTTTTTTTTTTTAGAGAGAGAGAGCAAGGTTTGTGTCAAAATAACCCCTCCCCCTTTTTTTTTTAAAGAACAAATATGGGGTTTTATTTTCCTATGTGAGGAAAAGAGAAAACTTTGTGTTGTAAAAAGGATTTTTTTGTTGTCAAATGAATCTTTTTAACAGTTTTGCAACGGTCTCTCACTGTTCATGTCTATTCCTTTTTTTTCTTCTATGTTCAATAAGTACAGGTAGTTTTTTTTAATTTTCATTTTATCTTTCTCTAAGCTGTATACCCTGTCCCTTTTGACATCAGCTGTAACCCTCACCCCTCTCTCTCTGCAAGCCTTTGAGCACACATGTCTTCTCTTTGAACGGAGAGTGCCATTGCAATTTTTTTAAGTCCGTATGAACAGAAATCTGAATGACAAACACAAAGTACTTGTTTACTTTTTGTCTGCGTGTATTGGAAATATTTATTGTTACATCTGACATTTTCAGATCTGTCTGTATTGATTGTATGTATTATTATATTAAGTCTGTTGACAAGTGTAGGTGAATTTTGTACGCATTTTTTTTTTTTTTTTTTTTTTTTGGTGGTCCTTTTTAGCGTTGTACAAAGGCCTGTTTTGTTTTATGCGCTGTATTACATCACATCGTTTAGTAAGAATATAAAATGCAAAATATTTAACCATGTCTTGCAGTATCTCTGTGTGTGTGTGTGTGTGTGCGAGTGTTCGTAATAATAAAAAAAAATTTAAAAAAGAAAAAAAGATATTTAAAGTTATTTATTCCGACCTCAGGAATTATGTCCTAACACGTGCTGTGTGCATGTGGTTTTGAAATTGTCATCCGTTCTTACCAGCACGAAATGGCCTAATCTTCCGAAAGGCGGGATGGATTTTTAAAGTGTGTCCTCAAGATGTTCTGTGTGCATTCACACATAGAGCCTCGGTTGATAGTCTCATCTGAAAGACTTTTGACATGTAGTCAAACTGGGAAGAAAGGAGCAAGGCTGGAAGTGAACCCAGAACCTCTGGTTTGTTTTTGTTTCTTTGCAGGTGAACATCTTCATCATCCTTCCACCTTTAACTCGCTCCCTACTGGCCCATTTTTACCACACATATCTCTGTGTTGATTAGTTTAAAAAAATAAATAAATCAAGACCAAAAAGATACTCAACACAAGTACATGAGGTTTTTTTAGGGTTTATTGTTGACATTGTAGGTAGACTGTCAGTTGAAAGCCAGCTGCCAGATTTGGGTATAAAAATTGACATCGTTGAGCTAAAAACACACACCACAATTCGGAAGGTCAAATCCTTTGATTAAAAATTCTAAAATTAGAACACATGATTTGTCCCCAGTGATTTCAGAGAATTAGAAAAAACAAACATTTTTTTTATAGAAAGCATCGAGGGGACGGGATAGCTCAGTGGTCGGAGCACTCGCTTTCCCCCAGCCAAGTTAAGCAGCGTCAAGCGTGGTTGCCAGTTGGATGGGCGACCGTTTGCGCGCCTTGGCTTCAGTACAGTTCCCCCAGCTGTCAATGGGTACCTGCCCTCTTTAGGGTCAGGGAAGGTAAAGCAGCGAGGGAGAGGAGATGGGCGCCGCCCTCAATATGCTGGCCCCTAGAGAAGTGAGGTCTCTGATGCCTCGCTCCCCTACGACCTTACAGGTTATGGGACACCTTTACCTATCGATCTGTCCCCTGCAATACCAGAGCATTTCTTTTTTATTTATTTTTTTTTATTTTTAGAAAGCATGCAATTTTGATAATCATAATCATATCCATCACAATGTATGGAATGTATATAGCACTGAATCTTGCAAAGGAACAAAGTGCTGACATTCAAATCATTTCCACTTATGCAATCATTCATGAATAAAATAAAAAGATATCAATATCACACACATGCATGTGCGCACAGCATGCATATACACAGTGATGGGGATGGCCACTGAAGAATACATCACATACTTGGCATGTTAAAGGGTTTTACAAAATATAAAAATGTATTTTGTCCCACGAGACTTTATGGAACCGAAGAAAAAAAGACAAGTCATCTTTTGTAAAAATAAAAAAAAAGTTGCAACCACCAATCTAAATGGTGAATCTAAATATTTTTCATAAGTCAGATGTGCTGGGCCTGACTTGTCAGACACTTTAACGGCTGCGCAACATATATATATATATATATATATATATATATATATATATCTGTGTGTGTGTGTACTGGAGATCATTACACAGAAACTGCAGCCGAATAAACAATCATATCTACTAGAAAACGGCACATTACGTAAAATTACTGCAGTTCATTATGACAAGAGCTGCAGCTGAACACACAATCATACAATCTACTTGAAAATGGCATGCTGTGTACAATCCACAGGAACAGACAGCAACCTACACAGGGCTGAGTATTCACAATTCAAAACGCAAAAAATTCAAACTGTCCTCATGATCTTACACACGGAGGTTGTGCCTCGCTCTCTCTCTCTCATTTAGGGTTTTGTCTGTCTCTCCGTCTGCTGTTATCTGTATGCTTGTGGTTTGGGTGGCTGCTTGTTTACGTGTGTGTTTGGATCTTTCTTTGTTGATGTGCCTTTTTTCTGTCACTTCAACCATTATTTGTTTGACTGCGTGACTTATCTACCTATTCTATTCTTGGCTGGTTGTTTATTTGATGTTTTTTTTTCTTCCCCTTTCTTCTTAATAGGAGGCACTGTGGTCGAGTGGTTTAGGCGGTCGACTCGTGATCCAGAGGTCGCGGGTTCGATTGATTCAAAAAGTGATAACAGCACCGAGTAGTAGTATCATGAAGATGACAACATGTCTGTTGTCCACCGGTCATCATACTAATGAAGTCTTTTGAGCACAATGTAAGCTCAAAAGCTTGATCCTGCTGCTGCTGATGGCGATTGTTGTTCATATATAAGTAAACATGCTGTTTGATAAAATAAAAAAAGAGTTAAAAACCAAAACACATGCTGCCTTTGAGAGATGGGTTTTTGAAGCCATTCTAAATACTGAGGAACGGTTCACAATATCATTATATTCAAAACATCAGCTGCACACCAGTCTTCTCAAGGTCTCGCACGCACACAACTGTGATGCCCTATACCAATCTGCACAAGATCACTCGCACACACACAACCACGATGCCCTATACCAATCTGCACAAGATCACTAGCACAAGCACAACCGTGATGCCCTATACCAATCTTGCACAAGATCACTCACACAAACACAACCATGATGCCCTATACCAATCTTGCACAAGATCACTCACACAAACACAACCACGATGCCCTATACCAATCTTGCACAAGATCACTCACACAAACACAACCACGATGGCCTATACCAATCTTGCACAAGATCACTCACACAAACACAACCATGATGCCCTATACCAATCTTGCACAAGATCACTCACACAAACACAACCATGATGTCCTATACCAATCTTGCACAAGATCACTCACACAAACTTGGAGACTCTACTCCTCAGCGCCGACTCATTCTGCAGTCCTGTCCTCCATGAAACACTTCCCTTGGCAATTTTGGGGTTTTTTTTTTACTTCACTTGATTTCTGACAGCGCTGTGTGTCTACAGTTCCAACCCCATCGGTGGAACACGACGCCAGATCCTGCAAAAGTCAGTGTGGAGACTGTTAGCTGTGTGTGTGCGTGTGGGAACTCACAGAGTAAAGATTAACAGTAGGACATGTAGCTCATAATAAATTACAATATGATGAAATGGACAGAAACTAAGATATTATATGTAGGTCATACACAGAAATTAACCTTGCAAAAACCGTCTTTCTAAGCAGGACCAATAGGAAAAAGAAGAGAGAGAAAAGAAAAAGAGGCAGAAGACCACCAGCTTCTCTCACTGTCAACATCACCGAATCGTGTGGCATGAAGAATCCATGACGTCAACAGGGCAGTACAGCGAAGACCAGAGGAGCAACTGGAGAAGGAGGATCATGTCTTCATTATCACTGTGTGCCACAGCTAACAACACTGAACTCGGTGATGCTGACAGGTGGGATGTGGCTGATGGAAAATAAAAGTTTTTTCTTCATACATCCCCTCTGTACTGAAAGGCATCTCGACCTCTTCTTCAGTGACAACCTCTCTCTTTTTGCCATCCAAACTTTATCTATTCAATTGCTGTTTGCATATAAACGAGGCCCCGTGTGCGAACGCACGCAGAACATCTTGCGCACACGTTAAATCCTGTTCCACTTTTCGGAAGAGTAGGCCATTGTGTGCCGGTGGAAACAGATGACAAAAATTTACAAAACCTCATACACACGGGGACTGGATGTAAAAAAGCACATGAGTGCTTATTCCATGATCCTCAATATAAAAAGAATAAATAAAAAAATAATTTAACAAAAGCTACATACAGATATATATCCTTATGTGAAAGCAATGAAACAAACATTATCGGCAACAACAACAAAAAAGACAAAAATATGCTGCTGCTGCTCCTCCTCCCTCCACCACCCCTAAGAAAAAAAGGATAGCAGGGTCATACGCAGGTGTACTAATCCAGTTTTGTAAAATCAAACATTTGTATCAAGTTCCTGGTTACCAAGCAAGGAAACCTTTTAAAATACATTGGTCACACAAAACACACTGTCGAAGATTGAGGCAACAGAGCTGTAAGAAGAGAGTTTCAGAATTATTTCATAAACAAAAATTTTTAAACACATACACACATGCATGCACGCACGCACACACACACACACACACACAGAGGTAGACAAAATATAAAAAAACTACAACACAGTCCATAATAAGAACTTGGAAATGGGAGTTAGTTTCTCCCCTGAAATCAAACATTACGTCACCTCCCAGTAACATCATTTTCTCTTCTTTTTTTTTAAAGCTTCTGATGCAACATTGCAAGCCCTAACAGCTGTCTCCATTCCCTACAACTGTCTTCAGTCCAGCTGGTACATTTCATCTTCTGACAACTCTGTCCACTCGTAAGTTCTCGACATCAGGGAGACAGTGGTCTTCCTTGTTGCTGTCTCCTGCGATCCACTTTGCCTTGGGTCACACAGCCTGCGTGACACGGCAGTGCTGATGTCTAGTGATAGCAGATCCTAAATATTTCACTTTCCTTTTCCTCACCAGGCCTTGGGACTCCCGGGGTATGCTTGCAAAGCGAGCATTGCAAGAATAGGATCCCTGCCCTCCAACCAGGCATGTCGTAAGAGGCGACTAAGGTGGAACCCTTCCTCCAGGTTGGGGGTTGGGCACAGGGCTGACAACCCTGTCCCGTAAAAGAAGAGACGTTACGGAAACAGCAACAGAGAAAACTTCTACTTTTGCGTGCGAAGGACCTCCCCTGGGTCCAGTGAGACTCGTATGAATGCTGATGGCCAAAGAAAGTGAGATGAAGGCCATGCAGCACTCTTGGGGATCAGTGACTAGGTTGGCCCAAAATAGGCAGCAGTGGAAGCGCTTTGTTGCTGCCCTACAACACACCACTGGGTGTAATGGTGAATGATGATGATGAACCAGGCCTTTAAGTTCAGATGGTTTGTTCGGTTCTTCCAAAATTATAGATTTGGTTTTTGTCTTACAGTCCGGCATATTCTTACAGCCTTCTGAAGAACCATGCCTGTGCACTTTGGATTTGGTTTTCATCTGCAGTTTTTGTAGTCCATCCTTCCCTTCTACAACAACAAGCCCAATAAGTGTTTGCACTATTTCAAGTTTGAGCTCATTTCCTAAATCTCTCTTTCCAAATGTTAGGAAGATGGACTCCCTGTGGGGATGCTTGGGGCCTGTCAGTATAAACAGCATCCACACCTTCTGGAAATTCTGTGCTAGGAATGTCCTCTTTTCTATCCCTCTCTTTTGTTTCTGCCTTGTTCCTTTTCTTCCTGTCACCACCTTCTCGTCTATTTTCTGCCTTCTTGATCCATTCTCCTGCCCTTTTTCCCCAAAAAGACTTAAAAAATGTTCTCTCCCATGCCGAAGTCAGATGCGCTGGGCCTGACTTGTCAAGCGCTTTACGGCAGTGCAACGCATTTTTGCTCATATGACAGACAACAATAGTTGCTGTCTGAGCGTTCAATGAAGAAGAAGAAGGAAGATGGACCGTTGGATTGAGCACTTCTTGCTTTTTAAAATGCCTTTGGTAGCCTACATACAGCTGTGGCGGGTTTCATGTATGATGCGAGGTACTTGAAATGATCCACAACTTTTGAGGGGCTCTCCATCAACTAGTATGTTTCTATCCATGGATTCACCACTATGCACGACCTTAAGTCCTCTTAGCATTGAGTTTCAAGGCCTCGCAGCACGCAACAAATCTAACATCACTTGGTCAAGAATTCTAAAATTTAGCACGCCCTTTCCTTTTACCTCGTTCAAGAGTGGTCAGTCCCTCAGGATCACGAATGAAGAACTATGGAGAATGTGCAAAGCTGATGATCTGAAGTCTGTAGCTAGTACCAACAGACTGCGTTGGTTTGGGGCACGTTCAACGGAAAGCAGACCACCACATCATAAAAAGAGCAATGAACTTCATAGTGGATGGAAAGAGACCAAAGGGAAGACCTAGCAAGACCTGGGCTGCCTGTATTGCAGATGATCTTAGAGAAAGGGGCATAAATAAGGAGGAAGCTCAAAACAGAGAGAGACGGAGAAGGCTCATCAATGTCAAACCTCCCCTGGGAGAAACATGACAAAAAAGGAAGAAGAAGTAGTGTGGTCAGTTCTTGCTATAATCAGCACCAGCTGGGCTGGGATGGAATGGATAGCAGCAGAAAGTAGGGGATGCTGACAGCTGTGGCGCACCTGCAATTCTGTGTGTTCCACTTACTTTGTAATTATTTGCATATTATTGTCTTTGCCGCCTGTACATCATTCGCGCATCTCTGGTTGCAATTTCCTCTCCGCCAACCTTTCCACTACAGTCTGCCATCCCCGCCTCTCTCTCTCTCTCTCTCTCTCTCTCTCTCTCTCTCTCTCTCTCTCTCTCGACCTCACTGTTCAGTGTACAAGCTGAACAGCTGTGGTGACAGTGTGCATCCTTGCCTAACTCCCTTCTGGACTGGGAAGTACCTGTGCTGTTGTCTGTTCCATCTCACTGTGGCCTGTAGGTAGTGTGTGTGTGTGTGTGTGTGTGTGTGTGTGTGTGTGTGTGTGTGTGTGTGTGTGTGCGTGCGCTGTGTGTGTGTGTGTGACTTTTTTTTTGACATTTTAAAAATTTGTTATATCGAGGATAATGGAATAAGCACTCATGTGCTTTTTTACATCCAGTCCCCGTGTGTATGCGGTTTTGTAAATTTTGTCATCTGTTCCCACCGGCTCACAATGGCCTACTCTTCCGAAAAGCAGAACAGGATTTAACGTGTGCGCAAGATGTTCTGCATGCATTTGAACATGGGGCCTCGATTTATAGTCTCATCCGAAGGATTAGCAGTGTTGTGCCTTGGCAAACCCACTGTGTTCATGCTGTGGAAGAGCATGCCACTGCTCGTGTGGCGATCAATGCGCTCTGCTCTCATGACAGCATCCCAAATTCCATGCAAAAGAAATCTGCCAAGACTGAAAATTATATAGACAATATAGTGCTTACAGTACAACGCAACAAAGTACTACAAAACAACCCACTGCAATACCAGCCTTTGCGACACAACACAGTACAATACTAACCACCCACTTCATCTCATCAAAAAACCCAGGTCTGTTATTTCATTGATGAAGACTTGTTGTACGTAATAATCTGACTCAGGATTGGAAAAGGACACCTACTACTTTTTTTCAGAAGGGGATGTTGAAACCCTTGATGAACTCCGCAGTGATGCCTTTGGCTGCCAATTCTTCAGTCACCCGCCTGAGGTAGTCAGGGTCTGGGTACCCAAACCTACACACACACACACACACACACACACACACACACACACATGCGCACGTGCACACACACACACAAAGGTACTGAAATGGACTACAAAAGCATTGCATATATAATCACACATACAATAAGAGCTGGTGGGTGAAAGTGCGTGCGTGCAGTTTTGTGTGCAGTTTTGGGTATACACACACACACACACATCTCCACCATCATACACACACACATCTATTTGCCACCATTGCGCACGCGCACACACACACACTTATGCATATAATGATATATTTCCACCATCACACATACACATAAAAAAACAATGTTCACACAGATACCACCACCACCCCCATCACAACTACCACCGCCATAACCACCACATCATCTTTACAACAAACCAATCACACACACACACACAAATTACATTTGTTTGTATTATAAATACTCCCCTATTAGTCAACAACAACACACACACACATACACACAAATGACTATATCTATATATCTTGATATACTGTATATAGTAGTTCATAGTAGTTTAGAGTATGTAGTTTATCATAGTTTAGAGTATGTAGTTCATAGTAGTTTAAAGTATGTAGTTTATCGTAGTTTCGTTTTCCTTTGTGTGGGTAGTTGTCGCCCTTGACGGAGCTAGAGGGCGTGAGAGCTGTCAAGATGGCGTATGTATCGGCATGTCAATAATAAACTGTATCCCCTCACGTATCGCCTGCACGTGGTTTATGCAGTGAGCAAGAGTTATTAACAATATACATATATATATATATATATAATTTCAAACCTAAGATTCTCCCCTCTTGTTTTATCGTATTTCTGTCCCTGCCCTCAATAACCAACCCCCCCCCATCGGCCTGCCCGAGTGTACAACCTGTGTGTGTGTGTGTGGGAAGGGGGGGGGGGGGGGGGGGGTGCGCGCATGTGTTTACATTTGTATTTGTAAAAAACTGTTAATTTGTTGCGTGTGTGTGTTTACATTTGAATTTGTAAAAATCTATTAATTGTAACTGGCTGCATGTGAAAGACTAGGATGAATGAGAGCGCTTTGATTTGTTTTTTGCAAGATATAGCGCTGTATAAATTCCATGTATTATTATTATTATTATTATATATAATGTAACTACGCACACTTCTGGGCCCCCCGTCACGGACGTCTTGTGATGGATGTCGTTCCAGGTGACCATGTCCTCCTGATTCAGCGTGATGGACCGCCCCACGGTGAAGGTGTGTCGGAACTGGAAGGCTATCCACAGCAGACGGCAGACCTGGACCCCTTCCTCCGTGTTGGGCACATACGCAAAACGCGTTGTGCCATAAAAGTAGAAACCAGGGTGGTAGTGGTTGTCCTGCCATGAACAAAGAACACCTACAGCAGAGTTTACGACAGGGAACAGGAAAAAATATGACGGCGAGTTTGTGACGACCTTTCCAACAGCTCTTTCCTTTTTGTCAGGACCTTCTGGTAGTAGGGGTCGCCCCGCAATGAACAGAAGGGAGCGACGGCTCACTTTATGACATTATGTAATGCAACGAGTCCTGTCACACTGTAAGGTAAAGGTAAAGGAGTCCCATAACCTATAAGGTCGTAGGGGAGCGAGGCGTCAGAGACCTCGCTTCTCTAGGGCCAGCATATTGAGGGTGGCGCCCATCTCCTCCCTCGCTGCTTTACCTTCCCTGACCCTACAGAGGGCAGGTACCCATTTACAGCTGGGTGAACTGGGGGAACTGTACTGAAGCCAAGGCACGCAAACGGTCACCCATCCAACTGGCAACCACGCTCGACGCTGCTTAACTTGGCTGGGGGAAAGCGAGTGCTCCGACCACTGAGCTATCCCGTCCCCGAACAAGAGGTCAATTTTGTTTAACTATTAAACAACATGTTAAAAAGGCTATTCAAAACACACAACAACAACAAAAACCATTGAAATTGAAAATCAGGCAATTCTATTCGTGAAAAAATCTCAAATTCTACAGGCTGACCCCCCCCCCCCCCCTAATCCCCCCAACTAAAATAGCTCAGGACCTAGCAGAGAAAGTGGGTCAGGTGCAAAGTGACTCACTTTACAGTGGAGTGTCGCCAATGGAACAGAAAATACACAGAACTTTTTTCAATAACTCTTCTCTTTTCTTTTTTTTGTCAGGACCTTCTGGTAGCGGTTCTCCTCTAATATATGAAGGAGATGATTATAAATCCGTGTTCATCGCGAGCTTTTTTGGGGCGACAAAGTTCAGAAGTTTTTGGACAACTTTTCCACACTTCTCTTCTGTCATGACTTTGTGCTTGAACACTTTTTGGAGTTGTGCTGTGCAGAGCTCTACAGTTCTGGCAGCCCTGGCGTTACCAAAGTGACATGTTGTATTATTATTATATAATATTTCATGCTCAGCTACAGCAAGTTTCTTGTCTTTTTTTTGTTTTGGATGTTTCTGAGCCGGGAACCTCACAGCCAGAAACCTCTCAATCGTAGGCTTCACAGTACAAAACTTTTTGTTTGGGTTTTGACTCTTTTTTTTTCTTTTTTTTTTAACTTAACACAAAATAACAGTCTTTGGGGTGGGGTTTTTTTAAGGTTTAACTTTAAGTGGTTTTGACTCTCCCTTAATAATTGCAGCAATAGTGTTTCACACGTTTTCAAAGCAAAAGGAAACAAACTTATGCCATCATTATTTCAGTAATAATAATAAGAAGAAGAAGAAGAGGAAATGAAACTTATATAGCGCTATATCTTGCATACATGACAATTCAAAGTGCATACAAGGTCGTAGTAGTACAAGGTAGAATAGTGGCTAGCTACAGCTTTAAAAATCAATCAAAATTGAAATCCTGACCCCAACCTGCCAATAATGGCTCCTAGCAGAAAAGTGAGTTGGGTGCAAAGCGACTGATTTCATAGTGAAGCATCACAAATGTATGTGAAATCATTTAAATCTCTCTTTTTTGTGTGGATTAGCTGATAAATCAGCCATACACAAGTAGTGTAGCACTGTAGGCCTGCACCTCGTCAAGAAAACCACTATCATTCACACAAAACTTTGGACATCTGCTTTTTTCAAAATTTATACACTAACCCAATTCAAAACACAGCAAAGATACACATGTATATTACATACCTGTAGACATGATCTGTGAATAAGATTAACTGTAAACATCAACTGCAGTCTGTACGCTTGCCCTGAAGTCGGAATGAAGCTACCTTAATGGTGGGTAAAAATGGTCAAATACAACACAGTATCTCACCATTGGTGAACCTCAAAACACTAGCTGAGGAACAAAAAGTCTCCACCCTGCCCCCCCCCCCCCCCAAATCCCAGTACCCTTAAGTCTAAAGGTCCAAATAAACACAATGTACATACATACATGTATACTTGCAAATTTATACTAACTAAAAGTAACTATACATAGTTTTATCAATCTTCTGTTTGCTTTCTTTGTAAACAACGGCCCGAATACTAAAATATGACAATGTGATTCTGAATAGCCAATACAGCTGGTGTAGACTTAAAGTTCATCTCCCTTTTGAGTTAAAATGACAGTGAAAGTAGTATACATGTTATGTACAACTGTACATGCATGCATGCATACAGGGTAGGTACATCAACAACATGACACTCGCAGACACCGAGACAGATCTAGATACACAGATGAATCTCTAGATCTTCTATACAATATATAAAGGTTTCACGTTTTGTAAGATAAATGTTTGGCTGAAGCCTAAACCATCACAGATTCACACCTTGCACATCACTGGGATGATAATTTGATGTAAACATACACAGCATAGATCTACTTAGAATTAGAAAGATACCAATCTCTCCAATTTTTCTTTAAAATTAAATTTTTTATCTATTCATTTTTTATTCTTCAGCTAGAGCTCCAAGCCAAGGTTCACCAATAGTCAGATTTTCTGTATATTTATTCACGACCGTTTTTTACCCACCTACCACTAAGGCATCCACATTCTGACTTCAGGGATGGTGTCTTGAAACACCAACAGCTGTGTGCATGCATTTTGGAAATCTTATCACCTCTTCCTGCCAGCACAAATTAATGGCCTTACTCTTCTGAAAAGTGGAATGGGCTTTAAGAAGGAAGGTGGCAGGATGGTTAGGATGCTCGCCTGCCAACAAGTAAACCGTGAGGTTGTGGGTTCGATTCCCAGCCTCGCCCTTTCTTCCCAGTTTGACCCAAAAAAAAAAATCAAACTGAATGTCAAAGTCCTTCGGATGAGACTATAAACCGAGGCCCCGTGTTCGAACGCATGCAGAGCATCTTGCGCATACGTTAAATCCTGTTTCGCTTTTTGAAAGAGTAGGCCATTGTGTGCCGGTGGAAACACATGACAAAATTTACAAAACCGCATACACACGGGGACTAGATGTAAAAAAGCACATGAGTGCTTATTCTATTATCCTCGATATAAAAGAATAAATAAATAAATAAAAATGTGTGTGCAAGATGTTCTGCATGCATTAACATTCAGGGCCTCAGTTTATAATCTTACCTGAAGGACATTCACTATAAATATATATATATATATATATATATACACATATACATATTCAGTTTGACTTTTTTGTCGAACTAGGGAAGAAAGGGCAAGGGTGGCGATCGAGCCCAGGACGTCAGGGGTTACTTGTTAAGCAGGCCAATGGCTATAAACTCAACTGTCCCGCCACCTCCCTCCCTCCCTCCTTCATTAACTTCTCATGATCTAAAAACCAAAAGCTTACCCCCTGCACCCCATCAGGAATGGTGTAGGTGATTTGGATCGCGTCGAAGGACTCGTAACCGTCCACGTGTCCCCGCAAGCACTCCACCCTCATGAAGCCGTCCGGCATGTTGCCCGAGACAACAGTCAGAACCTGGTTGCAGTAGGGGCACTTGGGGCACACCCGGAAACTTCTCTGCAAGCACTGCCTGCAGAACGTGTGGCCGCACAGCTTGATTCTCGCGCTGCCTTTCATACGCAGCAAGCATATCGGGCATTTCTGGTCGTCTTCCACGTCTTCGTCCTCATCGTCCTCGTTTTCCTGTTCCGCACCGTTCCCTGTGGCGAGGTCAGCTTCCTCGTCGTTCTGCTGGTCACCTGACGGCCCGGCCGTTCCGAGTCCACTTTCCTGTTCTCTGTCGGGAATGTCCTCCACATAACGATCCAAGTCGTCCGTTCGGTATTCGTTCACCCACTGCTCAAAGCCGTCTCCCAAGGAAAGGGTAGGCGCGGGCCTTTCCTCTCCCACTGTGCAGGGTTTTGTTATCAAGTTCACAATCCTGCGAGCGATCCTCCTCACCACTGCTGGGCTGTTGACTAGTGCCAGGATCAGGGAGTTGCTTTGACCTGCGTTCCCGCTTTCCGTGTTCCCAGCGTTGTCTGCCATTGTGCGATGCTGGGGTGGAGGTGGCATTTTTTACCTGAAAATCAGATTAGGTTTGGTGTTGTTATTTTTGACCACACTGATCAATATTTTGTAATGTATACATACAGATTTTCATGCACAAAACTGCAAACATGAAACATTTTGTTACTTTCCACTGTGTGTGTGTGTGTGTTTCTTTTTTCCCCCTTTAATTCGAGGATAATGGAATAAGCACTCATGTATGTGTATGTATGTTCTTTCTTGTATTTAACGTCTGTTCACTCAAGGTGATATTAGACCAAATATGTGTATGTATGTGTGTGTGTGTGTGTGTGTGTGTGTGTGTGTGTGTGTGTGTGTGTGGTGTGTGTTGTGTGTTGTGTGTGTGTGTGTGTGTGTGTGTGTGTGTGTGTGTGTGTGTGTGTGTGTGCTTCTTGTTAGTTTGTTGCCTTATTTCTGCAATGTTCCCACCCTATTGAATATTGTTCCCAACATCTATGCTGCTCATTCCTATAGACCTATCTCTCTGCTCCAACAATAACCAGGCTTCTTATGACACATCCTCTGGATCAGAAGTCCACAGGGAGTGTGTAAGTCAATGCTAGGCTGCTGTGAGCCACCAACTGTAAGGGCCCTGCACTGCAGCTGGTTGAGTTAAGTGGTGCCTGCTCTAAGCCAACACACACTTCACAGACACCATCGCCCAAGTCCCCACTGACTAGAATGCTAGTATTAGTTCATAAGCTTAGTTGAATAATAATAATAATAATGTATGGAATTTATATAGCGCTGAATCTTGTAAAGCTACAAATCAAAGCGCTCAGATGACTTCTTTTTAAAAAAAAATTTATGCGTGTGTATGCGGTTTTGAATACTAGTAAAGCCGAGTGGGAAGACCATTCAACTTCAATCCCATAGGTCCATGAAGTCATGGGTTCAAATCCCAGCGGCGTCTGGTAATATTAAGGGAGGGTTTTTTTTTATGATCTACCAGGACAACTTCAAATGCAGACCTGCCAGTGCCTTAATTCCCTTCATGTATACATACAGAAGATCCAACATGCACATTAAAGATCCTGTAATTTATGTCACCGTTCGGTGGGTTATAAAACCACAAACATTCCCAGCATACATTCCCCACGTCAGGTTGTGGCTACCTTCAAAACCAGCAAAAAAAAGTCGCATACGCAGAAATCTTACCACAGGTGAACCTCAGAGCTGAGGAATGGGATTGGGGGGAGGAAAGGGAAGGGGGAGGGGAAGCTAGTTGTGAAGCAGCTCGGACAGACACCTGCCTAGTATGAGCCAAAACAACAAAAACCAAAAAAAAATTTTTTAACCAAAAAAAACCTAGCAAAGTAGCATGGACAACTATGACTATGATAATATATATCCTCCCAACGAGAAGCAACACCCTTCTCCTATGAACCTCTGAAATCTTCCTATGAACCTCTGGATCTTCCTATGAACCTCTGGATCTTCCTATGAACCTCTGGATCTTCTGATGAACCTCTGGAGCTTCGACACTAACTCCCCACAAGTTAGTAGAAAAACCGAAAGGATACAGGCATCCAAACTTAAGGTCACCATGAGACTAAAGCATCAGCCAGGATCAGGGGATCACCAAATCAAATGCAATTTTCTTTTATATATAATTATTATGTTTTAAATTCAAATCAAATGCAATTTTCTCTTGAATTATTATGTTTTAAATTTAAATTCTTTTATGTCGAGAATAATGAAATAAGCACTCATGCACTAAAAAAAAAAAAAGGTTTAAATGAATAAATTGAATTAGAAAAAAAATTTTTTTATATAAAAGCACTCATGTGCTTTTTTCTTTTTTACATCCAGACCCCATGTGCATGTACTACGTGATTTTGTCAATTTTATCATCATCATCATAATAATGATAATAATAATAATAATTGTATGGAATTTATATAGCGCTGAATCTTGTAAAGCAACAAATCAAAGCGCTCAGATTAAAAAAAAATTTTTTTATGGATAATGGAATAAGCACTCATGTGCTTTTTTACATCCAGTCCCCGTGTGTATGTGGTTTTGTAAATTTTGTCATCTGTTCCCACCGGCACACAATGGCCTACTCTTTTGAAAAGCGGAACAGGATTAAATGTGTGCACAAGATGTTCTGCATGCGTTTTCAAAAGAGTAGGCCATTGCGTGCCAGTGGGAACAGATGACAAAATTTACAAAACCGCATACACGGGGACTGGATGTAAAAAAGCACATGAGTGCTTATTCCATTATCCTCAATATAAAAGAATAAATCAATCAATCAAATATCAATCAACAACAACAAATCATGTCATCTGAGTGCTTTCATTTGTTGCTATATAAATTCCATACATTATTATTATTATTATTATTATTAATGCAGTAATGGATGGGGGGAAAGATTCGAACCACTGCACACTTCCAGCCCAGACTTTTCCGAGTTTCCCTATCTAGACAGGCGCGTTACCTCTAGACCACTGATCCACTTGTCGGCAATGATGTTCACTCCTGGGGAAAAATCCCCTTGAAGTTTTAACTGGATCTGAGTTGGTGACTCTCACTGTCTACCCCACGCTTGAAGTTGAACATTGGGCTGTCAGATGGTGAGCACAAATTTTTCTCTAAACCACCAGGCTATCCTGTCCCCGTTGATGATCTATGTTGATGAGGATGACATTTAAAAAAAATAATAATTATAATAATAACAATAATAATAATAATAATAAATGGAACTTATATAGCGCTATATCTTGCAAAGACAAATCAAAGCACATGCATTCGACCTAATCTTACACAGTCATACAACCAATGACAAATAATCAATAGTTCAAACAGATATTACAAACATGGTACTGCAGACCAAATCTATGAAATAAAATTGCAATAGTCAAATGTTTTTCAAAAGCACACACACACACACAGACACAGGTAATATACTTTAGCAGGGTGATAGGACATGGGTTAGTGAAGGGTGGGATAGTTCTGATATGAGACAGGAGGGGGAAAAAATTATAGGTTTGAAATAAATATGTCTTGAGGCTTGATTTAAAAGTGTCATAGCTAGGCTTCTGGCGAAGAGAGAGAGGGAGCTCATTCCAGGTCGATGGACCTGAAATAGAGAAAGAGTGGCAGCCAACAGTAGATTGGTTGAATCTAGGTATTCGTAGGCACAAGGTATCTGCAGCAGATCGGAGGGAACGTGAAGGAGTGTACAGGTTAAGACATTCACAGAGGTAGGAGGGCTGGAACTCCTAGTCTGGAACTCCGAGGTTTACCACTGGTGAGATTTTGCGTACAGGTGACTTGTTTCGCCCACCATGAACTTGATGAAGGTAGTACTACTTACCATTCAAACTTCAGGATGCATACATCATTTATTATTACATGTATGCTGGGTCAGTGGGTGTATTCATGTAAATCTCTCGCCCTTTTGAAATATTAAAAAGAGTTTGTATTCTTAAGTTTCTGTAACCAACCAAAAGGTGACATGAATCATGCTACCTTTACTGTGCAAATTTGATCTTCTGCATGTGTGATTTATATTATTATATGTATGTATACACAAAGGGAATGAAGGCACTGGCAAGTCTGCATTGAAAGCTGACCTGGGAGATCTTTAAAAATTCCCACCCTTAGTTCGCTAAACACACCACCCAGATTCAAACCCACGACTTCATGAACCCATTGGATTGAAGCTGAACAGTCAGTCCTCACCACTCTGCTATGGTGTCCAGCAGACGATGTAATAAAATATAGCTATGGAGGTGCATTAGATTCAACTTGAGACTAATTGACAAGTTGGTGTCTTACATTTCCCATCAGGATAATTATCCTGGCAAAAGTAGCATCCACCCCACATTTAACTGATACTGAGAGATACAGACACCTGCAGTACTGGTCAATAGTCAGGTAAGGTGAACAACACTCAAAATTGCCCTGCTCTAGTGTATTCAATTTCAATGAGTCTTTCAAAATGAACCAGGACTAGGAGAGAGAAAAAAGGAAAAGGCCTAATCCTTAAACTTAAAGCTGGTCACAGTGGTCAGACCTGCCTGAAAAAACCCTTATTGATTTATTTTTTTATTTTTAAAATTTATTTTATTCTTTTATACCTACTCATGCTACTGACCTAGGTCATGCAAAGATTAATGATGATTAACCCAAAATTTCACCTTTAACTTTTTAGTTTATGGCCTGACCTGATGATCAAACTATTATGATTAATAAATGTCCCAACAAGGCAATGTTCGAAATCACAAGGTACAATGCAACACGAGTGCATTTTTTAAACTTGCACACACAATGCAACATGAGTGCATTTTTTAAACTTGCACCACAATGTAACACGAGTGCATTTTTTAAACTTGCCCGGGCTAGGCTTTCTCGAAAGTAGGGTAACAAAACACATCCAGAGGCTAGTCCTAAATGTTTAAGAGAACTATTGGACCCTTAAAGCAGATGAAAAAGTCTCTTTTGTAATCAGTGGGAAGAACCATTTGAATTATCAAATACTACTAACTTCACAGCCAAATCGTAAGAGTACTTTGCAGATTCTTTCACTCGTTTCAGCGAACACTCATCTCTCCACCTTAGGTTACTGCTTAATTTTATCGTAGCCTAACTTGTTTTTCAAACATCCCTAGGCCTAGGCCTAAACACACTGTTTAGGTTCGATGTAGGCTACCTTAGGTTCGCCTGTACCTTTCTGCACGTGCTCGAGCGTGTGTGGTTCCAAAATTCCCACAAAATTCATTCTTCCAAAAATCAGATTAGGCCTAAAGAAAATTGTAATGAAACGATCACTCACCTTGAGTTCAGAGTGACAAGACTCGGCGTTTGGTTCTCAGCTACTAGTAAGACTCCAGTTGCAGGTTGCGATCAGCTAGGCACTCTTCCATCTGAAGACAATGGCTGTCGAGGGCATCATGGGTTTTATATGCGGCAAGAAAATCTTTCACGATTTAAGAAAAACAAAAACGGCTTACAGTGATAGTTTTAGCAACAGTTGTAATGCGACTGTGCTTTAGTGTGACACAAGCAACTTTTTAACTTTATTTAGTAAATTTGTGCAGAGAAAAGATAAGCCTGAAGCATGCAAGATAGATTAGCTCTAGCTCGTTTGGATGTTTGAAACTTTTTATTTTAGAGGTGGCAGTTTAGAAATATCATTGAAAAGTATTTTTCAATACAGTTTTGTTCATTTTTCAGGCAATTAGAAAGCGAACAGATCCTCAATAATACCACAAATATGAATTATGTCCAAACACTTAAAAATCGAAAGTAACAAGGGACGCTATTCTTAAAGCATTCCCTCTATTTCCTCTAAGACACCCATTCTCTCCTCCTTCTTCTTCATTTTAATACATCATTTTAAAGTAGTCAGGGCGATACCTATGAATTTGCAAACACATAGTTACAAATGTATTATTTTGGTGTGCGCCTTTTATTTTTAGTCTAATTTTTTATCGGGGTCGGGGATGTTAATTTTTGACTAGTTGGTTGGTTGGGTTACCGACTTGTTATGGCGTCTTTGTTCTTTTTTTCCCGATCTTGTATTTGTTTTTTTGTTTTTTCCTTTTAGCGTTTGCTGTTGCTTTTCTTGGAGGGGTTGTTGGTGTTGGCATTGTTGCTGCTGCTGCTTTGGTTTGTCGTTGTCTCATTATTGTTTTGTTTTGATTTCACACACACACACACACACACACACGTGCGCGCGCGCGCGCGCCAGCGGATGCGTGCACAGAGAGACAATGACAATGACAAATTCTTTTATTTCGAGGATAATGAATAAGCACACATGTGCTTTTTTACATCCAGTCCCCGCCCGTTAGGGATACATCTTAATAATAATAACCCAATATTGAGAGAGAGAGACAGAGAGAGACACACACAGAACTCGAACTCGAACACTTTACTGACTTAAGCAAATTGCTCATATCACAATGAACAGAAACAGACATGGAAAATACATGGGGGAAAAAGAAATGCTTCAGGCTTATCTTTTCTCTGCACAAATTTACTAAATAAAGTTAAAAAGTTGTGTCACACTATAACACAGTCGCATTACAACTTAACACAGCAACAAAAACAAAATCAAACATATAGAGAGCTAACTAACAGAATTCGCTACACACACACACACACACACACACACACACACACATGCACAAACGCACGCACACCCACGCACACATACACACACATATGCCGCACACGCGCGCGCCGCGCGCACACACACCACACACACCCCACCACACACACACCACACACACACACCCCATCTTAAACATACAAACAGCGCACCCCAACACACAAGCACAATCGCCTGGCCCATACATGTACGCACAAATAAGCACAAAACATATTGCCAATGTGTCTATACACATGATCGCGTGCTCATACAATGTTGATACACTTGCAGGCACCCCCATGATCATAGGGCCATCAGCCCAGACAACACAAAATCAACTGATAGAAAAATCCTTTAAACTACTTTCTCATCTAATCTCACTTTGAAGCTGTAATAAACAAAACGGGCAATGCTAATCATGTATTTCTCATTATTCAGAATAGACCATTGTTGTCTATATGGATCTTGTTTAATTTCTTGGGGAAAGTACTGTAATCTTAGCTCTTCCATAACATGGAAGTGGAATAAAAAATGAAATTCGTCATCACAGTGGTTTTTGCACAGAGGGCAGCATATATTTGCATATAGTTCTTTAGAATAACGGGATTTATGAGTTTTTATATCAGACTTCCCCGTCTGAATCTTACATAGATATCTCTCAGTCTTTTGTTTTTAATGCACTTGAAATAAGGCTCTAAAGAGTACTCAAATTTAAACTTTCTGTACACCGAATATCTGTCCTGTTCCTGAATCCTGCTATGTCAGTCTTGTTTCCAGCAATCACTCCCAACGTTCTTTGAACGTTTTTAGAAACCATTTAGTGTTTTGCACCCCACCATTTGTCCACACAAAACCGAATCCATGCTTCGTGAGTAATTCGCGAACATCTGTAACCCAGCACTTTTTGTTACTATTGTCTAAATTTTCTAACATTTTGTAGGCTTTCCTGGGCAGTCTGTCCTCTGTCATCCTGGTTAGGCGAAGCCAGTATCTGATGACATTTGTTTTTGCATAATTTTATATAGTCAAAGGTAGTTTGCCTGATTCACCATAAATCATGTCATTTGGGGTTCTTGACGAAACATTTAGCAATTTCTTTATTGAAAACATGTGGGCTCTTTCTAAATGAGATATATCTAGGGTTCCCCAGATTTCTGACCCATATAGAATGATCGGTTTTATTTGAGTGTCAAACATAGTAAAAAAGATACCGGGGGTAATATCGCCTAGTTTCCACAAAGTTTTGAATATTTTGAACGATACCTACTTTTGCTTTGCTGTTTGTTCCTTGGCGGTAAGAGAAAAGCTTAAGCGGGTAGACAGCCATACACCTAGATATCTGTACGAATTGACCACGGTCATTTCACATTCATTGTAGTACCGTTTTTCTCGGTTTGAAAGATAGCCACCATTTCTAAATACAATAATATTTGATTTTTCTGAATTGACATGTAAGTTCAGTCTTTTTGCATTTTCACTTAGCAGATTTAACTGATGTTGTAAACCACTTACTGAATATGATAGAAGTGCTACATCATCTGCAAACAAAATGATTAATAGTTCTACAACATCTGGATGAAGCTGAACACCATGTTTGCCTTTCTGCATCACATCAAGAGATAGTTCATTTATTATCATGGAAAACAATAAAGGGCTTTTAATTTCTCCTTGCTTCAGACCTTTCTGGCCGAAAAAGAAATCTGTTAAACCTAAACCACCATTACATCTTACACTTGCTTTCACTACTTTATACATATTTTGCATGCTCTTAGCATTTTGCCAGAAATTCCATTTTTAATCAATTATGGCCAAGTGTACATTGGAATGGTGAAACGTGCGGCTTGTAATCATAAAAGCACATATAACTTTTAATGGATGCCAATCTTTGGTCACAGAAAACAGGGAAAGCTGCGTCAATTGGCACTGTGATCTCTACCCCGCTGTCTACGCCTATAGTTATTCTTTACTTTACCTCTACCTACATTCCAGAATCCTTTTATTAACTACTATATAATCATTACTAAGCGCTAACTATTATAAGAGGATTTATCCCCATGTAATGCTGGGTCATAGGATGTCCACGTTTAAAGTGTTTGTATAATTCTTCTTCCAAGAATCAGATATTCACTGAAAAAATACGTAAATTTGAAGAGGATTTCTAAGTATGGTATAATCAAGTGCTGAATTAATAAAGCTTCATGATTGCCCTCTGGAACAATCTGCCTTCTTTGGCTTCAGAGGACGGGAATTGAAATCTAGAATATTCTTCCTTTGTTATTGCTGAATTTAAATCCATGGTATCTGGATCAGCGTTAGCCTCTTCAATGTAACTGTAGCTTGACATTTTAGGATGTAGTGTTGCCTCAAACACATTAATAAAATGGCTCTGCCAGCAATCTTTTGGCACATTTCCTACATTCTTTCTGGGCTTACCACTAATAGATCTCAATGTGGACCAGAAAGACTTAGGGTCTTTTGTAGCATTCATTAGCTTATTTCTAAGGCCAGTTTTGTACTCATCTGCCTTTATTTTGAGTAAGGAAATATATTCTCTTTTCAGTTCTATATACTTGTTAATATTTTCTTTTGTCCTATCTTTTCTCATAGTTCTAAGAGCTCTCCTTACAATATCTTTGGTCTCTTTGCACTCTCTATCAAACCATGTTTGTTTTTATCTATTATGTCCAAATTTTAGTTACTTCAGCATACATTCTGATGCTTGTCTTAATGTCTGGTTAAACAGATCAATAGAAAAACTTACATTTTATTTTATCATCTCTGTTGCTTTTTTTTATATTTTAGTAGTGAAATTGGTTTCCAGCAAATTACTCTGAAATTTGTCAGAATATTGAGGGTTCCAAATTAGTTTTTGAACAGTATAGGGACTTTCTTCAGTTTCTCTTTTAAAACAGTTGCCTGTTAATGTTAGAACTATTGGCATGTGTTGCAGTCTATTCTTTCATCTACAAACTTGTCTTTTATTAATTAAATGGATTTGCGATCTTGAAATGGCAAAATAATCTATAAAACTGCAGCCAGTGCTAGAAATAAAGGTAAAACTACCAACTTTGTCTCCGTTGGTTGTTCCATTAACAAGAAACAAATCAAACTGTGCCCCCAGCTCAAGAAGGAGGTGGCTGTAGTGATTTTGTTTCCTATCCTGTGAATTTCTTGTATCTGTTTCCACATAGCATGTTTCTTTACGGGTTTCTGTGAAATAGTTAGCATCATTTACCGGACAGGGCTGGGAGATTCCTGTGCGGGCATTAAAGTCACCACAAATGATAAAAGGAACATCTCCATATCTTTCTGTAATGTCTAGCATGCAAGACTCAATAGCTGAAATGCCGTTTTCAAAGTGTGACACTGCATACAAAGGTGATTGCACTGGAGCTATGTATGTACAGATCAAGAAAATATCTGTTGCAGACATAAAAAGTTGCTTAGATATTTTCAGCACAATAGCATTTTGGACATCACGTTCAATTTTGATTACCATAGAATCCAGTTCCTTTCTAACAAGTAAAATAACCCCTCCGGATTTCCGGCCCATTCTGGCAAGCTGATCTGCAGGACTACAATACTGTGTAAAGTTTTTAAATACATCCATTGATATGATTTGTGGAGGAGACACGAAAGACAATGCCCTGGTAAGCCTCCTCCATCCATCTCGGTCCTCGGCTCTGCGCAGTAGTGCCGAGTCATTCATCCTGGTCCATTCTCTGATGTTGTCCATCCATGACTTGTTCTGTCTTCCCCTCTTTCTGCCACCTTCGAGTGTTCCCTGCAGTACTATTTTTGGCAGAGTGTTGTGGGGGTGACGTGGCCGAACCATGTCAGCTTTTTCTTCTTGATGATGGTGAGAAGGGGTTCCTGTGGACCTGCCAGCCGTGTTATTTGGCTCTTGACAAATTCATTGGTCTTTCGTTCTCTCCAGGATATGCCCAGCAGTTGTCTATGGCATTTTGTTTCAAATGACTGGATTCGCTTTGCTGTTTCAGCAGTCAATGTCCAGGTTTCACTTCCGTACAGCAGGATAGTCTGAATTAGGGCTTTGTAGAGCTTTAGTTTGATTGGGAAACTGATCTCTTTACTTTTCCATATGGTGCTGAGTTTTGTCATGGAAGATGTTGCCATGGCTAGTCTGACTTTGATTTCTGCCGTTATCGCCTGTCCTTTGTGAGTGTAGCGCCAAGGTATTTAAAAGCGTCTACCTCCTCCAGTTGCTGGCCGTTCATGTAAATTTTAGCAGTGGCGTTGCTCGTGCTGTTCACAAGTACTTTACTTTTCTCCGAGCTCACCTCCATCCCATATGCTCTAGCTCTGTTCTCAAGTCTGGTTGTAAGATCTTGCAGCTCTGTGTTACTTCCGCCCATGAGGTCAATGTCATCGGCAAAAGCAAGTTGTTGAGGGGTCTGCCGCCAATGGAGATGGTAGAGTGGAAGTCATGGAGGGTCTCTCACATAATGTTTTCCAAGAACAGATTAAACAGGACTGGAGATAACAGGCATCCTTGTCGGACCCCAACTGTGGTTTTGAAGTAGTCTCCGACCTGATTGTTCAGAAGGACTGCACTGCTTGCAGTGTTGTATAGTGCTTGAATGGTTTGCTCTAGTCCTTCTTCAATGCCAAACATTCTGAGGACCTGCCACAGGCCTTCGTGCCATACTCTGTCGAAAGCCTTCTTGAAGTCGATGAAGTTGTGGAACAGGTCTCTCTGATGTTGAAGATGTTTTTTCCATCAGGATGTGGCAGTTAAAAATCTGTTCGATAGTGCTACTGCCTGCCCTGAACCCAGCTTGTTCCTCTGGAAGGTGTTCTTCTGCCTCCTTATTGAGTGGATTCAAAATAACTTTGAGCATGATCTTGCTGGCATGGCTGATGAGGCTGATTGTTCTATAGTTTTGGCATTGGCGTAAATTCCCCTTCTTGGGCAGAGGTATGATGAGTGATTGTGTCCATTCTGTTGGCCACTGTTTTGTCTCCCAAATCTTCTGACAGATAGCTGTAACATGTGTGATAACTGTTTCGCCACCATGCTTGAGCAGCTCTGCTGGTATGTTGTCTGTTCCTGGGGACTTTCCTACTGGTAAACTGCGGATGGCTTCTTCCACTTCTTCCCTCAGTATAGGTAATGGCGAGGGTACTCTTGATGTTGCTGCTTCCTCTTCTATTATGCTCTTGTCAGGTTGGATTGGGTAGTTGTATAGTTCTTGACAATACTCACCTGATGATTTGGTTTGAAGTGGTTTTGTGAGTTTCTTCAGGGTGTCGTATGCCTTTTTACTGTTGCCCACTTTCATGCTTTTTTCGATCTCATCACATTGATCACTGATCCACTTCTCTCTGGCCTTTACCATTGACTTCTTCACAAGATTGTTGGCCTCCCGGTATTCTTTAGGGTTGGAAGACCTGGTTGGTTTCAGTGCTCTTCTTGTATCTGGGGTTGGTAATGTTCTGTCACTTCTTTTGTGAATTTCACACTGAACTTGCTGTTTGTGCTTATCTATGGTGACAGTGTTTAAACATGTGCCAGTATTGACGTTATTTTGTGTTTGCATGGTCCCTGAGGTGTTTGTGATTTGTTCCATGTTCCCTGTGCTGTCTAGAGTTCTGACAGGACTTCTGAATTCGTTATCTGCTGCTTTGCTTCCATGGAATGTATCCTCTGGGACAGTAAAGTGGGCATTGTCAGTTGCACTCTAGACTTGGTGAGCATCTCCAGCATGTTGATCTGCCCCTTCCTCGGCAAAGGCGGAGGAGTGTCTCTGGTCTGGTGTGCTATGCCGTACCACTTGTCATCATGGTCTGTGACATTGCTGGTAACGTACTGTGCTTTTCTCTGCCAATGGAAAGATTTCCGATGCTTGTCACCGCTATGTTCTCTCTTTCCATTACTGAATGTGTGGTCCTCATCTTCGTATTGTAGTTTGTTGTTTGCATCTGTTCCATACCAGTACTGACTGCCATGTTGAAGATTCCGTGATTCTCTAACAATAAGTTTGCCATTCAGAAAGCATCCTCTTTTTCCTTCACGTCTTACTTCAGCCAGTTGCGCTGTCTGTCTTCTGGTCAGGTCATGAGAAACTCTGTATCCCGCCTTTCTCAGGCTTTCACGCACATTCCTGAGCCTCAGTAGTGCCAGCTTGTCCTTCCATTGTGAGAATGTGACAATGATTGGACGGGGTTCATTTCGGTTAGCACCAGTCTTGACCCTGTGTGCATGTCGTATGTCCACTGAAGAAAATGGCACATTGGGGTTACAAATGTCATTGATGATTTCAATCACTTTCTGTGCGCTGTCTTCTTCAGTTTCCGCATTGGATTCTGGAACACCATAGAACTTCAGATTGTCCTTCCGGATGATTTTTTCAAGTCGGTCGACTTCATCTCTCATAAAGGCAATGTCAGATGTGAGCATTTTTTTTCTCGTTGCAGCATCCTGTGCTGTTCCTTCAGAATGTTGCTCAGATGGCTTTCATTTGCATTGACTGTTTCTATAGTGTCACATAAGTACCACCACATGTTTTCCATTTGACTGTTGCCGTATTGGGGTCCTGGGTTTTGTTCAATGTCCCCACACAGTATCAAAAACAAGGAAGAGGGGGGGGGGTTACTGTGTACAGTCAGTAAAGTGCTGGTGCCTCCTGTAGTTTGAAACAGTAAAAAGGAATCAGTATCTAAGAACCTTACCGATGTGTGACAGGAAAGACTTGCATTACAACAGCAAGAACCAGAGCTGTGGAATTGGAGTGGTGTCAGACTTTCAGCAAAATGCTGAACAAGGTCGGAAATCCATGTTGACTGGGAGAGAAGAAGTCAGCATTTCGATGACAGCAAGAAAACCAGACAACAGAAAGTACTCGCTACTATGCCATACTTCATGTCTGTATAGTAATCCCAGTGAGAGAAAGGGGAATACTTACAGATTCTCGGTGCACCGCATTTCTTCTCCATTAGCTTGATGAAAATTATTGCTTCAAAATGTGCCTATTGTTTGACGATAGGCTTCTGCAGTGATGGGCATCTTCCTGGTGTGTGTATATATTTCTACTATTCAACCATGGAAAGTTAAGACTACTCAAGGTCTTATGAAGGCAAGCTGAACCCAGGAAAACTTGCCACAGCGGCAATTTCACTTGTCCGTAAAAACTAGATGGTGAAGATTTGATCGAGAGAGACACAGACAATGACAATGACAATGACAAATTCTTTTATTTCGAGGATAATGAATAAGCACTCATGTGCTTTTTTACATCCAGTCCCCGCCCGTAGGGATACATCTTAATAATAACCCAACACTTATACAGTCTCACAGTAGAAACATGGGGAAATAACCCTTTTCAAAACAGCCCCCCCCCCCCCCAACAACCACCCCCCCCCCCCTCGAAAGCAAACTAATAAAAGAAAACCCTAAAAACACCCCCCACCCCCCAAAAAAACCCCAACAACCCACAACCAAAACAAACAAACAAACAAAAGAGAAAGAAAAACCAAACCAACAAAAGAAGCTAAAAAGAAAAAAAGAGAAAAAGAAACAACAACAACAACAACAACAACAAAACCAAGAAGAATAACAACCAAACTTAATAAGTCATAAAGATAAACATCTACACATTGACAAATATACTTGTTACACATAACAATAAGATATTGAAATAGGGCACTCATTAAGACTTAAGTACAGAGGACAAGTCCTATAAGTATTGAAAATATAAAATATGAATCCTTCATCAGGATACACCATAACCACATCAATCCACAAGAGAGAGAGAGAGAGAGAGAGAGAGAGAGAGAGAGAGAGAGAGAGAGAGAGAGAGAGAGAGACAGAGACAGATAGAGAGACAGAGACACAGAGAGAGAGACAGAGAGAGAAGAGACAGAGACAGAGACAGAGAGAGAGAGATCCATTCGGAAATAACGAAACAACAATTTATCAGTATCTTACGTAATCTCTTTATTGAAACTTGGGCATTCACAAAACTGCAAGGGTGTTTCTTCCTCTCTTTTTTTTTTTTTTGGGGGGGGGGGGGATGGGGGGGGGAAGGGGGAGGGGAGGGAGATGCGCTTTTTTTTGTTTGTTTTTTGTTTTGTTTTTGCTGCTACTGCTGCTGCTTTGTTGTTTTGTTTTCCTTTGTTTTACGGTTTGGGGGTGGTTGGATTTTTTTTTTTAAACATTGCTTTCATTCTGGTACCTCACCATAGTCTGCACACAAGATTTAAAAAAAAATTATAAAACAACAACGGGTCTCTGTATGAAGATCAATGAGAGTGGCGGACGGGGGCGGGGGTGGTGGTAAGGGGTGGGGGGTGGGGGGGGGGGCGGGGGGGGGGGGGGGGGGGGTGGAAGGGATATGTAAACGTTTCCACTGTTGATTTCTTTTTTCTTTTTTTTTGTGCAAAAATCAAGCCACTCTTCATGTGCTTTCCTTGTTTTGTTTTGTTTTAAAATTTCATTTATAGATTTAGGATTTACTTGTAAAACTAAGCTATCCCGCAAACCTCCTCACCCCCCCCCCCCCCCCCCCCCCCGGCCTTTTCAGGATTTAAAGTATTTATAAGCTGTCTAAAAAAAAAATCCTGCACTTAAAAGAAAAGTGCTTTTTTATATAGAAGAAATAAAGAAAACTTCGTTTGTAGGTTCCTATTAAAAATGTTAACGGTTGGCAAAAATGTATTCGGGCAACTGTTACTTCATGCACTAACTGGTCGGTTTTAAAAACACAGGTTTAAAAACTTAAAATATCAAATTTCTATAATAACTTTTAAAAAAGAACATTTTTCATGACCAGTTACATGACATTCTTGAAGCACACTGTGATGTCAGCAAGCCCGCAAATTTTTACACCACTTCAATTTTTTTTTTAAAGCATTGAAACCGATATCAGATAGCAGTTCAAGGGAACAATATCAACTTTGCTATCTTGCAGAAAATAAATCTTTGTTCGCTGTCTTGCATAAAATTATCTTTCTTTGCATAAAACTGAGATTGCAGCATAAAACCATCGTTGGATCAGTCATACATTAAAAAAAATAAAATAAAAAGAACTTTCAAAGTTGTGGGGCTTGTGTTTTTGTGTGGTGGTGGGGTGGGGGGGGGGGGGTGTTTTGTGGTTTTGGTTGTTGTTGTTGGTTTGTTTTTTGTTTTTTTGTTGTTTTTTTTTCTTGGGGGGGGGGGGGGGGGGGGGCGTTCTGCCTATACTTTTATCTGACGTGTTTCTTTCTGTTTGGTTCTCTGTTGATTGTAACTTTTCTTTATTTATTTCAAAGAAGTATCTAGATGCATTCAGTGTCAAATGCATGTATGCAAGATAACCAAGGGAACAATCATAAAGATCACACACACACACACACACACACACACACACACACACACACACACACACACACCACACACCGCACCCCACCCACCACCCCAACACGCATACACACACCACACACACAACACACACACACAACACACACAACACACACACACACACACACACACACACACTCTCACTCACACTCACACACACACACCACCCACAATGTTGCATGTGAACACTTAATACATACTCGTCTACTTACATCTGCACACACAAATTTCACAGCTTTTCCTCCTTCTCCTTCATCTTCTCTACTCTTTTTTTTTTTTTTGGAGGGGGGGGGGGGCTGGGTAGGGGGGGGGGGGGGGGGGGGGGGGGGGCTGGGTGGAGGGGGGGGGGGGGGGGGGGGGGGGAGGGGGGGGGGGGGGGGGGGGGGGGGGTGGGGGTGTTGTATTTTTCCTGGGGAGGGGAAGGGGGGTTGTTAGTTTGGAGAGGGACAACTGCAAGAAATGGGTGTGTGTGTGTGTGGGGGGGGGGGGGGGGGGGGGGAGGGGAGGAACTAAGGTGGGAGTAGGAATGGCGGAATTATTGTTTTAAAAAAACTGTTTATGAACAAGACAGAGTGCATTTTTTCCCACAGGAAAAAGGAGGCAACAGTCTCCACGGACGAGTGAGAGGAATTGGATTTCTTTTATCAACTTATTAGAATATTTTGTTTTTAAAAGAGGGGAGAGGGGGGGAGGGGGGGGGAGGAGTAGGGTATGTTTTTATTTCGTGTATGGAGGAGGAGGAGAAGGAGGAGGAGGGGGGGGGGGGGGGGGGGGGGTCGGTTCGGAAAGATGAAATTGTTCATGCAGTGTACAGCTTTTTAAAAAAGGGGTGGGGAGAGGAAGGAGGGAGGGAGAGGGGGAGAGAGATAGAGAGAGAGAGACAGAGAGAGAGAGAGAGACAGGAGAGAGAGAGAGAGACAGAGAGAGAGAGAGAGAGAGAGAGACAGACAGAGACAGAGAGAGAGAGAACAGAGAGAGACAGACAGAGAGAGACAGAGAGAGAGAGAGAGAGAGAGAGAGAGAGAGAGAGAGAGAGAGAGAGAGAGAGAGAGAGAGAGAGAGAGAGAGAGAGGAGAGAGAGAGAGAGAGAGAGAGAGGAGAGAGAGAAGCTAAACAGCAGGATTCGTTCGTTTGTCTTGAGGAAGTTCTCAGTTGATCTCAAAAGGGAAGCTGCATGTCCTTTATGAATTCTTCCGTGATGCCTTTGGCTGCTAGGTCCTGGGTGACTCGGGTAAGGTACTCTGGATCCGGGTATCCGTAACTGTTAGGAGAGACAGACAGACACAGAGAGAGACACAGAGAGAGAGACACACAGAGAGAGAAAGAGACAGAGAGAGAGAGACAGACAGAGAGAGAGAGATAGAGACAGAGACAGAGACAGAGAGAGAGAGAGAGAATGACAATGTCAATGACAAATTCTTTTATTTCGAGGATAATCAATAAGCACTCATGTGCTTTTTTACATCCAGTCCCCGCCCGTTAGGGATACATCTTAATAATAACCCAATACTTATACTCTCACACAGTAGAAACGAAGGGAAATAACCCTTTTCAAAACAACGCCCTCCCCCCCCCCCAAAAAAAACAAAACCCAACAAAAAACAAACAAATAAAAGAAAACCCTAAAGACAACCCCACCCCCACACCCAAAACAACCCAACCAAAATAAAAACAAAAGAAAAAAAACCCAAACCAACAAAAGAAGAAGAAAAGAAAAAAAAAAAGAATAAACCAACGAACAACAAGAAGAATAACAACAAAACCAAGAAAAATAACAACCAAACTTAATAAGTCATAAAAATAAACATTACACATTGTCAAATGGCACAATACTTGTTACATAAAAAACAAAATGATATTGAAATAGGGCATTTGTTAAAACTTAAATACAAAACCGACAAGCCCTATAAAGTATTGAAAATATAAAGTATGAATCCTTATCAGGATACACTATAACTATAACAAAATGATAAAAGGTGAAGAGGACAGAGACAGAGAGACACACAGACAGAGAAGAGAGAGAGAGAGTGAGTGTGTGTGTGTTGGTGTGTGTGTGTGTGTGTGTGTGTGTGTGTGTGTGTGTGTGGTGTGTGTGTGTGTGTTGTGTGTGTTGTGTGTGTGTGTGTGTGTGTGTGTGTGTGTGTGTGTGTGTGTGAAGTCAAGTCAAGTCAAAATTTTATTTCCAGATGTGTGTGTGTGTGTGTGTAATCCAAGAGATAATATCAAATATATAATCTCAAAACAGTACACGATCACCATCAGAGAGAGAGAGAGAAGAGAGAGAGGTGGGGGGGGGGGGGGGGAGACAGACAGACAGACAGACAGACAAAACAGACAGACAGACTGAGACAGAGAGACACAGACAAAGACAGAGACAGATTATTATTGATTATTTCTTTTTATTTCGATGATTATGGAATAAGCATTCATGTGCTTTTTTTCAATCGGTCCCCGTGTGTATGCAGTTTTGTCAATTTTGTCATCCGTTCCCACCGACACACAATGGCCTACTCTTCCGAAAAGCGGAATGGGTTTTAACGTGTGCGCAAGATGTTCAGTGGTGGTAGTAGTAGTAGTAGTAGTAGTAGTAGCAGCAGCAGCAGCAGCAGCAGCAGCAGCAGCAGGAGAGAGAGAGGAAGAGAGAGAGAGAGAGAGAGAGATGAGAGAAGAGAGAAGAGAGAGAGAGAGGAGGAGAGAGAGAGAGAGAGAGAAGAGAGAGAGAGAGAAGCAAATCTGAACTAAACACACACACACAACACACACAACACACACACGCACGCACGCACGCACACGGGGGGAGGGGGGGGGGGGAAGCAGTTGATGGTGTCTTTTTTTTTTGTTTTTTTTTGTTTGTTTGTTTTATGGTGGATTTATTTTCAGAAGAATTTTTCTCTATATGATTTGTATGGTTTAACATTGTTCAGGAATTGTTGGCTTTTTAAAAAAAAATCTATGTATGCATATATCATTGTTTTCTCTTGTTGGATTTGTATGGTTTATCATTGATTAGGTTTTTATTCTATGCACCATATATAATATTATTTCCTCTCTCTCTCTCTCTCTCTCTCTCTCTCTCTCTCTCTCTCTCTCTCTCTCTCTCTCTCTCTCTGTCTCTCTCTCTGTCTCTCTGTCTCTCTCTCTCTCTCTCTCTCTCTTGTTGTTGAGATAGATGGCTTGATGAAAAAACAAAACAAAAAAACCCGCAAATGCACTGCTTATTCAATGTACCATCCGAAAATAAAAGTTTGACTTTGACTTTTGACATAACATCAAGCAAGTGGTGGAAAGAAAACCAATCTCGCTATCACATCCATTTTCAAATTCACACCCCCCCCACCCCCCCCACACCCCCCTTGCAACAACAACAAAACAACAACCACCACCACCAAACCAAACAAAAACCCCCACAAAACCCACACAAAACCCCTTAAACCCTTAACCTGAATGTCAAAGTCCTTCGGATGAGACTATAAACCCGAGGCCCCGTTGTGCGAACGCATGCAGAACATCTTGCGCAACAAAAACCACCACCAAACCAAACAAAACCCCCACAAAACCCACACAAAACCTGTTCCGCTGTTCGAAAGAGTAGGCCATTGTGTGCCGGTGGGAACAGATGACAACATTGACAAAACCGCATACACACGGGGGACTGGATGTAAAAAAAAAAAAGCACAGGAGTGCTTATTCCATTATCCTCGATATAAAAGAATAAATAAATAGATAAATAAATAAAAGGTAAAGGCAAAGGAGTCCTATAACCTATAAGGTCGTAGGGGAGCGAGGCGTCAGAGGCCTCACTTCTCTAGGGCCAGCATATTGAGGGCGGCGCCCATCTCCTCTCTCTCCCTCGCTGCTTTACCTTCCCTGACCCTAAAAGAGGGCAGGTACCCATTTACAGCTGGGGGAACTGGGGGAACTGTACTGAAGCCAAGGCGCGGCGCAAACGGTCACCCATCCAACTGGTAACCACGCTCGACGCTGCTTAACTTGGCTGGGGGAAAGCGAGTGCTCCGACCACTGAGCTATCCCGTCCCCAAATAAATAAATAAATAACTAACTAAATAAAACCCCTTACCTGGTCGGTCCCCCACACAGGTTGGTCTTGTGGTGAATGTCGTTCCAGACCACCACATTGTTCATTTGCGACGTGAGCGAAAACCCCACGGTGAAGGTCAGGCGCTGCCGGAAGGCCACCCACAGGAGTCGACACACTTTCAAGCCTTCCTCGCAGGCGGGTAGAAACGCGTAGCGACGGGTACCCATAAAGTAGTGACCGGGGTGGGCATGCCGGTGCTGGAACGAGAGAGTTCCAGAGCGTGGACATGTTAATAATAATAATAATAATAATAATAATACTAATAATAATAATAATAATAATAATAATAATAAATGGAATTTATATAGCTCTATATCTTGCAGAGACATTTTCTCATTTTTTTAAAGTCAAAGAACATTTTAGGGTCAAGTGGCAGGCAGGGTGGCAGGGTAGGTATGGGCTACACACAAGTACGAGCGCGCGAATACACAGATATGCGCGCGCGCGCACGCACACACGCGCGGGCATATACACACACAAACGCGCGCGAACGTGCGCACGCGCGCGCGAACACACAGACACAGACACACACACACTCACAAACAAAAGACACAAACACACACTCACAAACAAACACGCGCACGTACGCACGCGCGCGCGCGCGCACACACACACACACACACACACACACACCTACACACAGATATACACAGACATACACACACACACAGACATATACACACACAACAGACACACACACAACACACAACACAGACACACACACAGACAGACATACACAGACATACACAGACACACAGACACAGACACACACACACACACACACACACAGACACACACACAGACACACACACTGCAGCCAAGCAAAATTCAGCTGATGTGATTACAGTCGAATCCAAACTGGCCAAGCAGAGCACCTGTATCCCCACATTGTATCACACCACACCACACCACACACCACGGCATACCACACCACACCACATCACAGCGCACCACACCACACCAAAGCACACCACACCACAGCACACCACACCACAGAACACCACTCACACATACCACCTTACCCACACCTTACCCACACCTTACCCACACCACCACCACAACCACCCACATCACCCCAACCCCATCCCAACACCACCCCACTCCACACACCACCACAACCCACCACACACCCACCCCCACCCCCACCACCCCCATCACCACTACCCCCCTCCCACCCACCCCACTACCCCAACCCCACCCACCACCCCCATCCCCCCCCACCACCACCCCCACCACCCCCACCCACCACCCCCACCCACCCCCCCACTCCCCCCCCCCATCCACCCCCACCACCCCACCCCCCACCCTACCTCTCCCTTACCCCTTGAAAACCGTCGTCTATGATGTACTGGATGCAGATGGTGCTGTAGCCTTCGTAGCCCGGCAGGTAGGCCGTCAGCCCGGAGACCTCCATGGACCCGTCCGGCATGGTCCCGAAGGGCGCCGTGATCCTCTGGAGGCACCTGGGGCAGCGGCTGTCCTGATCCACATGCCGGGCCAGACACTGGGCACACAGCACGTGGCCGCACGCTCTCAGGCGCCTGGGCTCCTCGAGCTCATCCAGACAGATTGGGCAGTCTTCGTCTTCGTAGTTCGTGCTCTCTTGCTCTTCATCTTCTTGTTCTTCTTGTTCTTCTTGTTCTTTTGTTCTTCTTGTTCTTCTTGTTCTTCTTCTTCTTCTTCTTCTTCTTGCTTCTCCTCCTCCTCCTCCTCTGCCTTCTTCTTCTTCTTCTTCTCTTTGGTCGCCGTGTTAAACTGGGATCTTGAATCGTGTATGTCCTCGTCCTCGTCCTCCTCCTCAGCTCTGGTCGTTGTTGATGCCCGATTCGGGTCAGACGTCTGGGCGCCATGTTTTACGCGGGTGGCTGCATCCTGATGAGGAGAGTTTGTCACCCGAGCTGTGATGTTCTGCAGCATGGTCGCTGTCCTTGCTCACGGGTGTGGACCCGGTCGGATAATGATGATGGTGATGGTGATAATCACGGTCGTGATGGTGATGATGGTGAACACGGCGACGAGGGAGCACGGGGTCACTCACAGACTCTATGTCAGTGTTGCTAACACCCACGTCAGCGAAGGTCACGGACTGGAAATAGGAGCTTCGGAAAATGGACGGCAGCTCCTGCTCGTACGCGGCCTTGTCGTGCAGAACCATGTACGCCGCCAGCACCTCCGCCCCGTCGAACAGAAACGCGAACGTCGACCTCACCTCCAGACCCCGTCCTTGCTGCCGCTGCCGCTGTTGGCCATGTGGCAGGCCCGGATCGTTCGGCGAACCCCCTCCGTGGACTCCGCCTTCAGGCTCGCTTTCCGAATGAATGACCTCCTCCAACGGCGTCTTCATCGGGAGAATGAACCCTCCTTTGGGGAGATCCACGCTCCAGAAAGCACGCTCGGGTCCGGCCAGGTCTTGGATGGACCCGAACCCCAGAAGTTCCCGGGCTTTCAGCGAGGTCCCTACAGGGATCAGCCCTTTGAAACGCGCGCCAGACACGGGGCTGTACAGGGTCGGGGGAAAGCCGCTGGCCGTCTCTGGCTCTTCTGCTCTAGGGGTGAGGCTTGCTCGTGGAAGGCTTGCTCCTGCCCAAGGAGCGGGGACGGGTGGCGGGTTCGGCACCTCGGAGCTGATGAACGTCAGTGTCGGCTGGGCAGCGTCAACGTGACACTCGATAGGGTGGAAATCCACGGACTCTGACCCTAACGGAGGCATGTTCAGACAACGGTTCTTGTACAGGAAGGTACGGTTGTACTGGAGGGAAAAGACAAAGAAAAAGAAAAGAAAAGAAGAAGAAGATTCTTTAGCAAGCACATAATATGGTGAAGAAGAAGAAGAAGAAGAAGAAGAAGAAGAAGAAGAAGAAGAAGAAGATATGAAATTTACATAGTGCTGAATCTTGTAAAACAAAACACATCGAAGCCCTTGCACTCAATTCATTTACACGCATGCAACTTTCCCTCAAATAACTTAAGATATTTACAATAGCATCTTTTTTTCCCCTCATGGAACATACATTCTACCTGATTAAAACGAACAGTTGATGGATAGCTTGTTTTGGGAGGGTTGTTGTTGTTGTTTTTTCACATGCATCTTACCTTGATAAAAAAACAAAAACCGAAGCATTGGTGAATAGCTTATGTTCTGTTCTTTGGTGGAGCATTTATCTTATCTGAGTGTAACACAAAGTTTTATTTACATAATAATAATAATAATAAATAATAATGTATGGAATTTATATAGCGCTGAATCTTGTAAAGCAACAAATCAAAGCGCTCAGATTTTTTTTTAATATATATCGAGGATAATGGAATAAGCACTCATGTGCTTTTTTTTATTTTTAATCCAGTCCCTGTGTGTATACGGTTTTGTAAATTTTGTCATCTATTCCCACCGGCACACAATGGCCTACTCTTTCGAAAAGCGGAACAGGATTTAACGTGTGCGCAAGATGTTCTGCGTGCGTTCGCACACGGGGCCTCGGTTATAGTCTCATCCGAAGGATATTGGATGAAAAATAAGGGAGGACATTGCTATCCAAAGCTTCCATGCCTATCTCAAACCTCCACTTATATCTCTAGATCTTTTTCTGTTATAAAACCAAGAATGGCACCAGCTGGCTCTTCTGAAGAACAGGATAGCCTAGTGGTTAGAACATTGCGCTCGCAATCTGACTACCCGGGTTCGATTCCCGTTGAAGGGGATATTTTCCCCTGGAGTTAACATCAGCGCAGACTCCACTCTCCCCAAAAGTCCTTCGGATGAGACTATAAACCGAGGCCCCGTGTGCGAACGCACGCAGAACATCTTGCGCACACGTTAAAATCCTGTTCCGCTTTTCGTAAGAGTATGACAATTTACAAAACTGCATACACACGGGGACTGGATGTAAAAAAGCACATTAAGTGCTAATTCCATTATCCTCGATATAAAAGAATAATTTTTTTTAAATCTTGTGGCCACGTGATCTCCCTGAGGAGAACAGCCCGAATTTCACGGCAGAGAAATCTACTGTGACTTAAAGTACAGCTACAATACCAATACAAGAAACCAAGCGAGAGCTTTAGTTTGGGGGACATTGGCTAGGTATGTACTAGATTTAGCTGTTAGGGAGGGTTTATTTTGTTTCGTTTTGTTTTAAGGTTTGTACGGAATTGGATTTTGGCAATAATTGTGTGGAAAGAGCATTCCGTACATATAGGCCCGAGAAAGCCCAGCTGAATTTATCTAAGGGGACGGGAAGACATGATATTATAGAATTTCTGACAGAGATATTTATTGGAGACGTGTGAGTGTACAAGGAGTTGACCAAGGTAGGTAGGTCATGCCTTGCTATTGTTGATATTTCAGACATGACTACTGCTGGAGTTAAATCGTTTCTCTTGGGTAGCAGCTTTAGGATCTTTGTTTTTTCACCTGTTGTAATAGGCAGATCCGAAAACCGTCGAACGTGTGTTGAAGAGCTGTAAAAACCCAACGCTACGCTACATGACAAAGATCAAATGGGAAGACAGGATCACAAATGAAGAACTATGGAGAATGTGCAAAGTTGATGATCTGAAGTCTGTAGCTAGTAGCAATAGACTGCGCTGGTTTGGGCACGTTCAACGGAAAGCAGACCACCACATCATAAAAAGAGCAATGAACTTCGTAGTGGATGGAAAGAGACCAAAGGGAAGACCTAGCAAAACCTGGGCTGCCTGTATTGCAGATGATCTTAGAGAAAGGGGGCAGCATGAATAAGGAGGAAGCTCAAAACAGAGAGAGATGGAGAAGGCTCATCAATGTCAAACCTCCCCTGGGAGAAACATGACAGAAAAGGAAGAAGAAGTAATAGGAAGATCCGGTGAAATAAGCTTTTCTGGAGAGAGAATTCAATCTTTTTTCTTCTTTTTTTTTTTTTTTTTTTTTTTTTTGGGGGGGGGGGGGGGGGGGGGGGGGGGGGGGCGCTGTAGCTCGACTAAATAAGCACTAGAAAAAAAAATCTTGCGTGCATGGCTGTACCTCGCCAGATAGGCAGCGATACTCAGGCTTCAGAGGATTTTTTTTCTCCTGTAAAGGAAAGCGCAGGTTGTTATGTTAAGAAACTGTCACGGCTGAAGATGATCTTTATGCATAACAACCTGCACATTTAAAAAAACAACAACAACAACAACAACCAAAACATCTTGATGCAGACCTAGGCACTTTAGATTAATTTCATCAATACCTGCCGCAGTTTTTGGTTCGGACTATAATAATAATAATAATAATAATAATGTATGGAATTTATATAGCACTTAATCTTGTAAAGCTACAAATCAAGGCGCCCAGATGACTTTTTTTTATAATTATGCGTGTGTATGCGTTTTTGTAAATTTTGTCATCTGTTCCCACGGGCACACAATGGCCTACTCTTTCGAACAGCGGAACAGGATTTAACGTGTGCGCAAGATGTTCTGCATGCGTTCGCACACGGGGCCTCGGTTTCTAGTCTCATCCGAAGGACTTTGACATTCAGTTCGATTTTTTGGATCAAACTGGGAAGAAAGGCCAAGGCTGGGAATCGAACCCAGAACCTCACGGTTTACTTATTGGCAGGCAAACGTCTTAACCACCCTGCCACCTTCCTTCTAAGGAAACTACAGGAATGAATGTTCGTGAGGAAGGGGGGGGGGGGGGAATGAAAAAAGAAAATAGGTACCTTTGCAATGTCGGGGGCCATAATCCTGAAAATACGTTGGAAGTTTTGGTAGGCTTGCTCATCGACCACCACATAGATATCTTGTAGAGCGAGAGGCATCAGTTTCGAGGCGTTTTTGGATTCGAAGTAAAGAATGGCGTTGATGATCAAAGGGATAACAGTGCAAGTGTAGACCCCATCTGTGTGGCAAAAACACACACACACACACACACACCACACACACACACACACACACACACACACACACACACACACACAATCAGGTGAATTTTCTTTTTTCATAAATCATCTAATGGCAAGAAAAAAAAAACACAAGAAAAATCAAAATTATGAACTGGCCAAATAAAAAAGTCAAACAAAAACCATCAGCCAGCATAAAAAAAAGAAAATCAGAGTAAAAATACAAAATATCATCAGTTGGAAACAAACCAGAAGAAAAACTGAAAACAACATCCCCCTCCCCCCCCCCCCCCCCCCCCCCCCCCCCCCCCCCACACAAAAAAAAAGAAGAAATTAGTTGGCCACAACAACAAAAATCAGAAGAAAAATATTTTAAAAAATCATCATTTGGCAAAACCTCAGCAGAAAAATTAAAATCAGTAGCTCGCCAGAAAAAAACTTACAATCAAAATTAGTAGTTGGTCCCCCCCCCACCCCCCACCTCCCCCCAAAAAAAATCGAAATCATCGGTTAGCCACCAAAAAAAAATCAGAAAAATACAAATTGTTAGTTTGCAAAACAAATATAAAATAAAAATCGTCAGTTGGCCACACAAAACCAAATACAAGAAAATAGGAAGAAAAACCAAGATCATCAATTGACCCTAAAGAAAAATCAGAAGAAAATACAAATAATCAGTCGGCACCACTCAAAACTAAGGGAAAAACCCAAATCAGCAGTTGACATCTACAAAACCAGGAGAAAAACCCAAATCAGCAGTTGACATCTACAAAACCAGGAGAAAAACCCAAATCAGCAGTTGACACTACAAAACCAGGAGAAAAACCCAAATCAGCATTGACATCTACAAAACCAGGAGAAAAACCCAAATCAGCAGTTGACATCTACAAAACCAGGAGAAAAACCCAAATCAGCAGTTGACATCTACAAAACCAGGAGAAAAACCCAAATCAGCAGTTGACATCTACAAAACCAGGAGAAAAACCCAAATCAGCAGTTGACATCTACAAAACCAGGAGAAAAACCCAAATCAGCAGTTGACATCTACAAAACCAGGAGAAAAACCCAAATCAGCAGTTGGCACCCCTAGAAATCAGAAGAAAAAGCGGAATGATCAGTTGTCCACAAAAAGGAGGGGAAGGGGGGGGGGGGGGGGACAAAATCATCAGTTGGCAAAAAATTATTAGAAAAATCAAATTCAACATTTGCCCCCCCCCCCCCCCCCCCACACCCCCCACCACCCCAAATCAGAAGAAAATTCAGATAATCAGGTAGCACCCCCAAAAAAACATCAGATGAAAAATAAAAATGACAAACAAAGTGACAAAGCAAAAAAAGGAAGAAAACTCCAAATCATCAGTTGGAACCCAAAATAGTCAGAAGAAAAATCAGAATCATCAGTTGAAAACGCCCCCAAAATCATAAGAAAAACCAAAATCATCAGTTGGCAAACAAACAAACAAACAAACAACAAATCAATTTTTAAAAAATCAAATTCATCATTTAACAAAGAATTCAGGGAAAAAAAGCTATCAACATAATTTTTTGCACCCCTCCCCCCCCCCCCAAAAAAAGAAGAAAAATCAAAACAATCATTTGACAAAGAAAACAGAGGAAATATTAAAATCATCTCTCTCTCTCTCTCTCATTCTCTCTCTCTCTCTCTCTCTCTCTCTCTCTCTCCTCTCTCTCTCTCTCTCTCCTTAAGGCGAGGACTGGATGTAAAAAAGCACATGGGTGCTTATTCATTATCCTCGAAATAAAAGAATTTGTCATTGTCATCGTCATTGTCATTGTCATTCTCTCTCTCTCTCTCTCTCTCTCTCTCTCTCTCTCTCTCTCTCTCTCAGTTAAAACCATTTCCAGTTCTCTCTCTCTCTCTCTCTCTCTCCTCCCTCTCCCTCTCCCTCTCCCACATTTCACTAACCACCCACCCATTACCCCCTACCCAAACCAACCACACCTCCCCCCCTCCTCAACCTCTTCCCCTCCCAACCCCCCTCCCCCCCAGTCCTCAACCTCCCCCTCCCCCCCTCCCCCCCCCCCCCCTCCCCCCCCCCCCCCCCCCCTTTCCTCCAACAAAAAAACCACCAAAAACACTAACCGGATTCCGGAAGAAGCACGAAACGCACGAACGGAAACTTCCTCTCGTTGGCTTCACGCAGGAGCAGACGATAGAAGGCCTCGAGCTCTTCTTCCCAGTTGACCATCCAGTTGCCGGGCTCGGAATGGGTCCTGTCCCAGTCGACGGGCGGCACGATGAGGCGGTTGTCCAAGGGAGTGACCGCTCCGAAGCCTGTCAGCCCTTCGAGCTTGGCGATGGCCAGAGCGCCAGTATCCACCATGCCCGTGTAGCATCGAGTGACCACCAAGGCGATGTTGCTGGCAGGCAGGAGGAAGGTCGGGCCTAGAGGCTTGACTGCCATCCTTGTGACGCTTGGGGGATCTCGTTTTCGGGGCGAGGTAAGGTCTGTGAGGTGTTGTTTTTTTAAAAAGAGAGAGAGAGAGAGAGAGAGAGAGAGAGAGAGAGAGAGAGAGAGAGAGAGAGAGAGAATGACAATGACAATGACAATGACAAATTCTTTTATTTCGAGGATAATGAATAAGCACCCATGTGCTTTTTTACATCCAGTCCCCGCCCTTAAGGATATATATGATAATAAAATAAAATAAAGCCCATAGCAATACACTTACACAGCTTACGGAAAAAATATCTACACAAAAATCCCCACAAAAATCACCGAAGAGAGAGAGAGAAAGAAAAAAAAAGAGAGAGAGAGACAGACAGACAAAGAGAGAAGAGAGAGAGAGAGAGAGAGAGAGAGAGAGAGAGAGAGAGAGAGAGAGAGAGAGAGAGAGAGAGAGAGAATGATGCGAATTTAGAAAATTTATGTAGTTTTCTGATGTATGTTTGTCCGTCGTGTTCGACCTCCAAAACAGCAGAGGAGGCAGCTGCTGTTTTTGGAAACTGGGCAGAAATTTGAGTATAGTTGGAGATGACTTTCCCCACAGTACATCCCCACTCTCTCAGGCCAAGTGGAGCATAAGGACAGTCAGCGTTGGAGATGTTCTCCAATGGCCAACTAGCCCCTAGGGCTTTCAGCACATCAGGACTGTAGCGAGTCAAGCCTCCTAGTCAGAGAGTCATAGTCGATCATTAAAGACTAAGCTGTAAAGTGGAATTCCATGGGTGGGAAAGCCACTGGTCATACAGCCTCTCACTTTGCTGTTGCCCCTCAGTGTCAATGGTTTAATCAAGAACTCTGATAAAGCCCAGGCGCTGACGGCAAAGTTTTCTGATAGAAAAGAGGGAATTCCTTGTACAGGATTTTTCGAGAAGGTTGGGGTGGGGGATAGGGGTGGGGTGAGGGTGTGTGATGCTGTTTATACCAATACCCCCCAGCATCCCTATTTTAATTTATTCATTTTTATTATTTGGTTAGGTTTGGGGGGGTTTCCAGGATAATGGAATAAGCGCTCATGTGATTTTTTTCATCCAGTCCCCGTGTGTATGCAGTTTGGTCAATTTTGTCATCCCTTCCCACCGGCACACAATGGCCTACTCTTCCGAAAAGAGGAACGGTTTTTAACGTGTGCGCAAGATGTTCTGCGTGCGTTCGCACACGGGACCTCGGTTTATAGTCTCATCCCGAAGGCCTTTTTCGGGAGAGTGGAGTCGGCACTGATGTTAACTCCAGAGGGAAAATCCTCTTGAACAAGAATCGAACCCCGGTTTAGCAGATCACGAATGCACCACTCTAACCAGCAGGCTATTTCTTCCCCTCCCTTCTGGGGGAACTTGATGTTGGATTGTTATTGAGTCACCCAACTAAAATCAGATCAGAATGGATTACAAGAAGGCAGGAAATAGACGAGAAGGAGGTGACAGGAAGTTTTAAAAAAAAAAAAAGGAGCAAGGCAGAAACAGAGAGATAGAAAAGAGGGAATGTCTCGCACAGAATTTCCTTTTTCCTTTTTCTTCCCTGTCACCTCCTTCTGGTCTATTTTCTGCCTTCTTGGTCCATTCATCTGCCCCCCCCTCCCCCCCCCCCCCCCCCCCCCCCCCCCCCTCCCTCCCGAAAAGACTTAAAAGATATCAATTCTCTCCTATGCCGAAGTCGGATGCGCTGGGCCTGACTTGCCAGGCGTTTAATGGCAGCGCGACGCATAATTTAATCGTAGGACAGATGACAGTAGTGTGAGCCTTTGGCGAAGAAATAGATATATTCCAATTCACAACAAGTAGTTGTCTTTAAAGTTTCACTTGGAGTATATAGTGTTATAAGGTGCGCATTCTCTTTTCGCTCTTCTAGTGAACTGTCTGTAATTTTGAAGGAAAACAAGAAATTTGTCGATAGCATCTAGGGTGGTTTATTAGAAATATTAAACACACACGCACGAACACACGCACACGCGCGCGCACGCACGCACGCACGCACATACATGGTTATGTTAAAGGGTAAGGTAAAGGTAAAGGTGTCCCATAACCTATAAGGTTGTAGGGGAGCGAGGCGTCAGAGACCTCACTTCTCTAGGGGCCAGCATATTGAGGGCGGCGCTCATCTCCTCTCCCTCAATGTTAAAGGGAAACAAACAGAAATCTTGCTAATTCTCTCTCTCTCTCTCTCTCTCTCTCTCTCTCTCTCTCTCTCTCTCTCTCTCTCTCTCTCTCTCACCACACACACACCACGCACGCACGCACGCACGCACGCACGCACGCACGCACGCACGCACATTAAACGGAAACAAACAGAAATTTTGCTAATTTTCTCTCTCTCTCTCTCCCCCTCTCTCACACACACACACGCACACGCACACGCACGCACGCACGCACGCACGCACATTAAACGGAAACAAACAGAAATCTTGCTAAGTCTCTCTCCTCTCTCTCTCTCTCTCTCTCTCTCTCTCTCTCTCTCTCTCTCTCTCTCTCTCTCTCTCTCTCTCTCACAAACACACACACACACACACGCGCACGCGCACGCGCACACACACACACACACACACACACACACACACACACACACACACACACACACACACACACACACACTCATACTAAACGGCAACAAACAGAAATCTTGCTAATGTTATCACCTACATACTTTATGCTACAAACACAATTTACCGATCAGCTAAACTTGTGGCATATGCCCTTGCATCGAATGCGGCTACCTTAATGGTAAGAAAAAAACCAGTCGCATAGGCAAAAATCTCACCATTGGTAAACCTCAGAACTCCAGTCGAGGAACAATGAAAACAAAATAAACCAAAAATAAATAAATAAATAAATAAAGAAAAAAGAAAAGAAAGCAAACTAACTCCTGGCAGATTTTTTTTCTGAAAGAAATTGCGGCACCTTTCTGTATCTTTTGATCTTTTGTAGTTTAATTAGCTATTTATTCATAAGGTAAATTCATTTCTTTCATTGTATTGTAGTTACAGTAGTTAGTTCCTTAACCCTTTTTTCCTGAATTTGCCTTTTTGTGTCTAATATCACTTAATGTGAATAGACGTTAAACTGAAGAACAACAGTCCTATAGGACATTTGCTATAGTTATAAGTCGTATTGGCATTTCTTATTGTATTTATTTGTCGTTGTCGTTGTTTAGCCTTTTTTCTGTATACTGCCTACGATATTTAGCAACAGATACCCATTTCACAGCACACAACCATCAACACCAATGTACCCTCCCGCCCCTCCCCTTCCCATCGTCTAAATTCACTTTAAATGAACAGACGTAAAATCGAAGCAGCATCAACAGTGTGTGTGTCAGTCGCCACAAAGCGACGCCACTCTTGAAACCTTGTTCTTGCCTGTAAATATTGTTTTTTCCTTAAGAAATACCCCCCCCCCCCCACACACACACACACACACACGCGCGCGCGCGCGCGATTTTGCTTAGAACAGTTCTCCCAAACGGCTGAACGGCTAAAAATTGTTTTCGCATGATGCACATAATCCTTCAGTTTATCATCTCTTTCAAGAGACTAGCACCCAGACAACCACTTACAATCGAGTAGATGGGGGGTGGAACGCGGAGGGGGGGGATTCAAAATCGAACACGGGGGATCTCTTGCCTTCAATTTGAAGGCAAGAGAACATCTTGCACAGAACATCTTGCGCACACGTTAAAACCCGTTTCGCTTTTCGGAAGAATAGGCTATCCGGTAGGAACGGATGACAAAATTGAGAAAAACTGCATACACACGGGGACTGGATGGAAAAAAGCACATAAAAGCTTATTCCATTATGCTCGGAAATTTTTTTTAATAAATTGAGACAGGTGTGTAATGCACGTAAACACTAGACCACCGATCCACCTACCAATGTTGTTGGTACTATTGGTGGTGTTATTACCGCTGTTGTTGTTGCTGCTGCTGCTGCTGCTGTTGTTGGGTGTTCCCCAGCTTAACACCCTGGGGGGTCACCCAGAATATGCACTCTGTCTGCCTCACTCATCCCACCTGGGAATCACTGTGAGATTGTTAAGCACACACTGGATGATGAGAAGTTTACGTGTGTATGACCGTTTTCAAAATACCTCGCCATAATTTATTAACTACGACTTCAAACAGATTTTTTCCCCTTTCCTGTAATGAGGAGACCAGGCTGTTATGTTAAGAGTTTGTTATGGATGAAGAACATCTCAACTTCTTTTTTTAAAACTTTAAATAAAAAAAATGCTTTAGCACTTTACTTACATCAATGACGGACAAAGTTTGGATCTGAACAAAAAAAGCAAGCCAACAACAAAACAAGATAATAATAATAAATGGATTTTATGTAGCGCTATATCTTGCACACATACACACAAAAATCAAAGCCTTTTCATTCATTAAAAATAACCCCCACACCCAACAGACAACAACAACAAAAAACAAAACGGGGGCCAAAAAACACTGATACCTAACTAAATCCATCCATGGATAACACAAAAACAATGTCTCATATTTTAAAAACATTTTACGTCAAGTCAAGTCAAGTCAAAAACACTTTAAAAAGCTGAAAATGGCTACCTGAAATCGAGAGTTAAAAGCACACAGGTCAGTGGATCCCGTTTCTGGAGTCACAAACCGAGGGATTTTTTTGGGGGAGAACAAGACTGAGTTCCAGCTGTTTACGGAAGAGTGTGTGCGTAATCAGTTTGTGAATCTGAGCAGAGTGACCCCCCCCCCCCCCCACACAACACACACACACCACACACCCCCCCCCCCCCCCCCCCCCCCCCCCACCTCTAGTCCCTCCCCCCCACTTGAAGAAAAAAAACGGTGAGTAGATATCCAGTCTCACATGAAAAGCTACATGGCTTTATTCGTGTCAAAAGTGTTGTTTTTTTACACAAAAACCCAAACTCACTCACTCACTCATCCCTTGGTCGGGACGACCGTTGGGGTACCCGCACGGACGCTGCAAGTGGACCGCCAAATGGTTCTGTCCTGGGCTGCTTTCAGGAGGTTTGGTACAGCGAGGCCGGTCCACTCCTTGATGTTGGATATCCAGCTTTTGCGTGGTCGTACCTGCCTCCTTGCTCCTTCCACCATTCCCTGCAGGACTGTCTTTGACAGGCTGTTATGCCTTGTTGTGTGGCCAAACCATTTCAGTTTCCTCCGTTTGACTGTATCTAGCAATGGTTCTTGTTTGCCAGCCAGTGCCTCGATCTGCTGCCAGACGTAGTCATTGGTTTTACGGTCTCTGTAGGTGATGTTCAGGATCCGCCTGAGGCACTTCATCTCAAAGGCTTGAATTCGACGTTCTAGATCGGCAGTAAGTGTCCATGCTTCACAGCTGTACAAGGCAATGGATGTGACGAGTGCCTTGTAGAGTCTGACCTTAGTGTGGGTTCTGATGTTATGGTTTCTCCACACTTTCGCCAGCTTAGTCATGGAGGAGAGTGCCACAGCAAGTCTGATCTTCGCCTCTTGTGTGCTCGTACCTTCTTTGGTGATGACTGCTCCAAGGTACTTGAAAGTTTCTACCTCCTCTAGTGTCTCGCCACTCATCTTGATGATGGTGGGAGTGGTTGGTGTAGTACTGTTCACTAGGATCTTGCTCTTTTCCGTGCTGATCTCCATACCGTGGGCATTGGCTGATGTTTCCAGTCTGGTGGTGAGATCCTGGAGTTCTTCTTCACTGCGGCCCATGAGATCGATATCGTCTGCGAATCGAAGATTGCAGACTGGCCTTCCTCCTATTGTGATTGTGGTCTTGAAGTCAAGGAGGGCCTCCTGCATGATGTTCTCCAGGAACACGTTGAAAAGAACGGGGGATAGCGGGCAGCCTTGTCGAACTCCAACTGAAGTCCGGAAGAACTCCCCGATTTCTCCACCCATGAGGACTGCACTGTGGGAGCTGTCATACAGCGCCTGGATGACTTGAATCAGGTCCTCGTCGAAGTTATAGTCTCTCATGACTTGCCACAGAGCTTCTTGCCACACTCGGTCGAAGGCCTTCTTGAAGTCAATGAAGTTGTTGTAGAGCTGTAGTTGATGTTGGAGATGCTTCTCTATGAGCATTCTGATGTTGAAGATCTGCTCGACAGTGCTTCGACCTGGTCTGAATCCTGCCTGTTCTTCTGATAGGATTTCTTCTGCTTGTGGTTTCAGTCTGTTCAAGGCAATGCGAAGCATAACTTTGCTTGGATGGCTTATCAGACTGATTGTTCTGTAATTTTGGCACTTCTTCAGGTCTCCCTTCTTTGGAAGTGGAACTATGATGGATTGGGTCCACTGTTCAGGCCACTCTTTGCTGGTCCAGATGCGTTGGCAGATGATTGTTAATGCCTTGATCATCTCTGGGCCTCCGTTCTTGATGAGCTCAGCCGGGATGTTGTCAATCCCTGGTGACTTGCCTCCCTTTTAAGGATCTTACTGCTTCTTCTACCTCTTCCTCCAGCACCTGTGTGCTTTCGGGATCTGATGGTCTGGGATCTTGCTCGTGAAGTTTGTTCGGATCAGCCTTCAGCTTGTAGTTGTACAGGTCGCTGCAATATTCTGTCCATCTCTTCATGATAGTGGCGCTCTCTGTAAGGACTGACCCCTCTTTGTCTTCAATAACGGAGGTCTTTGGCTGCTGGGACTTGGTTAGTACCTTGATGGTCTGGTACGCCTCCTTGCTGTCTCCTTTCGCCATTGCGAGGCAAAACCCAAACACCTATAACATTATGATTAATTTTTCCAACTGAAGGCCCTATAGGAGTTAATTCGTGTCAGAAGTGTTTAAAAAGTCACAAAATTATATATTTTTTTAAAATCTGGAAGGCATATAGGAGTTTATTCGTGGTACAATTTTTTTTTAAAGTTCGTGTTAATGATGCTAAAAGCCATTAAAAAAAAATTTCAAATGAAATCGCGATAGTAGCTATAGAAGCTTACTTGTGTCAAGTGTTTAAAAAAACAACACACACAACATTTATGATTTTCTGACTTAAAGCAGTAATTTCACAGAGTTTTATCGATTTATCAATGTATCACTGATATCTTCTTTTTCAAGCGCCAATCCCTATATTGGAAATCTGTGCTGGGACTTAAACAAAACCTCAATCAATCCGTCAGGCTGTCATCAAGTTTCTTCTCTCTTCTCTCTCTCTCTCTCTCTCTCTCTCTCTCTCTCTCTCTCTCTCTCTCTCTCTCTCTCTCTCTCTCTCTCTCTCTCTCTGTGTTAATGCTGCTGTAAGATGCGTTAGATATTGAATTAAGATTCTGCATATGAATGAGAGCAGGCTACCTTTTAAATCCTACAAGATGCTTTATGATCTAGATGTCAAAGGGAAAAACAACTGGGCGACACAAATACGTACCTGTTTGTGTGAACTCCGGTTTGGATTTGTTTGGCTCAATCAAGGAGTCGGAAATTTTAGTGAGTTTATTAACGCTTTCAGGCAAAGATTGATTGACTGCCGATGTCAGCAATGGAGTGATCATATACAAAACAGTGAAAGATTTCGAATGTACAGACAATTTATAAGTTCACATGATGTCAAACCTTATCTAAAACTTGATATGGATATACATTTGAAAAGAATTATGTCTAAATTTAGACTCGGTGTATCAGAAATAAATGCTCATAAATTCAGATACAGAGAACATGATGTTGACGACCTCAGGCTGCTATGCCCATTATGTAAGCAAGCACCGGAGGACGAAGTACATTTTGTGTTGTGCTGTCCAGTATTAGAGGATGTTAGGCAGAATTACATCCCCCATAAAATAAAGTAGACAGCCTAATTTATTCACACTCTGTTTATTCCTGGCATCAAGTCATCCTGGGGTTATGCACAGCCTCACTTTACATTTGTGTAAAGCTTTCAGAATAGGAGAGATAATTCTTGTTATCCTAAGTCACATTTTTGTAACGGACTTTTTTTTGTTATACAATAACATTTTGTCCTTACTATTGCTTCCCCTATTTCATCCCCCCCCCCCCCCCCCCCCCCAAAAAAATACTAAGCAGTTCGGCAACCCCCTTCATGTATGGGCCAATGGCCTTTTTGTGAATTGAGTTTGAGCTCGCTCTCTCTCTCTCTCTCTCTCTCTCTCTCTCTCTCTCTCTCTCTCTCTCTCTCTCTCTCTCTCTTTCTTTTCTTTCTCTCTTCTTCATTCCCTTACCTGGTAAGGTACGTAGTGCCTGGTCTTCTCCTGTGTTTGTCACTCTGCAGAAGGTCTGCCCACTGGCCTCAGCTGACACGTTCCCACTTCAGAGCAGATCACTTCATTGTCCTTCGGATGAGACTATAAACCGAGGTCCCATGTGCGAAAGCACGCAGAACATCTTGCGCACATATTGAAACCTGTTCAGCTTTTTGGAAGATGTCTGCCAATGGGAACGGATGACAAAATTCACAAAACCGCACACACATGGGGACTGGATGTTAAAAACAACAACAAAACAAACACATGAGTGCTTATTCCATTATCCTAGAAATACAAGAATAAACTAAATAAATGAATAAAATAGATGAAACAACTAGTTTAAATCTTGGGTATGTGTGTGTCCATCATATGGGAGTTATAACACCATGATGACCATGCTTCTTTACTGTCATCATGCTTTTTGTTGGTTTTTTGTTTGTGTTTGTGTGTCCAAACTGCAGTCGGAGCAAAGCGGGTAAGAATATCAGATGTGTGATATGAAGAACGCTAAGGGCGTAGGTTTGAGTCCTTGCTGAGTTATGTAGTTGTTGTTGCTGCTGTTGTTGTTGTTGGGCGTTCCCTCGCATAACAACTTGGGGCAGTCATCCACAACATGCCTTTTGTCTCCATCACTCCACCATCCCCGAAGTCAGAATGCAGCTACCTTCATGGTGAGAAAAAACGGCCGCATATGCAAAAATCTGACCATTGGTGAACCTCGGAGCTCTAGCCAAGGAACGGATAAATAATAAAAGAAATCACTTCACCATAGGAATTGCTGTGATGCCACTGGGTGAGAAATTGGCACTTATGGCTTTTTTTTCTTTTAAGAAGTCCTTTGCCATACTGGCATCCATACTCTGACTTCAGAGGATCGTTTTCATTTCTCCTTTAAGAAGAGTACGGAGCATTTGGTACGAGTTTGTCGTGGCTAAACACGATTTCAACGTAGCGATTCAAAGCAAACTGTTCAACATTTTTGGTGTAGGCCTGGGCATTTAGCTGACATCAATAATAACTGACACAGCTTTTGGCCTGGGCCAGCACTGGGGGTGTGTGGATATATTTTATTTATTTTACTCTTTTATTTCAAGGATAATGGAATAAGCACTCATGTGCTTTTTTACATCTAGTCCCCGTGTATATGCAGTTTTGTAAATTTTGTCATCCGTTCCCAACGGCACACGATGGCCTACTCTTCCGAAAAGCGGAACGAGTTTATCATGTGTGCAAGATGTTCTGCGTGCCTTTGCACACGGGGCCTCGGTTTATAGTCTCATTGGAAAGACTTTTGGGGAGAGTGGAGTCGGCACTGCAGTTAACCCCACAGGAAAAATCTTCTCAAACGAGAATCAAACCTGGGTCAGCAGATCACGAATGCAACACTCAAACCACAAGGCTATCCCGTCCCTTGGATGCTGTGGATATTTACAGGCCTGCACTGGGGGTGTGTGGATATTTTAAGGCCAGCACTGGGGGGGGTGTGGATATTTTAAGGCCAGCACTGGGGGTGTGTGGATATTTTAAGGCCAGCACTGGGGTGTGTGTGGATATTTGAAGACCAGCACTGGGGGGGGGGGGGGGGGGGGGGGGGGTGTGTGGATGCTGTGGATATTTAAAGGCCAGCACTGGGGGGGGATGGATATTTAAAGGCCAGCACTGGGGGTGTGTGGATGCTGTGGATATTTAAAGGCCAGCACTGGGTGTGTGTGGATATTTAAAGGCCAGCACTGGGGGTGTGTGGATGCTGTGGATATTTAAATGCCAGCACTGGGGGTTGGATATTTAAAGGCCAACACTAGGGTGTGTTGATATTTAAAGGCCAGCACTAGGGGTGTGTGGATATTTAAAGGCCAGCACTAAGGGGTGTGTGGATATTTAAAGGCCAGCACTGGGGGGTTGTGGATATCTAAAGGCCAGCATGCGGGGGGGGGGGGCGGGGGGGGGGGGGGGGGGGATTTAAAGGCCAGCACTGGGTGAGTGTGAATACTGTGAATATTTAAAGGCCAGCACTGGGGTATGTGTGGATATTTAAAGGCCAGCACTGGCAGTGTGTGGATATTTAAAGGCCAGCACTAGGGTGTGTGTGGATATTTAAAGGCCAGCACAGGGGGTGTGTGGATATTTAAAGGCCAGCACTGGGGGTGTAAGGATATTAAAAGGCCAGCACTGGGGGTGTGTGGATATTTAAAGGCCAGCACTGGCAGTGTGTGGATATTTAAAGGCCAGCACTGGGGAGTGTGTGGATATTTAAAGGCCAGCACTGGCAGTGTGTGGATATTTAAAGGCCAGCACTGGGGTGTGTGAGGATATTTAAAGGCCAGCACTGGGGGTGTGTGGATATTTAAAGGCCAACACTGAGGGGGTGTGGATATTTAAAGGCCAGCACTGAGGGGGTGTGGATATTTAAAGGCCAGCATTGGGGGGGGTGTGGATGCTGTGGATATTTAAAGGCCAGCATGAGGGGGTGTGGATATTTAAAGGCCAACACTGAGGGGGTGTGGATATTTAAAGGCCAACACTGAGGGGGTGTGGATAATCGAAGGCCAGCACTGGGGGGGTGTGGATACTGTGGATATTTAAAGGCCAGCACTGGGGGGGTGTGGATAGTTAAAGGCCAGCACCGAGGGGGGTATGAATATTTAAAAGCCAGCACTGGGATGTGTGGATATTTAAAGGCCAGCACAGGGGGGGTGTGGATATTTAAAGGCCAGCACTGGTGGTGTGTAGATATTTAAAGGCCAGCCCAGGGTGTGTGTGGATATTTAAAGTCCAGCACTGGGTGTGTGTGGATATTTAAAGGCCAGCACTGGGGGTGTGTGGATATTTAAAGGCCAGCACTGGGGGTGTGTGGATATTTAAAGGCCAGCACTGGGGGTGTGTGGATATTTAAAGGCCAGCACTGGGGGTGTGTGGATATTTAAAGGCCAGCACTGTGGGTGTGTGGATATTTAAAGCCCAGCACTGGGGGTGTGTGGATATTTAAAGGCCAACACTGGGGTGTGTGTGGATATTTAAAAGCCAGCACTGGGGGGGGGGGGGGGGGTGTTGGATATTTAAAGGCCAGCACTGGGTGTGTGTGGATATTTAAAGGCCAGCACTGGGGGTGTGTGGATATTTAAAGGCGAGCATTGGAGGGGGATATTTAAAGGCCAGCACTAGGTGTTTGTGGATATTTAAAGGCCAGCACAGGGGGTGTGTGGATATTTAAAGGCCAGCACTGGGGTGTGTGTGGATATTTTAAGACCAGCACTGGGGGTGTGTGGATATTTAAAGGTCAGCACTGGGGGTGTGTGGATATTTAAAGGCCAGCACTGGGGGGGTGTGGATACTTAAAGGCCAGCACTGGGGGTGTGTGTGGATTCTGTGGATATTTAAAGGACAGCACTTGGGGGGTGTTGATATTTAAAGGCCAGCACTGAGGGTGTGTGGATGCTGTGGATATTTAAAGGCCAGCACTGGGGGTGTGTTGATATTTAAAGGCCAGCACTTGGGGTGTGTGGATATTTAAAGGCAGCACTAAGGGGTGTGTGGATATTTAAATGCCAGCACGGGGGGGGGGGGGGGGGGGGGGGAGGGGGGGTGTGGATATCTAAAGGCCAGCACTGGGGTGTGTGGTGATATTTAAAGGCCAGCACTGGGGTGTGTGTGGATATTTAAAGGCCAGCACTGGGGGTGTGAGGATATTTAAAGGCCAGCACTGGGGTGTGTGTGGATACTTAAACGCCAGCACTGTGGTGTGTGTGGATATTTAAAGGCCAGCACTGGGAGTGTATGGATATTTAAAGGCCGGCACTGGGGGTGTGTGGATATTTAAAGGCCAGTCCTGGGGGTGTATGGATGTTGTGGATATTTAAAGGCCAGCACTGGGAGTGTATGGATATTTAAAGGCCAGCACTGGGGTGTGTGAGGATATTTAAAGGCCAGCACTGGGGGTGTGTGGATATTTAAATGCCAGCACTAGGGGTGTGTTGATATTTAAAGGCCAGCACCGAGGGGGGTATGAATATTTAAAAGCCAGCACTGGGATGTGTGGATATTTAAAGGCCAGCACAGGGGGTGTGTGGATATGTAAAGGCCAGCACTGGTGGTGTGTAGATATTTAAAGGCCAGCCCAGGGTGTGTGCGGATATTTAAAGTCCAGCACTGGGTGTGTGTGGATATTTAAAGGCCAGCACTGGGGGTGTGTGGATATTTAAAGGCCAGCACTGGGGGTGTGTGGATGCTGTGGATATTTAAATGCCAGCACTGGCAGTGTGTGGATATTTAAAGGCCAGCACTGGGGGTGTGTGGATATTTAAAGACCAGCACTGCGGGTGTGTGGATATTTAAAGGCCAGCACTGGGTGTGTGTGGATATTTAAAGGCCAACACTGGGGTGTGTGTGGATATTTAAAAGCCAGCACTGGAGGGGTGTGGATATTTAAAGGCCAGCACTGGGGGGGGGGGGGGGGGTGGTGTTGGATATTTAAATGCCAGCACTGGGGGTGTGTGGATATTTAAAGGCCAGCATTGGGGGGGGGATATTTAAAGGCCAGCACTAGGTGTTTGTGGATATTTAAAGGCCAGCACAGGGGGTGTGTGGATATTTAAAGGCCAGCACTGGGGTGTGTGTGGATATTTTAAGACCAGCACTGGGGGTGTGTGGATATTTAAAGGCCAGCACTGGGGGTGTGTGGATATTTAAAGGCCAGCACTGGGGGTGTGTGGATACTTAAAGGCCAGCACTGGGGGTGTGTGTGGATGCTGTGGATATTTATAGGCCAGCACTTGGGGGGTGTTGATATTTAAAGGCCAGCACTGAGGGTGTGTGGATGCTGTGGATATTTAAAGGCCAGCACTGGGGGTGTGTGGATATCTAAAGGCCAGCACTGGGGTGCGTGGTGATATTTAAAGGCCAGCACTTGGGGTATGTGGATATTTAAATGCCAGCACTGGGGTGTGTGTGGATATTTAAAGGCCAGCACTGGGGGTGTGAGGATATTTAAAGGCCAGCACTGGGGTGTGTGTGGATACTTAAACGCCAGCACTGGGGTGTGTGTGGATATTTAAAGGCCAGGACTGGGAGTGTATGGATATTTAAAGGCCGGCACTGGGGGTGTGTGGATATTTAAAGGCCAGTCCTGGGGGTGTATGGATGTTGTGGATATTTAAAGGCCAGCACTGGGAGTGTACGGATATTTAAAGGCCAGCACTGGGTGTGTGAGGATATTTAAAGGCCAGCACTGGGGGTGTGTGGATATTTAAATGCCAGCACTGGGGGTGTGTTGATATTTAAAGGCCAGCAAAGGGGGGGGGGGGTGGATATTTAAAGGCCAGCACTGGGGGTGTGTGGATATTTAAAGGCCAGCACCGAGGGGGGTATGAATATTTAAAAGCCAGCACTGGGATGTGTGGATATTTAAAGGCCAGCACAGGGGGTGTGTGGATATTTAAAGGCCAGCACTGGTGGTGTGTAGATATTTAAAGGCCAGCCCAGGGGGTGTGTGGATATTTAAAGGCCAGCACTGGTGGTGTGTAGATATTTAAAGGCCAGCCCAGGGTGTGTGCGGATATTTAAAGTCCAGCACTGGGTGTGTGTGGATATTTAAAGGCCAGCACTGGGGGTGTGTGGATATTTAAATGCCAGCACTGGCAGTGTGTGGATATTTAAAGGCCAGCACTGGGGGTGTGTGGATATTTAAAGACCAGCACTGCGGGTGTGTGGATATTTAAAGGCCAGCACTGGGTGTGTGTGGATATTTAAAGGCCAACACTGGGGTGTGTGTGGATATTTAAAAGCCAGCACTGGAGGGGTGTGGATATTTAAAGGCCAGCATTGGGGGGGGGGGGGATATTTAAAGGCCAGCACTAGGTGTTTGTGGATATTTAAAGGCCAGCACAGGGGGTGTGTGGATATTTAAAGGCCAGCACTGGGGTGTGTGTGGATATTTTAAGACCAGCACTGGGGGTGTGTGGATATTTAAAGGCCAGCACTGGGGGTGTGTGGATATTTAAAGGCCAGCACTGGGGGTGTGTGGATACTTAAAGGCCAGCACTGGGGGGTGTGTGTGGATGCTGTGGATATTTATAGGCCAGCACTTGGGGGGTGTTGATATTTAAAGGCCAGCACTGAGGGTGTGTGGATGCTGTGGATGTTTAAAGGCCAGCACTGGGGGTGTGTTGATATTTAAAGGCCAGCATTGGGGTGTGTGGATATTTAAAGGCCAGCACGGGGGGGGGGGGGGGGGGGGGGTGTGTGTGTGTGGATATCTAAAGGCCAGCACTGGGGTGTGTGTGGATACTTAAACGCCAGCACTGGGGTGTGTTTGGATATTTAAAGGCCAGCTCTGGGAGTGTATGGATATTTAAAGGCCGGCACTAGGGGTGTGTGGATATTTAAAGGCCAGCACTGGGGTGTGTGAGGATATTTAAAGGCCAGCACTGGGGGTGTGTGGATATTTAAAGGCCAGCACAGGGGGTGTGTGTGGATACTTAAAAGCCAGTACTGGGGGTGGGGGTGGATGCTGTGGATATTTAAAGACCAGCACAGGGGTGTGTGAATATTTAAAGGCCAGCACAGGGGGTGTGTGGATATTTAAAGGCCAGCACAGGGGGTGTGTGAATATTTAAAGATCAGCACTAGAGGGGTGTGGATATTTAAAGGCCAGCACTGGGGGTGTGTGAGGATATTTAAAGGCCAGCACAGGGGGTGTGTGAATATTTAAAGATCAGCACTAGAGGGGTGTGGATATTTAAAGGCCAACACTGGGGGGGGGGGGGGGGGGGGTGGATATTTAATGGCCAGCACTGGGTGTGTGTGGATGTGTGGATATTTAAAAACCAGCACTGGGGTGTCTGGATATTTAAAGGCCAGCACAGGGGGGGTGTGGATATTTAAAGGCCAGCACTGGGGGGGGGGGGGGGGGGGGGGGGGGAGGGGGGGTGTAGATGCTGTGGATATTTTAAGGCCAGCACTGGGGGTGTGTAGGAATTTAAAGGCCAGCACTTGGGGTGTGTGGATATTTAAAGACCAGCACTGAGGGTGTGTGGATGCTGTGGATATTTAAAGACCAGCACTGGGGGTGTGGATATTTTAAGGCCAGCACAGGGGGTGTGTGGATATTTAAAGGCCAGCACTGGGTGTGTGTGGATATTTTAAGGCCAGCACTGGGGGTGTGTGGATGCTGTGGATATTTAAAGGCCAGCACTGGGGGTGTGTGGATGCTGTGAATATTTAAAGGCCAGCACTGGGGGTGTGTGGATATTTAAAGGCCAGCACTGGGGGTATGTGGTTATTTAAAGGCCAGCACTGGGGTATGTGGATATTTAAAGGCCAACACTGGGGTATGTGGATATTTAAAGGCCAGCATTGGGGGTGTGTGGATATTTAAATGCCAGCACTGGGGGTGTGTGGATATTTAAAGGCCAGCACTGGGGGTGTGTGGATATTTAAAGGATAACACTGGGGGTGTGTGGATGCTGTGAATATTCTGGTATCCTGAAGGGAGTGATGAGTCGCATGCACACATATGCACATACTGTACATATGCACACACACATACATAAGCACATGCTGCCCATGCACACACATATGCATGCGCACACATGAGACACACATACACACACAAGCACATGCTGCACATGCATACACACATACATACACACACACATGCATGCGCACACACACGAGACACCCACACACACATAAGCACATGCTGAGCATGCACACACACATACACACACAAGCGCACACACATACTCAAAAGCACATGCTGTGCACATGTACAAACACACACTCACACACAAGCACGCACTGCACATGGACAGACACACACACCACAAACACTCTCTCTCACCCTTGTGAAATAAAATTGCGTTTGCCTCTCTCTCTCTCCCGCTCTCCCCCCCCCCCCCCCCCCCCCCCCCCCCCCCCCCCCCTCTCCTCTCTCTCTCACACATGCATATATGCAAGTCCACAAACATATGAATTCAAAATCATAGACAAAATACTCACAAATTAAAAAAATTATTAAAAAAATATATACACAAATAGACCACATTCAAAGAACACACACATACATACAAAAAGTACTCTCATAAATATTGTTCATGCTCATTTTTATTCAACTGAAGTCTGAAACACAATTGTTCCCATTACTGAACAATAAACAGTTTACACTTGGAACTCAACAACAACAAAATCAACAATACAGTAACCAACAAATGACCATCAATTCAACCTGTCATGAAAATAATAATAAAAATAATATATAAAAAAATATTTAAAAAATAAAAATAATAATAATAATAGCCCTCAAAAGAACAAAATGCAGAGACTGGAAAACTGTCTCTTACTTGATGGCAGAAGCGTTTGTGTTTATTTAGTGTGCGTGTGTATCTGAATATTTATAAATGCAATCATATCCAAATATACATACATGAAAAGCATACGTGTGAGCAAGCAATTAAATGTGTGTGTGTGAGTGTGTGTTTTACACGCCTCTATGAGAGAGAGAGAGAGAGAGGAGAGAGAGAGAGAGAGAGAGAGAGAGAGAGAGAGAGAGAGAGAGAGAGAGAGAGAGGGAGAGAGAGAGAGAGAGAGGGAGAGAGAGAGGGACAGACAGAGTGAGAGACAGACAGGCAGAGACAGAGAGAGAGAAAAACAGACAAGACACATAATGTGCGCATGAGCCTCTGTTTGTGTGTGTGTGTGTGTGTGCGCGCATGCGTGCATGTGTGGGTGGGTGTGTGTGTATCTATGTGCGTACATACTTGCATAAGTTTTATGCCTACACTTAAAAGCTAGGAATTCTACGTTTACCGAACACAACAGATTGAAGATTGTACTTTTCCCTCAAATTATTCAGACAAATGCTTGCACACCACGAACACCACCACCACCACCACCACCACCACTCACCCTCCCCCCCCCCACCTCTCTCTCTCTCAGCACTGAAAAAAACACCAACCTACCTACTATAGGCATTGCACTTAAACTGATTATCAAATTTTTCATAATTGGCAACACAAAAACACAATTTCTTACACCTTTGCCACACTTTGAGGGCTTGAAAAATCCATTTTCGTCCGTTGAAAATTAAAAAAAAAAATTTTAAGCACAAATTTCAATTTCTGTCAGAAATGATTTGTAATTGAACACATTGCTCACAAATGCAGTTTGGCAATCATTTCTATCTAGGTTTCTGTGTTCTTGTGTTTAAAAAAAAAAAAAAAAAATTGGGGGTGGGTGGGTATTTTTGTTTAGTTCATGGATGAATGAATACGTGAATGTTGTTTTTTGATATTCTGTTCATGTTTCATGGGGTTTCACAAACCCTTTTAAAAATTTTTCATTTTTTTAAATAAATTATCATTCTTTGCAGAGAGCAAAAAAAATGTTGATGTAGACAATTCTGGCATCCTAGGTTTTAGCTTCAGACTGTGGGGATGTCAGTATAAACAGCATCAACTCCTTCTGGAAATTCTGTGCTAAGAATTCCCTCTTTTCTATCCCTCTTTGTTTCTGACTTGTTCCTTTTCTTCTTCCTGTCACCTCTTCCTTGTCTATTTTCTGCCTTCTTGGTCCATTCTCCTGCCTTTTTTCCCCAAGAAAGATTTTAAGATAACGATTCTCTCCTACGCCAAAGTCGGATGTGCTGGGCCTGACTTGTCAGGGGTTTAACGGCAGCACAACGTATTTTTGCTCATATGACAGACAACAGTAGTTGCTGCCTGAGCATCTGATGAAGAAGAAGAAGAAGAAGAAGAAAAATACTTTGAAAATTAATGAAAAAGGTGCAACACCCCCCCCCCCCCACCCCACCCCAACCCCCCTCTAAGCAATCTTGAATATTTTGATTAGTTTTGATTATATTGTGATTTACAGGTTGATATTAACCGGTGAACTTTTTGCAGAAAAAAAAAAATCAAGTTTTACAGTTTTTCATAGTTCTACACATATTTGATCAAATGGATCTCAAAAATGTCTAAATGAACACTGAAAACTGGTTGAATTTCATGCTGATACCATGTATAAAAAAACGTTCTCACAAAATCTGAAAATGGTTTAAACGGAAATTGGCTATACTGTCTGTAGCTTTGAGCAGTGCTGTGTGATAATGCTGGGGGGGGGGTTTTCCCCTCGCACTGTCACATTTTAGTGTTACAAAAGCTGACCGTTGGTCTGACATACCCATGACTTTGGAACAAGCCGGTGAAAGACAAAAGAACTGTGAATGTTAAGATATTTCTTACTGCACGCATTTGTCATAATTAAATCGTAGGATACCAGTTTGCTATGTATTCTCTCCCTCACCCTTTTTTAAATAATTTTTTTTATATTCTTTTATATTGAGGATAATGGAATAAGCACTTCTGTGCTTTTTTACATCCAGTCCCCAAGTGTATGCGGATTTATGAATTCTGTCATCTGTTCCCACCGGCACACAATGGCCTACTCTTACGAAAAGCAGAACAGGATTTAACGTGTGCGCAAGATGTTCTGTGTGCGTTCACACACGGGACCTTGCTTTATAGTCTCATCCGAAGGACTCACTTGCTATCAAAATTATATTTAATAAAAAAAAAACCCAAACCAAACCAAAACAAAACTATATACTTATATGCATAAGTAGAGGAAAACTTTATCCCAGACGAGAAAAAAACCCTCAAACAAACCGCACACCTTATTTCAGAACAAACAGGTTAGTATACCAAAAACAACTTTTCTGACAGAATTCAATCAATAAACTCTCTCTCTCTGTACTCTACAAAATGTTGAATCTATTCCTTGCTTTTCATGATATTATAATAACAAGACTACCTTCAATCACCAAGCGACAACAACAACAGAAACAGCTCTTGATAACAAACTTTTAACTCCCACAATACAAGTCCTCTGAAGTCACAGTATGGCTGCCTATATGGTGAGATTTTTTTTTAAAAACCAACAAAACAAACAACCCTGCAATCCACAAAGTACTTCTCACCCCAATATGCGCTCACAGTCTCACAGTGACGATGATGATGACGACGATGATGATGACGATGATGATGACGACGACAACGATGATGATGACGGCGGCGACAATGATGATGACGATGACGACAATGATGATGATGACAATGATGATGACGACGACAATGATGATGACGACGACGACGATGATGACGAAGATGATGATGACGATGATGATGAGACAGAGTGCCTGTTCTGGGTGAACCCCCCCCCCCCCCCCCCCCCAGGATG
>CM054168.1:18413395-18425895 GCA_028751875.1 Rapana venosa | reverse complement strand
AGAAGTAAAAAGTGGTGGTAGTAGTAGCAGCAGCAGCAGCAGTAGTAGTAAAAGTAAAAGGTGGTGGTAGCAGTAGTAGTAGTAGTACTAATAGTAGTAGTAGCAGCAGTAGCAGCAATAGTAGTAGAAGTAGTAGTGGCAGTAGTAGTAGTAGTAAAAGTAAAAGGAGGTGGTCATAGTAGTAGTAGCAGCAGCAGTAGCAATAGCAGTAGCAGTAGTGGTAAGCAGTAGTAGTGGTGGTGGTGGTGGTAGAAGCAGTAGTAGTCGTAGTAGTAGTAAAAGTAAAAGGTGGTGGTAGTAGTAGTAGAAGTAAAAGATAGTAGTAGTTGTTGTAGTAGTAGTAATAGTAGTAGTAGTTGTTGTAGTAAAGTAGTAGTAGTAGTAGTAACAGAGAACTGTAATGTAATGTTTCAGAAGATGTTAACGTATTTTCAGTGAGTTTTATCAGATAACCTTTCAGACATTTTTTGTTGTTGTTGAGGCACTTACTGGCTTAAACAGCATTTTCCTTGTTTTAAAAAAAAAGAAAAAGATAAAAGGTTTAATTTTGCATAACACAGCACCCCGCCACAAACAATCCTAATCATACAAACACTGTCAACTTTAACCGCAGCATTCCACAAACCCCCAAAAATACACATTGGTATATATACATACACACTCACAAACACCCTCTTAACGTGAACAAGTCGTTAAATCAAAGAAGAAAACATACTCACACCTATAATTCTCCACCCAATCCCCTCCCCTCCACCACCAAAAAAAAAAAAAATTCACAAAAATTTCTAAACATCACCAACCACCCCCCTCCCCCCCCCCCACCCCTCTCTCCCCCGCCCTTCTCCCCCCCCCCCCTCCACCCCCCCTCCTCTCTCACCCCCCTCCCTCCCCCCCTCTCCCCCCCCCCTCCCCCCCACCCCCACCCCCCTCTCCCCACCCCTCTCCCCACCCCACCCTTTCTCTCGTACGTTTACACACCGCACCCTTCTCCCGTTCACTTTCGTTGGTGTCGAACAAAGAGGATCAAGGTCAAGACCACGCTGACGATGACGCCGAAATAGCCGAAGGAAGGGAAGCCGAACCGGTTCAGGAGGTAGCCCCCGACTGTGGGGGAGAAGGTCCGCACCAGCGAGTTGACCGCCATGTTAAGACCCAACATGGCTCCTGTCAATAACAATATAAAAAAAAGTATGTTCATTGAGCCAGAAGGCCCATAGAGCCGGAGCTTATCCCGGTTTCTGTAGCGTTAAGCGAACTGATGGTTTTTCACCACCCCTGTGACAGGACGCTAGTCTGTCGCCAGATACTTCCCCAGCAGAGCTGGTACCCACTTGTACACCTGGGTGGAGTGAGGAAAATAGGAGTAAAGTGTCTTTCCCAAGGACACAACACCGAGCCGAGCGGGGATCGAACCTGCGACCTCTGGATCACGAGTTGACCGCCTAAACCACTCGACCACGGTGCCCCCTCAATAATAATAAATAATAATAATAATGTATGGAATTGATATAGCGCTGAATCTTGTAAAGCAACAAATCAAAGCGCTCAGTTGATTTTTTTTTTTTTTTTTTTTGGAGGGGGGGGGTGTGTGTATGCGTTTTTTTTTTTAATCTGACTGTCAAGAGAAGAATTAATAATAATAATAATAATAATATATGGAATTTATATAGCGCTGAATCTTGTAAAAAACAAACAAATCGAAGCGCTTGCACTCAATCATTTACAGGCATGCAACTCTCCTTAAACATAATGAACAACAGATTTCAAAACCATGTGCGCGCACGCACGCACGCACGCAAACACACACACACACCACCACCACCACCACCACCACCACAACGATGATGAAAAAAAAATTTTACATTGAAAATTTTTTCTGTTCTGCTACAGTTCTGAAGGTTTTACCCGATGGTGAGATTTTTGTGTGTATCATGTGACCTTTTTTTTGTTTTTCTTCCCCCTTCCCCTCCCTCCCCCCCCCCCCCCCCACCACCACCCACCACCACCTAATTTTGGTAGCCACATTCCAGCTTTGGAGATGACGTCTTTTAAATAAAAAAAAAAGTTTTTTCAATTCCTTGGCTTGAGCTACAGGTTTTATCAATGGTGAGATTTTTGTGTATCATGCGGCCAGTTTTTTCTTCTCCCAGATTATAACGTGTGCGCAAGATGTTCTACATGCGTTCACACATGGGGCCTCGGTTTATAGTCTCCTCCGAAGGACTTTAATAACATAATACAACCACCACCACCACCAAACAACACACATCATCACCACCACACAACAACACAACAGCCACCACCAAACAACACACATCATCACCACCACACAACATAACGCAACAACAACAACAACAACAACGACGACAACAACACCACCACCATACCCGTGTCCTCCTCGCTGACGGTGTGGGTGAGGGCGCTGGTGATGACCACGTTCTGTGTGGTCAGTCCAATGACCAGAGGTAGACACACCACTGCCAGCTGCCACACTGTGACAACGTTAGCCTGCAACGTGGAAACCAACAACACCTTCATCTTCTTCTTCTGCCTTTTTTGTCATGTTTCTCCCAAGGGGAGGTTTGACATAATAATAATAATAATAAATAATAAATGGAGTTTCTATAGCGCTGTATCTTGCACAGACAAATCAAAGCGCTTGCACTCAACTCATGTTTACGCAGTCATACAACCAATAGCAAATAACAGTTCCAACAAGTCCAAATGCACACACCCCCACACACACAGAAGTTATACACTTTGGCAGGGTGATGGAGTTTTGAGCTGTTGAAAAGCAGGGAGAGCTATGAAATGAAACAGGAGAGGAAAATCTTAGGTTTGAAACAAATATGTCTTAAGGCCGGATTTAAAAGTGTCATAAGAAGGTCTTTGGTGAAGAGAGAGAGGGAGGCCATTCCAAATCGATGGACCAGAAACAGAGAAAGAGCGACGGCCCACGGTGGACATTGATGAGCCTTCTCCATCTCTCTCTGTTTTGAGCTTCCTCCTTATTTATGCCCCTTTCTTTCTCTAAAATCATCTGCAATACAGGCAGCCCAGGTCTTGCTAGGTCTTCCCTTTGGTCTCCTTCCATCCACTACGAAGTTCATTGCTCTTTTTATGATGTGGTGGTCTGCTTTCCGTTGAACGTGCCCAAACCAGCGCAGTCTATTGCTACCAGCCACAGACCTCAGATCATCAACTTTGCACATTCTCCATAGTTCTTCATTCGTGATCCTATCTTCCCATTTGATCTTTGTCATGTAGCATAGCATTCGGTTTTCACAGCTCTTCAACAAACGTTCAACGGTTTTTGTGAAAACCCACGTCTCCGAACCATACAGGAGAACAGGTCTGATGCAGGCCTTGTATATCAGACAGCATCTCTCCGGTGGGATTTTCTGATTTCCATTATCCTCGATATGAAAGAATGAATTGATAGATAGAGAGATAGATAAACAGATAAAACACCCCACACTGACCAGCAGTAGATAGGACCAGACAAGAATGAACGATGACGTGACGAGCGTGACGCTTTCTGAAAACTTCTTGGTGACGTAGCCCACCCCCACACCTTGCACAATCTGCACACCAACAAAACAACGCCAACCAATAAGAAATATCAACCCATATATAGGAAGGAAGGTGGCAGGACGGTTGAGACGTTCATTCACCTTGTCTAACAAGTAAACTGTGAGGTTCTGGGGTTCGATTCCCAGCCTCACCTTTCTTCCCAGTTTGATGAAAAAAATCAAACTGACCGTCAAAATCTTTTGGATGAGACTATAAACCAAGGGGGACGGGATAGCTCAGTGGTCGGAGCACTCGCTTTCCCCCAGCCAAGTTAAGCAGCGTCGAGCGTGGTTACCAGTTGGATGGGTGACCGTTTGCGCGCCTTGGCTTCAGTACAGTTCCCCCAGTTCACCCAGCTGTCAATGGGTACCTGCCCTCTTTAGGGTCAGGGAAGGTAAAGCAGCGAGGGAGAGGAGATGGGCACCGCCCTCAATATGCTGGCCCTAGAGAAGTGAGGTCTCTGATGCCTCGCTCCCCTACGACCTTATAGGTTATGGGACACCTTTACATTTACCCTTACCTTTATAAACCGAGGCCCCGTGTGCGAATGCACGCAGAACATCTTGCGCACATGTCGAAAACCTGCACTGCCTTTAGGAAGAGTAGGTCATTAACAAGCGCTGGTGGGAATCAATGACAAAATTTACACAACCACTTGCACATCAGGTTTGGATGTAAAAAAATCACACGAGTGCTTTACTATCCTTGTAAAAAAATTAAATAAGAATAACACCACACACACCCTCAACACACAAACCCTCCCTCCACAAACACACACACATATATCCACCCTTCCACAGATGCACGCACACACCCACACAAACACACACTAACACACACAAACACACATACACATGCACTCACACAAACATACACACACACTCACCACACCCATACTCACCCACACACACACCCATACCTACCCACCTACCCTCCCCATCCTCACACAAACACACACACCCACACACTGACACAAACACACACATCCACAGACACATACACACACACAAACACACATCCACACACACACAGACACAAACACATCCACAGACACACAAACACACTCACATTCATACACTCATACCCACCCTTCCACACACACGCCCACACCCACCCACCCACACACTGACACAAACACAAACTGACACAAACACACACACATACCCACACACTGACACAAACACACACACACACTGACACAAACACATACAAACAAACACACATCCACACACTTTGACACAAACACATCCACACACACCCACACTGACACCCACACACTGACACAAACACACACACATCCACACACACACTGACACACACAGACACAGAAGCACCGACCATGGTGGTCACCCCAATGTAGGACATGAGGTAGCCGTTCTGGTCTGGCTGTAGCTGGAAGTTCTCCATAGCAACCACACTGAACATGCTCTGGAACACCCCTATGGGAATGCCTGCACACACACCCACAGAAGAAAGAAGTTTACCAGAGGAAAGAGTTTGCAAAACTAAAACTTTACGATTTTGCTACCAAAGAATACAGACTGGAACCATACTTAATGAACTATGAAAACAAAACTCATAAGAAGACGTATTGTAAATTTCGCACAAGCTGTCACAATTTAATGATAGAGAAAGGGAGACACCGAAATATATCCAGAGAGGACAGTAAATGTAGATATTGTAACAAGATAGAAGATGAATTTCATTTACTCGATGAATGTATCTCATATGATGAACTCAGAAACAATTTGTTATTAAAAATTACAACCAAAGACAAAAAACGTAACTTTGTATAGACAAATTAAGTGACACAATCACAGTTGATATCTATCAAGCAGATATCATCAAATATGTGTATGAATGTTTTAAGAAAAGAGAAAATGAGAAGTAAAATGCAACATGCTTTAGTGTACATCATTTTGAGCCACAGAGATGATTATAACTGATGTTTGCTTGTTTTGTTGTTGTGTCAAATAAGTCTACTTGACTTAAATGGCAATAAAATATTCTGAATCTGAATCACACACACACACACACACAATATTCAAGATTTAATTCCTTTCACCCCTTTTGGGGTATGGAGGATTACAAACAACTTCAACAGGAGAATAAACCTAACAGCAATACACCCAAAAACATCATCAATACTAACAGGAACTGAAAAGCAAGAGTTGATTGCAAAATGATAAACACACAATATTAAAGACTGAAGGCATTTTTTTTTTAAAAACTAAAAAAAATTATCAATTTCTTTAAAAGACACAATCTACACTTGTGAAAGACAGCAAATGAAATTTCAAGAAATACCTGCAAATATTATCACACACACACATACACACACACACAGAGGACAAGATACACCATTGTATCTTTACATATGGAAAAAACATGTCTCTCTTGACTGTACTACAAAAGTCCTTCAGATGAGACTATAATTTGACATACCGTGTGTGAACGTATGCAGAACACCTTGCGCACCTGTTAAAACCTGTTCCATTATTTGGAAGCATCGGCCATTGTGTGCTGGTGGGAACGGATGACAAAACTTACAAAACCGTGTACACACAGGGACTGGATGTAAAAAAACCCACATGAGTGCTTATTCCATTATCCTCAAAATAAAAGAATAAAATAAAACAAATAGAGAATGTTTAAAGTACACAACAACAAACGCATATTGTCATTATAAGTTACATGTACCTCCTTAAACATGTTGACATATTTCCAAATACTGTCCTTTGAAATTTCAGCCCAGCCTTCTTCTATCACAATTCATTCCAATCCATACAAGCACCCCCCCCCCCCCCCCTCCCCACATGGGCATGTTGGGGGGCTGTCAGAGCATCCCCCACTTTCTGGAAATTCTGTGCTAGGAATTCCCTCTTTTCTATCCCTCTCTTTGTTTCCGCCTTGTTCCTTTTCTTCCTATCATCCCTTCCTTGTTCATTTTCTGCCTTCTTGGTCCATTCTCCTCCTGCCCTTTTTCCCCCCCCCCAGAAAGACTTCAATCAAAAGATAACAATTCTCTCCCACACCACAGTCGGGATGTGCTGGGCCTGACTTGTCAGGTGCTTAACGGCAGTGGAACGCATTTAATAATAATGATAATAATAAATACATGGAATTTATACAGCGCTATATCTTGCAAAAAACAAATCAAAGCGCATTTTCACTCATACAACAGACAATAGTTGTTGCAGTCTGACTTTTGAAAAGAAGAAGAAACACCACGTCAACATAGTTCCAACTACCAACAAGTAAACCGTGAGGTTCTGGGTTCGATTCCCAGCCTCGCCCTTTCTTCCCAGTTTGACCAAAAAAATCGAACTGAATGTCAAAGTCCTTCGGATGAGACTATAAACCGAGGCCCTGTGTTTGAACGCACGCAAAACATCTTGCGCACACGTTAAAACCTGTTCCGCTTTTCGAAAGAGTAGGCCATTGTGTGCCGGTGGGAACAGACGACAAAATTTACAAAACCGCATACACACGGGGACTGGATGCAAAAAAAGCACGTGAGTGCTTATTCCATGATCCTCGATATAAAAGAATAAATAATAATAAATACCCTCCTTCTTTCAGCCCTGCACCCTTCTTCCCCAATTCATTCAAATTCATACAGACACACACACACACACACCACACACACACAACACACACACACACACACACCACACACACACACACACATACACACACACACACATACACACACACACACACACACACAACACACACACACACACACACACAACACACACACACACACACACACACACAACACACACACACACACACACACACACACACACACACACACACACACACACAACACACACACACACACACACACACACACACACACACACACACACACACACACACACACACACACACAACACACACACACACACACACACACACACACACACACAACACACACACACACACACACACACACACACACACACACAACACACACACACACACACACACACACACACACACACCCTTCCACCCGCATATACTCAAGCGCACACGCACACACGCACGCATCTACCAGCTTGAAGCGGACCTGGGAGATCGCAAAACTCCCCACCAGATAAGCCGCCGAGATTTCAACCAACAACTTCATGGACCCACAGAACTGAAGTCGAACGATCTTAACCACTCCGCTATAGCATCCCACATCAGATGTTATGAGGTGAGGTAAAAAAATAAATAAAAATTTATTTTTTTAAAACCCAGACAGACAGATGGACGGACGGACCTACCTGCGAAGAAGCGCACCAACAGAAGGAAAAAGGCCCCTGGCTGTCCAATTAACTTCAACAGTTTTTTGACACTGAAGATGCTCTCCCCTTCTGAACTGCTTCCTGCAAAATAGACATTTTAAAAAAAACATGGATATACCTGCGATACACGCACGCACATACATGCATGCATGGACACACGACACACAGACATAGACACACACGCACATACATGCATGCACGGACACACGACACACAGACATAGAGACACACACACACACACCTAAAGTCTCAGTTCTTCGGATGAGACTATAAACTGAGGTCCCGTGTGCGAACACATGCAGAACATCTTGCTCACCCGTTAAAAACCTATTCCGCTTTTTGGAAGAGTGGGCTATTGTGTGCTGGTGAGAATGGATGACAAAATTGACAAAACAGCACGCACATGGGGACTGGATGTAAAAAAAAAAAGCACATGAGTGCTTATTCCATTATCCTCAAAATGAAATAAATAAAAAAATAAATAATTAAATAACAGTGGTGAAGATCACCTGAGAACAAAAATCCAGCAAAATAGTATTAATACATTTTCCAAATACCTGAAAAGTTTAATTTAATTTTATTTTTTTATTTTTTATTCTTTTATATCCAGGATAGTGGAATAAGCACTTACATGCTTTTTTACATCCAGTCCCCGTGTGTATGCGGTTTTGTAAATTCTGTCATCTGTTCCCACCGGCACACAATGGCCTACTCTTACGAAAAGCAGAACTGGATTTAACATGTGCGCAAGATGTTCTGCGTGTGTTCGCACATGGGACCTCGGTTTATAGTCTCATCTGAAGGACTTTTGGGGACAGTGGAGCGTGCACTGATGTTAACTCCAGGGGGAAATATCCTCTTGAACGGGAATCGAACCCGGGTCGTCAGATTGCGAGTGCAATGTTCTAACCTCCCCCTCCCCCAATAACAAAATAAACAACAACAACAAAAACAAATACACAAGTCTTTACACACATATACACGTGCAAACGTTACTGCATATCAGCTTGTGTGTGTGTGTGTGTGTGTGTGTATACAATGTGTGTGTGTGTATACAATTTTATCTTATTTTTTTAATGTTTTATTTTATTCTTTTATTTTGAGGATAATGGAATGAAGCGTTGTGTGTGTGCATGCGCACACGTGCATGTGTGTAGGTGTTTTGACAGGAAGAAAAAAAACCCACAAATAAAAGAAAAAACAAAACTCATCATAAACGCATCTACCTACGTGTACCAGATGAGACTATAAACCGAGGCCCCGTGTGCAAACTGCACGCAGAACATCTTGCGCACACGTTAAATTCTGTTCCGCTTTTCGTAAGAGTAGGCCACTGTGTGCCGGTGGGAACAGATGACAAAATTCACAAAACTGCATACACACGGGGACTGGATGTAAAAAAGCACACAGGTGCTTATTCCATTATCCTCGATATAAAAGAATAAAATATAAATATATAGTCCCCAAAAACTTATCTTTGCTTGGACGGCTCAGACAAAAGAAAAAGCTGGGTGGCCACACACACCACACACAACACACCACACACACACATCACCACCACAGACACACAATACACACACCCACTACACACACACACACACACACACACAATTCACACACACACACACACACTACCACACACACACACACACACCAGCTACACATACCCAACACACACAGACAAACAACACACACACATACATAACCACCACACACACACACACATGACAGCTCACACAACACACAAACACAACAGCACACACACACCACCACACCACACACACAACAACACACACACAACAACACACACACCCAACACACACACACACACAACACAACACAACCACACACACCACACACACACACACACACACACACACACACCCCACCCACCACACACACAAAACACACACACACACACACAACACACAACACACACACACACACACACACACTACACACACACACCCCACACACACACACACACACCACACACACAACACACACACACACTCACAACACACACACACACACACACACACACCCACACACAACCACACACACACACACACACAACACACACAACACACACACACACACACACACACACACACCCACACACACACACACAACACACATACAACACACACCCACACCACCCACACACACCCACCACCCCACCCACCCACCACCACACACACAACACCCCACCAACACCCACACACACACACACCACCACCCCCCACCCACCCACACACACACACACACACACACCCACCACCCACACACCACCCACACACACACAACACCCACCCACCACCCACACACACAACACACACACCCACACACCCCCCCCCCCCCCCCCCCACACACCACAACAAACAGCAAACTCAACGTAGAGATCTACCTTGGCTGGGTTTTGGTGCAGTCCCAGCGACGCGTTTGGTCTGGTGGGGCACGAACTGCAGCACGATGAAGATGCTGAGGACTGACCCAGCCGCCGCCACAAACGCTGCAAACTGCTCCCTGCAAAGATAGCACGCTCAGCATCATCGGGGGTCTTGAGGCAACAACACATCTGCCTAGAGGTAACAATGCACCTGCCTAGAAAGCCCAAAGTCTGGGTTTGAAGTGAGTGGTGGTTCCGTCCTCGTTTGTGCCCAAAACTTCCCCCCATCCACAACACATACACGCACTTTCTCACTTATGCCTACCACACACACACTTACATTTTCACACACACACACACAATTTCCACTTACATTTCCACACACACAACACACACAAACAATATCACTTAATGTGAACAGACGTTAAATTGAAGAACAACAACAACACACACACATTTCCACACACACACACATTTCCACTTACATTTTCACACACACAAACAATATCACTTAATGTGAACAGACCTTAAATTGAAGAACAACAACAACACACACACACATTTCCACACACACACACACACACACACATTTCCACTTACATTTCCACACACACACACATTTCCACTTACATTTCCACACAAACACACATTTCCATTTACACACAATTTCCACTTACATTGCCACTTACATTTACACACACACATTTCCACTTTCATATATAATTCCACACACACACATTTCCACTTACATTTCCACACAATTCCACTTACATTTCCACACACACACACACAAATACATTTCCTCTTACATTTACACACACATTTCCACTTACATTTATGCACACACAAATTCCCACTTACATTTTACATTTACACACACATTTCCACTTACATTTACGCACACACACATTTCCACTTACATTTACACACACATTTCCACTTATATTTACACACACATTTCCACTTACATTTACACACACATTTCCACTTACATTTACGCACACACAAATTTCCACTTACATTTCCACACACACATTTACACACACATTTCCACTTACATTTACACACACACAAATTTCCATTTACACACACACACAAATTTCCACTTACATTTCCACACACACAAATTTCCACTTACATTTCCACACACACACACACACAAATTTCCACTTACATTTCACACACACACACATTCCCACATTTCCATACACACACATTTCCACTTACATTTCCACACACACACATTTCCACTTACATTTCCACACACACAATTCAACTTACATTTCCACACACACACACATTTCCACTTACATTTCCACACACACACAATTTCCCCTTACATTTACCACACACACATACATTACAATATGAGGTAGAATAATGGCTATACATTACAATACAAGGTAGAATAATGGCTATACTTTTATAACCAATCAAAATATCTCAAAACCGACAACCTGACCCCAACCTGCCTAAAATGGCTCCTAGCAGAAACATGGTCAGGTGCAAAGCGACTCATTTCAAGGTGGAGTGTCACATACATTCAATCAAGCCAACTGTACAATGTAGTACTTATGTTCTATCATCATAGAACCCTTAGTGTGTGAGAAATTGATGCACACTACATCTTGAATTGCCCCAGAGAGATTAGAATTTGATATCAGGGTGATCAGCTTAACATTAGTTTGATTTAACACATTGGAATCGGATCAAAATTTACCCTGTTGCTTGCAATATTGTCACTGTTACTGCAGCCGTGCTGTTTTAGCAACTGTTTATGAATTCAGCAAACACAGCACAGATAACATTAAGACGTCTTCATATCAATTCATAGCTTATATTCAGAACGTAGTTAAAATCAGCCATATTTATCATATAATTCAATTTATAACTTAATTTCAGAACATAGGTAAAATCAGACATATTTACATGCACTTTGATTTGTCTTTGCAAAATATCGCGCTATATAAGTTCCATTTATTCTTCTTCTTATTATTATCATCTACATGATTTACCCAAAGACTTTGGTGATGATGCCGCCAATGAAAGGGCCGATGACCATTCCGATGCCGTAGGTCATGCCCAACTTGCCCAGAGCATCCGCCCGCTGTTTGGGGTCCCCGATGTCCGTCACGATCATCTGCCCACCTGCACGCAAGCAAGAGTTGTCTCTCTTGAAATGATTTTTTGGGTTTCTTTGACAGGATTTTTCTTTGTTGATTTTTCTTCTTCTTCTTCTTCTT
>CM054168.1:18403395-18408395 GCA_028751875.1 Rapana venosa | reverse complement strand
ACACACATCACACACACACACACAAACAGTAACACACACAACATACACACACACACACAGTCACACACAAACACACACACAGGACACACCAAATACACCACACACACAGTGACACACACACACACAACACACAACACACAGTGACACACACAAACACACACACACACACACACACAACACAATGACACACACACACACACACACACACACACAACACACACACATGACACCACAAATACACACACACACACACACAAACACACACACAGTGACACACACAAATACACACACACACAGTGACACACACAACACACACACACACACACACACACACACACAGCCCCTCTTTCACCTGTCAAGCATGAAATGAACACCTCCACCACGACAATCAATAGAAATGACAAGCACACAGCTGGCATCAGCGTTAAATGACATCGATTCCTCTCAAAATGCCCTTCCGTTACCTAGCAGCAGGCAAAAAAGGAAACGGACCTAACATTTTTATTCAAAAAAGGAACACAGCAAGAAAATTCCTTCTTGTTCTTTGTCAAACACTCACACAGCAACTATTGTTATCTGTCACATGAGCAAAAATGAGTTGCGCTGCCGTCAAGCGCCTGACAAGTCAGGCCCAGATTGTCAAGCCCAATGCGTCTGATTTTGGCATGAGAAAGATTATTTTTAAAAACTGACAAAAATCCTGCTACTGTGCCTATGATTACCGACTAGTGGCTTGTTTATTCTCTGCAGGTTTTGAAGAGCTGTGAAAACCAAATGCTACGCTATATGACAAAGATCAAATGGGAAGACAGGATCACGAATGAAGAACTATGGAGAATGTGCAAAGTTGATGATCTGAAGTCTGTAGCTAGTACCAATAGACTGCGCTGGTTTGGGCACGTTCAATGGAAAGCAGACAACCACATCACAAAAAGAGCAATGAACTTCGTAGTGGATGGAAAGAGACCAAAGGGAAGACCTAGCAAAACCTGGGCTGCCTGTATTGCAGATGATCTTAGAGAAAGGGGCATAATAAAGAGGAAGCTCAAAACAGAGATGGAGAAGGCTCATCAATGTCAAACCTCCCCTGGGAGAAACATGACAAAAAAGGAAGAAGAAGACGAAGGTTTAATAACTATGACACACATGCTAACCTCTGTCATTTTTAAGCTGTAAATGGGTACCTGCTGTCTTTAGGAAGGTAAAGCAGCGAGGGAGAGGAGATGGGTGCCGCTCTCAATATGCTGGCCCCTGGAGAAGTTGAGGTCTCTGAAACCTCACTCCCCAACGACCACATAGTTTATAAATGGGAACACCTTTACCTTTAACCTTTCAGGGTATCCATTTCTTTTCTTTTTTTTCTTTTTCTTTTTGGAAGGGGTGGGTTGTTCTAAACATTCTTATTTCACCTGTCATCATTATCATTAATTTTCATTATGGGAATTATACTCTCATTATGTTGTTATCATTGTTGCTTGTATTCTTATTCCAATGATGCTGACATTGATTATTATCATCATTTTTAACAGCAGCAGCAGCAGCAGCAGCAGCAGCAGCAGCAGCAGCAGTGGTGGTGGTGGTAGCAGTGGTAGTAGTACTAACAGTACTAGTAATAGAATTAGAATCTGACGACCCGGGTTCGATTCCCGTTCAAGGGATTATTTTCCCCTGGAGTTAACATCAATGCAGACTTCACTCTCCCCGAAAAGTCCTTCAGATGAGACTATAAACCGAGGCCCCGTGTGCGAACGCATGCAGAACATCTTGCGCACACGTTAAATCCTGTTCCGTTTTTCGTAAGAGTAGGCCATTGTGTGCCAGTGGGAACAGATGACAGAATTTACAAAACCGCATACACACGGGGACTTGATGTAAAAAAGCATATAAGTGCTTATTCCATTATCCTCCAAGTAAAAGAATAAAAAAATAAGTAGTAGCAATAATAACAGCAGCAGTTAGCATGACTAGTTTTGTAGTTATATTTATTGTTTATGTTATGATGATTATCATTAATATCCTTAAATCATCGCTTTTGCATTACTAATATCATTATTGTTATGATCACTCAGCCTGGTTAGTGCTATTATATTACTGTTAACATATGTCATTAATACAATTTAATCACTATTGCTTTTATTCATATCCTTCTTAGCATCAGCAATAAAAATAAACACTCTCTCTCTCTCTCTCTCTCTCTCTCTTCAAAGTCCAGTTGCTTGTTTTACTTTAGGTTGCACATTAGCATTTTACTTCTTTTACTTTATTTTACTTTTATTTTATTTTATTTTACCTATAATCAGTTTTGCCTGTCATAATACTAACACACACACAAAACCACACACACACAATCACAATCTCACACTAACACACAATCACAATCTCTCTCTCTCTCTCTCTCTCTCTCTCTCTCTCTCTCTCACACACACACACACACACACACACACACACACACACACACACACACACACACAACACACACACATAAATCACAACACACACCACACTCACACACTACAACACACAAACACACCACCACCTACAACAACACACACACACACCACACCACACCACACCACTCAAAACACACACACATCTCACAAACACACACACAACACACACCACACAACTACAAACACCACACACACATACACACACAACACACACTCACAACACACACACACACACCTACACACACACCACACACACCACACACACCCAAACACACACTCACACACAAACTTCTCTACACACACACACACCACACCACACCACACACACCACACTACACCCCACACACACACCACACACACACAACACACACACACACCACACCACACACCACACCACTCACACACAACACCCCACACACACAACCACACCACACACACACCACAACACACACACACACACACTACCACACACACACACACCACAAAACCCCAACACACTACTTACAGGCAAGGTACCGTTCTGAATCCAGAAACACGTGGAATACAGGAAAATGTTGATGTGCGTCGACAAGATCACTCTCCTGTAAGAAACCCTCACTTTCTCCTCTTCCCTACCCCCCACCCCCTCGGCTTTCTCCGCCGCGTCCATCCTGCTAAATTTAGGCTCCGCACCGAATCCTCGTTTGTCCACCTGTTGATAGTTCTTCATGGGTGACTGTCGGCGTTCCTCCCAATCTTTATAGCCTTGGTTTTCATTCCACGACTCTTGTTGGTTTTTGCTTTTCGCTCGCTGAGACATACTCCAACCCCTGAAGGGACCCAACAACAAGTTTTCAGACACTAACCAAGGAAAAGTTTGGGTTTTTTTAATGTATATATGCGGAGATTCTTAGACGACGATATCTGGTGATAGTTATTGTTATTGGGATGACATCGTATTTTGAAGAAACGAAAAAGATGTGAATAGTTTGTGTTAAGTGTGAATGGCTTGTGTTAAGTCTACGAGTGTTTTCAGAAGTGTTTTGACTGAAATATGTCGTTATAAAATCAAAATAAAAAAATGTCACAAAAAGTTTCCAATGATACTGTTCTGGTTTAGCGATGAAACTGCGTAGATTTCTGAAAGACAGACAGGCAGGGGGATGGTATGGTAAGGCTGCTATTCCCTGGCAGAGTGTCGCTTGGTGCTTTTCCCTCGAACAACAAGAAGTGGTTTTACGCGTGGAGAAACCTGAAACAGAAAATCAGAAACCATATGAAAATTACATCACTGTGAGTGAGTGAGTGGATGAGAGTAGGGAAGAGAGAGATAACCATAACAAAATTTTAATTTCTGAGGGTAATAGAATAAGTACAAGACTATTTTTGATGTCCATCCATCAGGAAAAAAAGAAGGTAAACAGACAAATATATTATAAGCAGAGTAAACCATAACAATTACAATAAACACCACCACTACCGTCATCGCCGTCATCACCACCATCATCATCACCATCATCATCGACAAAACCATAATAATAGATATGAGAGACAGACAGACAGTCAGACAGAGAGACAAAAGACATAGGGACAGACAGACCAACAGGCAGGCAGACAGAAAAAAAACAAGCACTGTTCATTTATTGTCTGTCCCTCTTGAGACAGACAGACAGACAGACAGACATACCAAAAGGCAAACAGACAGAAAATAACAGTTGGTTGTTGTTGTTTTTTAAATTGTTTTTCAGAAAATAGCAGTCACTGTTCACTCGTTTATTATCCCTCTTTCTACGTGTAGGCAGTAAAAAGAAAATTTTTTAATATACCTTTCGAGTACACGCCATTATTTTCAGTTTATGGCCGTGTCACTGTCAGTGGCTTTTCTCTGTACATGTATGTCATGATAGAAGACCTTAAAAAAAAAATTTTTTAAAGAGACAGAACACCAGTATAGTGTTCTGTTCCTCTTCTGCTGCTGCTTCTTTTTTCCTTCTTTTTCCTTTAATTCTTCTTCTTCTTCTTAAAAAAAAATCTGCTATTAGTACTGCTGCTGCTGCTGCTGCTGCTACTACTACTACTGCTGCTACTACCACTACTACTACTACTGCTACTACCACTACTACTACTACTACTACTACTACGACTTTTCTTCTTCTTCTTCTTCTTCTTCTTTTTTTCTTATCCTCCTCCTCTATCCCCTTCCTTCATCTTTTTCTCAATGGTTTGATGTCTAAATGATTTACACACACACACACACACACACACACACACACACACACACACACACACAAACACACACATGCATTCATGCTCCAAAAGAAATAAGAGTGGTTGAAGAAGGGGGGAATAGAAAAGAAACGAATGATTTCTTTTTCTTCTTTCCCAAACGCTCAGACAGTCACTATCTTTGTCTGTCACATGCGCAAAAATGCGTCGCACGCCTGACAAGTCAGGCCCAGTGCATCCGACATCAGCATGGGAGAGAACTGTTACCTTTTAAAATCAAGTCTTTCTGGATCAAAGGCAGGTTCCATATAATCATATAACATACACTGTAACAGATCTTTTAGT
>CM054168.1:18355895-18398395 GCA_028751875.1 Rapana venosa | reverse complement strand
TTTAGCGCCTGACAAGTCAGGCCCAGCGCATCCGACTTTGGCATGGGAGAGAATCGTTCTCTTTTAGGTCTTTGTGGGGGGGGGGGGGGAAGCAGGAGAATGGACCAAGAAGGCAGAAAACAGACAAAAAGGGAGTGCTGACAGGAAGAGAGAAAAAAAGAAGAAGGCAGAAACAAAGAGAAAGACAGAAAAGAGGAGATTCCTAGCACAGAATTGACAGAAAGTGGTAACGGGACGGGATAGCCTGGTGGTTAGCGTGATGCGCTCGTAATCTGCTGACCCGGGTTCGATTCCCGTTCAAGAGGATTTTTCCTCTGGAGTTCACATCAGTGCCAACTCTAATCTCCCCAAAAGTCCTTCGGATGAGACTATAAACCGAGGTCCTGTGTGCGACAGCATGCAGAACATCTTGTGCACACGTTAAAACCCGTTCCGCTTTTCAGAAGAGTAGGCTATTGTGTGCCGGTGGGAACGGATGACAGAATTTCCAAAAACTGCATACACAACGGGGACTGGTTGAAATAAAGCACATGAGTGCTTATTCCATTATCCTCGATATAAAAGAATAAAATAAATAAATAAATAAATAAATAAAATTTAATGCTATTCATAAATACAGACAGGCCCCCTGGCATCTCCACAGGGTAAAAATCTCAAAAGGACAAAGGAACATGGGGAAAAAAAACCCAACCCAACCGAACCCCATCCACTTCCCCAGTACACAGCCTCACAGCTCCTCTGGCTTCAGAACCCCTCACAGGGGGCCTGTGACTTCATTATCCTCACAATAACCTCAGCAGTGGGAATCCTCGTTAATCATCAGGGCCATAAAGAACATTATGTACAGAGAATCTGGTTCAGTAGGTAACACCTGTTGCTCTGTCTGCTCTCATAATGGCTTCATATAACGCCGGCTGGATCGTTGGTCAATCAAGTTGTGTGCAGTGGCACCTGTTCTAGGATGATATGTGTGCATATCTATCTATCTATCTATCTATCTATCTATCTAGAGAGAGAGAGAGAGAGAGAGAGAGAGAGAGTAAAGGTAAAGGTGTCCCATAACCTAAGTGGACATAGGGGAGCGAGGCATTAGAGACCTCAGCTTCTGTAGGGGCCAGCATATTGAGGGCAGCGGCGCCCATCTCCTCTCTCTCGCTGCTTTACCTTCCCTGACCCTAAAGAGGACAGGTACCCATTTACAGCTGGGTGAACTAGGGGGGGGGGGGGGGGGACTGTACTGAAGCCAAGGCGCGCTAACGGTCACCCATCCAATTGGTAACCACACTCAACGCTGCTTAACATTGGCATGGGGAAAGCATACATACAAGGCCCCCTACAGATACACAACAATAACTAAGTCATGGAAGAAGAGCCAGTCTGAGTGAACCACCCACCCAGGGTGGTGACCATCAAAACATCCCTCCACACGACATTCCTCATGAACTGCCAACCGATGGACGCTAAGCCGAGTGGTTAAGACCGTTCGACTTCAATCCTATGGGTCCATGAAGTCATGGAGTTGAATCTCGGCGTTGTCTGGTTGAATTAGGGGTGAGGGGTTTTATGATCTCCCAGGTCAACTTCAAGTGCAGACCTGCCAGTTTCTTGATTCCCTTCAAATAAAAAACACCGGGACAGGATAGCTCAGTGGTCGGAGCACTTGCCTTCCCCCAGCCAAGGTTAAGCAGCGTTGAGCGCAGTTACCAGTTGGATGGGTGACCGTTTGCGTGCTTTGGCTTCCGTACAGTTCTCCCCGTTCCCCCAGCTGTAAATGGGTACCTGCCCTCTTTAGGGTCAGGGAAGGTAAAGCAGCGAGGGAGAGGAGATGGGCGCCACCCTCAATATGCTGGTGCCTTGAGAAGTGAGGTCTCTGACGCCTCACTCCTCTACGACCTTATGGGTTATGGGACACCTTTACATTTTATACATACACATGCAGAAGATCAGATAGGCATGCTAGGAGATCCCGTAATTCACGTCAAGCGTCTAGTGGGGTTACGGAAACAAGAAAATACCCATCATACATCCCCGAAGTCAGAATGCGGCTACCTTCATGGTGGGCAAAAACAGTCACATGCACAAAATCTCACCATTGGTGAACTCTGACAAGAAAAGTGGGCCACTGAATGTGGGGAGGAGGAATAAATGACAAAATAAAAACATAAGCCTACTGGTCTATGCAGTGACAAAACAATGGTGTCATGAACAGTTCTAAATCACTAAAGAGACTAATGATGATCCTGATAATACTTCAACTGTAATAAAACTTTATGGTGGGGTATGGCCATACCAACTGACTGTAACTCAACAGCTCTAAATAATTATGTATAGCAAGCAAGCAGGAAGGTGGCAGGATGGTTAAATAAGCTGTTCAGCTGCCTAACATGTAAACTGTGAAGTCCCGGGTTTGATTCCCAGCCTTGCCCCTTTCTTCCCAGTTTGACAAGAACATCAAGCTGAATGTCGCTGAATGTCAATAATCCTTCAAATATGAATAATAAACAGAGGCCCCGTGTGCGAATGTAAGCAAAACATCTTGCACACGTTAAATACCCACTCCACTGTTTGGCATGGGCAAAAATCATCTTTTAAGTCTCTCTAGGGGAAAAAAGGCAAGTGAATGGACCAAGAAGGCAGAAAATAGGCAAGAAGGAAGTGGCTGGAAGAAAGGGGAAAAGGCAGAAACAAAGAGAGGGATAGAAAAGAGGGAATTCCTAGCATGTTTAGAACTAAAAGTATCTATTCCAAAGATTGAACATGTGTACATGACAGTTATAATGGTGGGAAAAACAATCTCATGAATATTTTTAAATGTACTTGAAAATCCTACCGGTGGTGAACTTAAGAGTTCTACTTCTAGTCAAGGTATAAATGTTTCATGGATTCATGAATGAATGTCATGAATGAATGAATGAATGAATGACGTTTACCGTGCTATTAGGACAAAAAGTCCAGGCCAAGCCTAGCCTTAAAATCTATACCGGTCTTGTCAACAAACATGTATGCATCAGAACAGTCAAGAACAAAAAGCGCCCACAAGTCTGAAAACTGGCTAAACTTTTGCACTCACCTCAAAGAAATCTCAGTCCCGCTCACCGTAAAGAGTTTTAGACAGACCTGTTTAGTTTCCACTTTCCAATCCTGCACACACCAAAACAAATATATTATATATTGTCGTCTGAGCATCTGATGAAGACAAAGACACACCAAAAAAAAAATACCTAACAGCAACTGCCAATTTTTACTCACCTTCAGCTTGTCTTTTACTTCTCTAGTTCATTAAATTATTGTTGTTGTTGAAACCACTTCCAAAACAACATAGGCCTTAACTGAATTTCAGATACTTTATCTTCTCAAGCAGAGAAATCCATGCACTGTATACATGTATATATATTTAAACTGATATTTTATCTGAAACAAGAGAAATTTAGAACTTTTGAAAACTTCAGCCAAATGCAAAACAGAACAACAATCAGAAACAACCAACTGTGCCAGTGTTCCTTTCACGGTTGCAGTCACACTTTTTATAATTACAGTGCAATTTGAAACAGCACTGACAGGATGTTCCAGTCCCTTGTCAGCTCCTCTTCACACACACAAACATACACACACACACACACACATACAAAGAGAACGTGTACATCCTAGTTTGTTTCGAGATGGGTGAAGACAGATGGTCTAGCGGTAATGCAAGCCATACTTAACATGTAGAAAGCAAGAGACTGTGGGTTCAATTCGGGACTGTTGTGTCAAGAGCCAGACCTTACAGCTTACCACCTTCGCCCCTCCACTAAACTGTACGCGGTGATGTGGGTGCTAGTCTTTTGGATGAGATAACAAACCAAGGTCCCATCTATAAATTTATAAGCAACATAAGCAGACAGACAAACAGACAAATAGACAGACAAAGGGACAGTCAGACACCATCATGCTATGCCATAGTCATGTGATTGTGTTATAAATAAAAGTAATGCTGTCCAAAAACAAAGGAAAAGGAAAGAAAGTAAAGCTGTCAAAGGTTATGTGCATGCACATTAACTCAACAGCGTAATAAGGGGAGATTAATCTCTGAACAATAGCAGAAGACAATTTTGATTTTGGTAGGGGGGGGGGGGGGGGGGTTATGGACAAAAAATCTGATTTCGACATACAAAATCAGATATTTCATTTATTTTTGGAAAATCAGAAAAATACGGAGGGTACACAAGTCTAGACACACACACACACACATGTGCATGCACACACACATATCATATGCACATGTGCACCCATACACACGTGCACACACACATGCACATACATGCATGCATGCACATGTACATATGCACACAAACATGCACACACATGTACACACACACTCATGCATGCACACGCGTGCACACACACACGCGCGCACACACACATGCATGCACACACACATGTACATGCGCAAAAGCACGCACACATACACTCATACCCTCACACACAAACGCACACAATTTCACTCATATACTCACACTCTCTCTCATTCATACACACACATTCACACACACACACACGCACATACACTCATTCATGCACACACATACATGCACGCACATATACATACATACATACACACACTCACACACACACATGCACGCACACAGGCACACGCACACCACACACACATGCACGCACGCATGCACACACACACACACACCTCACACACACTCACACACACTTAACCCTCTAATATCACTTTTTGGTGGAAGGACGTTAAACTGAAGAACTAAACTGAAGAACTAACTGTGTACATGCTCAGCACACACACACACACATGCATGCACACACACACACACACACATGTACATGCAGTGTTCGAGAACACACACACACTATGCATTACTGTATTAGTCTACACACATAATACAACATTAAAAAGATTAAGAATGCAGTGCACTGATTTTTCTTTTTAACCCAATACTGCTACTAGTGCTAATGTTATGTGTGTCTTCTTCTTTGATAAGCCTATATTAGAGTCCCAGTGAAGTTGCCGGATTCTGGGACGTCTCAACCAACAACCAGCTTTCACTATGTCACTTACTACTTACACTGATATCTCTACGATTTAAAGTTATAACTTATCTCACTGTAAGTTCTTATCAAGTGTTACAACTTAGAGAAAACTTACGCAAGGCAACTATCAACAAAACAAGGAGGAAAAAAACCACCTGCAATTTTAAAATCCCAATCTCTAAGTCTGCTATATTCATCCACTCACCTGTTGTTAAAGATACGGATGCAAATGACAAGCGATTCCCTCAAAAGCTGAACATCGAAATAGGCCAGCCTTTAACTATGATTACGATCAACCACCAACCGGACTCTCGAGTTTCCAATTTTCTGTGCAAACACACAGCACATTAGAGCAGTGACCTCGCTGGCCCGATAAGGCCAACGTGCAAAGTCATGGTGTGCTATTTCGACACACTCTGTGCGTCGGTAAAAGTAATTGTGAAATGTGTATCACCACAAGTTACAAAAACACCGCATGAGACACGTTTCGCTACGCATGCGTATTACCAATGTAAACATTGTCTCCCTTGTCAAGCCTCTTTGTGGGGCGACTAAAAATGAAAGTCGACTATCGTGTCTTTTGTGGTTTGAATACAATTTGTGGAAGTCACGCTTGTATTCTGAAATTGGCAAGTTTTAATTCCTTGGTGTTTTTTCTGCCTATGTTAATATGTTGAAGTTCTAGTCGTGTAATTTTGTTTTGTTTTTGTTTTGATTTTGGGTTCTTTGATTTCTTCTGAGTTAAGTTTTATTTTCGTTTTAATATTGTTGTTTGTTTTGCTTTGATTTTGTTTACACACACACACACACACACACACACACACATATATATAAAATCAAACTTCATTTCTGCTTCTTTTTGCTTAAAATGTGAAAATGTTGTTGCCTTCAGACAGACTGAGAGAGATTTATTTATTTATTTTTATTTATTATTCTTTTATTCGAGGATAATGGAATAAGCAGTCATGTGCTTTTTATATTTAAAAAAATCCAGTCCCCGTGTGTATGCATGTTTGTACTCTTCCGAAAAGCGGAACATGTTTTAACGTGTGTTCTGGGTCCATTGGCACACGGGACCTCGGTTTATAGTCTCATCCGAAGGACTTTATGTTTTGGAAGTAGGGGGAGTGGAGTCGGTACAGATGTTAACTCCAGAGGAAAAATCCTCTCGAATGGGAATCGAACTTGGGTCAGCAGATCACCAGCGTGTCACGCTAACTACTGGGCTATCCGGGAGGGGGGGGGGGGGGGGCAGGGATACAGAAAGAGAGAGAATGAATGAATGAATCTTTATTTTTCAAAGGTAATAGCGTAATAGCATAAGCATGCCTGTACATACGCAGAAGCCTCAAAGCTTTTTGGACTTACAATAAGTATCAAGAAAACTGAAGTTCTTCACCAGCCTGTGCCACAAACTAACCCACTGTCTCCAAACATCACCATTGATGGCAACAGCCTGAAGAACACCAAGAACTTTAAATACCTTGGAAGTATCATCTTTGCAGATAGCTCCATCGATCAGGAAATTGATTCACGAATCAGCAAAGCCAGCCAAGCTTTCGGCAGACTGAAAAGCAAGGTACTAAACCAGCACAATGTCCGGCTGTCAACAAAAATCAAAGTGTACAATGCCGTTGTGCTCTCCACCCTCCTCTACGGTTCGGAGACTTGGACACTCTACAGGAAGCACATCAACAAATTAGAGTAGTTCCACCAAAGGGCTCTCTGCAGCATACTTGGCATCGGATGGCAAGACCGCATCACCAACATTGAGGTCTTCAACCAATCAAGCTCACAAAGCATAGAAAGCCTGCTTGTCAAAGCCCAACTGAGATGGGTCGGGCATGTCATCCGCATGGAAGACCACCGAATGCCCAAACAACTGTTGTACGGCGAACTTGCCAGTGGCAAAAGAAATCTCGGGAGGCCAAAAAAGCGTTTCAAGGACACGATACAGGCGAACCTCCAGTTTGCACAGGTTACCCCCAAAGAACCCGAAAGAACTGCCACCGAAAGGAACGCCTAGCGCAGGGCCGTCCATCTTGCCAGCAGAAACAGTGATATCAACGACAGGGAGAGGCTGACTGTCAGAAGAGAGAAGAGACATAATCCAACCACCCCAGCCACGACATTCCAGTGTCCCCACTGCAAAAGACATTGTACATCCAAGATGGGATTGCACAGCCACATGCCCGTCCACAGATGAGCTGCAGGATTTCATCGTCATCTTCGGCAAGGGAGGACTACCTGCCTGACATTTTTTTAATCCTGCCCTTGCACATAGGGACTATCAACAAAACAAAACAGACAGAGAGAATATTATAATATTATTATATATATATATATATATATATATATAATATATATATATTATATATATATCTTCAGTTTAATGTCTATTCACATTTAGTGATTTTAGACAGATTTTAGACAGAGAGTGTGTGTGTGTGTGCATGCATGTATATGGATACATGGGTTGTGCACCCACACATATATGTGTTATTCATCAGCGTCTCTCCAGTGGGATTTTCTGATTTCCGAGCAGACTTGCCAATTTTTTCCATTTCTTCCAAGCACTCGCAATCCTGGTTCTGACAACTAACTCAGATTTTGCTTCGCAGCTCATCATCTCTCCCAGGTAGCAGAATTCGTCTACCACTTCTATCTTCCCTTGTTCAAATTCTAGCTCCTCCTTTCCTGCATCGGTATTGTTTTCACCCTTCTCATTCTACAACTGGGGCAGACAAATACTCCATCCTCCTTCTTCAGACGTTTGAGCTTGGAGCATCTTTTGTGACACCAATATTGACATTTGGAGCATTTGATCAAATTGTTCCCTACACCTTTGTGGCAGACACCACGCGGGTATTTTCCTTGCTCTCTATGTGTTCTGCCGTCTTTTCCAACTGTCATTGCTTTGGTCTTGTCAACATTTACCTTCATTCCTTTGCCTTCTAATCTCTGTTTCCAATTGCCAAATATTTGAGTAGCGTCATCACTGTTCTCAGCTACCAGTACTAAGTCGTCAGCATACAGCAGTTCCCAGATCTCTTCTGGCCTCTCCACTTCCTTGGATATTTCATTCATCACGAGGATAAAGAGCAGAGGGCTCGATGCGGATCATTGGTGCACTCCTACTTTTATCTCAAAGCTTTCTGACGTCCCAATTATAGTTTTTACTTTTGATCTGGAGTTCTTGTACAAAGTCATAACCATTGAGATGGTGTTCTCCGGTACACCTTGTTTCCTGAAGGTCCATTGGATTGCCTTTCTGGGTACTCTATCGAAAGCTTTTTCCAGGTCAACAAAGATGTGCGTCAAGCTTGGGAACTCAAAAGAAGTTTGGGTTGTTGTTGTTGTTTTTTATCCCTCCTCCCTTTTTTTTGGAGGCGGGGGGAGGGGGGGGGGGGGGGGGCGGGTAAGGGAAGGTTGGGAAGGGCGTTTGCTTCCAGAATCACACAACAGCCTCTGCAGCTACTACCAAGTTTTATTGATACATTTACACCACTAATTAAGCCCCTCATAAGAAGAAAAGTGGCAGGACGGTTTTTCCTTCTTTCTTTCTTTTATATCGAAGATAATGGAATAAGCACTTATGGGCTCTTTTTTTTTTACATCTAGTCCCCGTGTGTATGCGGTTTTGTCAATTTTGTCATCCGTTCCCACCGGCACACAATGGCCTACTCTTACGAAAAGCGGAACAGGATTTAACGTGTGCGCAAGATGTTCGCCTGCCTAACGAGCAAACCTGTGAGGCTCTGGGTTCCATTCCCAAGCCCAGCCTTGTCCTTTCTTCCCAGTTTTTCGGGAAAAATCAAACTGAATGTGAAGTCTTTCAGAGGAGACTTTATAACCAGTCGGACCTGTGTGTTTCCGGACTTGTGCATGACAAAATAATAATAATAAATGGAATTTATATAGCGCTATATCTTGTAAAAAAACAACAACAAACAATTCAAAGCACTTGCATCCATTGCACTCCCACACATGCAATCAACAATGATTAACAGTTTAACAAATTCACATACACACAAACGCACGCGCGCGCCTGCACACACACACACACACACACAAACACAGGTTATGTGCTTCAGCAGGGTGATGGGAACTTTGGCCATTGAAGGCAAGGACAGATAATTACGAGATGAAACTGTAGGGGGAAGTCTTAGGTTTGAAATAGGTATATGTTGAGGCTGGATTAAAAAGTGCCGTTAAGTAGGCTTTTCGCGAAGGGAGGGAGAGAGAGGGAGGTCATTCCAGATTGATGGACCAGAAACTGGGAAAGAGCGACAGCCAATGGTGGAGTGGTTGAATCTAGGTATTCCTAAGCACAGGGTATCTGCAGCAGAGCGGAGGGAACGAGAAGGAAACAAAAGAACCCATGACATTTGAAAATCAAAAATAGCAGGGAGGTACCTCCCAACTGTTCTGGCAAAAAATAGGTAGGTTCAATTCCCAACAGTGTCCCTGAAGTCGGAATGCAGTTACCTTAATGGTGGGGAGGGGGGGTGGGGGGGATGGAAGAAATGGTTGCATACACAAAATCTCACTATTGGTAAACCTCAAGCTCTAGCCAAGGAACAACAAAAAAGCCCCTCATGAATATGCATCCTCTAATGCATATGCAGAGAGAGAGAGAGAGAGAGAGAGAGAGAGAGAGAGAGAGAGAGAGAGAGAGAGAGATTATTTTGTTTTACTTTTATATTTCAAGGATAATGGAATAAGCACTCATGTGCTTTTTTTCCCATCCAGTCCCTGTCTGTATGCATTTTTGTAAATTTTGTGGTCCGTTCCCACCAGCACACAATGGCCTACTCTCCCGAAAAGTGGAACGGGTTTTAACGTGTGCGCAAGATGATCTGCATGCGTTCCCACACGGGACCTCGGTTTATAGTCTCATCCGAAGGACTTTTGAGGAGAGTGGAGTCGGCACTGATGTTAACTCCAGAGGAAAATCCTCTTGAACAGGATTTGAACAGGGGTCAGCAGATCAGTAACAGACAGAGCAGAGAGAGAGAGAGAGAGAGAGAGAGAGAGAGAGAGAGAGAGATAAAAGCTTAAATAAAAAATATAAAAGTGCTAAATCAAAAAAACACACGCCACACACACACACCACACACAAGTATTCACACACACATACACACAGCACGCATGTATGCATGCACGCACACACACATGGGAACACACACACACACCAAAAGTCCAAACAGTCATCTAAAACTTTATTGTGATGCGACCTCATGCATAGATCATGCAGACAGATAAAAAGCTGGTTATCTCCCTTACTTCCTGAACTGAGTCTATAAATAGGAAACATAAAACTGAGGAACAACTATTACAAAAACGAAAAAAAAAAAAATCCTAACATTGCTGTTTTATTAGCACAGCCTGGTTTCATCCTGAAAGAACAGTAGAAAAATGCAGAAGTAGAAGGAAGAAAGAAAAAAAGGAAAGAGTGATAGATAGATAGAGTGTGTGTGTGTTGTTTTGTGTGTGAGAGAAAGAGAGAGAGAGACAGACAGACAGATAGACAAAAAAGAAAGAGAGAGACAGACAGACAGAGAAGAAAATAGAGTATGCTGGAAACAGAAAAGGAAAAGAAAAAGTGTCTCTCAATTCAAGTCACACCACACACACATGCACGCGCGCATGCGCACACACACACACTGGAAAACATCCTGAGTCTATTCAATTTAATGCAAATTGTTCAATGGCTGTTACCATATAACAACAACAAAAATCCTCCGAAACAAAAAGAATGAAATCACATGAAAAAGTCTTTAAAATTCCAAGCAACATTCATTAAAACAGAACAAAAAATTAATAATGATTCATCTTACTGCTATTAATTTAAACATTACGTTTGGTCAGTATGCCGTATATATAACACAAAACCAGCAGCAAAAACAATAATAACAAATCTGGAATAATTATCAACGGGAACACAGAGAGAGAGAGAGAGAGAGAGAGGGGGGGGGGGCAAAAAAACTCCCAGAGAGACAGAAACAGCAAGGGAGAAAATACAATTACAGAGAGAGAGAGAGAGAGAGAGAGAGAGAGAGAGAGAGAGAGAGAGAGAGAGAGGAGAGAAAGAAGACAGACAGACAGACAGACAGACAGAGACAGCTGATCAAAGAGAGAAACAGAGAGATACAGAGAAGAAAGTGCTAGAGAGAAAGCAATACAAACACACACACACACACACAGAGACTGAGGATCAAAGAGAGAAACAGAGCGATACAGGGACAGAAAGAGCTAGAGAGAAAGCGATATAAGACAGACAGACGGAAAGAGACAGACAGACAGACAGACAAGCAGCCAGGCAAGCAGACAGAGACAGACAAAAGAAAGACAGAAAAGAGACAGATAAAGAGACAGACAGTGAGCACTGTCGGTAATAAAATGACAGGACATCAAATACGAATGTGTGAAATCAACCCTGAAGTGATAACAGCGATAAGAACATAGCATAAAAAAAAAAAAAGAATGCATGGAAACAGCTTGTAACACAGTCCTCCCTCCCCCCCCCCCCCCCCCTTCCCTAAACACCATCACTATCACACAGACACTCCTCCCTAACTCATCCCCCCACAAGCACACACATGCACATACACACTCACACACATGCGCGCGCACACACACACATACACAAATCAACATTTTTCCTTTACAAACTTGTCTAATTTTGTGTCCACAAGTCTTGTGGGCTTCTATGGCAATAAGGGATGTTTAAAAAAAAAAAAAAAAAAGAAATTTAACTTGCAAAACCGTCATGTATGATTAAGTAGGATTCCAAATATCTGTAACTGACTAAAAACAGACAGAAATCCGAAATTAAGAAAACAGAAAAAAGAAAAAGACACACACACATGCATACACACACACACACACACTCACCTACACCCCCTCCCTCCCTCCCCCTCTCTCTCTCCTGCAATAATTAAAACCAAAAAAGCAACTTTGGATCATGTCCAACAAAATTAAAGCATCGATAACATCTTTATTCTTTTTTTATATCAAAATAAAAACACACAAGACATAGCAAACATTCATAAATAAAGACATAACAAACTTGAAGTGAACAGAATGTACAAAATGTATTAAAATTTTTTTTTTTTTAAATCTTAACCATTTACACAAAGCTAAGTCACCATCACAGAAGGAATGAACACATCGAAAACTTGTTTTATTTTTGATTGAAAACATTTTAATTTTCATCGCAAAAAGCTTACACAACAAACTCATTTGATCATTGCATGTAGTATTAAAAAGCTCACCCCCTCTCTCTCTCTCGCTGCATTCTTTCACTGGGTGGAATACATAGTGCCTGGTCTTCTCCTGTGCTTGTCATTTTGCAGAAGATCTGCCCGCTACTGGCCTCAGCCAACACATTCCCACTTCAGAGCAGCTCATTTCATTGAATACAGGATGCATGCTGGGTATGTTCGCGTTTTGTTTCCATACCCCACCAAACACACACATGAATTACAAGGATCTTTAACACTCATTTGATCTTCTCCATGTTTAGACACAGGAAGGGAATGGACCCTACCATCTTAACAACTTCGCTTTCAAGCTCCCGCCATGCAAATTTTACCATTTTTTTTCTTCTTCTTCCGTTCTTTGGCTCAAGCTTCGAGGTTAACCAATGGTGAGATTTTTGCATATGCTACCGTGAAGGTAGCTGCATTCCGACTTCGGAGAAATACCATTTATTTGTAATAACCTACTAAAGCTTTTTTTTGTGCTGTTATCGGCTTTTTTTTGGTTGTCTGCTTGTTTGTTTTATCTTTTTACCTCCTAAAGCTTTCTTGCTTGGAAATCAAAACAGAATGGCAGTTCAAGTTTACATAGCATCTCTACATTAATTTGTCATTACGCTTTTCACAATGAAAATTAAAACATGCTCCTTTTTTTTGCAGCAGTTATATTCCATCTCACCTCATCCAAAATCAGCACACACACACACACACACAAAAATGTTTTTTTTTTGGGGGGGGGGGGGGGGGGGGGGTGAAAAATGAACTAGTGAGGCTAGAAAACAAAATGTGGGGTTATGGTATGTACATTTGGATCAGATACGGCAAAAAATGTTGTCCAAAAAAACCCAATTCTACTGTTTGATTTTGGATTTCTATCACATGTAGGCGGCAATAATAAGAAGTAATTCTCTCTCATCATTCATACATACATACACAAAACTGTGAAGTTTCAACCTTTTCTATAAGCGTACGTAATAAAACGTGTACTTTCAACTTTTGACACACAAAATGGTGCTTTTCCTCTACTTTTAACACAGAATGTGCTTCTTGATATCTGATAATATATATAAACACACACACACACACAAATATCACACACATAGTTCACACACTGATCGCTGAAACATGCATCAATGCTGAAGTTGCTGCTATCTCTGGTGCATAGTTGAAAAATGTTTACCTGTGCAAAAAACACACTCTCTCTCTCTCTCTCCGTGAGAAAAGACACACATGTGAGATTGACGTAACGCTTTGATAAGAAATATTGTTTCACACACACACACACTGTGAAATGAATATTTGTCACAAAACACACACACCAACATTAACATAAAACTGCTTCTAGTAGGATAACTTCAACACAGACTAAAACTACGCACAACATCACTCTGCACTAAGATGTCATGTACAAATCAACATAGTTATATGTGACGTACTCCACGTGTACAAGAATCATTAATCTTTAAGTTGTGTTGTGAGTGCTACTGTGTGGATTGGGGGATACTCGCAGTGTGTGCATGCGTGTGTGTGCATGTGTGTGTGTGTGTGTGTGTGTGAGACACTCCACCACATAATGTGCCACATTGCACCAGAGGTCAATCTTTAGTTATTGACATGTTGTTAATCTGCAATAAACAGGCTGTTCATCAGCGCCTGGGCTTTATCACAGTTCTTGATTAAACCATTGACGCCGGGGGCAACAGCAAGGTGAGAGGCTGTATGACCAGTGGCTTTCTTTCCCACTCATGGAATTCCACTTTACAGCTTAGTCTTTAGTGATCGACTATGACTCTCTGACTAGGAGGCTTGACTCGCACAGTCCTTATGCGCTGCAGCCCTGGGGGCTGGTTGGCCTTTGGAGAACATCTCCAACGCTAACTGTCCTTATGCCCACTTGGCTGAGAGAGTGGGGATGTACTGTGGGCAAGCCATCTCCACTATAATCAAATTTCTGCCCAATTTCCGAAACAGCAGCTGTCTCCTCTGCTGTTTTGGAGGTCATCGTCGAACGCGACGGACAAAACATAAAAGGCTATTCAATACAGAAAACGGACTGAAAATCGGACACTTCCATGAAAAGTTATTTCAAAATGAAATGATAGACTGCATGAAATGACAAAACAAGAAATGGACAAGTTTAGCATTGTAATAGGTGGTCAGAATGAGGGCTTGGGTGTTTTTAAACGCGTTTTTAAAGCAAAAGGAAACAAACTTACGACTCGATATTTCATTACAAAGTAGAAGAGTGGCTATAGTGTTATAATCAATCAAAATCTCAAAATCAACAACCTGACCCCCACCTGCCTAAAATGGCTCCTAGCAGAAAAGTGGGTCAGGTGCAAAGCGACTCATTTCAAGGTGGAGTGTCTCACACACACACACATACACATATATATATATATATATATATATATATATATATATATATGATAACAGAGCTACTTATTCATACAGCTATATAAAAAAAAAAAAAGATTATTTTTTGTTTCCACTCAGGCTGACCACAAGGGTCAGATCATGGCCGACACTACCTCAAGAGTAACCTGTGACATATTAAAATCCAGTCACTCTTCAGCCTAAAAAAACAACTATGAAATAAACTGAAAGAGAAAAACGGAGAAAATCATAATGTATTTATGTGTACCGGCTAATTCTCTCTCTCTCTCTCCATCCTCACAACTCCCTATCATCGGATATAACTTATAGTCTACTACACTAAAGGCTACAACTATGAATAAATTTGTTTTAAAACTATAAATAAATTACTTTTTTCCATTCCTCGGCTACAGCTCTGAAGATTCATCAATGGTGAAATTTTTGTGTATGCTACTGTCTTCACCCCCCCCCCCCCTCCCCCCACACCTCCCCTCTTTTAGGTAGCTGCATTCTGACTTCGGGGACAAATTACAAAAATTAAAGCTAAGGTTTGTACCTTGTATAGGAACTAATACATTTATCACCAAGAACGAAAAAAAACCCAAAAAATATAAAACAAAAGCTACCCTGAAACCGCCAAATAAAATATCAATACTAAAATAAAATACTGGCCCAGGCCAAAAGCTGTGTCAGTTATTGATGTCGGCTAAATTGCCAAGGCCTACACTAAAATGTTGTTCTGTTGTAAAATGTTGTGTTGAGATTGCCTTCTTCAGCCATGACAAGCTCTTAACATAGCAACCTGCACTCTCCTTTAAAGGAGAAAAAAAATCCTCTGAAGTCGGAGTATGGCTGCCTATATGGTGAGGTACTTGAAAACAGTCGTACACGCAAACTTCTCATTCAGTGTGCAATTTCAATCTCACAGTGATTCCCAGGTGGGATGAGTGAGTCAGTCAGAGTGTGACATGTTCTGGGTGGCCCCCAGAGTGTAAAGCTGGGGAACGCACAACAACACCAGATAAAATAAAATTTAAAAAAATGTTAAAATATATATATATATAATATATATATATATATATAATATATATATATATATATATTATATATATGAGGATATCAGGAAAGAAGGAACACGAATATATATCCCCCTAGAACATGAAAAACTGCATACATGTAAACATTATACAGAGGGTTTTTTTTTTAAAAGAAAAAGCCAATTTCTTCTAAAAATTAAAGTAAAAATATAATATATTACAAGGACAATTTTCAAATTATCAGATCTACAGTTTGTTAAAAAAAAAGTCCCCCACCACCACCAAACAAGTGAGTGAGTTGACTAAAAAAAAAACCCAAACAAAAGGAAGGTCAGAGAAAGGGGATTGGGGCGGGGGGGGGGGGGGGGGGGGGGGGGGGTGGAGTTCAAATCAGACACTGACCACCAAAAAAAAAAATTGAAAAATTCCACCAAACATTTTTTCCCAGAAGGTAAAGAAGATGCTATTTCTGGAAAAATAAACAACAAAACCTACAGACATGCCCCCCCCCCCCCCCCCCCCCCCCCTGCCACCCCCACTCCCCCATTCCAGGTTGATAACCAGAGTTGCAGCCTAAAGGTTGTGTAATTACTGTGTTATACATAAGCTTTTCTGTTGTTATACATCAGCTTTTCTGTTGTTATACATCAGCTTTTCTGTTATACATCAGCTTTTTCCTGTTATACATCAGCTTTACTGTTATACATCAGCTTTTTCCTGTTATACATCAGCTTTACTGTTATACATTAGTTTTTTCCTGTTATACATCAGGTGGTTTTTTTCCTTCTGTTTTTCTTACTGCAGAGACTCTACGCAGGTCTCAAAATTCAAAAAGTTGTAAAAAATGATTATCTATTTCATTCTCTTTTTTTTTCTTTCTCCTACATTTGTTTTCCTTTGGTTCTGCTCAACGGCAGAGGGAGAGAGGAGATGGGTGCCGCCCTCACTATGCTGGCCCCTGGAGAAGCTGAGGTCTCTGACGCCTCGCTCCCCTATGACCACATAGGTTATGGGAACATCTTTTTTAAAGGCAGAAAGTGTCTATTTTGGGGGGTGAGTTTGGTTCCCTCCCCCCCCCCCCCCCCTTACATCTTCTCCATACTGCTGCTCCCATCCAGATCATTCCTATCTCAATGTACACATGCCTCAGCCTGCTTCCAGTGTCAGGCTGCTCTGAGGCCACCAGCCAAAACGGACCCTGCACTGCTGCTGGGTCACTGTGATCGTATCTATTGTTTTTTTGTTTGTTCTGTTGAAGCATATGCAGGACACTGGATTCTAAGCTTCTCCTTGTGATGACAGTTATTTTTATTTTTTATCAATCCTTGGCTAGAGCTCTGAGGTTCACCAATGGTGAGATTTTGCCTATGCGACCGTTTTAACCAACTTGACCGTCCTGCCACCTTCCTTCTTCAACCCAACCATTCAATATGGCAAAAGAAACACACACACACACTAACACACTCTCTCTCTGGTATCACTTAAAGTGGAAAGACGTTAAAACTAAAGACAACTACTACTTTTACACACACACACACACAACACACACACATCACAATATCATACATCACAATATCACATGAAATAAATTTTTAAAATTTCGCTTTTGAAAATCTTTCATCCAAGTAACAGTGAATTAACACAGCAAAAACAGCTCTTCTGGAGTCAAAGGTCATGTGTGAGTCGACGGTTACTGTGCACACAAAAAATCGTCTTCTATCTAAACTTGCTGTGAACTACAGTGGCCCTGTACAGTTTTAAGACAGTGCGTTTGCATCCACTTTTAGAACTTTGTGCGTAACATTTCTGTGAAAGTTGTGCATGCAGGCATGCTCACGCATAATATATGTGAGGTTTTGGAAAACGGGCATGTGTATAGAATAAAGAATTTTAATAAGAGAGAAAGATGTGAGAGAACTGAAAAAGAAAACAGAATACAAGAAACACACATACACAAGTGTACGCACTCACACATGCATGTACACACATATATGTGCATGCATCCACACACATGCATGTGTGCACGCAGGCACACACACAAACACACAGACCAAACTATGAATAGCGAAAGACAGACAAGCCCTGTGACATGTCATAAAGGATTCTAACATCCTGTTCATCAAACATAAATAAAAATAGCCATTTAATATTGAAACTCGTGGTATGCATTTATCTTGTAGCAAAGATCCATCAGTATCTACACTTGCAAAGAAAAAAAGAAATTACCTTCCTGTGAATAAAAACCACATTATGATTTCTATATTATGGAATAGATTTGAATTTACACCAGAATTATCTATCTATCTATCTGTCCCGTAGTCTGACGACCGTGGGGGCACCCTCAAAGACTCAACAACCAGTTCCCTCCATTCCTCTCTCTGTTCTGCCTTTCTCAGGGTTTTGTTGAGTTCTAGGCCTGTCCATTCACTGATGTTATCCTCCCAGCTCTTTCTTGGTCTGCCTTTTCTTCTTCCTCCTTTGACAGTGCCTTGTAAAACTGTCTTTGCAAGTCCTTTACACCAGAATTATAAAAGTTTTAAAACATTGTACATTAAATATGATGTCCTTATCATAATTTTTGTTTTTCTTAAACCCTTAATATATAACATTGTGCAGCATAGCTTTCTGATATTCACCTTTTTAAATTCATTTTGCGAATTTGTTTGTAAATCATAATTCAATGTTTGAGGGTGCACATATGTGTGTGTGTGTGTTAGAGTGTGTGTGTGTGTGTGTGTGTGCGCACGTGTGTGTGTGTGTGTGTGTGTGAGATCACACCTAAAGGTATGGGAGTTTTTACACCCTTCATATATCATAGATTCATTTATTTATTATGTATGTATGTGTGTGTGTGTGTGTGTGTACACAGGTATGCATGCATGCATGTGTGTGTGAGTGTATGTGTGTGTGTGTGTGTAGGGGGGAGGGTGCACGCATGTGTGCACGCATTTGTCTGAATGTGTATAAGAGCATGTGTGCACGCTTGGATTGCTCGTGTACGCGTGTACGTCTAAATCAGCAATACAAATAGGTCACTTTGAATTTGATTCAACAGCCTCTGATATGCGCTTTGATACATCACATACATATATATATATATATATATATATATATATATATATATATATATATATATATATATTAAAATTGTTCCTCACCTAGAGCTCCAAGGTTTACCAATGGTGAGATTTTAGCAAATGCAACCATCCCCCCTCCCCCCCAACATGCCCCCCCCCCCCCCCCCCCCCCCCCCCCCCCCCTCCCCCCTCCCCATCACCACCACCACATCACCATTTAGGCAGTCGTATTTTGACTTTGGGGATGATATTCATTTTAAAATCCATCTAAAAATAAAACGCAAACCTTTGAAATTAGTCTTATTAGTGTGTGTGTGAGTGAGTGTGTGTGTGTGTGTGTGTGTGTGTGCGTGTGGTGTAGTGAGTGAGTGGTGAGTGTGTGTGTGTGTGTGTGGTGGTGTGTGTGTGGTGTGTGTGGTTGTGTGTGTGTGTGTGTGTGTGTGTGTGCGTGTGTGTGTGTGTGTGTGTGTGTGTATGTGCGAGTGAGTGGTGTGGTGGTGAGTGAGTGAGTGAGTGAGTGAGTGAGTGAGTGAGTGAGTGTGTGTGCTTTTGATTTTTTGTGTGTGCAATATATAGCGCTATATAAATTCCAAGTATTATTATTATGATTATTAAAAACACTACAGCGAATCATTATTCTTTGTGGTCATGTATGGACAATGAAAACACACTGACAATGTCAAATTAACAAAGGAAAATGAACTCATATATCATGAGCACAAAGTATAAAACTGTAAAAACAACAACAACAACAAAACCAAACATACAACCAACCAAACAGCCTTACTGTGCTATAACATACAACAGAACAACCCTCACTCTCTGACTGAAGATTCAACAACACAGTTTGTTCAAGATGCACAAAAGAAAACGAAACAGCTTCCAGCCAGAATGGCGTAACTCCTTTCTTTCTTTCTTCTGACATACACCACTCCAGCAAGGAAACCCTCACAATTTAAAAATAATAATTGGAATTTTTACAGCGCTGAATCTTGTAAAAAAAAACAAAAAAAAAAAGCGACTTTTACATTTCAGTCAACGGAAGTTTTCGTTACATACAGACCCAAGGTTGAAAATCGACATATCACAATCAACACTCACTCCATCGTACCAGATATCACCAACATAACCACCAACCACCCAACATTCAAACCCGCTATCACAGTTGAAGATATGTCATTCTCCACAACAACAACAACAACAAATATCAATAGAAACCAACTTGAACATTTGTCACAACAACAAAAATCAACAGAAATCCAGTTGAAGATTTGTCATTTGTCACAACAGCAACAATAACAAAAAAATCAACAGAAATCCAGTTGAACATTTGTCGTTTGCCAAAACAACAACAAAATGAATCAACAGAAATCCAGTTGAAGATTTGTCATTTGTCACGATAGCAACAATAACAAAAAAATCAACAGAAATCCAGTTGAACATTTGTTGTTTGCCAAAACAACAACAACAAAATGAATCGACAGAAATCCAGTTGAAGATTGACGTTTGTCACAACATCAACAACAACAACAACAAAAAGAACCAACAGAAACCCAGTTGAAGATTTATCTTTTGCCTTCACCACCACCACAAACAACAACAACAATCAACAATAAACCTAATCAGCGCCAAACTAAAAGACAGAACCAACCAACCAAGTGACAAACACACACACACACAGCCAAACTGAAAGACAGAACCAACCAACCAAGAGACGAACACACACACACACACACAAAACACACACACACACACACACACACAGCCAAACTGAAAGACAGAACCAACCAACCAACCAAGTGACGAACACACACACAGCCAAACTGAAAGACAGAACTAACCAACCAAGTGACAAACACACACACACACACACAGCCAAACTGGAAGACAGAACCAACCAACCAAGTGACGAACACACACACACACACTCACACAGAGCCAGAGTGTGTTTTCATCTGGTATCACTTAAAGTGGAAAGACGTTAAAATTGAAGACTTACTTACTTCACTTACTTACAGAGCCAAACTGAAAGACAAAACCAACCAACCAAGTCACACACACACACACAGCCAAACTGAAAGACAGAACCAACCAACCAAGTGACAAACACACACAGCCAAACTGAAAGACAGAACCAACCAACCAAGTCACACACACACACACAGCCAAACTGAAAGACAGAACCAACCAACCAACCAAGTCACACACACATACACACAGCCAAACTGAAAGACAGAACCAACCAACCAAGTCACACACACACACACAGCCAAACTGAAAGACAGAACCAACCAACCAAACGACGAACAACACACACACACAGACACACACACTTCAAGGACGCCTACGCCAAACAACAAAACGCAGGCCGTCGTCGTCATCTCCACACACACACCCCGGACAAGCCCACCCACAAGTCTCTCTCTCCCCGCTTCACTCGTCTTTGACGCCGCCGACACCGCCGCCCTGTTTGAAGATGGCGTCCACAAACTGCGTGTACCAGCGGTACATGTAGTTCTTGCTGTTGGGCAGGGCTCCTTCCAGGAAGCCGATGTGGCCCCCGTGTGACGTGATCACCATGGCGATGTGGTCGTTCTGGAGAGCGTCCTCCACAGGAATGGCTGGGGGAACGACAGAACAAGGGGTGAGGGTGGTGGTGGTGATGTGAGAAAAATGTGAATGTAACAGAGTGGAGATAGTTGATGGTGGTGGTGATGATGTGAGAAAAAATATGAATGTAACAGAGCGGAGATAGTTGATGGTGGTGGTGATGATGTGAGAAAAATGTGAATGTTAACAGAGCGGAGATAGTTGATCTTCCACGACTATGTAGTACAACTTCTTGGCTATGACAGCACAGTATGTATGAACAGGGAAGATTTGATGCTCCAGCCTGTAGGTTCCAAGTTCTTTCACTATTCTGCTTGCACCGCCAATTTGTAACAGAGTGGAGATATTTGATCCGCCACAGCTCTGTACAACTTCTACAGCTACAACAGCACAGTATGAACAGGGAGGATGTGGCCTCTTAGAAAAAGAGGCTGTATAAATACTACATTTTACCCGCGAAGGCAAAGTGTATGCACAAGGGGAAGTTTTCAACCACCACCCTCCAAGGAAACAGAGCGCTGCACTATTTGCAGGTGTGTCCCAAAATAGGAACACATCGCTCTGATCGCATGGGAGGTAATCTACTTACCACAGCATCACATGAAAAATGCGAGAGAGACACAAACAAAAATCATGTGAAGGACTTTTTTGGGGGGTGGGGGTGGGGGTGGGGTTGGCTTTGATGTAAACTCCAGGGAAGAGAAACAAACAAAATACAGAAGACAGAAAAGCTTATGTTCTAAAGATTCTAGTTATAAGCTAAGACAGATCCTGTTATGTTATGTTATTTTAGTGTGTGTGTGTGTGTGTGTGTGTGATTGTGATGTGTGTGTGTGTGGTGTGTGTTTGTGTTGTGTTGTGTGTGTGTTGTGTTGTGTTGTTGTGTTGTGTGTGTGTGTGTGTTTTAAAAAAATTATTTTATTAATTTATTTCATTCTTTTATGTCGAGGACAATGGAATAAGCATTCATGTGCTTTTTTACATCCAGTCCCCACGTGTATGCAGTTTTGTCAGTTTTATCATTCGTTCCCACAAGCACACAATGGCCTACTCTTCCGAAAAGTGAAACGGATTTTAACCTGTGCACAAGATGTTCTGTGTGCGTTCGCACATGGGACCTCGGTTTATAGTCTCATCTGAAGGACTTTTGGTGAGAATGGAGTTGGTGTGTGTGTGTGTGTGTGTGTTTGAGTGTGTGTGTGTGAGTGAGTGTGTGTATTTGAGTGTGTGTATGAGTGTGTGTGTTTGAGTGTGTATGTGTGTGTGTGTGTGTAAGTGTGTGTGTGTGAGTGTGTGGTGGGTGTGTGTGTGAGAGTGTGTGTGTGTGAGAGAGTGTGTGTGTGTGTGTGAGTGTGTGTGTGTGTGAGAGAGTGTGGTTTAAAATTTTTATTTTTTTTTTATTTTATTCTTTTATATCGAGGATAATGGAATAAGCATTCATGTGCTTTTTTACATCCAGTCCCCACGTGTATGCAGTTTTGTCAGTTTTGTCATTCGTTCCCACAGGCACACAATGGCCTACTCTTTCGAAAAGCAGAACGGGTTTTAACATGTGCACAAGATGTTCTGAGTGTGTTCGCACACAGGACCTCGGTTTATAGTCTTATCTGAAGGACTTTTGGGGAGAATGGAGTCGGTGTATGTGTGTGTGTGTGTTTGAGTGTATGTGTGTGTGTTGTGTAAGTGTGTGTGCATGTGTGAGAGAGTGTGTGTGTGAGTGAGTGTGTGATTGAGTGTGTGTGTGTGTGTGTGTGTGTGTAAGTGTGTGTTTGAGAGTGTGTGTGTGTGTGTGTGTGTGTGTGAGAGTGTAAGTGTGTGTGTGTGTGTGTGTGTGTAAGTGTGTGTGTGTAAGTGTGTGTGTGTGAGAGTGTGTGTGTGTGTTAGTGAGTGTGGTGTGTGTGTTAGTGAGTGTGTGTGTGTGAGTGAGTGTGTGTGTGTTTAAGGTGTGTGTGTGAGAGTGTGTGTGTGTGTGTGAGAGAGAGGTGTGTGTGTGTTAGTGAGTGTGTGTGTGTGTGTGTAAGTGTGCCTGTGTGAGAGAGTGTGTGTGTCAGTGAGTGTGTGTGTGTGTGTGTGTGAGAGTGTGTGTGTGAGAGAGAGTGTGTGTGTGTTAGTGAGTGTGTGTGTGTGTAAGTGTGTGTGTTAATGTTGTTGTCTTCAGTTTAACGTCTGTTCACTCTAAGTGATATTAGACGAAGTGTGTGTGTGTGAGAGTGTGTGTGTGTTGTGTGTGTGTTAGTGCATGTGCATGTATGAGTGTGTTCCTCAGTTAGAGCTCCGAGGTTCACCAATGGTGTGATCTTTGCGTATGCAACCGGATTTTTCCCCTTCCACAAATTAGGTAGCCACATTCTGACTTCAGGGATGGTGTCTAAACATGACACCTGTGCGCATGCTGGGTTTCTTTTTTTGTTTCTTTCATCATTCATTCTTACGGGCACATAGTGGCCTACTCTGCCGAAAGGGGGAACAGGTTTTTAATGTGTGTGCAAGATGTTCTGCATACATCTGCACACAGGGCCTCAGTTTATAGTCTCATCCGAAGGACTTTGACATTCAGTTTGATTTTCTCATCAAAACGGGAAGAAAGAGTGAGGCTTGGAATTGAACTCAGAAGCTCAGGGTTTACTTGTTAGGTACGTGAGTGAACGTCTTAACTGACACAGCTTTTGGCCTGGGCCAATCACCATTGGTGAACCTCGGGGAGCTCTTGCCAAGGAACAAACCCCCCATCCCCCCCCCCCCCCCCCCCCCCCCCATAAAACCCCCCCCACCAAAGCCCAAACTACTGACCATGTAGAGGGGAGAAGGGATCATCGGCAGCGTTGAGTGTAAGCACAGGCACCTGCAAGGCATGCACTTTCTCGTGCAGCGACGCCTCTTTGTAGTAGTCATCGCACGTCTCGTAGCCAAACAGCTTGGCCGTGCAGCGTGAGTCGAACTCCCGAATTGTGTTGCTCTGCGAGAAAGAGTATGTGTATACATGCGTGTTATTCCATGTCCCTGTCTGTCTCTCACACACACACTGTCTAATATCATGTGATGTGAAAAGACGTTAAATTAAAGAAGAACACGCACATGCACACACACACACACTTGCAGAGTCTTTCATTCAATCACTCCCTCGCTCTGTTTCTGTCTCTCTCTCCCCCCCCCCCCCCCCCCCCCCGTCTCTCTCTCACACACACACATCACACAGACCTCACTCTCTCTCACACAAACACATGCATGCATACATCTTACAACTCTCTCTCTCTCCCACACTCTTTCTCTCTCTCTCACACACACACACACACATGCATGCACACCTACATCTTTACTAACTCTCTCTCTATCTCACACACACACACACACACACCCACATCTTTAATAACTCTCTCTCTATCTCACACACACATGCATGCCCACCCACATACACATTTTTACTCACTCTCTCACTCTCACACACACACAACACACATTTACTTACACACACAGACACACTCGGACTGCCCTCCCCACCCCCCACCCCTCCCCAACACACACACTCATGCCCCCCCCCTCCCCACCACACCAAAAGAAAGAAATGCAAACAGTCTTACCTCCAGCACATGATCAATGTCTAGATGCTGCTCGAAGATGTGAATATTTCTGAAACCAAACAGAACCCACAACTGTCATACTTCTTTCTTTTTTATCTTTCATTTTAAAAAAAATTGTTTTTCCAATTTTTCTAATTTGGTCATGCAAACAGAAACACACAGACAAATCTGACGACGACAGTTCTCCAAGGTAAGGTTGAGGGCAGAAGGAAAAAGAGGCAGACCACCAACATCCTACATTGCCAACATCATCACTGAGATAGATCAGTGGTCTGGGAGGAGGGCTACAGGAGATGGTAGAACTCGGCAGAGACAGAGAGAGATGGTAAACCCTGGAGGCATTGCGTGAAGCTCCTACTGATGACAGCGACGATGGAGGCAGCTGAATTGAGTTGAGGGTTGTTGGTTGTTTTGTTTTTTTCTTATTTGTTGTTGTTAAGCATTCCTTGCTTAATACCCTGGAAATCACTGTGAGAAATTACAGTGCCTTGGGTTTATCACAGTTCTTGATTAAACCATTGACGCTGGGGGCAACAGCAAAGGGAGAGGCTGTATGACCAGTGGCTTTTTCACTCATGGAATTCCACTTTACAGCTTAGTCTTTAGTGATCGACTATGACTCTCTGAGTAGGAGGCTTGACTTGCTACAGTCCTTATGTGCTGCAGCCCTGGGGGCTAGTTGGCCTTTGGAGAACATCTCCAACGCTGACTGTCCTTATGCCCACTTGGCAGAGAGTGGGGATGTACTGTGGGCAAGGCATCTCCACTATAATCAAATTTCTGCCCAATTTCCGAAACAGCAGCTGCCTCCTCTGCTATTTTAGAGGTCATCGTCGAACACGACAGACTAATATACATACATTGGATGAGAAGCTTGCACATGTAAGGGGATGTTTTCAAGCTGCCTCCCCCCCCCCCTCCCCCAGCCCAGATAGGCATCTGTACTCCAACTTCAGAGGATTCTTTCATTTAATCTCTGTGCAATAACTCTCTACTGTCCTTATACACTTAGTAGTAAGTACAACTATGAAAATATCATGCCAAGGGAAGTAAATCCACAACACATGCACACCCACTACAGACTTCTTCTTCTTCTTCCTTTTTTGTCATGTTTCTCCCAGGGGAGGTTTGACATCGATGAACCCTCTCCATCTCTCTCTGTTTTGAGCTTCCTCCTTATTTATGCCCCTTTCTCTAAGATCATCGGCAATACAGGCAGCCCAGGTCTTGCTAGGTCTTCCCTTTGGTCTCTTTCCATCCACTACGAAGTTCATTGCTCTCTTTATGATGTGGTGGTCTGCTTTCCGTTGAACGTGCCCAAAACAGCGCAGTATATCTCTCTCTCTATATATATCTATATCTATATATATATCTATATATATATCTATATATATATGAAGGGAATTAAGGCACTGGCAGGTCTGCACTTGACCTGGAAGATCGTAAATCAGCCGCAGATACTTTGTGCTTTCGAACACCCAGATTCAAACAAACCACTGTTGGCCATCACTCTTTCTCTATTTCTGGTCCATCCACCTGGAATGACCTCCCTCTTTCACTTCGCCAAAAAGCCTTCATTTGATACCTTCAAATCCAGCCTCAAAACACACTTATTTTCTACCTGAGACTTTCCCCCCACATATCTGTCCCTAATTTTCAGCAGCATCCTTCACCTTCTAAGTGTGTTCCGAGTGTGTGGGTGTGTGTGTGTGTGTGTGTGTGTGTGTGCGTGCGCGCATGCATGGATTTGAAATATGTTCATTATGTTTAAGGAGAGTTGCATGCGTGTAAATGATTTGAGTGCAAGTGCTTCGATTTGTTTGCTTTTTACAAGATTCAGCACTATACAAATTCCATATATTATTATTATTATTTGAAATATGTTGTTCATTATGTTTAAGGAGAGTTGCATGCATGTAAATAATTAGAGTGCAAGCGCTTCGATTTGTTTGCTTTTTTTTTACAACATTCAGCGCTATACAAATTCCATATATTATTATCATTAAATATCCCCACCCTTAATTCACCAGACTCCCCCCCCCTGAGATTCGAACCCACGACTTTATCATGGGCCTATGGGATTGAAATCCTTTGGATGAGACTATAAACCGAGACCCCATGTGCGAACGCATGCAGAACATCTTGCGCACACGTTAAATCCTGTTCCGCCTTTCGAAAGAGTAGGCCATTGTGTGCCGGTGGGAACAGATGACAAAATTTACAAAACCGCATACACACGGGGACTAGATGTAAAAAAAAAGCACCTGAGTGCTTATTCCATTATCCACAATATAAAAAAAAAATCATGTCATCTGAGCGCTTTGCTTTGTTGCTTTACAAGATTCAGCGCTAATATAAATTCCATACATTATTATTATTATTAAACGGTCTTAACCATTCGGCTATACCATCCATCTTTTTCTTTAAAAAACAACCCACCAATGAAGACCTACTACTGGAGATGCAGGCAGGAAGACATGGGAACCACCATCACCATACGACGGTGGAAGTGGATTGGGCACATCCTCCGAAGAGACCCACAGTCAATCACAAGAACAGCGCTTTGATTTGTTGCTTTACAAGATTCAACGCTATATAAATTTCATACATTATTATTAATATTATTAACAGCATTGCACAGAACCCCAGAAGGAAGGAGAAAGAAAGGAAAGACCAAAAGCAACGTGGAGGAGGAGGACTGTAGAAAGTGAAATGAAGGCCATGCAGCACTATTGGTGATCAGTTTTATTAATATTATTTATTTTTTATTTTATTCTTTTATATCGAGGATAATGGAATAAGCACTCATGTGCTTTTTTACATCCAGTCCCCGTGTGTATGCAGTTTTGTAAATTCTGTCATCTGTTCCCACCAGCACACAATGGCCTACTCTTATGAAAAGCGGAACAGGATTTAACGTGTGCGCAGGATGTTTTGCGTGGGTTCGCACACGGGACCTCGGTTTATAGTCTCATCTGAAGGACATTTGGGGGAGAGTGGAGTCGGCACTGATGTTAACTCCAGGGCAAAAAATATCCCCCTTGAACGGGAATCGAACCCGGGTCGTCAGATTGCGAGCGCAATGTTTTGACCACTAGGCTATCCCGTCCCCCGTCTGGTCAGTAACTAGGTTAGCCCAGGATAGGCAGGAGTGGAAGCGCTTTGGTGCTGCCCTACACACACACCACTGGGTGTAATGATTAATGATGATGATGATGATGATGACGACGACGACAATGATGATGACGACGATGACGATCATGACGACGACGACGATGATGACGACGTCGATGGCGACGATGATGATAATGATGATGACAACAACGACGACGATGACGACGACCACTGTGATGGGGGGGGCACTTACTCTCGGACCATCTTCACCAGCAGGCGGGCCAGGTATCGGTTGAAGAAGAGGAGGTTGAGGGGCTTCTCCAGGGACATGCAGGACTCGAACACGTTCCAGGCCACCGAGATGCACATGGCCGCGCACAGCCCCGCCTTCTTGCCCGTGGCTGCCAGGTAGTTGAACAGGATCATTCTGAAATCATCATCAGCATCATCATCAGTATCATCATCACCACCACCATCATCATCATCATTATCTCATCATCACTCACCATCATCATCATCATGTATGGAATTTGTATAGCGCTATATCTTGCAAGGGGACGGGATAGCTCAGTGGTCGGAGCACTCACTTTTCCCCCAGCCAAGTTAAGCAGCGTCGAGCGTGGTTACCAGTTGGATGGGTGACCGTTTGCGCGCCTTGGCTTCAGTACACTTCCCCCAGTTCACCCAGCTTTAAATGGGTACCTGCCTCTTTAGGGTCAGGGAAGGTAAAGCAGCGAGGAAGAGGAGATGGGCACTGCTGCCCTCAATATGCTGGCTCTAGAGAAGTGAGGTCTCTGACGCCTCGCTCCCCTACGACCTTATAGGTTATGGGACTCCTTTACCTTTTTTTACCTTATATCTTGCAAAGACAAATCAGAGCGCTTGCATTCATCATTATTCTTACAGAGTCATGCCGCCAATAACTATCAAAGCTACGCCGTCAGCGCCTGGGCTTTATCACAGTTCTTGATGAAACCATTGACGCTGGGGGCAACAACAGCAAAGTGAGAGGCTGTATGACCAGTGGCTTTCCCACTCATGGAATTCCACTTTACAGCTTAGTCTTTAGTGATCGACTGTGACTCTCTGACTAGGAGGCTTGACTTGCACAGTCCTTATGTGCTGCAGCCCTGGGGGCTGGTTGGCCTTTGGAGAACATCTCCAACACTGACTGTCCTTATGCCCACTTGGCCAAGAGAGTGGGGATGCACTGTGGGCAAGGCATCTCCACTATAATCAAATTTCTGCCCAATTTCCAAAACAGCAGCTGCCTCCTCTGCTGTTTTGGAGGTCATCGTCGGACACGACGGACAAACATAAATCAAAAGCTTAAACAAAATTCCAGCATGTGCTATTTGCAAACAGGACATGTGCTATTTGCATGCAATAGCTCAGTAGTCAGAGCGCTCGCTTTCCCCAAACTGAGGTTACGCAGCATTCAGCAAGATTACCAAGTGGATGGGCGACTGTTTGCGCACCTTGGCTTCAGTACAGCCCCCCCCCCAGTTCACCCAGCTGTAAATGGGTACCTGCCTCTTTAGGGTCAGGGAAGGTAAAGCAGCGAGGGAGAGGAGATGGGCGCCGCCCTCAATATGCTGGCCCCTAGAGAAGTTGAGGTCTTTGACACCTCGCTCTCGAATGACCACATAGGTAATAAGAACACCTTTAGCTTTCATTTTTTTTCCTTTTACCTTTTCTTCTTTTCACCTCCCTTACAAACATTTCATGTGTTCATTCATTCTCTCTCTCTCTCTCCCCTCTCTCTGTCTCCCTCTCTCTCCTTTTCTCTCTTCCCCCTCCCCCTCTCTCTCACTCCCTCTCTCTTTTGGAGGGTTTTTTTTTGCTTGTTTTGTTTTCTGTTTGCTTGTTTCTTTGGGGGTTGGGGGGTTGGCGGGGGGTTGCGCGATTATTTATTTTTTTTCCGGAAGGGGTTGTTTTGTTTTTAATTGTTGTTTTTTTGTATTTGTTTGTTTGTTTTTGCCAGAGGGCTGGATGTAAAAAAAAAAAAAGCAACTACTGCTTATTCTATTACCCTCTTTGAATAAAAAGTTTTCCAGTTTTTCAAGTTTTCTCTCTCTCCCTGTCTCTCTCTCCCTCCCTCCTCACTCCAGCTCCCTCCCCCCCCCTCTCTCTCTCACACATACCCCCCGAGAGACACGCCCACACCCATGACAGGGGCGTCAGGAAGGGAGGACTTGATGTGGTTCACCACAAACTCCAGGTCTTCCGTGTTCGATGCGCAGTATGTGCGCGGCGTCTGGAAAAAACAAACACACCAACAAACAAACCGCAGATGTCACACTCGTCATTATGACAGGGCCGTCCCCGAAGCCAGTATGTGGTTACCTAAATGATGGGTGGGTGGGTGAGGGAGCGGTCATATATATCTATAGCTATATATCTATCTCTATCTATCTATTTACATCTATATCTATTTACATCTATATATCTATTATCTATCTATATATCTATCTATCTATGTTATCTATCTATCTATCTATATCTTTAACTATAAATGACTATATATACATATCTATCTATCTATGTATATATGTATATCTATCTATCAATCTATCTATATCTTTAACTATAAATGACTATATATACATACATATCTATCTATCTATCTTTAACTATAAATGACTATATATACATACATACACATACACAAAATCTCATTATTGTTAAACCGCAGAGCTCTAGCCAAGTATTGGTTTAAAAAAACAAAAACACCCAAAAAAACAACAACATATCAGGCGCTTTGTTGACTTTTGAGCTGTTTCTGTTTGATATGTACCGAAGCAAACCCATCCCCCCCCCCCCCCCCCCCACCCAACCCCCCCCCTCAATAAAAGAAGAAAAAAAATCACACACACACAAACAAGTAAACAAACAAAATGTCCCAATAATTCCTCCCCCACCCCCTCCTTCCAAGAGAAAAGATTTTTTAAAAAGTTAACATAATCTTCTGAGCTAGTTCACACAATGTGTAAGAAAACAAGAGATTCCTTATTATTTGCTGGGTTTTTTCGTTTTTTATTTTTATTTTTTCCTCAGCTAAAAGCTCCAAGGTTCACCAATGGTGAGATTTTGGCTTAAGCAACCGTGTTTTTTTTCCCCACCATGAAGGTAGCCATATTCCAACTTCAGAGATGTAAGCTGGGTGTGTTCGTGTTTCCGTAACCTACAGAACGTCGACATGAATCATGAGATCTTTAACCTGCATATTATTTTGATCTTCTGCGTGTGAGTGAGTGTATAGACATGAAGGGAATGAAGGCACTAGCAGGTCTGCACTTGAAGTTGACCTGGGAGTGTGCACTTGCACGCAGAGCCTCGGTTTACAGTCTCATCTGAAGGACTCTGACAGTATTAAGTTTGAGCGGTAGCCAAGGAAAGAAAAAACAACAACCCCAACAACAACAAACATTTACAGCGGAAAGTTACACTCACCAAGAGATCGGCACCTCCATTTCCTCTGTTGTTGAACACCACACACCTGTTCACACACACACACACACAATTTACTTTAATGAAAAAGTTGACAGAAAAGCAAAATTGGGAGCTGAGCATATCGATGGGTCTTGCAGCATAAGTGTTCCTCTATCCATCCATGAGGGCTATAGCATGTTACAAAATGCATGTTGGAAACACTTGAAAAAGAAACTACAAGAGTACCGGTTATTCCTGGAGTGATGATGTAGCCCATGTATTATCTTTGATAAGATCAAATATCGTAATTTACATGAATATAGAAATGTTGTATCTCTTATCTACAGGTTTAAGCTCAATGCTTTTAGAACAAAATTTTTTTTAAAAGCAACATGTATCTGTGGTGAAATCTTACCAATGATCATATTCTTTTACGATGCAGAGATCTGAAAAACATCTTACCTGCCTTCCCAGTCCGTAGCTTACAGCAAATTCTAAAAGACAGTCCATTAATAAAAGAAATTGTATTGTCATTAAGCCATACTCCTATTTTCAGACTCCTCTGATATAAGGATAGCTTCAACTAGTTCAAGTTTTATGAAGTGGAAAGTTAGTATTTTTGCTTTTTGATGTTTTGGGGTTGTTTTTTGTTGTTGTTATTTTTGGGTGTCCCCCCCCCCCCCCCCCCCAAATTCTTGTTTATGCTTTTTTTCATAAGTTTATTGCGAATGATTAGTTATGTGCATAGCCCTCCCCCCTACACACACACACACGCACGTCGTGCGCGCACGCACACACACACACGCACGCACGCACACACACATACACACACTTTCCCGTCTTATATCACTATTTAGTGGAAGGACATTAAACTGAAGAACTACTACACACACACACACACATACACAGTAACACACACTCACACACACACACCATCATCATCAGACATCAGTCAATCAATTCATTAATCATGGACACTTCACACCACTTTTACTACTGTAGCTTATGTTTGCCCTTGTCAACACTCTGCGTTGTGTTTGCCCTTGTCAACACTCTGCCTTATGTTTGCCCTTGTCAACACTCTGCGTTGTGTTTGCCCTTGTCAACACTCTGCCTTATGTTTGCCCTTGTCAACACTCTGCGTTGTGTTTGCCCTTGTCAACACTCTGCGTTGTGTTTGCCCTTGTCAACACTCGGCGTTGTGTTTGCCCTTGTCAACACTCTGCGTTGTGTTTGCCCTTGTCACACCTGCGTTGTGTTTGCCCTTGTCAACACTCTGTGTTGTGTTTGCCCTTGTCAACACTCTGCGTTGTGTTTGCCCTTGTCAACACTCTGCCTTATGTTTGCCCTTGTCAATACTCTGCGTTATGTTTGCCCTTGTCAACACTCTGTGTATGTTTGCCCTTGTCAACACTCTGCCTTATGTTTGCCCTTGTCAACACTCTGTGTAATGTTTGCCCTTGTCAACACTCTGCCTTATGTTTGCCCTTGTCAACACTCTGCCTTATGTTTGCCCTTGTCAACACTCTGCCTTATGTTTGCCCTTGTCAACACTCTGAGTTATGTTTGCCCTTGTCAACACTCTGCCTTATGTTTGCCCTTGTCAACACTCTGCCTTATGTTTGCCCTTGTCAACACTCTGCGTTATGTTTGCCCTTGTCAACACTCTGAGTTATGTTTGCCCTTGTCAATACTTGTCAACACTGTGTTATGTTTGCCCTTGTCAACACTCTGCGTGGGGATGGGGGAGGGCAAAGCGTGTGTGAGCGACTGTGTATCTTTTTTAAATTATGTTTATCTAAATTCTTTCAGGATATTGAATAACTGACTGTGTGCCTTTTCTTTTTTACATCCAGTCTCTGTGTGCATATGGTTTTGTCAAATTCGTTATCCATTTCTACTAGTGCACATTGGTCTACTCTCCCAAAAAGGTGGAACAGGTTTTAACATGCGCACAAGGTGTGAGTGAGTCGATTAAAGAGTTTATTAAAGAGTGGGTGAATGAGAGAGAGAGAGTGTGTGTGTGTGTGTGTGTTTGTGCGTGTGTCACTGTGTGTGTATGAGAGAGAGTATTGTATGTGTGTATACTGTATGTGTGAGGATATATATATATGTGCATGTATGATTGCATGCATGCATGTGTGTGACAGTTCATGTGAAAATTATACAACATGGATATATTACAGAACACCACACATCTGTTCACACAAACGCACGCATGCACGCACGCGCACACACAAAAAATATAAAAACCAACACACACACACACACACACACACGTACTTTTTTCCCCTTTTCTTTTATTCTTTTATATCGAGGATAACGGAATAAGCACTCATGTGCTTTTTTACATCCAGTCCCCGTGTGTATGCGGTTTTGTACAATTTGTCATCTGTTTCCACCGGCACACAATGGCCTACTCTTCCGAAAAGCGGAACAGGATTTAACGTGTGCGCAAGATGTTTTGCATGCGTTCAAACACAGGACCTCGGTTTATAGTCTCAACACAAACACACACACACACTAACACACACACTAACACACGTACACACTAATTATTATTATCTTTTTTTTCTCGTTTTTTCTTTCTTTAGATAGATGGCTTGATGAAAAAAAGCAAATGCACTGCTTATTCAATGTACCATCTGAAAATAAAAGTTTGACTTTGACTTTGACTTTGACACACACTAACACACACACTGAATCACACACACACACACACCACACACACCACACACACACACACACACACACACACACACACATACACACTAACACACACACACTGAATCACACACACTAACACACACTGACCTGTAACCTAGCTGTGAGGCTTCCTGCACCATATGAAGTATGTAGGTCTCTTCACTGCTCCCTGTAGAAGAAGAAGAAATGTAAAGGTTGCAACATTTCATTTTACAACTTTTTGGGTTTTTTAATGTTTTTTTATTAGTTTTTTTTGTTGTTGTTGTTTTGGTTCCTTGTCTAAAGCTCCGAGGTTCACCAATGCTGAAGTTTTTGTGTATGCAACTGTTTTTCTCTCCCCCCCCCCCCCCCCCCCCCCCCCACCTCCCCCATTTCAGTAGCTGTATTCCGACTTCAGGGAACAGGATAGCTCAGTGGTCAGAGCACTCGCTTTTTCCCCCAGCCAAGGTTAACTCAATGGAGTCGCAGTAAAATGGATCCCGCCATTTTGTGGTGACATGTGATTTTTGCTATATTTGAAAAATTCACCAGACTTACCCAACATAATAATGACATACACATTATACATCATTGAGAAGTTTATAATGTCTACTTTTGACATTGTTTCACAGTTTTTTAATAGATGACTGGATTTATTTTTCACAAATTTTCAAAATATGTCATTGAATGCTGAAAAATAAAAAGTTTTGAAAATTAGGGCTGCGTATCTTACATGGCTTGAACTGTTCATCAACTAGTCCCCCTTGAAGCAATGTGATGATTTTTCACCAAAGTAAAGTTTCCTGAAGCTGGCTGAATCCATCTGATGTCACTTTTTGTACAACAGATTTTTTTTTTAAAGAATCATAACACTGGAGAGCCTGAAATCCCAACAATATCACTTGTTGACATGTCAAACAAAATTAGCCAACAGACAAAAACTAGGGAAGCTTATGGTCAAGGAAAGCAACTGTGTTTAGAAAAATGATTGCCCTACAGGCCAGAGTACTTTCCCTTGAGTTAAACATCACTTTGTGTGTTTTAAAATATTTGTAAGTCTGCCGATTCTTAAGCTCCGGCACGTCACAGTAAAGGAGAGGAGTGCCTAAGCTTTAGCTTCGGCACAACCTCAATGAGTTAAGCAGCATCGAGCGTGGTTACCACTTGGATGGGTGACCGTTTGCGCGCTTTGGCTTCAGTACAGTTCCCCCAGTTCACCCAGCTGTAAATGGGTACCTGCCTTCTTTTAGGGTCAGGGAAGGTAAAGCAGCGAGGGAGAGGAGATGGGCGTTGCCGCCCTCAATATGCTGGCCCCTAGAGAAGCTGAGGTCTCTGACGCCTCGCTCCTCTACGACCTTATAGGTTATGGGACACCTTTACCTTTTTTTTATTCCGACTTCAGGGATTGTGTCTAAACATGACACCTGTGTGTATGCAGGTTGTTTTTTTCTTCTTAATTTTGACATTCATTCACACAGGCACACAGTGACCTATCGAATAAACTCCCCCTAAATTTGAAATGTATTAAAAGCAAAAATCAGTATAAAACACATCTAAAAAGATATTTCATGAATAAAAGTTCAGAACACGACTTGTAAACTTAAGAGAGTGACTAAAGTGTCGCTGACGTTATTCTTGTCATTAAAATTAGATATGACCCAAGTTTTATATTCATATAGAGTACATGTGTAAGCATTGATCTATATATGGATTGATATGATATCAACCCCAACACGCTTTGAATCTGGTGTGTGTGTGTGTGTGTGTGTGTGTGTGTGTACACTTGTGTGAGTGCATGAGTGTTGTGTAATTGGTTCGGTTTTGGATTTTTACTTTCTTGTTGTTTGGGGCTTTTTACGTTTTGGTGTTACACAAAAATATGCTGATATATTTTATTTTGTCACTGGTTTTTTTTTTCCATTGTATTAGATGACCTAAATTGTTATTGCTGATGTTAGTATTGCTGGGTAGGTTTATAACTTTATATTGCCTGAATTTATTCTTTTATGGAAGGATTAACGTTGTTCTGCCTTAAATAAAAAAGCACATGTACATGTGTGTATGTGACCAGGGGAGAGGGAGGGAATGGATGTCTTTGCTTTACTTTTTTTGCCCTGAATCCAATGTCTGCTTGGTTATTTCTTGTTTTCCTTTATATATGAGTATATGTGGTGAAGGGGATATGGGTGAGGGTGTGTACGTGTATGTAAGTGTTTAAATGATATAAAAGGAAACTATACATCAGTTTCCTATGTTTATATACATTTGGTTGCTGTTGTTGTTGTTGTTGTTGTTATTGTTGGTGGTGGTAGGGGTGGGGTTCTGGTTTACTTTGCTTTTTGTTTGTTTTGGGTTTTAGGGTGGTTTTCTTGGGGAGGGGGAGGGGGTATTTTGGACTCTTTTTTCATCTTTTGTTAGTTCTACATTGTTCTGCATTTTTTTTGGCTGTTATTCTTGTCTTTATGTTAGTTATTGTCGCTGTTGTTGTTGTGTATGTATGTTTGTGTTTGTTTGTTTGTTTATTTGCTTGTTGTGGTTGTTCTTGTTGGTTTATCTTTTTTTGTTTGTTTTATTCAGTTGTTTGTATGGTTGAAGGTTTTTGTGTATATGTGTGTGGTGTGGGGGGGGGGGGGGGGGGGGTAAAGGGGATAAGCAGTTGGTGTGTCCTTTTTTAATTTTGTTTTGGTTTGGTATTTCTTTGTTGCTTGTTTTTTTGTATTATGGTGGATATATTTTCAAGATGTTTTAAATTATTTGAATTGTATGGTTTAATATTGTTCAGGGTTTTTCATTTTGTTTTTTATTCCATGTATGCATATGTTATTGTCTTGTCTTGTTTGATTTGTATGGGGTTTATCATTGATTAGGTTTTTTATTCTATGTCTGCATATATATTATCTTTTTTCTCTCTTTTTTATCTTTAGATAGATGGCTTGATGAAAAAAAAGCAAATGCACTGCTTATTCAATGTACCATCTGAAAATAAAAGTTTGACTTTGACTTTGACTTTGACACACGCACACACACCAATACATGCACACACCCTCTCTCTCACAAGTACATTCTCTCAATCTTTATCTTTCCCTGTCTTTCTCTCTCTCTCATGCATGCTTGCACATGCACACATGCACACACACACACAAACCAAACACACACACACAAACCAAACACAAACCAAACACACACACACACAAACCAAACACACACACACACACACACACGCACACTAACGCTTTCCATCAGAATTTAAGTCACAGTTATTATGTGACAACTTGACAGAGAAGTCAGTTTCCAAACTGCAACACATGTTACATTATAGGTAAAGGTAAAGGGTAAAGGAGTCCCATAACCTATAAGGTCGTAGGGGAACGAGGCGTCAGAGACCTCACTTCTCTAGGGCCAGCATATTGAGGGCCGCGCCTATCTCCTCTCCCTCGCTGCTTTACCTTCCCTGACCCTAAAGAGGGCAGGTACCCATTTACAGCTGGGTGAACTGGGGGAACTGTACTGAAGCCAAGGCGCGCAAATGGTCACCCATAATAGAATCATTAAAACTTAGAAACACAATGATTCCTGCCCTATAGTTCAGAATTGTTATGCTTTTAATCTCCTGAAACGATATGAACATTCCAGCTTGGTAAACTTTACGCTTATTAAATACAAGAAGGAAGGTGGCAGAATGGTTAAGACATTCCCCTGCCTAACAAGTAAGGTTCCAGGTTCGGATCTCGGCCTAGCCCTTTCTTCCCAGTTTGATGAGAAAATTGAACTGGACGTCAAATCCCTTCTGACGAGACTATAAAACCAAGCCCCCACGTGTGAACACACGCAGAAAATCTTGTGTACACGTTAAAATCCCCTTCCGCCTTACAGAAGAGTAGGCCATGTAGGAACGGATGACAATTTTTTTTCTAAAAAAAAAACTGCATGCACACAGGTGTCGTGTTTAGAAAACCATCCCTGAAGTCAGAATGCGGCTACCTAAATGGTGGGAGAGGACACAAATGTCGGTCACATACACAAAAATCTCACCATTGGTGAACCTCAGAGCTATAGCTGAAGAACAAAGAACAACAACAACAACACAACAACAACAAAACTGTGCGTTTATTCTGCATCAAACGTCTGTTGTCGTGTAATCTAATAGCTCTCACCATTTACCATTTCATGTGAATTATATATCTCTTGTTCATATGGGACAGATGGCCTGCAAAAACTGAATAAACACCATTATTGCTAATGTTATTGCTATTGTAATGCACACACAGGCACACACACGCACCCATATGCACGTGTGCACGCACACAGTAACATACAGAGATATCTTTTAATTTTATCAAAACATGACAGCTATAAGTTATCAAAATGAGTGCGCATGTACTGAACTTACTTGATTTAAAGCACACACACACACTACACACACACACACACTACACACACACACTCACTACACACACACACCACACACACACACACACAACACACACACAACACACCACACAACCTTTTAGGGGAAAACCCCCACAAAACCAGCCCTCTTCAGTACACAACGAACTAAAACCGAAAAGATCAAATTCCACTGATAAAAACTCTCACAACATGACAGCTATAAGTTACCAAAATAAGTGCGCATATACTGAACTTACTTGATTTAAAGCACACACACACACTCACTCACTACACACACACACACTCACTACACACACACACACACACACACACACACACACACAACACACACACACTACACCACACACAACCTTTTAAGGAAAAAAAAAAAACGAATCCCATAAAACCAGCCCTACTCAGTACGCAACGAACTAAAACCCAAACGATCAAACTCCACTGATAACAACTCTCACAAAGTCCAAACCCCTACCCCCCCCCCCCCCCTTTTCTAAAAAAGACAAACACACAAACACAGATAATTTTAATACAAGCAGGTCAATGGGATTACAAAACAAAGCGGTAAATGACCCCTTCTGTCCCCTCCACTTTAAATACAAGCAGGTCAATGGGATTACAAAACAAGGCGGTAAATGACCCCTTCTGTCCCCTCCACTTTAAATACAAGCAGGTCAATGGGATTACAAAACAAGGCGGTAAATGACCCCTTCTGTCCCCTCCACTTTAAATACAAGCAGGTCAATAGGATTACAAAACAAGGCGGTAAATGACCCCTTCTGTCCCCTCTTTCCCACACCACACAGAGACAGATGAACTATAAAACAACAGATAATTAACTGCACACAGAGAGGAAAACACAAAAACAGACAGGTCCTGAGATAAGAGATCAATTTGATGTGACAGGACATCAACAAGATAAAGAATGATAGGCAGATGTGGTCAATGAGAGAGAGAGAGAGAGAGAGAGAGAGAGGAGAGAGAGAGAGAGAGAGGAGAGAGAGAGAGAGAGAGAGAGAGAGAGAGAGAGAGAGAGAGAGAGAGAGGGAGAGAGCGCGAGAGAGAGAGCGAGAACTCTGAACTCTGAAATGATTTAATGTACATTGGCCCTAGGCCACAATACATTTCTTGGGCATGGGATGAAACAATGGGTTCATTCATATCATCGGCAAAGCAAAATTGATGCACAAAAAACAGTACAGATTTATGACTGATGGAAGTAGAAAAACACAAACTATTCTAATTCATTCTCATGACCCCTATATCAAGCATAAACAAATCACAAAAGATGATGATGTCTAAGGACAATAATGAAAATTGTGGAAATCATGCATATCAAGTACATCTCAAATCATAACAGTTTTTCAATGTACAGCTTGGAAAAGCATTGCCTTCCTTTTGTTAATAGAATGAAAAATATATATCTAGACAAACTATGCCTGTACTCATCAGTTGTGGCTTTGAGCAGATCTGGCAATGGTATATTGATGCACTTGCTTCAGAACTTTACTCGTAAGTTTGTGTACATGTAACATTCCAAGAGAAAGTGAGCTTCATTTTCCACTTTTGTTTTACAAAAAGGACACAATTTGTCTCGAGCATTTTCTTCCTTTCTATATACATCATTATTATTAAGGGGTAAAACATTAAATCTTGTCGAGTGAGAGAGAGTGAGAGAGAGAGAGAGAGAGAGAGAGAGAGAGAGAGAGAGAGAGACAGACAGACAGACAGACAGATAGACAGACAGACAGACAGACAGAGATAGAGACAAAGGCAGAGAGATGTCATGAACCTTGATCAAGTATTATGCTATCAATGATAACTTATTCATTCTGCTAGCAAACTTTAACCCTTCTCTGAGCAGTGGGACTTCCTAGCCTAGTGGTTACAATGTTCAGCTTGTAATCTGACTGCTGAGTTCAAACTACCACCAAGACCTCTGTTCACCCCCCATCCCCCCTCCCCTACCCGAGTTGACATCAATCCCAACTCCACTTCCCCCCAAAAAGTCCTTTGGATAAGACTAAAAAAACTGAATCCCGGTGAACAAACGCACACAGAACATCTTGCGCACATGTTAAAACCCTGTTCCGCTTTTTGAAAACAGTAGGCCATAGAGTGTTGGTGGGAACAGATGCGGAAATGTACAAAACCGCATATACACAGGGACTGGTTGTAAAAAGGCACGTGAGTGCCTATTCCGTTATACTCGGAAAAACAACTTTTTTTTCAAATTAAAAAATCAGTAAGCTGCATAATAGGCAATGTACTGCATGTTCACACTGAACAGACATCACTACATATCCTTATTTATTTATTTATGCATTTATATATTTATTCTTTTATTTTGAGGATAATGGAAATAAGCACTCATGTGCTTTTTTTTAAACATCCAGTCCTCGTGTGTATGCACTTTTGTCAATTTTGTCATCCATTCCCACCGGCACACAATGGCCTACTCTTCTGAAAAGCAGAACAGGTTTTTTAACATGTGCGCAAGATGTTATGTGTGCGTTTGCACACGGGACCTTGGTTTATAGTCTGATCCAAAGGACTTTATGGAGAGTGGAGTCGGCACTGATGTTAACTCCGGAGGAAAAATCCTCTTGAACGAGATTCGAACCCGGGTCAGTAGATCACGAGTGCATCACTCTAACCACCAGGCTGTTTTATTTTTATTTTAATTTAATTTTTTATTGTATACCACTTTAAGTCACAAGATTTCTCTGCGTGAAATTCGGGCTGCTCTCTCTCCCCGGGGAGAGCGCGTCGCCACAAGAGCAGCGCCACCCTTTTGTTTTCTTTTGGTCTGCAACTGTATTCGTTTCCCTATCAGAGTGGCTTTTTCTAAGAATTTAGCCAGGGACAACTCTCTTGTTGCCGTGGGTTCTTTTACGTGCGCTGAAAATGTGTAACACACGGGACCTCGGTTTATCGTCTCATCCAAAAGACTAGCGCCCAGACCACCACTCATGGTCTAATGGATGGGGGGAAAAATTTCGGGCTTAACGGGATATGAACCACCGCACACACCCGACCCGGACTTTTCGCTTTCTAGACAGGCGCGTTACCTCTAGACCACCGATCCACTGTGCTCTTAGTCTCACTGACCTGTCAGTCCTGGTAAAAGCAGCACAGTGGGGCGTGTCTGAGAGGGGTGAGGCGAGGCGTCGTTGTCCATCCAGTCCAGCTTCACTTGACCTCCGTCCGCCATTAGCAAGAATTCACTGTCCACGGTAACACACACAGATGATACGCATGTGTAATAATAATAATAATAATAATAATAATAATAATGTAAAAAAGGTAAAAGGGGTAAAGGAGTCCCATAACCTATAAGGTCGTAGGGGAACGAGACGTCAGAGACCTCACTTCTCTAGGGCCAGCGTATTGAGGGCAGCGCCCATCTCCTCTCCCTCGCTGCTTTACTTTCCCTGACCCTAAAGAGGGCAGGTACCTATTTGACAGCTGGGTGAAACTGGGGGAAGTGTACTGAAGCCAAGGCGCGCAAACGGTCACCCATCCAACTGGTAACCACGCTCGACGCTGCTTAACTTGGCTGGGGGAAAGCGAGTGCTCCGACCACTGAGCTATCCTGTCCCCAATAATAATGTATGGAATTTATATATAGCGCTGAATCTTGTAAAGCAACAAATCAAAGCGCTCCGATGAATTTTCTTTTTTTAATATTGAGGATAATGGAATAAGCACTCATGTGCTTTTTTTTACAGCCAGTCCCCGTGTGTATGCAGGTTTTGTAAATTCTGTCATCTGTTCCCACCAGCACACAATGGCCTGCTCTTTCGAAAAGCGGAACAGGATTTAATGTGTGCACAAGATGTTCTGCATGCGTTCGCACACGGGGCCTCGGTTTATAGTCTCATCCGA
>CM054168.1:18288395-18350895 GCA_028751875.1 Rapana venosa | reverse complement strand
ACTTGGCTGGGGGAAAGCGAGTGCTCCGACCACTGAGCTATCCTGTCCCCAACCCCTGCACATGAGACTATAAAATGAGGCTGTGGCCGTGTGTGAATGCATACAGAAATTCAAGGTTACACACTCGTCAAAGAGCTGCTCCACCTTTCAGAAGAGTAGGCCTTTTCAAGCCGGTAGGAACAGATGACATTTTTGTATTTATAACACATGGACACAGGTATCATGATTACTGATTAGACACCATCCCTGAAGTCCCAATGCTACTACCTTAATAATGGTGGGTAAAAAAGGCCGCATACACATAATCTCACCTTTGCCCTTTGGTGTCAAACCTCGAAGATCTAGTCAAGGAACAGAAAACAAAAATAAGCTAATGATGTCCGCTATGTACCAGAGCTTAGTATGAAATTGCTGCAATGTGTACAAATGTTCTGTTGAGATTATCTTCAACCACAACAACCTTAGCCAAAACAACCTGCATTCTAACCTTTTCCCTATGGGTAACTCGCTATCGGGTAACCAACCATCTACTAAGTAACCCCTCCCTCCGTATCACCCACTACTGGGGTTCGGAAGCATACAAATGATCACAGTGCATGTGTAGTGGGAAAGACTGGTTCTCTTCCTTAATGAAGGGATAGTGTTAAAGCCGACAGAAATCATCTAGAGCACAAGAAGAAGAAGAATGGGTGGCAGGACAGTTAAGACGTTCACCTGCCTAACATACAAGTAAACCCTGAGGTTTGTAGATCATGATTCCCAGCCTTGCCCTTTCTTTTCCAGTGTGTGAGAAAATCAAATTGAACATCAAAGTCCTTCAGAAGAGACTATAAACTGAGACCCTATACATGTATGTACAAATACATGATGCAGAATATCTTGTGCACATGTTAAAAACCTTTTCTGCTTTTGAGACAAGTAGGTCCTATGCCGGATGGAATGGATGACGTTTCATTTAAGGCATGCACACAGGTGTTGTGTTTACACACCATCCATGAAGGGGATTTAGTTTAGATAACTGAGCCCTTCTTTTATCCCTGTACACAACCTTTCTTTAAGTTAAAGTTCTCTTTGAAATATGATTCCATTTTCTCTCTCCCTCTCACTATCACTGTGTATGGAAGGAAGGTGGCAGGATGGTTAAGACGTTTGCCTGCCAACAAGTAAACCGTGAGGTTCTGGGTTCGATTCCCAGCCTCGCCCTTTCTTCCCAGTTTGACAAAAAAATCGAGCTGAATGTCAAAGTCCTTCGGATGAGACTATAAACCGAGGCCCCGTGTGCGAATGCATGCAGAACATCTTGCGCACATGTTAAATCCTGTTCCGCTGTTCAAAAGAGTAGGCCATTGTGTGCCGGTGGGAACAGATGACAAAATTTAAAAAACGCATACACACGCATTTTAAAAAAAAGTCATCTGAGCGCTTTGATTTCTTGCTTTACAAGATTCAGCGCTATATAAATTCCATACCTTCTTCTTATTATTATTAATATTATGGAGCATGCATGCACAGATACATGTATTATATATATATATAGACATCATATACATGTATACAAACATGAACACTGAAATTGAATACATGAGGTCACATTTCTGCACACACTGCTTGTATGCAACACCACACACACACACATACAGTACACACACACGCACACAGAGTAACACACACCACACACACACACACACACACAGAGTACATACACACACACACAGAGTACATACATACACACACACACACACACACACACACAAACACTAACTGTACTGTACATAACAAGTCACGTTGTTTATCTCATTACATTGATTAGAAACTGGTAAACACAACGCAAAGAAGAACAAAAACCCAGTACTGTGTAAACAAACAAACAAAAAAATGAAACAGAATGAATGAATACAGAATAGATCTATCGCATGCCTTATGGTCTGCACCCACTCATTTTCTGGGTTTGCTATGCAGAACTTGCGTGCAGACACTACACACATTGCTTATTTATGGAACAAGGGTACCTTTAATTAATTGCATGGCACCTCTTTTGTCTGTAGAGGGTAGTATCCAGGTAGGCAATTCCATTAATTACAGGAAAGCACACACACACAGGGGGGCAGATCTACAGCATAATGGAGAGAGCATCAGACGCGTGACCGTCCACCCCAAAATGAGTCACATCGCAACTGACCCACTTTTCTCCCACATCGAGGAAAAGTGGGTCAGGTTGTCGATTTTGAGATTTGGACATATTATAGTTTGTACTGAAGTATTGCAGCGTGATTTTGTTTCCTTTTGCTTTAAAGACACATTTTAAAACATCCAAGCCCTTCTCCTGACCACTTATTACAATGCAAAATTTGTCAATTTCTCATTTTGTCACTTACTAGCGGGGACGGGATAGCTCAGTGATCGGAGCACTCGCTTTCCCCCAGCCAAGTTAAGCAGCGTCGAGCGTGGTTACCATTTGGATGGGTGACCGTTTGCGCGCCTTGGCTTCAGTACAGTTCCCCCAGTTCACCCAGCTGTAAATGGGTACCTGCCCTCTTTAGGGTCAGGGAAGGTAAAGCAGTGAGGGAGAGGAGATGGGCGCCGCCCTCAATATGCTGGCCCTAGCGAAGTGAGGTCTCTGACGCCTCGCTCCCCTATGACCTTATAGGTTATGGGACTCCTTTACCTTTACCTTTTTTAGTGGTGTATAGCATTTTAATTTGTAATACCTTTTCATAAAATTGCCCAATTTCCAATCTGTATTCTGTATTGAACAACCTTTTTATTGCAGGTGTATAACATGTCACCTACTAAAAATTGACATCTGTTGCAGTGCGAGTCATTCTGCCATGGAGGGTCATATATTTGGCCAGGGACTGCAAGTGTTGGTTTTGTTTTGTCTCCATTCTCCCTGATTAATGAGATTATAATGTTGCTGTTGTTGTTGTTGTTCCACATATTCCCCAGCTTAACAACATCCTGGGGGTCTATGTATTCGCACTCTGTCTCACTCATCCCACCTGGGAATCACTGTGACCATACAGTTTTTACATGCTGAATGAGAAGTTTGCATAATTAACTCTTAAAACTATTCTCAAGAACCTTGCCATATGGCAGAGCTCTATAGACTATACTCTCAGTTACTCTGCCTTCTATGAGGATTTTCACCCCATTCCTTTAAAAGTTTTATGCTAAGAACTTGTCATAGCTGAAGTCAGTCCAAGAGTCTCAAGACAACATCTAAAAGCAGAATTTTAAACATTTCAATGTAGGTCTTGGTACTTAGCTTACATCAACGACTGACAATGCTTTGGGCCTGGAAATGAAGTGAAATTAGACTATCGACCAAGGCCCTTTACATAGGCTATAGTATAACTATTTAAGTATAAGCCTACATTTGCAATGTATAGTTATGCTACAAACCCTAGTAGAAGAGTAGGCCAGCTATGGCCAGTGGTACAGGTGATATATATCTGATTTAAGCATAGCCATTACAATCATTATCTGCATGTTATCTACATATTTTCTTAGTACTGGTGTATAAACTTATTTAAATATATTATTTATAATCACTTGATCTAGACAAATAAGTTTAAATATATTATTTATAATCACTTGATCTAGACAAACAACCACATCTGTTGACTGTTCCTGCAATACATCAAGTGTTAGTAGTACACAGTAGTAGTAATATACTACTATTACTAGGGAGCTGGCTCATGTTTAAGCATCATGGCTTGCCTCTATTTGTGTGTGTGTGTCTTTTTTTTCCCATTCCTCGGTTAGAGTTCTGAGGTTCATCACCAATGGGACATTTTGTGTATGTGACCATCTTTTGCCCACCATGAAGGTTGCCACATTCCAACTTTTGGGGATGTATACTGGGTATGTTCATGTTTCCGAAGCCCATTGAATGCTGAAATGAATTACAGGATCTTTAACCTGTGCATGTAATGTTATCTTATGCATTAATTCCTTTTGTGTATACATACATGCATGTATACACGAAAGGAATTAACCTAAGGCACTAGCAGGTCAGCATGAAGTTGACCTGGGAGATCATAAAAAGTCTCATTAATTCGCCAGACACTACCAAGATTCGGATCCATAACTTCATGGACCCATGGGATTGGAGTCAAATGGTCTTAACCAGTCAGCTACATTGATTGTTGTCGTGTTGCTGATCTTTTTAATGTCCCATCCATGATGATTATTTTCTTTATTTACTGGGATGCTCTTCAAAATAGATCTATAGATGCCAATTGTTTGATGATAATTTTTTTTTAGTCTCATCAAATGTGTGGCTGAATGAGTGAATCTGATACAGTGCAGCTGTTTTCTGCATGGACAAAAGGTTAATTGGTGAATAGAACATTTTCCTGTTGCAATGTAAAACATAAGGAAAAAAGACTGGGGTGTGTGTGTGTGTGTGTGTGTGTGTGTGTGTGTGTGTGTGTGTGTGTGTGTGTGTGTGTGTGTGTGGTGTGTGTGTGTGTGTTTTCCCCATTCCCCTACAAACATATTACATGACACAATACTGCTGAATAAATGGGTGGGTAATTGTGTGTGCTGCACTGAGAGACAATGACAATGACAAATTCTTTTATTTCGATAATAATGAATAAGCACATATGTGCTTTTTTACATCCAGTCCCCGCCCGTTAGGGATACATCTGAATAATAATAACCCAATACTTATACAGAGAGAGGAGAGAGAGAGAGAGAGAGGAGAGAGAGAGAGAGAGAGAGAGAGAGAGAGAGAGAGAGAGATTTCTCCTATGCCTTACCTTTACAACACTGCATACATAATAAACGGCGTACAGACCTCCAAACGCCATAACCAATGGAAGTGATGGATTCTCTTGAAGAAAACTGAAAACCTTGAGATAAACCTCCATGATTATCATTTCACTGGGCGTGGATGTCTCCACCGTTTATCAGTCGAAACTCGTTTTTCTCTCCTCTGTCTAGATCACTGATTGGTTTGATCACTCGTATGTTCTGTTACATATACAAGAACATACAATTCACCTTCGAACTCTAATCTGCACTAAGATGCTGCAGCAAACAAACAAAATGATGATCAATGCCTCAATCGATTTCGATTAACACAAGACTGACTCCGACTAGGCCTACCCTAACGTAACCAGTATGATCAGAACGTAAAGACGGATCACTGTCACAAAAGAAATCACAAGTTCTTCTCGATTTCAGAATAATTTTGTCTGAAACTGCGATCTTTTATGCAAACTAACGCAGACACTGTTCCAGTACCATCAGTGTATAGACGCTGGCCAGTGTGCCATGGACTTTTAAGTCAGGATGGATCGTTGAGACCCAGCGAGCAAAGGTCGTCTGCTTGAGAGTTGGTATCATCTATTTGCTCTGAAACCTCGTGAAAGAGTGTCCTCTACGATATAATTTTATAGGGTTACTACACGACATTTTAATTAAATGTTCATATAGTATAAATCTTGAGATATTATGTAGTTTTCATTATGAAAAGAGTTAGTAACACATTAAAAACGTCACAAAACTGTTTTCTTCTTGTTATATTAAATGTCACAGTAATATTTGGGACGTGTGTTTAAAGTCTATTCACATTAAAGTGACATTATTGTACTGTGTTTCACGAAAGCAATACAAACAATATCAAGAAGTCATACAGACACCACTAAGTAATCACAGATTTTCCAATCAAAATTAGTTTGCTGAAAAAGGTAACTGTAGGTTCACAGTTTGTTTCATTCATTGTCTAGAGCTCTGAGGTTCACTTATAGTGAGATTTTGTGTATACAACCTTTTCCCCACCATTAAGGTAGCCACATTCCGACGGTGGGGATGTAAGCTGGGTATGCTCGCGTTTCCGTAACCCACCAAACGCTAATTTGAACTATGGGATCTTTAACATGCATATCTGATATTCTGCATGTGTATATACACGAAGGGAATCAGAGCACTGGCAGGTTTGTGCTTGAAGTTGACCTGGGAGATTGTAAAAGTCCCCACCCTTAATTCACTAGATGCTGCCCGAGATTCGAACCCACGACTTCGTGGACTCAGGAGACAAGGAAAAGGTGAGAGGAAGAAAAGGAACAAAGCAGAAACGATAGGGTTAAAAAGGAAAAGAAAAAAAAGGAGGGAATTCCTACGACATAATTTCCAGAAGGTGGGGGTTATTATTTATACTGACAGGTCCTAAGCATGTGGGGGGGGGGGGGGGGGGTAGGTGGATAAACAATAAAATAGGATTGGATAGGATTGGATTGCCAAGCAACCACGTGGTTATTTAGAGGACTTGATTTCACGAAGGAAGAGGACAAACTCACCCCGAACCCAAGATCTCATTTATTATGCGTGTGATGAGCACGCGGGCAGAGCAATGTTGGGTGCAGCTCTTTTACGACATTGTACTTCAATGAGTGCTGAGGGTGCACATGCACCCGTTTTGTAAAATCTAGTTTTTAACCCAGTCGACAATATTTGAGTAGAAATTCATGGAATGTCGCCTATTGCTATGTACATCAAACAAACGTCTGGTCAAAGTGTGTGTGTGTGTGTTGTGTGTGCAATTCAACCTCTGTTCACCCTCAGTGACATGCTAAGCCTGTAAGGGGGGGGGGGGGGGGGGGGGGGGGGGGGGGGGGGAGTGCGCGCGCGTACACACGCGCCTACGCCTAGGCCTACAGGGTGGGGCTCAAAAATGGAAATGACTGATGAAAACCTGCGTGGGTAGAGGTCGCTGGCAACGCCTATTCAGTGATGATGAGACTGTGATGCAATGAAATTTTCCAACATAGTCTAGTCTATCAGTCACAGAACTGAAGAAAGCCTACTCAGTGAAACAAGTTTTATAAACAGTCCTCAGTGCATTGCTGCAATGTACAAGGGCAGAAAGGAAAGAAGGAAGGAAGGAAGGAAGAATACAGCCTGAGTGTATGAGAGGAGATAAAGTTCTACATTCATCACCATCACCATCACCACAGCCACCCCCCTACACGCACGCGCACACACACACACACACACGGGGACTAGATGTTTAAAAAAAATTAAGCACACAAGCGCTTATTCCATTATCCTCGATATAAAAGAATAAAAAAAATTTTAATAAAAATAAAATAACACCACACACACACACACACACACACACACCACACACCACCACCTCTCTCTCTCTCTCTCTCTCTCTCTCTCTCTCTCTCTCTCTCTCTCTCTCTCTCTCTCTCTCTCACACACACACACACACACACACACACACACACACACACACACACACAATCACATAAGTACTTATTCCATTTTCCTCGATATAAAAGAATAAAATAAAAAATGAAATAAAAATAAAACACACGCGCACGCGCACGCACAGAGAGAGAGAGAGAGAGAGAGAGAGAGAGAGAGAGAGAGAGAGAGAGAGAGAGAGGAGTATATGACAATGACAAAGACAAATTCTTTCATTTCAAGTAAACACCCAATGTGCTTTTTTTTTTTTTACATCCAGCCCCCCCCCAAGAGAGAGAGACACCCACCCGCACCCACCCACCCACCACCCACTCTCTATAAGTCAAGCATTGCTTATTCAGGAAGAACATTGTGGAATAATCTGCCTCTCTCTTTAAATTTAGCCCCTTCGAAACAAACGTTCAAGAAACTCTTGAAGAAACATCTGATGGACAAATTGTAAGTCCACTTTTATACTCGAGTTTATCTTACATCTGGCTATCTTGTTGTTATTCCTGCCTTTGTCATTTGTATTTTCTTCATTTGTTGTATGACTTGAGCTTATGTTATACTGTCTTGGTTTCGTTTAATCTTGTTTTGTATCTTGTTGTTGTTGATTTTGTTTTTTGTTTGTTTGTTTGTTGTTGGGTTTTTTTTTGCTTTTTAAAAATATTTTCTTCATTTGTCTGTATGACTTGAGCTTATTTTATACTGTCTTGACTTGCTTTATCATGTTTTGTTAGTCTGGGATTTATTTTGTTTAAAAATCTCCAAAAATTTTTGTCTTCAACATGTGTGAACATTGTATCTTGATTGCTTTTATATATCAAATTTCTTGATTGTCTTTTTTGTGAGGGCAGGATAAAAAAAAATTGTATAAACTTAATCTTTTACTCTAAATAAAGATCATTTTGACTTGACTTGACTTGACTTGACACACGCACGCTCGCACGCACGCACGCACTTGCGCGCCCGCGCGCGCGTGCACACACACACACACACACACACACGCACGCACGCACACAGGGGATGGTTGATCGATCTATTGATTGATTGATTCATCCATTCATAATTTTTTCGCAAGGGTAATAGATAAGTATTGACATACTTTTTTCATCCGGCCCTTGCCCTTAAAAGGGACTATCCTTAATAATCAGAGCTAATAGTTTCGACCTGGAGAATCATGAAAATCTCAAGGACAAAAAGAAAAACTAATGCAGAAGTAATGGAAATGGCTGGGTACAAGAGATCCCTTCTCAACACCATCAGAGAAAGACAGCTCAAATTTTTCGGCCATATAATCAGGGCTGACGGACCACAGAAACTGTTATGGAGTGGCAAAATCTGTGGAAACAAGAGCAGAGGAAGACAACGCACAGAATTCACAGACAGCTTAAACAAATTCGCAACGAATAAAGAGGGCACCAACAATGAGCTCATGAGAGGGACCGAGAACAGGGAAGAATGGAGAGCCATAATCGTCGATGTCTGCAGGACCAGACCGGACACTTGAAGAAGAAGAATAGTTTCAAGTAAACGTAAAATATACATACATACATACACACACATAGTTATACACCCACACACACACACACACACACACACCAACGTATATATATATATATATATATATATAGAGAAGAGAGAGAGAGAGAGAGAGAGAGAGAGAGACAGAGACAGAGAGATCCTATGAAGTCAGGTTTTGGCCTGAGACAAGATGTTCTGGGAGGAAGTTCTAGTCCGAGACACTTCACAAACAAACGAACAATCCCTTCAACAAGCAATCAAACAGACAACAACAACAAATCCAAGCATAACAGAAACAAGAACACCACGATGTTCAGACTCTTTAAAAAGTTGATAACATAAGAGCTTTGCATCTAATTCCTCAGCATTTGGATAAAAAGACGTTATGATGCTTCCCAGTCACCAAGCTCTTGAAGATGGCTGCCCTGTTCGGAAACTCTGCTGGCCGCTCTCAGAGCAAAAATCTGGTAGAATTTCGAGCTGGAAAGATGGTGATGAAAGGTAAAATGGTCCATCCTGACAAGAGGAAAGGGCAGGTTTATGTGCATCAGTCTGACGATTCTCTGATGCATTTCTGCTGGAAGGATCGCACGTCTGGAAATGTTGAAGAGGTAAGGGAACGGCTACCGCTAACGCGGCTAACATCTCTACCGGTCTTCATTTTGAGGATGAGGGATTTTGTATTGCCCCTGTGGTCATCGTCTTCATGTCTAAAAGACATTTACTAGCCGTATATTTTCTGATCTGGGTATGTGTTTGATTTCCACATCATCGGCCATTATTGTAGATTGTAGTATGGTCCCAGCGGACGTACAGGTAGCCTATATATAGAGGGGACGGGATAGCCTAGTGGTCAGTGATATATAATATTCCTGATCTGCTAACCCCGGTTCGAATCTCGTTCAAGATAATTTTTCCTCAGGAGTTAACATCATTGCCGATTCCACTGTCCTCAAAAGTCGAAAAGCCCTTCCCATGAGACACCCAGGCCCACAAAACCATTCGCTTAAAATTATAATAATAATAAATGGAATTTGTATATCAGAGGGCTTTTGGAAGAGTAGGCCATTGTCACATTTTGTGCTGGTGGGAACAACAAAATTTACAAAACTGCATACACACAGGGACTGGATGGAAAAAAAGCACATGAGTGCTTATTCCATTAAGGCATTATCTTCATAATAAAAGAATAATAATGTAAAAGATGCAAAGAGCTCCCCCTCACTCACCTAGCCAGGCAGCAAAGTCAAGGGACAGGTCCCACTGTGCTGGTGAAGATACACCATCAGCCATAGCTTATGTAACAATTATTTACTACTGGTTTTCAAGTCCAAGCTGTGACATAAGTGGTCATGAATAAAAGACATTTTTTTTAAAATGCAGGATGTGACTATAAGTGGTCGTAAAAAAATCTCACATTTTGTACAGGATGTTGTGGCATAAGCAGTCCTTATGTTTATTTATTTATTTATAAATTATTTATTTATAATTTATTTATTTATTTATTCTTAAATTATATTGAGGATAATGAAATAGGCACTCATGTGTTATTATTATTATTTTTTTACATAGATCTAATCTCCATGTGTATACAGTTTTGTAAATTTTGTCATCTGTTCCCACCGGCTCACAATGGCCTACTATTTTGAAAAGCGGAACAGGATTTAACGTATGCGCAAGATGTTCTGCATGTTTCGCACATGGGACCTCAGTTTATAGTCTCATCCGAAGGACTTTTGGGGAGAGTGGAGTCTGCACTGATGTGAACTCCATGGGGAAAATTCCCTTGAGCGGGATTCAAACCTGGGTCATCAGATTGCGAGCACAATGTTCTGACCACTAGGTTATCCTATCATTCTTAAGATCTCATGAATATTAATTTTGTGCAGGAGATGACTATAACATAGTAAGTGGTCTTAAAAGATCTCATATTTTGTGCAAGGCGTTGACCTAAGTGGTCATAAAAGATCTCATATTTTGTGCAGGATGTGAGTCGTGACATAAGATAAGTAGTCAGTAACAGATTTTATATTTTGTGTGCAGGATCTGATTATCTTTCCTGATGACGTGGAGTTCAGACACGTGCCACAGTGCACCACGGGAAGAGTCTACGTGCTTAAGTTCAAATCTTCCCAGCGCCGCCTCTTCTTCTGGATGCAGGTTGGTCTCTCTTTTGTTGTTGTTGGTTTTTGTTTTGTTTTTTGTTGTTGTTGCCTCATCCTATGTGAACCACAGAATCAGAGATAATTTTCTTTTATTGCCTGATGATCATTGACAATGAGGATGATGTAACAATACTATGGAAGTGCATCTTGCTTTGAGACTATGTGACAGGGCTGTGCTCTACGCTTACTCTCATCATAAATTAATATATATATATCCCAATGTCAGCCGGGCCCAAGAGATACAGACACCTGCAGTGTTGGTCAGGTCATTTGAGCAACACTCTCAAAATCACATCCATAAAGTCGATGAAGCTCAACTAACTGTGTTGTCCAAGTATTCCCTTTGAGCCCATAGCAAATGCACTCTGGGTAGGAGCTGGATGGAGTAAACACCAAAAATCTTTATGACTCTTTCATGATTTGAACCCATACCCTTCAGTCCATAACCCAAGGCGCTAACCACTGCGCCAAGGCAGCCGATAGGCTGGTTTCTTACTTGATCTACATACAAAACTGAACTTACTGTGTATGTATGTATGTTTGTCTGTCGTGTCCGACGATGACCTCCAAAACAGCAGAGGAGGCAGCTGCTGTTTTGGAAACTGGGCAGAAATTTGATTATAGTGGAGATGCCTTGCCCACAGTACATCCCCACTCTCTCAGCCAAGTGGGCATAAGGACAGTCAGCGTTGGAGATGTTCTCCAAAGGCCAACCATCCCCCAGGGCTGCAGCACATAAGGACTGTGCAAGTCAGGCCTCCTAGTCAGAGAGTCATAGTTGATCACTAAAGACTAAGCTGTAAAGTGGAATTCCATGAGTAGGAAAGAAAGCCACTGGTCATACAGCCTCTCACTTTGCTGTTGCCCCCAGCGTCAATGGTTTAATCAAGAACTGTGATAAAGCCCAGGTGCTGACGGCTGGGGGTAAAACTGAACTTACTACTACTGAGGTAACTTAAATTTAAGCATATTGTTTAAGCATATGAGTTATTACAAAAACATAATAAACACCACTATGGCTAAGTGGTTAAGACTGTTCAGCTTCAATCTCATGGGTCTATGAAGGAGTGGGTTCAAATCTTGGCAGTGGTATTTGAGGAATTACGGGTGGGCACTTTTTTGCGATCTTCCTGGTCAACTTCAAGTGCAAGATGTGCCATTGCATTAATCTGCTTTGGGTATACAATACACATGCAGATCAATTTGCACATTAAAGATCCTGTAATTCATGTCGGTGTTCGGTGGGTTATGGAAACACAAACATACCCAGCATACAGTCGGAATGCAGCTACCTTCATGGTGAGTAAAAGCAAAGGTTGCATACAATATCTCACCATTGGTGGGGTAGCCTAGTGGTTAAAACATTGCCCATGCAATCTGACAACCCGTGTTCGATTCCCGTTCAAGGAGATATATTTTCCTCTGGAGTTAATATCAGTGCAGACTCCACTCTCCCCAAAAGTCCTTCGGATGAGACTAGAAACCGAGGCCCCGTGTGCGAACGCACGCAGAACATCTTGCGCACACGTTTAAGTCCTGTTCCGCTTTTCGTAAGAGTAGGCCATTGTGTGCCGGTGGGAACAGATGACAATTTACACAACCGCATTCACACGGGGACTGGTTCTTATTCCATTATCCTCAATATAAAAGAGTAAAATAAAAATAAAATAAAATATAATAAACCTCGGAGCTCTAGCTGAGGAATGGGGGATGGGGGGAGGAGAGGGGGGGCGGGAGGGATAAAACATGTTTGGTAGTATAATTATAAATTTGAGAAACACTAAAGACTGTATAGCACTCGCTTTCCCCCAGCCAAGTTAAGCAGCGTCGAGCGTGGTTACCAGTTGGATGGGTGACCATTTGCGCCACGCCTTGGCTTCAGTACAGTTCCCCCAGTTCCCCCAGCTGTCAATGGGTACCTGCCCTCTTTAGGGTCAGGGAAGGTAAAGCAGTGAGGGAGAGGAGATGGGCACCGCTGCCCTCAATATTCTGGGCCCTGGAGAAGTGAGGTCTCTGACGCCTCGCTCCCCTACGACCTTATAGGTTATGGGACTCCTTTAATAATAATGTATGGAATTTATATAGCGCTGAATCTTGTAAAGCAAACAAATCAAAGCGCTCAGATTTCATTTCATACCACTTTAAGTCACGGCAGATTTCTCTCCGTGAAATTCGGGCTGCTCTCCCCGGGGAGAGCGCGTCGCCACAAGAGCAGCGCCACCCATTTTTTTTTTTTTTCCTGTCTGCAACTGTGTTTGTTTTCCTATCAGAGTGGCTTTTTTCTAAGAATTTTTCCAGGGACAACTCTCTTGTTGCCGTGGGTTCTTTTACGTGTGCTAAATAATTACGTGTAACACACGGGACCTCGGTTTATCGTCTCATCCAAAAGACTAGCACCCAGACCACCACTCATGGTCTAATGGATGGGGGAAAAGTTTCGGGTCCAAATGGGGTACGAACCGCCGCACACTTCCGACCAGGACTTTTCGCTTTCTAGACAGGCGCGTTACCTCTAGACCACCGATCCACCGTATACATAGAAAAGAGAGAGAGTGCGATTGTCACAGCGTGCTGGAAACTGTCTGTGTCTGGCAGGAACCCAAGACCGACAAGGACACGGAGTTCTGCAAGAAAGTCAACGACAGTCTGAACAACCCGCCCACGCCCGGCGCTTCCCGCGGATCTGGCCTGCCCTCTGACCTTTCAGGGCTTGGTGTGTTGGTTTCGTTGGTTTGTGACACGTTTAACTGAAGAATAGATATGAAATAGTGTGTGTGTGTGTGTGTGTGTGAGTGCGCGCGTGGGTGTAAAAAGTAAGATCATGAACATAGATTTTTTTTTTTTAAATGGGTTTTTAGTACAGTCTCATTCAGCCATCATCATTTGTGAACATCATATTAATTAATGTTTACGAAGAAAAAAAAATTAATGTTTATGGTAAATTGTTTTGACATTTTCTTATAGATTTATATGTCTTTGTGAGGAAGGAAACAAGGAAGTTCTGCACAAATTTGTTTGGCTGTCCCCGAATTTGGAATGTGGCTACCTTGAAGGGTGGCAGAAACGGTTGCATTTGTTCAAAATCTCACCATCGGGGAACATCGAAGGTTTAGCCAAGGAACAAGAAAATTTTTGTTGTTGTTGGCGATTTGTTAAATATTATTAAAACAGGCTAATTTTCTCTATTTGTGTAGCAGTTTCATAATTAAAAAACAAACAACAACAAGCAAACCTTACAGCAGTAGCAAAATTAAGTCAAGGGTTTTCTTGGTTCAATTTCTAGTAATTGATATGATAAGGAATGAGTCAAAATAAATGAATTTGAGCATTCATGGTAAATTAGGTTGGGTTTTGTTGTTGTGTGTTTTGTTTTGTTATATTTATCTATTGATATGAAATAGAGTAAAAAAAGAAAAATATTACCAGTTTCATATGTAAATATGACATAATAGATTCCAAAGAACCAGATTGTGATTATTGACTGTAACTTAGTTTTTGTGTAAGTACGATGTATGTTAGAAATAAACAGATTGTGAGTATTGACATTCATATAGTTTCTATGTAGGTATGGTATTTATACCACAGTTGAAATATGAGTATTGACAGTAGTTTTGTGAGTATTGTGTTGTGAGTATTGACAGTAGTGTCGTTTCTGTGTAAGTATGATGTAAATTGGAGTGTGAAGAAACAGATTGTGACTTCCTGACGATGGCTTGTGTTGTGTTGAAGAAACATATTGTGTAGAAGAAACAGACTGTGTAGAAGAAACAGATTGTGTAGAAGAAACAGATTGTGTAGAAGAAACAGATTGTGTAGAAGAAACAGGTTGTGTAGAAGAAACAGATTGTGTAGAAGAAACATATTGTGTAGAAGAAACAGATTGTGACTTACTCACGATGGATTGTGAAACAGGTTGTGTTGAAGAAACAGATTGTGACTGATTGACTGACGATGGATTGTGAAACAGATTGTGACTGATTGACTGACAATGGATTGTGAAACAGATTGTGTAGAAGAAACAGATTGTGACTGATTGACAGTGGCTTGTGTAAAGAAACAGATTATGACTGATTGACAATGGCTTGAGTAAAGAAACAGATTTTGACTGATTGACAATGGCTTGTGTAAAGAAACAGATTGTGACTTACTGGTCGACAATGGCTTTTGTTGTGTAGAAGAAACAGATTGTATAGAAGAAAGAGATTGTGACTGATTGACTGATGGTGGATTGTGTAGAAGAAAGAGATTGTGACTGATTGACTGACGATGGATTGTGTAGAAGAAAGAGATTGTGACTGATTGACAATGGCTTATTCAGAAGAAAGAGATTGTGACTGATAGACTGACGATGGATTGTGTAGAAGAAAGAGATTGTGACTGATTCACTGTTTATTCAGAAGAAAGAGATTGTGACTGATAGACTGATGGTGGATTGTGTAGAAGAAAGAGATTGTGACTGATTCACTGACGGTGGATTGTGTAGAAGAAAGAGATTGTGACTGATTGGCAATGGCTTGAGTAAAGAAAGAGATTGTGACTGATTGACTGACGATGGATTGTGTAGAAGAAACAGATTGTGTAGAAGAAACAGATTGTGTAGAAGAAAGAGATTGTGACTGATAGACTGACGATGGATTGTGTAGAAGAAACAGATTGTGTAGAAGAAACAGATTGTGTAGAAGAAAGAGATTGTGACTGATTGACTGGCGATGGATTGTGTAGAAGAAACAGATTGTGTAGAAGAGATTGTGACTGATTGACTGACAATGGATTGTGTAGAAGAAACAGATTGTGTAGAAGAAACAGATTGTGACTGATTGACTGACAATGGATTGTGTAGAAGAAACAGATTGTGTAGAAGAAACAGATTGTGAGTGATTGCCTGACGATGGATTGTGTAGAAGAAAGAGATTGTGACTGATGGACAATGGCTTATTCAGAAGAAAGAGATTGTGACTGATTGACAATGGCTTATTCAGAAGAGATTGTGACTGATGGACAATGGCTTGTTCAGAAGAAAGAGATTGTGACTGATAGACTGATGGTGGATTGTGTAGAAGAAAGAGATGGTGACTGATGGACAATGGCTTGTATAGAAGAAAGAGATTGTGACTGATTGACTGATGGACAATGGCTTATTCAGAAGAAGCAGATTGTGACAGATTGACTGACGATGGCTTGTGTAGAAGAAAGAGATTGTGACTGATTGACTGACGATGGCTTGTTCAGAAGAAAGAGATCATGACTGATGGACACTGGCTTGTGTTGTGTTGCCAAGGGTCTAGAGGCCGGGGCCAGGAGTCTCAAATTATGGACCGTTTCCTGACTAACCTCATTGATGGCAAGTACCGTGTTAGGACTCTCCGTTTGTGAACTTTTCAGTTTTGATGATTGTTCCAGTTTGTTGTTGGTTCTTTAGTTGTTTTTTTTCTGTTCCGGTATATTGTATTGCCGTTATTCATGAATTGAAAAATCAACTGTGGCTTTTATTTTGTTTCCGTGATTCTAAGCCTGGATCCGGAATGTCAAATCCGTTTTGAAATTTGTCCCTATTTTTGAGGATTCTTGGCAGCTGTGTTGGCTTCAGCCTCAGAGCTAAGTGGCTTCAGCCCCGGAGCTAACTGGCTTCAGCCTCAGAGCTAAGTGGCTTCAGCCTCTGAGCTAAGTGGTTTCAGCCTCAGAGCTAAGTGGCTTCAGCCTCTGAGCTAAGTGGTTTCAGCCTCGGAGCTAAGGGGCTTCAGCCTCGGAGCTAAGGGGCTTCAGCCTCGGAGCTAAGGGGCTTCAGCCTCAGAGCGAAGTGGCTTCAGAGCTAAGTGGCTTCAGCCTCCGAGCGAAGTGGCTTCAGAGCTAAGTGGCTTCAGCCTCAGAGCGAAGTGGCTTCAGCCTCTGAGCTAAGTGGCTTCAGTCTCAGAGCTAAGTGGCTTCAGTCTCAGAGCTAAGTGGCTCCAGCCTCAGAGCTAAGTGGCTTCAGCCTGGGAGCTAAGTGGCTTCAGCCTCGGAGCTAAGTGGCTTCAGCCCGGGAGCTAAGTGGCTTCAGCCCGGGAGCTAAGTGGCTTCAGCCTGGGAGCCAAGTGGCTTCAGCCTGGGAGCCAAGTGGCTTCAGCCTCAGCTAAGTGGCTTCAGCCTGGGAGCCAAGTGGCTTCAGCCTGGGAGCCAAGTGGCTTCAGCCTGGGAGCTAAGCGGCTTCAGCCTGGGAGCTAAGTGGCTTCAGCCTCGGAGCGAAGTGGCTTCAGCCTGGGAGCTAAGCGGCTTCAGCCTGGGAGCTAAGCGGCTTCAGCCTCGGAGCGAAGTGGCTTCAGCCTGGGAGCTAAGCGGCTTCAGCCTGGGAGCTAAGCTGAGCGTGGACTTGGCGTAAAGAAAGAAACTGCCCAGCTGTCCACTTCAGTGTGTGACTTCCAGTATACTGCTCAGAGTTGTATTTCAGCGTTGCAAGAGTGTGCACTTTATTGCAGACCTTGGTTAACTCTTGGTAGGTTTTTGAAGAGGATGGGAAGATTTATTTTTGGGGGGCAGTAATGATAGTCCTTTTTTTTTTTTTTATAGTAGTGAGCAGAAGTGTAAAGAAACATTGGCTACCTTCATGGTGGACAAAAATGGTTGCATACGCAAAATCTTGCTATTGGTGAACCTTGGAGCTCTAGCTGAGTAACGGAAGGGTGGTGGTGGTGGTGATGATGAAATAAAGAAATATAAATATCATAGCTATGTCCTGGGAGACTGCTTGGAAGACAGACGACTTAATGACGTTGTTCAGTGACCCGAGTCAACATAGGGCTGTAGTGTAAACTCTGTGCAGTCTTTTATCATCCAGACCTGGGCAGTTGTTGGACATTGTTGTTGTAGATTAAAGACGTAGAGAGATTCGTGAGGATTACAAAGAGCAAATGAAAAAAAACCCCAAGCAAACGGTGCACAGTGAGTTGCTGCTGATGCGAGATCTTATATAGAAGAATGGAATCGTAGTAGGGAGGTTTGATTTTGAAAGAATGTAAATCCACAAAATCAGAATGCGACTACCTTCATGCTGGGGAAAAAGAAAAAAGGTCGCATACGCAAAATCTCACCATTGGTGAACCTCAGAGCTCTAGCCGAGGATGAAAAAAAAAAGGAGAAAGAATGTAAAATACATAACGACAATGTTTATGCTGAAATCTTTTTTTTTTTTAAAGTGTGTACATACGGTTATTGTTTGACCAAATTTCAGTCCTTGCTTTTGGAGTTTTTATTTCAAAGGTATTTTGTGATGAGCTTTTGAACTTGTTTCCTTTCTCGATTGTAGATTTCATTGTGTTAGAACAGTGTGTTGACAGAGTTGCTGAAGTCTTTGCATGGTGTTACTGTTCTGTTTTCGTTCATTCATTGATCATGTTGACAATGCGTTTAAAAGAATTGGTGAAGTGTTTGCATGGCTTTACCGTTTCGTCATTGCATTGATATCTGTTTTTTTTATTTTTAACTTGTCATTTTCATTTTTTCATTTTTGTTTTGTTTGTGATTGTTAAAGAATGCATGCATCTTGATTTTGGGGGTCATATTTTTATGCTAATTTGTTTGTGTGTGTGTATGTGCGCGAATGAGTGTGTGTGTGTGTGTTGAGTGTGCGCGTATGTGCGCGAGTGAGTGTGTGTGTATGTACATTCACTTAGGTGCATTTATGTGCTTGTGTGCATGCATGCCCACAAAAAGTTTACTCATATAAGGTGCAGCAGCAGCATGTAAGCATATAAATACATGTGTGTGTGTGTGACTGTGTACATGCATAGGTACTTGCATCTATTTTAGAAATGTTCAGTAGTATGTGATACATACGTGTATATTTATCATGAATCAAAAGCTATCCAAAATGCTGAACGTCTCCACAAAACAGTCTTTCGGTAAAAAAATTTTTTTTTAAAGGCTGAAAAAAAATCCCAAACCCCAACCACTCCCCCTCCTCACCTCCTCCTTCTCCTCTCCTCGCCCTCCTCCTCCTTTCTTCTCCCTCCTCCTCTACTCCCCCTCCTCCTCCTCTCCTCCCCCTCCTCCTTTCCTCCCCCTCCTCCTCTCCTCCCCCTCCTCCTTTCCTCCCCCTCCTCCTCTCCTCCCCCTCCTCCTTTCCTCCCCTCCTCTACTCCCCCTCCTCTCTTCCTCCTCCCCCTCCTCTCTCTCCCCCACCCCTCTCCTCTCTCCTCCCCCTCTCCTCCTCTCCCCCTCCTCCTCCTCTCCCCCCTCCTCCTCCTCTCCCTCCCAGTCCTCTCCTCCCCCTCTTCCCCTCCTCCTCCTCCTCTTCCTCCTCTCCTCTCCTCCTCCTCCTCTCCTCTCCTCCTCCTCTTCTCATCCTCCTCCTCTCCCCAGCAAATCACCAGGCACCAAATCTTCTCAAAGCGTACTTTGGGCCTGATTTGATTTAATGAGACGGTGTGCACTGGCAATGTGTGTGGTTGATGAAATGAGGAAACCTGCGTCAGAAAAATAATCCACAGTGCTTAACCAGATCTGTTTCAGGTTTTTCACCATGTGGCTGACAGTGTGAGTGAATGACTGTGATGATGGATGCTATACTGAGTGAATGGAGAGGGCTTGTTTTTTGGGGGTGGGTGGGGGAGGAGTGGGTATTTTTTTGTTTGTTTTTTGGTCTTGTTCCTCAGCAGTAAGGCTTACCAATGGTGAGATTTTGCGTTTGCGACCATTTTTGCTCACCATGAAGGTAGCCGCATTCTGACTTCGGCAGTGGTGTCGAGTGATTTTTTTGGTTTTGTTTGCTCCTCGGCTGAAGCTCTGAGGTTCAGCAGTGGGGAGATTTTTGTGTAAGCGACCGGTTTTTGTGTGGTTTTTTCCCCACCCACCATTAAGGTAGCCGCATTCCGACTTCAGGGAATGCAGTTCAGAATTTTTCAACCCACCAATTTTGCCAGGACAGTCAGGAGGTACCTCCCTGCTGTATCCAGTTTTCGACTGTCGTGGATTATTGTGACAAGTCTGTGAGCAGACGGGTCCGACTGGTTTAGAGTCTCGTCCCAAGGACTTTGACGTTGGGTTCGAAATTCTCGTAGTCAAAAGGACTTTGACATTCAGTTTGAAATTCTCATAGTCAAAAGGACTTTGACGCTCGGTTTGAAATTCTCGTGAAAGGACTTTGATGTTCCGTTTGAAATTCTCATAGTCAAAAGGACTTTGACGTTGGGTTTGAAATTCTCATAGTCAAAAGGACTTTGACATTAAGTTCGAAATTCTCATAGTCAAAAGGACTTTGACATTAAGTTCGAAATTCTCATAGTCAAAAGGACTTTGACGTTCAGTTCGAAATTCTCGTAGTCAAAAGGACTTTGACATTCAGTTCAAAATTCTCATAGTCTAAAGGACTTTGACATTGGATTCGAAATTCTCACGAAAGGACTTTGGCGTTCAATTTGAAATTCTCATAGTCTAAAGGACTTTGGCGTTGGGTTTGAAATTCTCATAGTCAAAAGGACTTTGGCGTTCAATTTGAAATTCTCATAGTCAAAAGGACTTTGATGTTGGGTTCGAAATTCTCATAGTCAAAAGGACTTTGACGTTGGGTTTGAAATTCTCATAGTCAAAAGGACTTTGACGTTCAGTTCAAAATTCTCATAGTCAAAAGGACTTTGACGTTCAGTTCAAAATTCTCATAGTCAAAAGGACTTTGAGTTGGTATTGTTTATAGTCATGGTAGAAAAGGAGCAGTTGGGTTGACCTGATCCTGCAGATTCTTGTGGCAGATGAGGTCTAAACAGTCCTGCAACCTGTGTTCTGATTGTTGTATTTGTTGTATTGTTGTTGTGTTGATGTCAGGGAAGGATGAGGCATGTGCGTGTGTCAACGGCTTGATGTGGTAGGTAGTGTGTGTGTGTGTATGTGTGTGTGTGTGTGTGTGTGTTGTTGTGTGTGTTGTTAGTGTGTTGTGTTGTGGTGTGTGTTGGTGAGTGTGTGTGTGTGTGGTGTGAGTGTGCTGTGTGTTTGTGTGGTGTGTGTGTGTGTGTGTGGTGTTATGTGTGTGTGTTGTGGTGTGGTGTGTGGTGTGTGTGTTGTGTTTGTGTGGTGTGTGTGTGTGTGTGTGTGTGTTGTGTGTGTGGTTGTGTGTGTGTGTGTGTGTGTGTGGTGTGTGTGTGTGTGTGTGTGTGTGTTGTGTGTGTGTGTGTGTGTTGTGTGGTGTGTGTGTGTGTGTGTTGTGTGTGTGGTGTTGTGTGTGTGTGTGTGTGTGTGTGTGGGTGTGTGTGTGTGGTGTTGTGTGTGTGTGTGTGTTGGTTTTGTGTGTGTGTGTGTGTGTGTGTGTTTGTGTGTGTGTGTGTGTTGTGTTGGTGTGTGTGTGTGTGTGTGTTGTGTGGTGTAAGTGTGTGTGTTGTGTATGGTGTGTGTGTGTGTGTGTGTGTTGTGTGTGTGTTGTGTATGGTGTGTGTGTGTGTGTATTGGGTGTTTGTGAGTGTGTGTTTGTGTGTGTGTGTGTGTAGGGGGAGGGGTATGCACATAACTAATCAATCACAATAAACAACTATTAACAAAAATGCATAACAAGAAATCCGAAAAGAAAACAATGAACAGCTAAAATATTAACTTTGCAATTCATATAACTAGATGCTATCCTTATATTGAAGGAGTCTGAAAATAGGAGTGACTTAATGGCAATAGGCCTACAATTTCTTTCATTAATGGAATGTATTTTAGAATTTGCTGTAAACTAGGGAAAATTTAGTTCTAAAAGCATTAAGTTTAAACCTGTAGATAAGAGATACAGCATTTAATAATAATAATAATATATGGAATTTATAGAGCGCTATATCTTGCAATTACAAATCAAAGCGCTTATTCTATATTAATGTAAATTACGACATATCATATCAAAAGATAATACGTGGGTAACATCACTCCAGGAATAACTGGTACCTTGTAGTGTGTGTGTGTGTGTGTGTGTGTGTCTTTGATTTTACGTCTGTTCACTTAAACTGTTAAAGTGATATTAGATGAGAGGGGGAGAGGGAATGATGAAATGAGGGCTTTGAAGCAAGGAGATAAGTGTTGGTATTAAAAGATTTTGTGTATATCTAAATTCTGATTCCAAACAATACAAACATATGTTGCAAAAAACTTGGCAAAGAAACGCAAATAGAACAAAAACACAGAACAATTGAACACTATTCTAAAAGTGGAACTGTACAATTGCAAATCAATCGGAAAGTAAAACTATTAGTCTCACGGTTGTACTTTACAAAATTGAAATTATTGGAGACCACATCAGTGACAGTAGTATCTGAGATCTCGTACAGTAAGTTTGGATTGGTTAGAACCTCATTCAGAGATTTATCCTCTGTGTGTGTGTGTGTGTGTGTAGTGTGTGTGTGTGTGTGAGTGAGTGACTTGAGTGTGTGTGTTGTGTGTGAGAGAGAGAGAGAGTGAGTGTGTGTCTGAGTGTTTTGTGTGTGTGTGCGTACGTATGTGTAAAAGTTGAAGTCATAGTCAAATCTTTATTTGCAGGTGATGAATAACCAATTTGCTTTTCTTTTTCACTAAGCCATCCATAAAGCATTAGGATAGGAAAGGGCATGTGTGTGTGTGCATATGTACATGTATGTGTGCGTTAGTGAGTGAATTATTGTAACTATTCTGCATGAGGAACAAGGGACTGTGCCATTTCATCATGCTGGTTAAGACACTAACATTTTAAAACGACTTCAAAATCACCGACAGGTGAGGACAATTACTTCGTCACCTTTACAGAATGGCACTTTACAATATGTAGTACAGTATAAAACTTAAATATGAATATGAACACAGCGGCTTTTTTGAGAATAAATCATTTGAGTTCGAATTCTCTCTCTCTCATTCTCTCTGTCATTCTTCCCCCCTCTCCCTCTCCCCCTCTCCCTCCATCTCCCCCTCTCTCCCCCTCTCTCTCTCCAGTGACTTACAGTTACACACAGGGTCTGTGGACGATTAAAAAAAAAAAAAAGCAAGACTTTTGAGAGATTTCTTTTCAGAGTCTTTCATGAGTGGATAGGAGGCACCGTGGTCGAGTGGTTTAGGCGGTCGACTCGTGATCCAGAGGTCGCGGGTTCAATCCCGCTCGGCTCAGTGTTGTGTCCTTGGGAAAGACACTTTACTCCTATTTTCCTCACTCCACCCAGGTGTACAAGTGGGTACCAGCTCTGCTGGGGAAGTATCTGGCGACAGACTAGCGTCCTGTCACAGGGGTGGTGAAAAACCATCAGTTCGCTTAACGCTACAGAAACCGGGATAAGCTCCGGCTCTATGGTCCTTCTGGATCGAAAGAACATACATGAGTGGATGATAAAAAAACAAAACCCAACCAAACCAAACAAAACAAATCCCCTGACGTCTGGTTGTAGGTGGAATGGGGATGGGAGGTCCGGGATCCAACTTGTCTTCGCTGATTGGACGACCCAGCAGCAGCCAGTCCACTGCCTCCGAACCGTAGGTGTCCTCCACGTTTGTTTGCTTTTGTTTGTTGTGTTGTTTTGTTTGTGTGTGTGTGTGTCTCTATACCTTTTTCTGTCTGTCTGTCTCTGGGCCTTTCTTTTGTTTGGTGGGTTAGGGTTAGGGGGTGGGCAGGGTGGCGACCGCGCAGGTGCGATTTTGGTTCTCGGTTGTTTTTTTGGTTTTGTTTGTTTTTGTTTGTTTCCCTTGGCTAGTGTTTGAGATTTGACTCTTTTTTTTTTTGTTGTTTTTTTTTTTATTAATTCGAGGTATGGATGCATATGTGGGGTTTTTTTTAATCATTTTTTTTAGTTTTTTTTTATATCGAGGGTAATGGAATAAGCACTTATGTGCTTTTTTTCTTATCTGTCCTGTGTGTATGCGGTTTGTAAATTTTGTATCTGTTTCATCAGCACGCAATGGCTATCTTTAGAAATTGGAGTCAGGATTTAATGTGTTTGCAGATGTTATGTGCGTTTTTTCGACACCGGGCCTCGGTTTATAGTCCTTCGAAGACTTTTGGGGGAGTGGGTTGCACTGATGTTAACTCCAGGGAAAATCCCCTTGATGAAATTCGAGCCCAGGTTCAGATAGTGAGCAATGTTCTAACGTGGGCTATCCGTCCCCATGTTTTACAGCTCACGAGCACTGCCTTGAGAAGTGAGTTGAGTGCAGTGCTCAGTGGAATCCTTACGATGGTATGGGAGGAGCAAGTCAAGTACACCGCAAGTGATTTACTTTAGTGTGTCTTTTTTCTAGACGTTTTGTAGCTGCTTTGTGGGTGTGTGTTGTGTGTGTGCGTGTGCCTGCGTGTGTGTGTGTGGAGTGTTGTGTGTGTGTGTACGTATTATGATAAATTCCCCCAAAGTATGAGTAGGTTATAGTTTGTGTCTCTTCCAAAAAATTCTTGGCTGTTTTTGTGGAGTATCACGGTAATTCTAAAAAGTTGAGAATGGTTTTTATTTCCTGTCTTTATTTCTTGAAAGTTAGCTAAGGAATAAAAAAAAAAGTCAAAGAAAAAAAGACAAACAAAAATAATCATTGTGTGAAATCACAGGTGCCTTCACTTGTGATTTGTCACTGTGAGTGTTTGAAATCACAGGTGCCTTCACTTGTGATTTGTCACTGTGAGATGAAAAGTCGGTTTGATTTGATACGATTGGCGTTGAAATTGATTTGATTTGAATGGTGCATGGCAGACCTCTACGAGCGTCCTCGGCCTCAGGAAATCGCTCCTCCATGGAGAACACGCCCACGCCTCGACCAATGACGTCGGCTGGCCTGTTGAATCCTGCGGGGGGTACCACCACCACCACCACCACCACCACCGCTGCCAGTACCACAGGTATCGACATTTTTCAGGTCGTAAGGAATCCCTGATCCCTCTTGATCCCTTCCTGTGATGATGCGCTTATGATGACGAAGAGAACCGCACTAAAGAGAAGTCACTGAAAAATTTTATTTTGAATCACCAACTGGATGAAGTTGGAAGATGTGTTGAAGAGCTGTGAAAACCGAATGCTAACGCTACATGACAAAGATCAAATGGGAAGACAGGATCACGAATGAAGAACTATGGAGAATGTGCAAAGTTGATGATCTGAAGTCTGTAGCTAGTAGCAATAGACTGCGCTGGTTTGGGCACGTTCAACGGAAAGCAGACCACCACATCATCAAAAGAGCAATGAACTTCGTAGTGGATGGAAAGAGACCAAAGGGAAGACCTAGCAAGACCTGGGCTGCCTGTATTGCAGATGATCTTAGAGAAAGGGGCATAAATAAGGAGGAAGCTCAAAACAGAGAGAGATGGAGAAGGTTCATCAATGTCAAACCTCCCCTGGGAGAAACATTACAAAAAAGGAAGAAGAAGAAGAACTGGATGAAGTTGATGAAATTTTATTAAAAAAAACATCGCTGCACCCAAAACAGTGATTGTTTTTCTTATGTAGTAACTGGTTTAGGAGAGGGGGAAAAAAATCAGAGTCAGTGAGCAGAGGATCGTTGTTCATGACTCGGTCATAGCTCGTAATCAGGTTACGACTACTCAGGCCTACTTACCTTGTGCTGGGTTTCCTATTTATAATCTCCAAAACTTGGCCCAGCCCCAAAGCGTGTCAGTTCGTTGTCAGTTACTGATGTCGCTATTGCATCAAGGTCCCACACTAAAGTTTGTTATGTTGTACATGTGTTCTGTTTGACATTTGCCTTCTTCAGCCATGACAAACTCGTTAAGTAAGGCACTGCTGCATTAAAGAAGAAAAAAATCCTGTGAAGTCGGAGTGTGGCTGCCTATATGGCAAGGAACTTAAAAAGAGTCATACACGCAAACTTCTGATCCTGTGTACTTCCAATCTCACAGTGATTCCCAGGTGGGATGATGAAGTGAGTCAGAGTGTGGCATGTTCTGGGTGACCCCCAGGGTGTAAAGCTGGGGAACGCACAACAACAACAACAAATCACCAAAACACACTTGCCATCAATATTATGCCTCAAGACATATTTGTTTCAAACCTAAGAATTTCCTCTCCTGTTTCATTTCATAGCTATCCCTGCTTTTCAACAGCCAAAAATTCCATCACCTTGCCAAAGTGTATAACCTGTGTGTGTGTGTGTGTGTGTGTGTGTGCATTTGGACTTGTTAGAACTATTACTTGCTATTGGTTGCATGACTGTGTAAGAATGAGTTGAGTGCAAGCGCTTTGATTTGTCTGTGCAAGATACAGCGCTATATAAGTTCCATTTATTATTATTATTATTATTATGCCTGAAAATGAATGCTAGATGTTGGTAAAGGTTCCCCATACGCTGATGCCCCCACACACACAAAAAAACTTTGCGAAAAAAGCTTAATTTTGACAAATTTGCAGCAGCAAAACTACTCAACCAAGTCTCTTGCAACCAAATTCATAATGGCGTTCAGGGACCTCCCCCTACCGGAAGACTCTCCTGTCACAGTTGCATTGTGGGATATGCAGTCGTCAAAGTTGTTGATCTACTTTTGGCGGCCCGATCTTGGTCGTTTCTGTGGTCAGAAACGGGAAGTCGATTTCAGTCGATCCGGTTTGGGTTGGGTTAAAGCATATAACTTATCCAGGAGGCACCGTGGTCGAGTGGTTTTGGCGGTCAACTCGTGATCCAGAGGTCGCGGGTTCGATCCCCGCTCGGCTCGGTGTTGTGTCCTTGGGAAAGACACTTTACTCCTATTTTCCTCACTCCACCCAGGTGTACAAGTGGGTACCAGCTCTGCTGGGGAAGTATCTGGCGACAGACTAGCGTCCTGTCACAGGGGTGGTGAAAAACCATCAGTTCGCTTAACGCTACAGAAACCGGGATAAGCTCCGGCTCTATGGGCCTTCTGGCTCGAAAGAACATACTACTTTATACACTAAAGTGTTGTTATGTTGTAACATGGTGTGTTGAGATTTGCCTTCTTCAGCCATGACAAACTCTTAACGTAACAACCTGCACTCTCTATTAAAGAAGAAAAAAATCCTGTGAAGTCGGAGTGTGGCTGCCTATATGGCAAGGAACTTAAAAAGAGTCATACACGCAAACTTCTGATCCTGTGTACTTCCAATCTCACAGTGATTCCCAGGTGGGATGATGAAGTGAGTCAGAGTGTGGCATGTTCTGGGTGACCCCCAGGGTGTAAGCTGGGGATCGCTCCTCCATGGAGAACACGCCCACGCCTCGACCAATGACGTCGGCTGGCCTGTTGAATCCTGCCGGGGGTACCACCACCACCACCACCACCACCACCGCTGCCAGTACCACAGGTATCGTCATTTTTCAGGTCGTAAGGAATCCCTGATCCCTCTTGACCCCTCCCTATGACGTTGCGCTTATTATGACTAAGAGAACCGCACCAAAGAGAAGTCACTGAAAATTTTTATTTTGAATCACCAACTGGATGAAGTTGGAAGATTTGTTGAAGAGCTGTGAAAACCGAATGCTAGGCTACATGACAAAGATCAAATGGGAAGACGGGATCACGAATGAAGAACTATGGAGAATGTGCAAAGTTGATGATCTGAAGTCTGTAGCTAGTACCAACAGACTGCGCTGGTTTGGGCACGTTCAACGGAAAGCAGACCACCACATCATCAAAAGAGCAATGAACTTTGTAGTGGATGGAAAGAGACCAAAGGGAAGACCTAGCAAGACCTGGGCTGCCTGTATTGCAGATGATCTTAGAGAAAGGGGCATAAATAAGGAGGAAGCTCAAAACAGAGAGAGATGGAGAAGGTTCATCAATGTCAAACCTCCCCTGGGAGAAACATTACAAAAAAGGAAGAAGAAGAAGAACTGGATGAAGTTGATGAAATTTTTTTTTAAAAACATTACTGCACCCAAAACAGTGATTGTTTTTCGTATGTATAACTGGTTTAGGAGAGGGGGAAAAAATCAAAAGTCAGCGAGAAGAAGATCGTTGTTGATGACTCGGTCATAGCTCGTAATCATCATCATCATCATCAGACCCGTGACCTTGGCGGTCGTGGGGGAGACATGAAAGACGATGCCGTGGTAAGCCTCCTCCATCCATCTCGGTCCTCGGCTCTGCGCAGTAGTGCTGAGTCATTCATCCTGGTCCATTCTCTGATGTTGTCCATCCATGACTTGTTCTGTCTTCCCCTCCTTCTGCCACCTTCGAGTGTTCCCTGCAGTACTGTTTTGGGCAGAGTGTTGTGGCGGGTGACGTGGCTGAACCATGTCAGCTTCTTCTTCTTGACGATGGTGAGAAGGGGTTCCTGTGGACCTGCCAGCCATGTTATTTGACTCTTGACAAATTCATTGGTCTTTCGTTCTCTCCAGGATATGCCCAGTAGTTTTCTATGGCATTTTGTTTCGAATGACTGGATTCGCTTTGCTGTTTCAGCAGTCAATGTCCAGGTTTCACTTCCGTACAGCAGGATAGTCTGAATTAGGGCTTTGTAGAGCTTTAGTTTGATTGGTAAACTGATCTCTTTACTTTTCCATATGGTGGTGAGTTTTGTCATGGAAGATGTTGCCATGGCTATTCTGACTTTGATTTCTGTCGTCGATCGCCCGTCCTTTGTGAGTGTAGCGCCGAGGTATTTAAAAGCGTCTACCTCCTCCAGTTGTTGGCCGTTCATGTAAATTTTAGCGGTGGCATTGCTCGTGCTGTTCACAAGTACTTTACTTTTCTCCGAGCTCGTAATCAGGTTACGACTAATTTCAGGCTTGTCTTACTTCACAATTTCTTCCTTAGTTTAAATCTCCAAAACTTGGCCCAGGCCAAAAGCTGTGTCAGTGACTGTGTCAGTTACTGATGTCAGCTAATTGCCAAGGCCCACACTAAAATGTTGTTATGTTGTAAAATGGTGTGTTGAGATTTGCCTTCTTCAGCCTCGGTTTGTCTCATCCGAAGGACTTTTGGGGAAGAGTGGAGTCTGCACTGATGTTAACTCCAGGAGAAAATATCCCCTTGAACGGGAATCGAACCTGGGTCGTCAGATTGCGAGCGCAATGTTCTAACCACTAGGCTATCCCGTCCCCCTAATGATTATGTGTGTGTGTGAGTGTGTGTGTGAGGGGGGGTGGGATGGGTGGGTTGGGGTGTGCACCTAGCTAATTATCCGCATTAAACAACTATAGAAAACAACAAGAAAACCCTAAAACAAGAAAGTTGAAGAGGGGAAAACAACCCCAGCTTAAACACTGTGTTTGTTTTTGTGTGTGTGTGTGTGTGTGTACGCACGCACGCATGTACACGCACATGCATGTTTTGTTTTTTGAGGGTGTGGTGGTAATGGGATTTTTTTTTCTCAAACCAGTGTTAACTCTCAGGGTGGGGGGGACGAATAATAAAAAAAACCGACACGACATAAGTTCTAGAAATTTTTTTGGACAGGGGGCAGCACAGCAGGCACGGGTGTGTCAGGGGCGGGGTCAAGGTCGGGGTCAAGGTCACAGACAGGGACGGCGGCGTCAGCGGGGTCAGGGTCAGCAGGGTCAGGGAGTCGTCAGCAGCAGATACAGCTGAGCGACCTGCAGAACATTCTGTCCTCCATGAATGGTGAGCTGCTTCTGTGTGTGTGTGTGTGTGTGGGGGGGGGGAGGGAGGAGTGGGGGGGGGGGGGCTGGGAGTATGTGGGTGTGAATTGTGGGTGTGGGTGGATGGGTATGTATCTATGTGAGTTTGTATGTATGTTTGTGTGTGTGTGTAGGGGGGGGGGATGTTGTGTATGTGTGTGTGTGTGTGTTTATTTATTTATTTTTAAAATTTTATTTATCATATTATTTCGAGGATAATGGAATAATAAGCACTCATGTGCTTTTTGTAACATCCAGTCCCCGTGTGTATGCGGTTTTGTAAATTTTGTCATCTGTTCCCACCGGCACAGAATGGCCTACTCTTTCGAAAAGCGGAACAGGATTTAACGTGTGCACTGCACAAGGTGTTCTGCGCGCGTTCGCACACTGGGCCTCGGTTTATAGTCTCATCCAAAGGACTTTGGGGAGAGTGGAGTAGGCACTGATATTAACTCCAGGGGAAAATATCCCCTTGAACGGGATTCAAACCCAGGTCAGATTGCGAACGCAATGTTCTAACCACTAGGCTGTGTGTGTGTGTGTGTGTGGATACAACTCAACAACTTACAGAATATTCTCTTTTTTTAGGAACAGTGAGCCTTTTATTAAAGGTGTGAAGTGGGGGAAGTGGTGAGAGAGAAAGAAAGAGGGAGGGAGAGAGAGTGTTATATGCAAAAATAATTGTGGGTGTGTGCATGTGTTGGCATGTATTGTATCTATACACATTTGTATTTAAGGTATATGTGTAGGAGTGTGCGTGTGCGCGCGCATACACGCACATGTGTGTATAGGCATGCATATGTATATGTGCGTGTTCATTCTTGTATGTGCTCGAACAGGCATCCAGTTAAGTATAACTATGTACTCTTTCAATAATGACTTTGTGAATTCTAACCTGTTGAATGTGTTTCAACCAATAAGTCAAAAATAGTTAACAGACAATTCACAGGTTGCCCCAGGCCAAAAGCTGTGTCAGTTATTGATGTCAGCTAATCACCAAAGCCTACACTAAAATGTTGTCATGTTGTAAAACATTGTGTTGAGATTGCCTTCAGCCACGACAAGCTCTTGACATAACAACCTGCACTCTCCTTTGTTAAAGGAGAAAAAATTCTTCTGAAGTTGGAGTATGGCTGCCTGTATGGCGAGGTGCTTGAAAAGTCATACACGCAAACTTCTCATCCAGTGTACTTCCCATCTCACAGTGATTCCCAGGTGGGATGATGAAGTGAGTCAGAGTGTGGCATGTTCTGGGTGACCCCCAGGGTGTAAAGCTGGGGAACGCGCAACAACAACAACAACAATTCACAGGTTATTAACAAACTTTTTTTCTTTTTTCAGTCCCCACGGGAGAATCTAAAGAAGGTAAGGATTGTCCCTACTTCTTGTTTCTTTGACTGATAAATAATAATAGTCGGATGGGTGAATGCCATCTCCAGAGTCATGCAAACCGTTTTCAAATCCCATGAATTCCTTGGAGGTCAAAGAGTTAAGGTTCTTCGTTGGCTAAGCATATTTTGGTCGGCGTAACTGTGACAAACAAAAGTAAAACTTAATTTAGACTTAAACAAAAAAATAATAACAGTAAAGGTGTTCCAGTAACTCATGTGGTCGTTGGGGAGTGAGGCGTCAGAGACCTCAGCTTCTCCTGGGGCCAGCATATTGAGGGCAGCGCCCATCTCCTCTCCCTCGCTGCTTTACCTTCCCTGACCCTAAAGAGAGCAGGTACCCATTTACACCTGGGTGAACTGGGGGAACTGTACTGAAGCCAAGGCACGCAAACAGTCACCCATCCACTTGGTGACCATGCTCAATGCTGCTTAACCTTAGCTTGAGTAAAGCAAGCAAGTGCTCTGACCACTGAGCTGTCCCGTCCCCTAAAATAAGATATATACAAGGAGAATTGTGGAGGGCACAGGTTTAAGTCAGCTAATGAATCAAGTTTTGGGTTTTTCTTTCCTACTGTTGGTATTTGTTCTTGCTATGCCAAGTTCTTTGGTGAGACTGGTGGCAGATTTTGTGTGTGCCTGTTTGAAGACATGAGGACTGTAGCTGTAACGAAATTAAATATAAAAAAAAGTGCATGATTGAAATGAAAAGCTATCTTAACAAACAGTTTGCCGTGGGAAAGGAGAGAGAGAGAATTTGTAAGTCTGCACTTGTCAACGAGGGGTGGGTGGTGGGTTAGGAAAAGATGAAAGGAGGCAATAAGTATAAATTGAAATGTGTGTGTGTGTGTGTGTGTGAGGGGGGGGGGATACACTTGCTTGTGCCTGTGCGTGTTGTAAATTTAAGAGAGGGGTGGGTCGGGAAAAGATGAAAGGAGGCAATATGCATGAGTTGAAATGTGTGTGTGTGTGCACGTACGCTGTCAATGGGTACCTGCCCTCTTTAGGGTCAGGGAAGGTAAAGCAGCGAGGGAGAGGAGATGGGCGCCGCCCTCAATATGCTGGCCCCTTGAGAAGTTGAGGTCTCTGACGGCTCGCTCCCCTATGACCTTATAGGTTATGGGACTCCTTTACCTTTACCGTTTACGCTTACACCTGCGTGCGTGCGTTGTTGTTGTTGCCTTCAATTTAACGTCTGTTCACTCTAAGTGATATTAGACAAGGGAAATAGGAAGTGTAGTGGAAGTTAAAGAAGGGAGAAGAAAGAGTGGAAGGAGAAAAGGTTAAGAAATAGCATCAGTGTTGGTTTAAAAAAAAAAATTAAAAAAAAAAATTTAAAAAAGAGCAACCCACCCAAAAAAACAACCACCTGAATCTGATCAATTCAAGGAACAATATTCAAAAAGTTGTCTGACCACTGCCCATATTTCTTGTTGTATGGCTCCTTCTCAAATAGATTCGCGTTTTTTTGACCATGAGAAGGGTTAATTCACTATATTTTAGAATGAAGTTAAATGCATTCCTTACAAAATTTTGTAAACATGTTAGATGTCTATGTGGGGATCATATTTCCAATACTCATATCATATTTGAGTGCCCTATTTGTAAAACCTTTTTTAACCTACGTTTTCTGAATAGTCTCTGGGAAAATGTATTTGAAAATTCAAAGCTAGCCTTTACCATTGCCAGATGTTTATTGCATTAGTCCACTTGAACATTTATGGTAGTTACATTATTGTTATTTCACGTTTCCACATTGTTGAGTTTATATTATGCTCCTGTGTGTGTGCGAGGGAGAGGAGATGGGCGCCGCTGCCCTCAATATGCTGGCCCCTAGAGAAGTTGAGGTCTCTGACGCCTCCTCGCTCCCCTACGACCTTATAGGTTATGGGACACCTTTACCTTTACCTTTTTCCTGTGCGTTGTTGTTGTGGCGTCCCAGCGGTGGACCTGGCCAAAGCCCTAAGCCCGGAAGCGCTGATCCCTGTGCTGGCCAGTGGGGAGGTGCAGCAGCGCCTGATGCCTCTCCTGCCTGACGCCGACGTCCTGCCCAGGTCCGAACAGGAGCTGAAGAACACCACAGCCTCCCCCCAGTTCCAACAGGTAATGGGCAAGGGGGGGGGGGGGAGGTGTGGGGGTTGGGGGGGGGGGAGGTGAGGAGGGTGGAGGGGGGGAGGTGAGCAGGGTGTGTGTGTTGGGGGGGAGGGTGGTAGAAGGGGTGGGTTTGCAGGGTGGGTGGGTGGAGAAAGGATGTGTGTGTGGAGGAGGGGTGTGTGTGTGTGGATGGGGGATTGTGTGTGTGTGTGGAGGGGGGATGTGTGTGTGCATTGATTGATTAGTTGATTGACTGATTGATTGACTGGTTGATTAACTGATTGGTTGATTGATTTACTGATCGATTGATTAACTGACTGATTGATTGGTTGATTAACTGATTGATTGATTGACTGGTCGATTGATTAACTGATTGACTGGTTGATTGATTAACTGACTGATTGATTGACTGGTTGATTGATTAACTGATTGATTGATTGACTGATCGATTGATCATTTGACTATTGATGATTGGTTGATTGACTTACTGATTGATTGATTGATTGACTATTGATTTACTGATCAATTGATGGACTGATCGATTGACTGACTGATTAACTGATCGATTGATTAACTGACTGATTGATTGACTGATCGATTGATTAACTGACTGGTTGATTGATTGACTGATGGATTGATTGATTAACTGACGGATCGACCGGTTGATTGATTAACTGACTGACTGGTTGATTGATTAACTTACTGATTGACCGGTTGATTGATCGATTGACTGACTGATTAACTGACTGACCGATTAACTGATCAATTGATTAACTGACTGACTGACTGATTAACTGACTGGCTGACTGCAGGCCCTCACGTCGTTCAGCCAGGCCTTGCAGTCAGGACAGCTGGGCCCCTTGATGAACCAGTTTGGCCTGGGGGAAGAAGTGGCCACCGCTGCAGCACAGGGAGGTACGTCCCCTCCCCCCCCCCCCCCCCCCCCCCCTCCATCCCTCGCCTCCCTCCATCCCCACATGACAGTGACACAGTCTTTTATGTCGAAGATAATGTATGTTTGTCCGTCGTGTCCGACGATGACCTCCAAAACAGCAGAGGAGGCAGCTGCTGCTGTTTTGGAAACTGGGCAGTAATTTGATGATAGTGGAGATGCCTTACCCACAGTCGAGCCTTGTGTGCCTCCTGGCACAGAGAGAATTATGGTTAAGGTAAGGCCTTGCCCACAGTACATCCCCACTCTCTCGGCCAAGTGGGCATAAGGACAGTCAGCGTTGGAGATGTTCTCCAAAGGCCAACCAGCCCCCAGGGCTGCAGCACATAAGGACTGTGCAAGTCAGGCCTCCTAGTCAGAGAGTCATAGTCGATCACTAAAGACTAAGCTGTAAAGTGGAATTCCATGAGTGGGAAAGCCACTGGTCATACAGCCTCTCACTTTTCTGTTGTTGCCCCCAGCGTCAATGGTTTAATCAAGAACTGTGATAAAGCCCAGGTGCTGACGGCTAAGGATAATGAATAAGCACCCACCCATGTGCTTTTTTACATCCAGTCCCCACCCTTAGGGATATATAAGAAAGAGAGAGAGACAGATCTCGAACTCGGATGATTTATTCACAAAAAGGCCATTGGCCCATACATGAAGGGGGTTGCCGAACTGCTTAGTATTTTGGTGGGGGTAAAATCAATAATAACGACAAAATGTTACTGTATAACCAAAACAGTCAGCTACAAAAATATGACTTGGGATAACAATATCTCTCTTATTCTGAAAGCTTTATGCAAATATAAAGTGAGGCTGCCCACAAACTCAGGATGACTTGATGCCAGGAGAGAGACAGAGAGAGAGAGAGAGAGAGAGAGGAGAGAGAGAGAGAGAGAGAGAGAGAGAGAGAGAGAGAGAGAGAGAGAGAGAGAGAGAGAGTGAGTGTGTGTGTGTGTGTGTTGGGGTAGAATTGAACCTAAGACTGTTCGAGTTTTTTGTCCACCCGTCTACATCTTTCTTTGTTTTTTTTTTTGTTTTTTTGTTTTTTGTATCCTCTGTTCCTTGGCTAGAGTCCCTGAAGTTCACCAATGGTAAGATTTTTGTTTTGGGTGTATCTGACCATTTGTTTTTTGTCCACCCCCTCCCCATTTATTTATTCTTTTATAGCGAGGATTAATGGAATAAGCACTCGTGTGCCTTTTTTCATCCAGTTCCCTGTGTGTATCCAGTTTTGTAAATTTTGTCGTCCGTTCCGACCGGCACACAATGGCCTACTCTTCCAAAAAGCGGAATGGGCTTTAACATGTGCGCAAGATGTTCTGCGTGCGTTTTGCACGTGGGACTTCGGTTTATGGTCTCATCCTTTGAAAGACTTTTGGAGAGAGTGGAGTCTGCACTGATGTTAACTCCAGAGGAAAAAAAATCCTCTTGAGCGAGATTCGAACCCAGGTCAGCAGATCACGAATACACCACTCTAACCACAAGGCTATCCTGTCCCCCCTTCTCCCCTGTGGTAAAGAAAACCAGACTGGCCAGCACATCCTTCAGAGGTGCACGCTATACAGCGACCTGAGGAAGATTGTGTGACCGACAGATATAATCCTGCAAACTAAGCTGTACGGCCCACGAGAGGAGCTGGAAAGGACTTGCCACTATTTCTCCCAAACACACTTGACGGTGCAAAAAAGCGAACGAGAGAAGAAGATTATTCTCCATGGTCACATCTTTATTTTTATTTTTATTTTTTCTTCCCTGTTCCTTGGCTAGCGCTCCTGAGGTGACCAGTTGTGAGATTTTTGGGGGGGCGTATGCGACTGTTTTTTTCTTAAGTCATTTAGGTAGCTGCATTATGACTTAGGGGGGATGGTGTCTGAACACAAGGAGGACCTTGCTTAACAACCTGTACTCCTCTTTTACAGGATTAAAGTGTTTTTGACTTGACTTGACTTGACTTGACTTGAAAAAAACACCTTGTGAAGTGACAGTCTGGCTGCTTACAACCACAGCAACAACTGCAGACATATGGGGACTGGATGTAAAAAAACAACAACAACCAACAACAGCACACAAAGGGCTTATTCCATTATCCTCCAAATAACAGAAAAAAATGAATAAATAAAAATAAACAACAAACTGTTCATGCAAGCAGTTGTGACACTCCCCCAGGAAATGAGTCGCTTTGCACCTGACCCACTTTTCTGCTAGGAGCCATTTTAGGAAGATGGGGGGTCATGTTGTCGATTTTGAGATTTTGTTTGATTATAAAACTATAGCCATTCTCCTACCTTGTTCTGAAGTATGGAGGGGTAATTTTGTTTCCTTTCGCTGTAAAAGCTCGTTTAAAAACACCAAAGCCCTCATTCTGACCAGCTATTACGATGCTAAACTTGTCAATTTTATCATTTTGTCACTTCCTGCAGTCTGTCATTTTAATTTGTCATAACTTTTCATAGCGCTGTCCAATTGTCAATCTGTTTTTTTGGTATTCAGTAGCCTTTTTTATTGAAGATTAATAACAGTTAAGAACTAACTGGGGCAGGATAGCCTTGTGGTTAGAGTGATGTGTTCATGATCTGCTGACCCCGGGTTTAAATCTCGATCAAGAGGATTTTTTCCTCTGGAGTTAACATCAGTGCCGACTCCACTCTCCCCAAAAAGTCCTTCGGATGAGACCATAAACCGAGGTCCCGTATGCGAACGCACGCAGAACATCTTGCGCACATGTTAAAACCCGCTCCACTTTTCAGAAGAGTAGGTCATTGTGTGCCGGTGGGTGCGGATGACAAAATGTACAAAACTGCATACACACAGTGACTGGATGGGAAAAAAAAGCACATGAGTGCTTATTCAATTATCCTCAAAATAAAAAAAAAGGACAAGAAAAAGAGAACCCCCCCCCCCCTCCCCTCCAAAGAAAAAAGTCCTCCGATGCGATTCGTCATGTAATGGAGCATCACTCTTATTGTGTGGTGATGTTTTTTTTTTTCTTTTTTCAGACATGGAAGCCTTTGTCAAAGCTCTGCAAGACGCGATGAAGAGCGAGGAGAAGAAAGACAAAGAAGAAAAGATGGACCACTGAGGGCTGGCCGTCTCTCGGCCAACACCAACGGCCGCGCCAAACTGTTGTTTTATATGTGGTTTTTGTGTTTGTGTGTGTGTATGTATGTGTGTGTGTGTTGTTATTGTTGTCGTAACGATAAAACGCACAGTGTTAAGACTATAACGAATCGGAAAGCCAGGTCTACCCCTCCCCCCCTGGTGTCTTCTGCTTTCTCTCTTTTCTCAAAGTTATCTAACTTGTTTAGGACAGTGAGTTTTCTCCCTTGCTTCTCTTCCCACTCTAGACAGTTAATTTTGTAATGGTTGGGGAGACACATGTCCAGAAATGCAAAACACGGTGTCAGAAAGTGGAATGTTCAGAGGCTTGTTTGTGGATATGTGGAGTGGGGTGGGGATGTATGAAGCTGCAGTAGCAGCTATTGTAGTGTATGCATGCAGGCACACACGCGTGCGCATGCGCTTTAACATACGCACGCGTGTGCATGCACTCATGCACATTACTCTCTCACACACACATAAATACACACACACACTCATCACTCACTCACACACTCACTCACACACTCATCACACACACCCACACTCATCACTCTCTCACTCACACACATTCACACACTCTCACACACACACTCATCACTCTCACTCACACACATACATTCACACACACACATACACACACACACACATAAACACACACATACACACACTCATCACTCTCACTCACTCACACACACACACACACCACACACACACACACACACACACACACACACACACACACATGTGCACACACCAAAAGAAGCTTCCAGATAGTTTGTATTTAATATTTATTTGTTATTGCAATGACAACACAGTGTCTTTGTAAAGGGCTGGAGTAAATCACTACAAAATATTGCCAGATGTTGATTTATATCATTTATATATATATATATATATATATATATATATATATATATATATATATATATATATATATATATATATATATATTTTGTTTCTTGTGCAATCTGCAGAAAGCTTTTAAAACAGACTGGTGCAGAATCTACACAGTGATAGTGGAAAAGGAGAATATATGCACACACGCTTACACACACACACACACACACACACACACACACACACACACACACATGTATGCAGGCACCTGCTTCACTTATGTACACAGGCATGCGCTTGCACGCATACACACTCACACACCCACACACCCACACTCGCACACTCACACTCACACACAATTTACTCTTTGTACAGTTTTAAGTCAACTCATGTTATTTTTTTTTTTTTGGGGGGGGAGGGGGGGACTGATATACTGCACCTTACAAGGCTATTGATACGAAAGTATATCAACATATCGTTTTTATATATCACATTACACACCGTTACGTAAATAATGTGGGTTTTGGAAAAAGCATGTACAGTATCTGTGTTAACATTGCAATTCATTATTTACATTTTTATTTTTGGGGGGGCCATAGAAAGAATTCTATTTACAACATGTTCATTTTTGTCAATTAGTGTTTTGAGAGAATAAAAAATAAAAGGTAAAAAACAAACGGAATTTCTTCTTTAAAAAAATATGATATAGAGAGAAGCGAATAAGAACAACCAAAAAGTAAAAACAAACAAAACAAAAAAAAAGCAAAATAAAAATCCAAGAAAAAACCCCCAAAGAAAAAGGAACTTTAACTCTATCATAACCAGAAAATCCAACTTTTAAGTTAACTCAATGGAGACGCACTTTAATCGACCAGTGAAGTCTCCTTCCAAGGCGAGCAATTTTGACCATAGTTTTGAAAATTCAATGTGCAACAAAGTGGTAACATAAACATTATGGATGATTATCAAGTTTATCATATTTACTTCTAAAATTTTTTAGTTAGCCAATCTTTTATCCTGAAGAAGGTTTTTAAATAAACTGAAAATTTGCTCTGCCAAACACTCGGGTGTTGTGTTTTTACTTGTCTGCATTTTTTACCTCTGAAATTGACATCCAATTTTTTTCCCTGTATGGCTTTGATTTTTGTTGGTGTTGTTGTTGTTGAGAATTTTTTTTATTTCATCCACCAATTCTTCACCCCCCAGCCCAAACCGAAGAAAAAACCCAAACAACCCAAAAAGAAAAATCAAGCATATAAATACTTGGCTTACAAGGCAGGCTTTGAAGACAGACGCTTGAAAACAACTTTATAAGCTCAGGAAGAAAAAATTCTGGCTAAGCAGCAGCACTACTGAAGGTAAGACGAAAAAAAATTTTTTTTCATTCCTTGGCTAGAACTTTGAAGTTTACCAATGGTGAGATTTTGCGTATGCGACCCTTTTTGCCCACCATGAAGGTAGCAGCATTCTGACTTCGGGAATGATGTACATTTTGAACAAAACACTAATTGAAAGTCTTTTAACTCACAGATATCAATTCCCTGAAACTGAAACTTTTAACACAGATATCGATTCCCTGCAACTAAAACTTTTAACACACAGATATCGATTCCCTGAAACTGAAACTCTTTAAACACACAGATATCGATTCCCTGCAACTGAAACTCTTTAAACTCACAGATACCGATTCCCTGAAACTGAAACTCTTTAAACTCACAGATATCGATTCCCTGAAACTGAAACTCTTTTAACACACACATATCGATTCCCTGAAACAAACTCTTTTAACACACAGATATCGATTCCCTGAAACAATCTCTTTTAACACACAGATATCGATTCCCTGAAACTGAAACTAACACACAGATATCGATTCCCTGAAACTGAAACCCTTTAAACACACAGATATCGATTCCCTGCAACTGAAACTTTTAACACACAGATATCGATTCCCTGAAACTGAAACCCTTTAAACACACAGATATCGATTCCCTGAAACTGAAACTCTTTAAACACACAGATATCGATTCCCTGCAACTGAAACTTTTAACACACAGATATTGATTCCCTGAAACTGAAACTCTTTAAACTCACAGATATTGATTCCCTGAAACTGAAGCTCTTTAAACTCACAGATATCGATTCCCTGAAACTGAAACTTTTAACACAGGTATCGATACCCTGCATCTGAAACTTTTAACACACAGATATTGATTCCCTGAAACTGAAACTCTTTAAACTCACAGATATCGATTCCCTGCAACATGTAGAAGCACACGTTCATCAGACATTGGAAACAGAAAAGCAAAAACTGATTAAAATGATGAGCATTGATCAGGGTTTTCAGAAAATGATCATGGTTTCAGAAAATGAGCGTTGATCATGGTTTCAGAAAACGACCAGGGTTTCAGACAAGATCATGGTTTCAGAAAATGACCAGGGTTTCAGAAAATGAGCAGTGATCATGGTTTCAGAAAATGCTCATTGGTTCTGGTTTTCAGAAAATCATGGTTTTCAGAAAATGAGCCACTGATCATGGTTTCAGAAAATGATCATGGTTTCAGAAAATGAGCCACTGGTCATGGTTTCAGAAAACGAGCCACTGGTCATGGTTTCAGAAAATGATCATGGTTTCAGAAAATGAGCCACTGATCATGGTTTCAGAAAATGAGCCACTGATCATGGTTTCAGAAAATGATCATGGTTTCAGAAAATGAGCCACTGATCATGGTTTCGGAAAAGGAGCCACTGATCATGGTTTCAGAAAAGGAGCCACTGATCATGGTTTCAGAAAATGATCATGGTTTCAGAAAATGATCATGGTTTCAGAAAATGAGCCACTGATCATCATGGTTTTAGAAAATGAGCCACTGATTATGGTTTCAGAAAATGAGCCACTGATCATGGTTTCAGAAAATGAGCCACTGATTATGGTTTCAGAAAATGAGCCACTGATCATGGTTTCAGAAAATGAACCACTCATCGTGGTTTCAGAAAATGAACCACTGATCATGGTTTCAGAAAACAATCATGGTTTCCAGAAAATGATCATGGTTTTAGACAATGGTCAAGGTTTCAGACAATGGTCATGGTTTCAGACAATGGTCATGGTTTCAGACAATGGTCATGGTTTCAGACAATGGTTTCAGAAAAATTATCAAGGTTTCAGACAATGGTCATGGTTTCAGAAAAACGATCATGGTTTCAGAAAAATGATGGTTTCAGAAAATGATCATGGTTTCAGATAATGATCATGGTTTCAGAAAACGAGCGTTGATCATGGTTTCAGAAAACGAGCGTTGATCGTGGTTTCAGAAAACAAAAGACATTCAACACAGCATGTGATAGGAGTCACCTGATCCACTGCACACTCGTAATGAGATGACACAGCGGAGAAATGCTCTCTGGGTCTTGTGAATGAATCAACTCAGTCCTATGTTAATCCACCCCTCTGAGGTCGGAATACAGCTACCTTCATGGTGGGCAAAAATGGTTGCAAACGCAAAATCTCACCACCAGTGAACCTGGGAAATTAAGCTGAGGAACACACACACACACACAAAAAAAAAGTGAGTCTATAATAATAATAAATGGAATTTATATAGTGCTGAATCTTGTAAAACAAACAAATCAAAGGGATCCACTCAAATCATTTACACGCATGCAACTTTCATCAAATAACATAAGATATTTCAATTTTGTGTACACACACACACACACACACACACACAGATGACACTACGTCATTTCCAAAAAAAAAAAAAAAATCTTTGATTTCAATTGTTGATCAAAAGTACTTAGCCCTGTACACTTTCGATGGCGTAAATAGATCTACATACTTGTATAGAATAAACATGTCCAAGAGATGGTGAAATATAGAAAGTATGTAGGTTACACACACACACACACACCGCGCGCACACACACGCACACACACACACACACACACACACACACAAACACCAGTCTCTTACAATGATATTAACCCAAAGAAAGTCTGTCCCAGTTAAAGTCTTTTGAACACATGTTATCATTTAATATATCTATCTAATTTTGTTTTTTCGGATACAATGGATAGGTTTGTCAAGTTCTTTAATTAATAGTTAAAATATGAATACACTCTTAAGGTAAAATTGATCTCTTGATTATGTAAATTGTAATGATTATATAATTTGTTGCCGTTGTTGTTTTCCTATCGTAGACAGTTAAACAATGATAGGAATGGAAAGCATTTCTATAGTTAGAGATATTATAACGGAAAAAGAAACAACTACAATTCATCACAATGATATGCACATGGTTTGTTTACCACATTGAAAAGATCTCTGTGTTCACAATGATATTTAACAAATGAGTTAAACATGAGAATATTATCGTGGAATATTAGAAGTATCTATGGAAAAGTGGATGGAATTAATGTAAACAAACTAAATGACGTACACATAAAAGACATGTTGATATTATACGATGTAATAATTTTACAAGAAACACATTTAGATAAAAAATCTGTAGAAGATGTAACTCTACCAGGATATATGTCAGTGCACTACTGCAGACCAAAAAGAAATAGATCTGTCAGTGCTTCAGGAGGTATTTCAGTTTTCATTAAGGAAGATTATCGAAAAAGTATAAAAATTTTACCACAAAATAGTTCAGATATTGTGTGGATGCAAATGATACAGGAAAACTCATTAAGATCATCAAGCAAGAATATTTTTATAGGATGTGCATATATTCCACCCGAATTTTCTTCTTTTGGAAAAGTTCATACACAGAAAATATGGGAAAATTTAGAACAAGACATAGAAAGTTTGTCTGAAAGAGGTCAGATAATACTGTGGGGAGATCTAAATGCGCGATCAGGAAGACTGACTGACTTTATAGAAATAGATCCAGAACCAAGTTACTACAATTTACCTGAAGAAAATGAATATGACCAATGTTATCAAAGGTGCTCAATGGATAGAATTGTACAAAAATATGGAAGACTTTTAGTTAATATTTGTACAGACAATCAATTATATATATTAAATGGCCGAACATTAGGAGATTTACAGGGTAGATTTACATGTTTTCAACCTCAAGGTTTTTAGTGTTGTGGATTATTTCATTTTTCAAATCATTTATGAAAGAGGTGAACATATGAAAGTTAGAGATTTAATGGAATACTCTGATCATTGTCCACTAGAATTAGATATAGATATACCAGAAATAGAACAAAACACGTTTGCAGAGGTCTATAAAAATAGTAAGAGACACACAAGCAGAGTATATTACTAAAGATTCACCACAACAAAACACGTTTTGTATGGGATACAAATTCCAAAGGACAATTTGAAAAGGCACTTCTACTACCAGCAATACTATCACACATAACACAAATAAAAACTGAAACAAATACAGTATTAAAACAAATAAAACAAAGTACAAAGCAGCCTGATTCCACAAACGTAGTAAATGAACATTCCAGACAACTGTCTGATATCTTTCTCAAAGTGGCACAATTAAGCTTGAGGACCAGAAAGTCAAAACCGGTAAGAAGAATTAAACACAATAAAAAATGGTTTGATTCGGAATGTAACAGTACAAGAAAAGAAGTAAAGTCTCTACTAAATGCAATAAATAGAACCCCGTATAAACCTGAACTTCGAGAAAAATACTTTATGAAAAGAAAACAATATAATACTTTAATAAAAAAGAAAAAGAAAATCTTCAAAAATTCACTGGTATCACAGCTACATGATGCCATTGACGAAGATCCGAGTATATTGTGGAAAACTTTACAAAAATTAAAAGAAAGTGAAGATGATGGATTAAAACATCATAATCATATTAGTAGCAGTAAATGGACTGAACACTTAAAAACACTTATTGGTAAAGAACCGCAAATAGATCCAGACCACAAAAAGCAAGTACTAAGCAGATTTAATGACTTAAAAGCATCTAATAATCCACTGCTAGATAAGCAAATTACAACAGAGGAAATTACAAAAACAATCAAAAAGCTGAAAAATAACAAATCGCCTGGAAAAGATGGAATCACAAACGAAATGATCAAATCAGTTTCATCTAATGTTATAGAGATAATGCGGAATATTTTCAATTTAGTATTAGAAACGGGTATATATCCCTGTGACTGGAAAGTAGGAGTGAATGTCCCAATCTATAAGAGCCGATGCATATACAACCCAGAAAACTACAGAGGAATAACGTTGACAAACACTATTGGAAAACTTTTTTGTCAAATACTGAACCATAGAATTTCTGAATATTTAGAAAATAACAATAGTATTGTTAGAGAACAAGCTGGTTTCAGAAAAGCATGCAGAACAACGGACCATATCTTCCTACTTAACAATTTAATAGATAGTGTACTGAAAGTAAAAACTAAAAGACTTTATTGCTGCTTTGTAGATTTTCAGAAAGCGTTTGATAATGTGTGGCACGAGGGTCTTCTTATAAAGTTAAACGAAATAGGAATAACAGGCAAAACTTTTAATATCATTAAAAACATGTATTCCAATGCAACAATATTTACAAAAATACGAGGCAAACACACAGATGAAATCATAGTCAGAAAAGGGGTACATCAGGGAAATACATTAAGTTCTACATTATTTAATGTATATGTCAATGATATAGTTCAATATACTGATGAGAAAGATTCGCCATATATAACCGCAAAAGACAGAATTCCTTGTTTACTCTATGCTGATGACCTGGCATTGCTATCAACAACCAAGATAGGTCTTCAAACTAAACTGAATAAACTGCAAGAATACTGTTCTAATTGGGGTTTAAAGATAAACAAAACAAAAACAAAGGTAATAGTCTTTACGAGATACACTCCTAAAATTCCAATTCATTTTAAATGTGGAGAGCATGTAATTGAAACAGTAGAAACTTATAAATATCTAGGTGTCGTTTTTCATCAGAACGGGAAATTTCAAGCAACACAAGAACATTTAGTAAAAACAAAGCAACAAAGCAATGTACTCCTTTAAAAAGGGCAATTCATGGACAAAATTTAAAGACTACTATAATAATGCGTTTTATTCGACTCACTGATAACCCTGTTTTAAACCTATGGAGCAGAAGTTTGGTTTCCTTTTTGTTTTAATGGGGATACAGAATTTCATATTGATAAACTGTTCAAGGCATGCTTATCCAATCAGTTTTTGTATGAGAATTTTCATGTAAAATTTTGTAAACAAATGATAGGAGTTTATAAAAAAGCATTAGTACTACCCACTTTGGGTGAATTAGGGAGATTTTCCACTGACCTTAAAATCATATGCCAGTAATATATCCTTTTGGATTCATTTGACAGAATCAAAACCAGACTCTTATATTAGAATAGTATAACGATTATTTGTATCAAAGAATACATACGATAAATGGATAAACACAGTGAAAAATATTCTGTACACAATTGGATTCAAACATGTCTGGAAGAACCAAAGCACTCTTAATGTTCATCGGTTGAGTTATGCTGTTAGAAGAAAACTTGAGGACATGTATAAAACATTTTGGATCTACCAAAAGAAAGAGTTTGCAAAACTAAAATTTTATGATTTTGCTACCAAAGAATACAGATTGGAACCATACTTAGTAAACTATGAAAAAAAACTCATAAGAAGACATATTGTAAAATTTCGCACAAGCTGTCACAATTTAATGATAGAGAAAGAGAGACACCAAAATATATCCAGAGAGGACAGAAAATGTAGACACTGTAACAAAATTGAAGATGAATTTCATTTACTTGATGAATGCATTTTATATGATGAACTCAGAAATAATTTGTTATTAAAAATCAAAACGAAAGACAAAGAACGCAAAAACTGTGTACATAAATTAAGTGACATAATCACAGTTGATATATATCAAGCAGATATCATCAGATATGTATATGAGTGTTTTGAAAAAAGAGAGAAAGAGAAGTAGAATACAACATGTTTTTAGTGTACATCACTTTTAGCCAAAATAGATAATTATAGTTGATGTTTTTGTTGTGTCAAATAAGTCTACATGACTTAAATGGCAATAAAATATTCTCAATCTGAATCTGAATCACACACACACACACACTTAGGTGGAGGGAGAAGACTATGTAAAAGAAGAACAAATAGAACAGTATCAAACATTCTGACTTTTCAGTATGAAATGTTGCAAAATCACCTTTGTTCTGGTACAGTCTGTCTGAGTTTGGGGTGGTGCATGGATTGGGCGAAGATAGCGTTACTCACTTTAAACCCCTCTTGTAGATTTCAGCGTGCTGATCCCTATTTTCTGCTTGAAGTCTCAACGTTGGTAAGTTATATTTTGTAACTGACCTTCTTCTTCTTCCTTTTTTGTCATGTTTCTCCCAGGGGAGGTTTGACATTGATGAGCCTTATCTCCATCTCTCTCTGTTTTGAGCTTCCTCCTTATTTATGCCCCTTTCTCTAAGATTATCTGCAATACAGGCAGCCCAGGTTTTGCTAGGTCTTCCCTTTGGTCTCTTTCCATCCACGACGAAGTTCATTGCTCTTTTTATGATGTGGTGGTCTGCTTTCCGTTGAACGTGCCCAAACCAATACAGTCTATTGGTACTAGCTACAGACTTCATATCATCAACTTTTCACATTCTCCATGTAACTGACCTTCATGGGATGGTTAAAGTAATTTTGACTGGGCATATATCTACCTACCCTCCCAAACAAACATCTCCTACTGCATTTCATTACACTTCCATTGCATTCATTCATTTCTTTGCTTATCCTTGTGTGGTGGTATTGTGTAGGGTTTATTCACTCAACTTGACACATTCCTCTCTCATTCAAAAGACCAGTAGTAATACCTAAAAGGTAAAGGTAAAGGAGTCCCATAACCTATAAGGTCGTAGGGGAGCGAGGCGTCAGAGACCTCACTTCTCTAGGGCCAGCATATTGAGGGCGGCGCCCATCTCCTCTCCCTCGCTGCTTTACCTTCCCTGACCCTAAAGAGGGCAGGTACCCATTTACAGCTGGGTGAACTGGGGGAACTGTACTGAAGCCAAGGCACCAAACGGTCACCCATCCAACTGGTAACCACGCTCGACGCTGCTTAACTTGGCTGGGGGAAAGCGAGTGCTCCGACCACTGAGCTATCCCGTCCCCTACCTCTGACTAAATCTTGAAAATGTGTTAAACGTTGAGATTTCAAGCAGAAAATAGCGATTGGCATGCTGAAATCCACAAAGAGGTCAAAGATTAGTAACATGATTGTCCAATTGACAGATCCCCAGACTTCATGGTCAAAGAGAAACAACTCTGGGCAGAAAAAGGATTCATCTAAAGGCACAAGTAGCTTCCCTTAGATTGAATGGAAACATGTTTTTTTTTGAACGAAACATATCTAAAACAAAAACACGCAAAAAAAGAGAACAAAAATAAAAGTTTTGACAGTGCTTAGGCTTGAGTATGTAATACTAAGTGTACAGCGATTTTAAGCATAGAACCATAGAGATAAATGAATCCTGTAAAACTCCTACTTAATGATGCCCCCTTATAGTTCTGTTAGGAAATTAGCAGCAAACTGTGTTTGTGTCTGAAAATGGAGCAACTCTCATAGAACAGACTATGTCACATAGTGCTACAAGTTATTTTTCACCAGAATTTCACTCTGCATTTTCTACTATGTTACATAGTGCTACAAGTTATTTTTCACCAGAATTTCACTCTGCATTTTCTACTATGTTACATAGTGCTACAAGTTATTTTTCACCAGAATTTCACTCTGCATTTTCTACTATGTTACATAGTGCTACAAGTTATTTTTCACCAGAATTTCACTCTGCATTTTCTACTATGTTACATAGTGCTACAAGTTATTTTTCACCAGAATTTCAAACTGCATTTTCTCCTATGTCACATAGTGGTATAAGTTACTTTTCACCAGAATTTCAAACTGCATTTTTTACTATGTTACGTAGTGCTACAAGTTATTTTTCACCAGAATTTCAATCTGCATTTTCTACTATGGTATGTCATGCTATAAGTTATTTTTCACCAGAATTTCGAACTAGTGCTACAAGTTGTTTTTCACCCGAATTTCAAACTGCATTTTCTGTCAGGTCTGTTTGTATCGGGCTAGTCAACCATTGCTGCATGTCACAAAAATCTTTCTTTTTTTTTTTGATAAAAGCTTTGTGGATTTAAACATCTTCAGAAGAATAAAACAAATACAGGGGAAAGAAGAAGTGTGTTTTTGTGGGGTTTTTATTTATTATATTTTTTATTGACTGGTATGGCTGTTTTGGTTATTGTTGGTGGTGGTGATGATGATGGTGTGGTGGTGGTGGCAGTGGTGGTGATGATGGTAGTTGTGTGTGCGTGTGTGCGTGCGTGCGTGTGTGGGGTGTTGTGTGGTGTGGTGTGTGTGTGTGTGTGTATTTGTAAATTGATATGGGGTGTATGCTTGTGTGCACATACTACATACATGTTAACATTAAAAACTCAAGAAACCAACACTTTCAGAATAAATCTTCAAAACTGCAACTTCCATAAACAACAAAGACAATAACAATCTCTCCTCTCCTTAACACCCCCCCCCTCCCCTCACACACACACTGTTTGTTTTTTATCAGAAGCTTCCTGTGTTTCTTACCCAAACACTTTTAGACAAAAATGCTTCTGAAGAAAATGTAGACGTAGTTTTGTTGGATGGAAACATTCTTCCTGCTATTTCCAAGTCTCTTGTACATAGTCCAGTTTTGGCGTTTCTTTAAAGTTCTTTGATATTGTTTTCCCTATTTGCATTCTTAGGCGTTACAACGATGTTTGAATACCAATCTGTGTCACATGACTACTCTTTACTTCTGTCTTCTATTGTTACTGCTATAGGCTAGGTCTTATTTTTTCCCTTTGTCTAATATCACTTAGAGTGAACAGACGTTAAATACGAGAACGAACAAACACACACCCTCTCCACTTAATTCAGAGATAACAACACTCTCTCCCCCCCCCCCCCCCCACCCCCCCACAAAAAAACCTAATCAAAGAAAGAAAGAATAACTATTTATTCATTTATTCTTTTATATCGAGGATAATGGAATAAGCACTCACGTGCTTTTATTTTTTACATCCTGTCCCTGTGCGTAAAGGCTTTGATTTGTTCCTTTACAAGAATCAGCACTGTATATATATAAATTCCATACATTATTATTATTATTATTATTATGCGGTTTTGTAAATTTTGTCATCCGTTCCCACCAGCACACCAAAGGCCTACTCTTTCCAGGAAAAACCGGAACAGGATTTTAATGCGTGCGCGCAAGACGTCTGCATGTGTTCACACAGGCTACACACCAGTATTAATTTGGGGGTCACGTAGTATCTTCTATAGAGTGGGAGTGGAAAAAATGTTGGTGATTTTCACAGATTTTTTTAAGCATGAAAAAATGGACTGTGCACTTATTGTTGGGATTGAGGACATAGAGCAATACCAGGTGGTCACGAGAAAGTTGGAAATAACTATCAAATGAGGTTTGCCTGTATTCCTACAGCGTTGACCCGCGCATGCATATTGCGGTAAGGAAGCTAGCAGACGACAACGACAATGACAATGACAATGACAAATTCTTTAAATGACAATGACAAAGGACTGAGGGGGTACAGTGTTTGCTGAAAAATTTAAAAAATTCAAACCTACAAAAATTTGTTCAAAATCACATGAGTTTTGAGTCAGAGGCTAGTCTTTCACCAAAAGTGGTTTTTATTTCTGTGGATGCCTTAGTACGTGCGGTATGAATATGAGTTACATAGAAAAACAGAAGGAAAAGGGTGATTTTTTAATACCGGTGTGCAGCCACACAGGGCCTCGGGGTTTATAGTCTCTCATCATCCAGAAGTCAGGGGTGAAGGCCAACTCCCCCCCCACCTCCCCCCCCCCCCTCGCCAGACAAGTTCACTTGGGCAGATGGCCCGTCTGGACAAAGTTGTGCAGGCGGATGATCTCGATGCCGTTCATCCCGAAGTCGTTCTCCAGAACGCTGCCCGTCAGCTGTTGCAGCAGGTTGCCGTCGATGAGGTGTTCCTGGAAGAGAGCTTGGTGCCTGGACAGGTTGAGGCGAGCGAGGACGAGCTGGACGTCCTGGATGGTCCAGTGGTTCAGGGGTTCGTTCAGGGGAAGGGCCGGTTGGGGTTGGGGTTCGGGTCGGGGTTTGGGGGTTCCTCTTCCCACGATGTTGGCGTTGTCGTTGGCGTTGGCGTCGTCGGCGTCTTGTTGTTGTTGTCGGGGCTGTTGTTGTTGCGTTGGTGAAATCTGTGGTAGGGAGAGAGAGTGTGTAAGAGGGAGGTGGTGTGGTGGGGTGTGGGTGGGGTGGGGGGGGAGGGTTGTTTTATTCTTTGCTTTTGAGGATAGAGTATGAAGAAGCATTCATGTGCTTTTTTTTGACATCCAGAGAGAGAAAGATTATATATATATATATATATATATATTATATATATATATATATTTTATATATATATATATATATATAAATATATATATATATGTATGTATATGTATATATGTATATATATAAATATATAATATATTCTATATAATATATATATATATCACTCTCTATATATATATATTTATACACACACACATACATATATAGTGACACTCCATCACACAAATTAATGACTCTCTTCGCACCTGATGCACTTTTTCTGCTAGAAGCCATTTTAGATATATAGACAGACAGACATGCTGTGAGTTTATTAAAAAGAAAGAAAAAAAGACGTTTTGGAAATGATTTTGTTTTTTTCTTCCAGTTACTTTCCTTACCTATGCTTTATTTTGTTGTTGTTGAAAATCTGAGGAATTTTTGTTTTTGTTTTGGGTAAGTGATAAAAGCTCTTGCTTCCTCTCTTCATTAATATCTCAGCTGCTTTGCTCTTTTTTCATTTACAAAAGTCTTTTAGTTCACTTAATGAAATCTATTAAAGAGAGAAATAGTTGCCTACAAATATGATTATTTAAATAAATATAAGGCTGGCTCTCAGCCTCTCTATGCCTTCTCAACGCAAGTATGCATTTCTCTCTCTCTCTCTCTCTCTCTCCTCTCTCCTCCTCTCTCTCTCTCCTCTCTCTCTCCCTCACTCTCATCTCTCTCTTTCACACACACACACACACACATCACACACTACCTCTCTTCTCTCTCTCCCCTTCTTTTACACAACACAATCACACACAACACACACACAACACACACACCACACACACACACCACACCCTCTCTCTCTCTCTCTCTCTCTTCACACACACACACACACACACACACATCACACACACACACACACACACACACACACACACACACACACACACACACACACACAACACACACCACACCTCACACTCTCTCTCTCATCATCCTCTCTCTCTCTCTCTCTCTATTCCCCACACCACTCACTTCCACACTACACACACACACACTCACGCGACACACACACACACACACACACACACACACACACACACACACACACACACACAACACACACTCCACATCTTCTCCACTCATCTCTTTCACACCACTACACTATCACATACACCTGACACATCACTGTCCACACTCCTACTCATCTACTCTATGTCTCTCTCTCACACTCACCTGTCACTTTTTGTCTTCTTCTTCTTCGTCTTTAATGCATTCTGCCGTTTGTCTGTATCTGTCTTGTTCTCTCTCAAGAAAGTCTTCATAACCCCCACCAATACACTTGACACTACATCAAATTGGTTTCAGCTCAAAGCGTCTCTTCCTCTGTCTGTCTGTCTGTCTGTCTGTCTGTCTGTCTGTCTCTCTCTCTTCCCTCTCACCCATCCTCCCCCCTACAACCCCCACCACACATCACACCACACCACACACTATAAACATCAACCCCCTATGTGTCTTTCAATACTCGTCTTTCTCTATCTTACCTTTGTCTGTACTCTGCCCTTCTGTCTCTCTCTCTTTCTCTCTCTCTCTCCCTTGTTCATTTTTGGGTTTTTGCCCTTCATCACGTTAAATGACATCATGCCATTTTCTTGTATTATTTGTATTTTTCAAAAGAAAGTCGTGTATAACCCCCCTTGTCAATAGGCCACTTTGGACAATGACAATAAATTGGTCAAAGCGTCAAAGCGTCTCTCTCACTCGCTCTCTGTTTCTGTCTGTCTCTGTCTGTCTGTCTGTCTCTCCTCCTTCCCCCTCTCCCTCCTTCCTTCCCCTCAACCCCCCCCCCCTCAACCCCCCTCTCCCTCGTCCTCTCCCCTTCTCACCTGTATGACAGCAGAATCAGCCTTTTCCTCTCCACCCTGTGAACAGAACCGGCGCTCCTCAGACCTCCTTCTTTCCAAGAATCATCATCACCACCCTCACCACCACCACCACCACCATCACCACTTCCATCATCCTTCACTGTCGAACCCTTGGAACTCACAGAGCGTGTGGGTGCCACCACCGCCATCTCCTGCCTGTTAACGTAGGTAGCGTAATGGACCGAAGCCTCGCTCTTTTGACGACCCGACACTAGGCCTACAGCCGCTTGCGGTTTGGATCCTGCCGTCTGCCCCACCGAGTCCTTATTCTTCATCCCTCGCCCCATCTGTGGCCCTCTTATTGGAACTGGAGGTAGCCCTGCTACGACTTCTTCTTGAGCTGCTTTCGTGGTAGCAGTAGTAGCAGTAGCAGTCAGTAGTAGAAGCAGCAGAAGCAGTAGAAGTAGCAGAAGTAGTAGTAGCAGTAGAACTTTGTCCATTGGCCGCGTTTCGTTTCGTCAGCGTAGGAGCGTGGGCTTCAGAAGAAGTCTTGTCTGTGGTGGAGGAAGTCTTGCCGCCTGGTTTAGGACCGAGAACCGGTTTGGACTTTAGCGGTGGCGGTTTTGCCGTCGTCACTTTGCGGTTTTGTTGTGCTGGCGATGGTGGTGGTGGTGGAGGGGTGGTGGGGGTGGGGTGGTAGGGGGGGTGGGGGCAGTGGTGGTGGATCGAGGCAGAGTGGCGCTGCTCTTAGGAGTCGTTTGTTCAAGACAGGGTTCGGAGCTGGGTGAAGGTTTTACCTTGGTGGGTTTAAGGTTCACTCCCCAAGGGGATTTTGGGGGATGGTCGTGGTCGTGGTCGGGCTGAGGTGGGGATTTTGTTGCGAGGACGGGAGGAGGAGGTTGAGGCTGTGTGGAAAGGAGGAGGGCATTTTGGGGGGTGGTGGTGGTGGTGGTGGTGTGGGTTTTATTCAGGCTGGCGGACTTGAGTTTCCGTTTCTCTATGGCCTTCTGCAGTTCTGAGGCGATGGAGGGGGTAGGGGTGGGGTTGGGGTAGTAGGTTGCTGGGGCGGGTGTGTGGTGGAGGGGGTGGTGCTGGGGGCGGAGGGGGGTGTACCTCGTGGACGCTCGTTCTTGTTGTGATTTGACGTCCATCTGGTTGGAAGGAAGCAAGACGGTGTGATAGTTATATTATGAGCACAGCATGCATGTGCACGCACATAATTTGGTGGTGTAGCGTATTTGGTGCGTGTGCGCGTATATGCACACACAACACACTCACAAACACACCGCGGCACGCGCGCAACACACAAACACGCGCGCACGCGCGCACACTCCGCACACACGCGCGCGCGCGCGCGCAAACACACACACAGCGCGCGCGCGCGTGCGCGCACACACACACGCACGCACACACTGACACACACACACAACACACACACACACACACACACACACACACACACACACACACACACACACACACCACTCGCGCGCACGAAACCTTGAGTTAATGTTACATTTGTCAACAATATTGCTGATTTCAAAGGAACTGTTAAGTGCCGACCTTTTCGAAGGATACAGAACAGCGTGCGAATGCATAGCACAGCATAGCATAAGCACAACATACACGCGTGCACACACACACACACACACACAACTCTCCTCTCTCCTCACTAACACACGCACACGCATAACTGTCACACACACACCACACACCACCACACACACACACACACACACACACACACACTCACACACCACCACACACACACACACACATAGTTATACACTTACACGTCATGCAACCAATACAATTCTATTGTAACATCCAAATGTGTGTGGTGTGTGCGCGCAGCGCGCATGCACACACCCCCTCCACACACACAACAACACACATATACACACCCCCCCCCCCACCCACACACACACACAACACACACACAACACACACACCACACACACGCACAAACACACACACTCTCTCTCTCTCTCTCCATCTCTCATCTCTCTCTCTCTCTCTTCTTTTTCTCACACGTACGACACACACCACACACAGACACACACACACACACACACACACACAACACATCACCCATGTCGCGCTCGCGCGCCCACTCCACACACTCACACACATACACACACACACTCACTCTCTACAAACACACACACACACACACACACACACACACACACACACAACACACAGACAATCACAACACACACACACACAACACACACACACACACACACTCACACTCTCAAACACACACACCACACACACACACACACACACACACACACACACACACACACACACACACACACCACACACACACACACACACAACAGTGACTCCGAAAAAAGAAAAGGTTTGTTTAAAAAAAAAAAAGAAGAAAGACAAGACAATTTTAAAAAACGAAAAAAAACAACGAAAAAGGGATTTAGACCACCAAACACCCTTGAGCATAATTTCTGTTAAACCCCCCCCCCCCCCCCCACCCAACAACACAACAAAACCAAAAAAAACCCCAACACCCTAAAAAGCTGAAGAAAGCCCCCCCTCCCCCCCCCACTCCCCACCCCCCCCCCCCCACCACTACCACCACACCCTACTCCCCTACCGGCCCTAACAATCAGCAGACGTTATAAATACTACTACTACTACTACTACATACTACTACTACTACGACTACTACTACTACTACTATACTACTACTAAATAAATGGAACTTATGTAGCGCTATATCTTGCAAAAACAAATCAAAGCGCATGCATTCAACCTAATCTTACACAGTCATGCAATCAATGACAAATAATCAATAGTCCAAACACACAGATATTACAAACATGGTACGCTGCAGACCAAATCTATGAATGACCGCGCCTGGGCTTTATCACAGTTCTTGATTAAACCATTGACGCTGGGGGCAACAGCAGCAAAGTGAGGAGAGGCTGTATGACCAGTGGCTTTCTTTCCCACTCATGGAATTCCACTTTACAGCTTAGTCTTTAGTGATCGACTATGACTCTCTGACTAGGAGGCTTGACTCGCTACAGTCCTTATGTGCTGCAGCCCTAGGGGGCTGGTTGGCCTTTGGAGAGAACATCTCCAACGCTGACTGTCCTTATGCCCACTTGGCCTGAGAGAGAGTGGGGATGTGCTGTGGGGCAAGGCATCTCCACTATCATCAAATTTCTGCCCAGTTTCCAAAACAGCAGCTGCCTCCTCTGCTGTTTTGGAGGTCATCGTCGGACACGACGGACAAAACATACAATACATGACTGACCACTGACACTAAAAAAACTGACCACTTCGTCGTACACTCCAGACTGTTCGCTGTACGTCTCGTACACGTCGTCCCGCGAAAGAAGCGAATCTCCCGTCTCTTCTTCAGGACTGCCGAGGGCCGATGGTATGGACGTGGTGGCGTATTCCTGCAAGCTCTTCAAGTTCATGTACACTCCACTGTCAGGATCATCCGCTTCTGCTGTTGTTGTCGATTCTGTGCTGCTGCTGTTGCTGTTGTGTTGTTACGTCAGCGTAGTGCTGTGGAGGTGGTGGTTTTGGTAGTGATCTTTTTTGTTGTTGTTTTTTGTTGTTGTTGTGGTGGTGGTGGCGGTGGGGAGTGGTGGGTGGTGGTTCAGGTCGGTAGCGTTGTCGTTGCTGTTGGACGTTGATGTAGATGTTGGTTTCGATGTTTTGGTAAAGGTTGTCGCTGGCTCTTGATGGGTTTTTCTGACAGTTGAACCATTTCTGGAGAGAGAGAGAGAGAGAGAGAGAGAGAGAGAGAGAGAGAGAGAGAGAGAGAAGAGAGAGAGAGAGAGAGAGATAACACACACACACACGCGCACGCACGTAAAAGCACGCACAGAAACCCAGGTTGGGAAGTAGAGCAGTAGTAGCAACAGTATTGGTAGTGGTGATGGCAAGAAAATTGGAGAAGTAAAAAAGTAGAATTTTTTAGCGTAGCAGCCTGAAACAGCGGTTTGGTAGTAGTAGTAGTAGTAAGTATAGTAGTAAGGGAGTAGTAGTAGTAGTAGTAGTGTGATGATGATTAATTTAATGATAATTTAATTTTTTGATAGTAAAGGAAAAAGCAGTTTGCGCAGTAAATAGTAGACTAATTTAATGAAAAATAATTAAAAAATAATAAAAAAAATAATAAAAATTTAAAAAAATTAATAATTATTAAAATAAAAAATTTTAAAAAAAGAGTAGCAGCAGGCAGCCGCAGCGCAGCAGCAGCAGCAGCCAAACAGAAGGCAACAGCAGCAATAGTAATTTGTAGTAGTAATATGTAGTGGTTTGTTTAGTAGGGCCCCAATTTTTAAATAGTCGTAGTAGTAAAAGGGAGCGCAGCAGCGAGCAGCAGCTGTTTGTTGTTGTTGAGTAGTATAAGGGACAGAGGGGGGGTAGTAGTAGTAAATAGCAAACAGCAGCAGCACACAGCAGCAAACAGCCGCAGCAGAATAAAAAAAATTTTAAAAGTTTAAAGGGAAAGGTGTCCCATAACCAAAAATTTGGGCCCTTGGGGAGCGAAAGGGATCATAACCTCAAATTTCAAGGGGCCAGCATTTGAGGGCGGCGCCCAAACTCCTCTCCCCCGCTGCTTTTAAACCCTTTTCCCCCCTAAAGGGGGCAAAGGACCCATTTACAGCTGGGTGAAATGGGGGACCCGTAAATGAAAGCCCAAGGGGCCCCGCATACCAAAAAGGTCACCCATTTACTGGGGGTAACCCCCGCTCAATTTCTGCTTAAACCTTTTGGTTTGGGGGAAAAACGGTGCTTTTGACCACTGAAATACCTGTCCCCAATAGTAAAAAATTGGGAATTAATAGGTAAACAGTAGCAGTAGAGCAAGAAAAAGTAGTAGTAAAAAGGGTTTGTTAGTAGTAGTAGTAGGGTAGTGAAGAGTTGGGGTATGGTGGGTGGTGCCAATTATCCTTTCCACCCGGGAATTTTACCCCACCTACCTTCTGTTTCATCCTAATGATTATATCCCTTTTCCTTCGAGGGCTTTCCTCCCAATAAAATTTAAAATTTTTTTACCAAATCGACACCATTCCAAAACATTTGCATCCCTTTTTTTCCAATTGTTTCATCTTAAATTTTATTTTAAAAACCCAAATTTTTCCTTTTCCCTCTCAATGTATAAAATACCATTCCAAAGCACTTGCATCCCCAAAATCCTTTTAAACATTTCCCATTCTGTTTCATCCTAAAATTTACTATACAATCCATTATTCCCCTTTGATTGAGACAAACCTTCCATTCCTTTCCAAACCCAGTATGATACACCAAAAATTTTTCTCCATTCCTTTCCATTCCAATCCCATATACCATTCCATTTCCTTCCTTCCCCTCCCAAGAAAATAAAACCATTCCAAAATTTTTCCATCCCAAAATGAATACCATTCTATCCCCAAAAAATTTTGAATATATTCCCTTTTAATTTATTTTTCTCATTCCCTTTCTTCCCCTATTTACCCTTTTAAAATTTTTTTCCCTTAAAAATTATTAAATTTTTTCCCTTTTATTTATTCAATTTTTTTTAATATGAAAAAATTAATTTTTATCCCCTAAAAAACATTTAAAATTTCCTAAATTTAACCAAAAATTTTTAAAAAAACCCTTTTATTCCTAGTAATTAACCCTATTTCCTTTTATTTATTCATTTATTTTTTCCCTTCCCCTAATTTTACATTCCTTTTTTTATATAACCCCCATATTTATCCCCCCAAAAATACAATTTTTTATAATTCCTTTCCCCTTTTATAAAATTAACCAACCTTTTAAAATTTTGATCAATTATAAAAAAATTTACCCAAATTCCCCTTCCCTTTTTTACCCCAAAAAAAAACCCAAAAAAAATCCAAAATTTTAACCTTAAAAACCAACCCTTTTTAACCTTTAAACCCCAAAAAAACTCCCCCAAAAAAAAAACCCAAATTTAAACCTAAATCCATAACCCCCAAAAAACCAAAAAACCTATAAATAAAACCCCAACATAAACCCCCATCCCAATATTACCCAAACCCCTACCTTTCCAACCCCCTTTGATATTTTTAAAATTTTAAAATTACCCTTTTTATTTCCCAAATGATTTAACCCTTCCAAACCATTCCTTTTCCCTTCCCCAAAAGAATTTTTTCCCTTTTTACCTTTTTCCCAATATGATACACCTTTTTCCCTACCTTTCCACCCCCAAAAGATAAAACCCTTCCATTCCATAACCCTTTTCCCTTTTCCCCCAAATTTCCCATTTTAACCCTTCCATCCCAAAATTTTTTAACAACCAAATTTTTAAATTTTTCCCTTCCCAAAACCCTTTTCCTTTTATATTTCCCCCCATTTAAAACCTTTTCCCTTCCCCAAAATTGGGTATCTTTTCCCTTCCTTTTTTTTCCCCTTCCCCTTTTGGGAAACCTAATTTTTAAAACCCCTTTTTCCCTTCCCCAAAGATTTAAAACCATTCCAACCTTTCCATTCCCCAAAATGTTTTCCCCTTTCCCTCCTTTCCCTCCCCCAAATTAAAACCACCCCAAATTTTCCCCCCCAAAAAACCCAAAATTTTATCCCCAAATATCCCCCCATTCCAACCTTTTTTCAAAACCCAAATTTTGTTTTTCCCCTTCCCAAACCGTTCCCCCCCAAAATGATTTAAACCTTTTCCCTCCCCTACTTTCTCCCCCCCAATTTTGGTACCCTTCCCTTCCAAAAATTTTTTACCCCCAAAATGGGTAAACACCAATCCATACCCTTTTCCAACCCAAAAATTAAAAACCAATAATTTTCCATTTCCCTTCCTTTTTTCCCTTTCCCAAAATTTTATATACCATTCCAACCTTTTTTCCCCAATTTTTAAAACCCTTTATATTCCCTTTCCAAAAAACCATTAACCCCTTTTCCACCCAAAAGAAACCCCATTCCATTCCCCTTTTCCCCCCCAATAAAAAACCCCCCCATTCCATACCTTTCCAAAACCAATACATACCATTATTTCCTTTTCCCTCCCAAAATGATAAAACCCCCTTCCATACCCTTTTTATTTCCAATTTTATAATTTTTTTTAAAACCCTTTTCCCTCCCCAAAATTTTAAAACCCCCCATTCCCTACCTTTCCTTTTTAATTTAATACACCCCCTTCCCTACCTTTTCCATCCGGAAAACCCCTCCAAAATTTTTTAAACCACCCCCTTCCCCCCCACTACGAATCCATTTCCCTTCCAAAACCCCCTTTTTCCCCTTTCCCCAATTATCCTTAATTTCCCTCCCCTTTTTAAACCCCAACCCCCAAAACCCCAAACCCTTGGTTTCCATCCCAATATATAAACCCTTAAGTTATTATCCCCTACCCCCATTTACTAAAAATACCAAAATTTCCCTTTTCCCCAAAACCCTTCCCCCCCCCAAAAAATTTCCCTTCCATTCCCTTTAAAAATCCACCCCCACCCTTTAAACCCAATTATGGGACCCACCCCCCTTTTACTAAAAGTAAAAAAACCCCCCCCCCACCCTGGTTTTTTTCCCGCACCTTCCTTTCCAAAATTACCAAAGGGGGGGGGAATTTTTTTCCCCCCGTTTTTCCTTTAAAAGCCCCCCCGCCCCCCCCCCCCCCCCAAAGGAAAATTTTTCGAAAAAAAAAAAAAAGAAAAAAACCCCCAACCCCGAAAGGGAAAAAAAAAAGGGAAAAAAAAAAAGGGTTTGAAGGAGGGAAAAAAGGGGAAAGAAAGGGGAAAAAATGGGGGTTTTAAGGGGGGGGAAAAAGTTGGGGAGGGGTGGAAAAGGGAAGGGGGAAAGAGGGGTTTGGGGAAGGGGGGGGGGGGGGGGGGGTGGGGGTGGGGGGGGGGGGAGGGGTGAGAGGGGAGGAAGGAAGGGGGGATGGATACCCAAAACACATACAAAACAGCACAGACACACAACCCCGCACAAAAAACACAAAACCACACACATCAAACTATCTATCAAACTATTATCTAACTATCTATCAAATTTTCTATCTATCTATTTAATCTATCTATTTATTCCCATCTATTTTTTTAAAATTTTTTTTATAAATATATATATTATAAATATATAAATTTGTGGGGTAAGTCTGTTTTTCCGGGCCCGCCCGTTGTATTAGAAAAAAAAATATATTTAAATATAAAAATATATATATATTATATATATATTTTTTATTATTTTTAAAATATAATTTCTCGCTACCGTCTTTTTAAAACCCCATAGGCATCAAAGCAATTTATAAAACATGAGAAGAAATTTTAAAAACGTGCATACACACAAAACCCCAAAAAGAAACAATTATTTTCGGGATAGAGAGGAAAAGAGGGGGGGAAGGGAAAGGGGATGAGAGAGAAAGAGGGAGAGGGGAGAGAGAGGGGGAGAAAAGAAGAAAAAGAAGGAAGGGCAGGGCAGGGCAGACAGGCAGGGCAAACAGACCTGAAATTTATCACAAGGATAAATATTTCAGGGAATTATATTATTGTTATTTTTTCCCCCAAAACAACAAAAAGCACACAAACACACAAAAACCCAAAAAGGGGAAAACACACACACCACACACAACACCCAACCCCCCACACACACACCAACACACACACCAACACACACCCCACACACACACACCCCACACACAAATTTGGGGAACCCACACAGACACAGTGAACACACGCATACAGTGGGGAAAACACACCCCACAGAATTTAAAAGACTTCCCCCAACATAATATAAAATATACATACATACATTCAAACATACATACATACATCATCCTAATACATACATACCATACATACATTACATTAAACATACATACATACAATACAAAACATACAACATACTAAACATACATACAGGCAAATGCAACAAGTTACCAAACAATGACTCATTACAAACAAACCATAAATTTCCCTCTTAACCAAAAAATCTAGGAGCAATTTAAAAAAAAAAGGCAACGAATCATATAAACACAAAAAACCCTCAATAATGACACCGCATTTTCATTTTAATAGGTGTATGGGAGGGGGTTCTCTCTCTCTCATCTCTCTCTCTCTCTCCCCTCTCTCTCTCTCCCTCTCTCTCTCTCTCTCCTCTCTCTCTCTGCTCTCTTCTTCTCTTCTCTCTCTTGTTCATCTCTGTCTCTTTGTATCTCTTCTCTTTTTGTTTTACTCCTGCTCTCCTCTCTCTCTCTCTTCATCCTCTCTCTCTCTCTCTCTCTCTCCTCTCCTCTCTCTCTCTCTCTCTCTCTGTATCTCTCTCTTCTCTTTTCTCCCTGTCTCTCTGTTTCTGTCCCCTTCTTTTTCCTACACCCCCCCCCCCCCCCCCCCCCCCCCACCACACACACACAAAAGGGGTCTGTCCTTGTCTGCCTCTCTGTTCTCTGATTCTGCCCTCTGTCATTCTGTCGTCTGTCTCTTTATGAAACCATTGCCCCCAACCGGGAAATTACAGAAATAAGTAACCCCCCCCCCCCCCAATAAAAAAACCCCAACAACAACAACAACAAAACAACAAACAACGGAAAAAACCCAAAAAAATCCCATCCACCCAGCCCAAACCCCAAAAACCAAACCAAATCAAAAAACCGAATGAAAAGTAAATATAAAAAATTTTTTTAAAAAAAATCGTGAAACCTTTCATCACATTATTGGGCCAAGAAGTAAGTTTCTTCATGTTGCCGGATGATCTTTAACTTGCTCAACTGCGTGTCGTCTGTCAGGACCGCGTCGAAACGCATGTGGGGAAACTGCGAACCTGACTTTCACTGGCAGACTTAGCGTTGTATATGTCTTGAAAGTCAGAGCATCTGCACACAATTTCGTTATCATCGCTTTTGTTGTTGTTGTTTGTTGTTTTGTGTTTTGTGTGGGTTTTTTTTTTTTTTATAATGTTCGGTAAGAAAGAAAGGGTGGCAGGAATGGTTAAGACTCGCCTGCCAACAAGTCAACCGTGAGGTTCTGGGTTTTGATTCCCAAGCCTTGTCCTTTTTTCCTGGTTTGACACACACACACACACACACACACACACACACAACACACACACACACACACACACACACACACACCACCACACACACACACACACACACACTACACGCACGCACAACACACACACACACACTACAAAGCACGCACGCACACACACACACACACACTCACGCACGCACACACACACTCACACACACACACACACTACAACCCCGCGCGCACACACACATCACACACACCACCACACACACAAACACACACACACACCACACACACACACACACACACACACACACTTCGGATGAGACTATAAACCGAGCCCCGTGTTCGAACGCATGCAGAACATCTGCGCACCAACGTTTAAAATCGTGTTCCGCTTTTCGGAAGAGTAGGCCATTGTGTGCCGGTGGGAACAGATGAAAAATTTACAAAAAAACCCCATACACACGGGGCATGGATGTAATAAGCACAGGAGGGGCTTTTTCCATCATCCTGATATAAAAGAAAAAAAATAAAAAAAAAA
>CM054168.1:18283462-18287895 GCA_028751875.1 Rapana venosa | reverse complement strand
AGCTCTTCAAGTTCATGTACACTCCACTGTCAGGATCATCCGCTTCTGCTGTTGTTGTCGATTCTGCTGCTTGCTGTTGCTGTTGTTGTTGTTACGTCAGCGTAGTGCTGTGGAGGTGGTGGTTTTGGTAGTGATCTTTTTTGTTGTTGTTTTTTCTGTTGTTGTTGTGGTGGTGGTGGCGGTGGGGATGGTGGTGGTGGTTCATGTCGGTAGCGTTGTCGTTGCTGTTGGACGTTGATGTAGATGTTGGTTTCGATGTTTTGGTAAAGGTTGTCGCTGGCCTTGATGGGTTTTTCTGACAGTTGAACCATTTCTGGAGAGAGAGAGAGAGAGAGAGAGAGAGAGAGAGAGAGAGAGAGAGAGAGAGAGAGAAGAGAGAGAGAGAGAGATAACACACACACACACGCCACGCTACGCACGCACGCACGCACGCACAGAAACCCAGGTTGGGAAGTAGAGCAGTAGTAGCAACAGTATTGGTAGTGGTGATGGCAAGAAAATGTAGAAGTAGAAAGAGTAGAAGTAGTAGTCGTAGCAGCAGCTGCAGCAGCGGTTGTAGTAGTAGTAGTAGTAGTAGTAGTAGTAGTAGTAGTAGTAGTAGTAGTAGTAGTAGTGTAGATGATGATTAATAATAATGATAATAATTATGATAGTAGTAGTAACGGCAGTAGCAGCAGTAGTAGTAGACTAATAATAATGATAATAATAATAATAATAACAATAATAATAATAATAATAATTAGTAGTAGTAGCAGCAGCAGCAGCAGCAGCAGCAGCAGCAGCAGCAGCAGCAGCAGCAGCAGCAGCAGCAGCAGGAGCAACAGCAGCAATAGTAGTAGTAGTAGTAATATAGTAGTGGTAGTGGTAGAAGGCCAGCAGTTGTAGTAGTCGTAGTAGTAGAAGTAGCAGCAGCAGCAGCAGCAGCAGCTGCTGTTGTTGTTGTGTAGTAGTAGTAGCAGCAGCAGGAGGTAGTAGTAGTAGCAGCAGCAGCAGCAGCAGCAGCAGCAGCAGCAGCAGCAGCAGCAGCAGCAGCAGCAGCAGCAGCAGCAGAAATAGTAATATTAAAGTAAGGTAAAGGTGTCCCATAACCAAAGTGGTCGTAGGAGAGCGAGGCATCATAGACCTCACTTCTCAAGGGGCCAGCATATTGAGGGCGGCGCCCATCTCCTCTCCCTCGCTGCTTTACCTTCCTACCCTAAAGAGGGCAGGTACCCATTTACAGCTGGGTGAACTGGGGGACTGTACTGAAGCTAAGGCGCGCATACAAACGGTCACCCATTTACTGGGTAACCACGCTCAATGCTGCTTAACCTTGGCTGGGGGAAAGCGAGTGCTCTGACCACTGAACTATCCTGTCCCCAATAGTAGAAGTAGTAGATTAATAGGTAGCAGTAGCAGTAGTAGCAGCAGCAAAAGTAGTAGTAGTAGTAGTAGTAGTAGTAGCAGCAGCAGTTGTAGTGGTGGTGGTGCCAATCTATGCCTTTCCACGGCAATGTACCTCACCATACCATTCTGTTTCATCCTAATGATTATATACTTTACCATTCGATGTCTTTCCATCCCAATCACATAATATACTTTACCAATCGACACCATTCCATACATTTGCATCCCTTTATTCCAATCTGTTTCATCCTAATAATATTAAACCAACCTGTCCTTTCCATCTCAATGTACTATATACCATTCCATGCACTTGCATCCCAATATCCTTTATCATTCCATTCTGTTTCATCCTAAAATATACTATACAATCCATTCATTCCCATCTTGATATGAGACACCATTCCATACCTTTCCATCCCAGTATGATACACCAATAATTTTCATCCATTCCTTTCCATTCCAATACGATATACCATTCCATTTCCTACCTTCCCATCCCAATATGATACACCATTCCAAACTTTTCCATCCCAATATGATATACCATTCTATCCCAATAATTATGACATATCATTCCATTCTATCCTAATATGATATACCATTCCATACCTTTCTATCCCTATATGATATACCATTTCAAAATTATCTTTCCATTCCAATATGATACACCATTCCATTCCATACCTTTCCATCCCAATATGATACACCATTCCATACCTTTCCATCCCAATATGATACACCATTCCATTCCATACTTTTCCATCCCAATAAGATACACCATTCAACACCTTTCCATCCCAATATGATACACCAATAATTTTCATCCATACCTTTCCATTCCAATATGATATTCCATTCCATCCATACCTTTCCATTCCAATATGATATATCATTCCATTCCCTACCTTTCCATCCCAATATGATACGCCATTACATGCCTTTTTATCCCAATATGATATACCATTCCATACCTTTCCATCCCAATATGATACACCATTCCATCCCATACCTTTCCATCCCATTATGATACACCATTCCATCCCATACCTTTTCATCCCAATATGATGCACCATTCCATACCTTTTCATCCCAATATGATACACCATTCCATACCTTTCCATCCCCATATGATACACCAATAATTTTCATCCATACCTTTCCATTCCTATACGATATACCATTCCATTTCCTACCTTTCCACCCCAATATGATACACCATTCCATACCTTTCCAACCCAATATGATACACCAATAATTTTCATCCATACCTTTCCATTTCAATATGATATACCATTCCATCCATACCTTTCCATTCCAATACGATATATCATTCCATTTCATACCTTTCCATCCCAATATGATACACCATTCCATACCTTTCCACCCCAATATGATACACCATTCCATTCCATACCTTTCCATTCCAATACGATACACCATTTCATACCTTTCCATCCCAATATGATACACCATTCCATACCTTTCCATCCTAATATGATATACCATTCCATACCTTTCCATCCCAATATGATACACCATTCCATACCTTTCCATCCCAATATGATACACCATTCCATACCTTTCCATCTCAATATGATACACCAATAATTTTCATCCACACCTCTCCATTCCACTACGATATACCATTCCATTCCATACCTTTCCATTCCAATATGATATACCATTCCATACCTTTCCATCCCAATATAATACACCATTCCATACCTTTCCATTCCAATATGATACACCAATAATTTTCATCCATACCTCTCCATTCCACTACGATATACCATTCCATTCCGTACCTTCCCATCCCAATAATTATGATACACCATTCCATACCTTTCCATCCCAATATGATATACCATTCCATTACTTTCCATCCCAATATGTACACCATAACTTTTCCATCCCAATTGATACCTTCCATTCCACCTTCCATCCAATTGATACACATATCCACACTTTCCCATATGTTACACCATTCCATTCCATACTTTTCCATTCCAATATGATATACTATTCCTAACCTTTCCATCCCAATATGCTATACCATTCCATACCTTTCCATTTCAATATGATACACTATTCCATACCTTTCCAACCCAATATGATACACCATTTCATTCCATACCTTTCCATCCCAATATTCTATACTATTCCATACCTTTCCATCCCAATATGATACACCATTCCATACCTACTTTCCATTCAATATGATACTTTCCATATACCTTTCCATCCCAATATGATAACATATTCCATTCCATACCTTTCCATTCAATTTTAGTACACCATACTACCATACCTATTCCTCCACTCCATTGCAATCCACCCATTGCATCCATACCTTGTCCATCCCAATATTCTATACTCAATCCATACTTCCACCCAGAATGCAATAAACCATACCTTCCATCCCAAATGATACACCATCCACCTTCATCATAAAACAATCATAATACTTCACAACCCAAATCCAATACACCAATCCACCATTACCATACTGTCCCATGTCCATGAACATCCATCCCTCACTATTGATAGCAAGCCTGCATTGGATCCATCATGCATCCACCGTCTCAAGCCACTGCCCTTGATCGACTCCATGCACCAGGCATGAATCCACTCCATTCAATATCATGAATCATGGAATCCAACCAATCTACCAACAGTGTACCCTAAAGGATTCAAAGAAAACCAATCCAAGATGAGTATCCATCACGCAAAGAAAACAAAACATTCAGAGTGGCAATCGAACGAGCAACGGTCCATGGCTGGGAAGGATAGGATCCAGCCGGCTCGGGGGGAGGTTTGAGTAGAGCGAAGGCCGGCAGTGGACCACGCACACACCCAGTCACGTCAAGCACCACCACACTACACCCGTCACCAGCTGAAGCCACTGCCTTCAAATATCAGGATGGATATCACCTTCTCCAAAAGCTGCCCTATAAGGATTGCGAGTAGACAACAACAGAGGAGAGAGAGAGAAAAGAAAGAAAGAAAATGAGTTTAGAGATGTGGGAGATGGAAGGAGAAGGGGGAAG
>CM054168.1:18270962-18275962 GCA_028751875.1 Rapana venosa | reverse complement strand
TTTAAGAGAGAGAGAGAGAGAGAGAGAGAGAGAGAGAGAGAGAGAGAGAGAGAGAGAGTTGGGGAGGAGGGGGGGGGTGGGGAAAATCTGAAACTCTTGATTTTCAAGAGAGAGAGACTCTTGATTTTAAGAGAGAGAGAGAGAGAGAGAGAGAGAGAGAGAGAGGGGAGAGAGAGAGAGAAGAGAAGAGAGAGGGGGGAGAGAGAGAGAGAAGAGAGAGAGAGAGAGAGAGAGAAGAGAAAAGAGAGAGAGAGAGGGAGGAGGGGGGGTGGGGGAGGGGAGAAAATCTGAAAATCTTTAATTTTCAAGAGAGAGAAGAGAGAGAGAGAGAGAGAGAGAGAGAGAGAGAGAGGGGAGAGAGAGAGAAGAGAGAGAGAAGAGAGAGAGAGAGAGGGGAGAGAGAGAGAGAGAATCTTTATTTTTCAAGGGAGAGAGAGAGAGTCTTTATTTTTCAAGAGAGAGAATTTTTATTTTTCAATATATATATATATATATAAATATATCTATCTATATATATCTATATATATATATATCTATATATATATAAATATAGAGAGAGAAGAGAGAGAGAGAGGAGAGAAAATTTTTAATTTTTCGAAAGAGAGACAGAGACACAGACAGACACAGACAACACAGACACACACAGACACACACACACACACACACACACACAACACACACAAAACACACCCCAAAACACACAACACACACAACACAGAGAGAACTTTATTTTCAAGAGAGAGACAGAGGAAAGAGAGACCAGAGAGAAACAAAACAAAAAAAACCTAACACCAGTGGTTGATCCATTATCCTCAACAACAACAACAACAACAAATAACGATAACAAATCAACAAAACCAACAACAACAAAAGGTAACAAAGTACACTCTTCAAAACAAAAACCCCCCCCCCTCCCCTCCCAACACCCCCCCCCCTCCCCTCCCACACCCCCCCTCCCCTCCCAAAAACCCCCCCCCCCTCCCCTCCCAACACCCCCCCTTTTTTATTAAAAAAAAAAAATCTTTTATTTCGAGACTAATGGAATAAGCACTCATGTGCTTTTTTGGGGGGAAACATCCAGTCCACGTGTGTATGCAGTTTAGTCAATTTTGCCATCCGATCCCACCAGCACACAATGGCCTACTCTTCCGAAAAGCGGAACGGGTTTTAACGTGTGCGCAAGATGTTCTGCGTGCGTTCGCACACGGGACCTCGGTTTATAGTCTCGTCCGAAGGACTTTTTATGGGTGGGTGGTGGGTGGGGGGGGGAGGGGGGGGGGGGCGTGGGGGGGATGGAGTGAACACTGATATAACTCTGGGGGAAAAATATCCCCATTCTTTAAAGGGAGGGGGCGGGAAGGGAGGGGGAGGGGGGGGGGGGGGGGGGGGGGGGGGGGGGCGGGGGGGGGGGGGGGGGGGGTGAGGGGGGGAGAAAGAAAAATGGAAAGGTAATTTGCTCTCAACCAGGAAGTAACTATAAATGTATGCCGTTGAAACTCTATGTGTGTGTGTGTGGTGTGGTGTGTGTGTGTGTGTGTGTGGTGGTGTGTGTGTGTGTGTGTGTGTGTATTTGAGTGTGGGTGTGTGTGTGTGTTTGAGTGTGTGTGTGTGTGTGTGTGTGTGTGTGTGTGTGTGTGTATGAGTGTGTGTGTGTATGTGTGAGGTGAGTTGTGTGAGTGTGTGAGTGGTGAGTGTGTGTGTGTGTGGTGTGGTGTGTATTTGAGTGTGTGTGTAGTGGTTGTGCGAGTATTTGAGTGTGTGTGTGTGTGTGTGTGTGGGGTGTGTGTGTGTGTGTTGTGTGTGTGTGTGTGTGTTTGAGTGGTGGTGTGTGTATTGAGTGTGTGTGTGTGTGTGTTGTGTGTGTGTGTGTGTGTGGGTGTGTTTGAGTGTGTGTGGGTGGGTGTTTGAGTGTGTGTGTGGTGAGTGTGTTGTGTGAGGGTGTGTGTGTGTGAGTGTGTGTGTGAGTGTGTGGTGTGAGTGTGTGTGTGAGTGAGTGTGTGTGTGTGTGGAGTGTGTGTGTGTGATGTGTGTGTGTGTGTGTGGAGTGTGTGTGTGTGGTGTGTGTGTGTGTGGTGCGCGCGCGCGTGTGTGTGTGTGCGCGCTTGCTTGCTTGCTTGCTTACAGTAGGGGGATACGAGTTTTGTGTGTAAGGGGCGAAATGCGGATGAACTCAAGACTCAAGAATACTTTAATGTCTCAACTAGAGAAATTAAAAACTGGCATTTAAAAATTTTAATTACACAGCATGCATTATTAAACAATACAGATTTAAATAAACACAGAATTTTAAAAACCGACAACAATCTACGTCACACACACACACCCGCACCCACCCACCCGCACACACACACACACACACACACACACACACACACACACCACACACACACACACACACACACACACACACCAACACATACACACAAACACACCCACCCATCCACATACACACACACACAACACCCACGCACGCACGCACGCACGCACACACGCACACATTCTTCGGATGAGACTATAAACCGAGGCCCCGTGTGCGAACGCACGCAGAACATCTTGCACACACGTTAAATCCTGTTCCGCTTTTCGTAAGAGGAGGCCATTGTGTGCCGGTGGGAACAGATGGCAGAATTTACAAAAAACGCATACACACGGGGACTGGATATAAAAAAGCACATAAGTGCTTATTCCATTTATCCTCGATATAAAAGAATAAAATAAACAAACACACACACACACACACACACACACACAGACACACACAGACACACCACACACACACACACACACACCACACACACACACACACACACACACACACACACCCAGCGAGCCGTTTTCCATTATGTGTATATAATTATTTTTCCAACGCACTTCTCCCACCTAGAGAAGAAGAAAAAATCGAAAAGAGAAAGAAACCAACAAATAAGAAACAACAACAAACAAACAAAAAAGATCAGAAACACCCCTCTTCTCTCCCACCTCCACCCCCCCCCCCCCCCCCCCCCCCTACAAAAAAACCCCCCACACAACAAAAACAAACAAGAAACACACAAAAACGTATATGCAAAAATCTCACCATTGATAAATTTCAGAGCTCTAGCCGAGGAACGAAAATATATAAACCGTTACCCCCCCCCCCCCCCCCCTCCACCGATTATGAATTGCTACCTTAATGGTGGGAACGGGTGACAAAATTAACAAAACTGCATACACACGGGGACTAGATAAAAAAAAAAAACAACCAACCCACAGGAGTGCCTTAGTCCATTATCCACGAAATAAAAAAAGAATAAAGTCAAGTAGGAAAAGAAAGAAAAAAAACCAACAACCAAACAAACCGTGGCATAGGCACACAAAAAAAATCTGACAATCTGTTGTTAAAACCTAAGGACTGTAGATAAACAGGTGGGACTAGGTTAAAGCAGTGCGTTGGTCAGTTATCACAGTCATTTATCTCCCTTTTCCCGCGTGTCTCTTCCTCTTCCTTCTTGGGGGGGGGGGGGGGGGGGGGGGTGGGGGGGGGGGGGGGGGGGGGGGGGGGGGGGTGCGACGGGACGGGATAGCCTAGTGGTCAGAACATTGCGCTCGCAATCTGACGACCCGGGTTCGATTCCCGGTCCAGGGAGATATTTTCCCCTGGAGTTAACATCAGTGCAGACTCCTCCACTCTCCCCAAAAAGTCTTTCGGATGAGACTATAAATCGAGGTCCCCCGTGTGCGAACGCACGCAGAACATCTTGCGTGCGCACACGTTTAAAATCCTGTTCCGCTTTTCGTAAAGAGTAGGCCCATTGTGTGCCGGTGGGAATAGATGACAGAATTGACAAATCCGCATACACATGGGGACTGGATGTAGAAAAGCACATTTTAAGAGCTTATTCCATTATCCTCGATATAAAAGAATAAATAATAAATAAATAAAATATGGTGAGGCGCGCGCGCGCGCACACAAACCACACACCACAAAAACTCACACACACACACACACACACACACCACGCACGCACGCACAGCACCACGCACCACACACACACACACACACACACACACACATGGATAAGAAGTTTACTGTTGCCTGTTTTTCAACTACTTCGCTTTGGGGGGAGGGGGGGCGGGGGCGGAGGAGGGGGGGGGGGGGGGGGGAGGGAGGAGGGAGGGGCCGATGGACAGCCTAGTGGTTAGAGCGACTGAGCTCGTGATCTGACGGCCCGGGTTCGAGCCACCACTGAGGCACCCGTTCGAGTGGATTTTCCCCCTGGAGTTAACATCAGTGCCGATTCCTCTCCTCCCCGAAAGTCCTTCGGATGAGACTATAAACCGAGGCCCCGTGTGCGAATGCATCGCAGAACAACTTGCCACACACGTTAAAACCTGTTCCGCCTGTCGGAAGAGTAGGCCATTCTGTACCTGTGGCAGCGGATGAACAAATTTACAAAACAGGATACAAAAGGGGGACAGGATGTGAAAGCCGCCCCCCCCCCCCCCCTCCGCCACCCCTCTCCCAAATAAACCCCACCAGCACATGATAACTTTTTATCATCGAAACAAAAGAATGATAATAGAACACACACACACACACACACACGACGTTAAATGAAGATATCAACCCCCCCCCCCACCACACACACACACACCGCGCGATGTTAAACTGAAGATATCGCACGCACACACACACACACACACAACACACACACACACACACACACACACACACACCACACACACACACACACACACACACACACACACACACCGCGCGACGTTAAACTGAAGATATCGCACGCACACACACACACACACACACACACACACACACACACCACACACACACACACACGACAAACCACCACACACACACACACACACACACACACACACACACACACACCACACACAACACAAGCGCGACGTTAAACTGAAGATATCGCACGCAACAAACACACACCACCACACACACACACACACACACACACACACACACACACACACCACACACACAC
>CM054168.1:18180962-18253462 GCA_028751875.1 Rapana venosa | reverse complement strand
TAAGAGCTTGTTATGGCTGAGGAAGGCAATATCAACACAAGGGTTTAAAACCAACTCTGCTAAAGTGGAACATGAAAGAACCAACAGCAACAGCAGCAGCAACAACAATAACAACAACAACAACAACAACAACAAAGTCCAGGACTACCCAACAAGAGAGAGAGAGAGAGAGAGAAGAGAGAGAGAGAGAGAGAGAGAGAGAGAGAGAGAGAGAGAGAGAGAGAAGAGAGAGAGAGAGAGAGAGAGAGAGAGAGAACTCGAACTCGAAATGGTTTATTCAGTATAGGCTATGGCCCCTTACTGAAGGGGGTACAATACACCAGTTTCAAAGCCAAACAGTGGCCAGGTGTTTCAAATCTTAAATTAATCTGTAAACTTGTCACTCTCAATATGTAGATTGTCATAAAGCACAAAATATTTTTGACAGGAAATAGTTTAAGTAGCCTGAAAAAAAAGAAAATCTTCACTGTTTTGATTAGATGCATTCCAGTTGTTATCTATTAGCTGTATACAAATAAGTAGATAACAAAATAACATCATTACACTGTGACCTGTGTCTGATATACACAAAACGACCATGATCTTCACCAGCACAATTGCCAAGTTAGAATACATACATTCCCCTGATGCACATAACTATTTATCATATATTTGCCATGCTTCTATATCACGTAAACCTCGGAGCATCCACAACCAAAACATCACGTGCCTGCAATACTAACACAATGAACATATTTTTCTCTGATATCTGGGACAATGTTTGAAGTCCATTTATTGAAATCTCCTTTCATCAATACAGGCACATTAAAAAAAAAATTTGAACACTCATACATCTTAACTGCAAATCTACTTCATATGTAAGTATACCACTATCAACGTAAAGTGATGAATTTTCTGACAGCAAGTAAACACCAATACATGATACATCCTTTGCCAAACCTGCATGACCTTTCGATATGATGAGCATGATAACATTTTGTCAGTGAAGTTTTATTCCTTTAATATACGCTAAAAGTTCCTTCTCGACCCAACAAACTATCCTCCTTAACCTTCCTTCGTTAATGAACTGAATGGTGTATGATGCACTGTATAGCTGTAAGAAAAAACAATAGCAACAAAAACATAATCATCTGGAAATTTTCTACAAAAATTTTCACACAGTATCTGGTAACAAACATCGTAATATAAAACATTTTTTGTTATTTATTCTTGACACCAATCCATTGACAGTCCAATGCCGACAGTACGCACAACATCGGTTTAATCGTGATTTTGATCTCTCTCTCTCTCTCTCTCTCTCTCTCTCTCTCTCTGCTACGCTCGCACACACACGCGCACACACACAGCCTATCATGATCAGAACCCTTTTTGTGCATATAGCAGTTTCTTACTCCTGCATTTGACTTTGAATTTCAAAAGCAAGATTCACACACTTTTCGTGAGCATTGATGTCAGCTGGCAACCTTGACACAGCTACTATGTCAGCAGCCTGTGTGACAAGCCCAGGACGAAATTCAGTGCAGTTTGCACGTGAAGGAGAGGGGGCAAAATTTAATGTAGGCGGTGTCTGACTTTCATTTGCTCCCTCTGATTGAAAAACAGAAATTGTAGACAAAATACAGAGACAGGCAGTGCACCATGCGCTAAGTTCTGAAGCAGGCCAGCCAGAGTGCTAAGCCCTACTGGTAAGATTTGGACTTTCGCCCAGATAGAATTTCTCACCATCAATAACCAAATGATCAAATACCATAAAAGCCCTCTTCCCATCTTTCCTGGCATCCTTTAAGTGAGGAACAAGTTTCCCCCTAATTTCACGCACACGTGGGGTGAAGTCTTCTCCAATGAAAACATTGCTTCCAGGAGTTTGTGTTTTGCTTTCAGAACCATCTCTTTATCCCTGTGGAATGCGCATCTCCCTATGATAGGGGAGTTAGGGTTCCTGTTAAGACGGTGGATCTTGTCAAACTCTATGTCTCTACTCAGTCCTAGTTTGTTAGTCAGCAAGTCTTTAACCAGTCCTTTACAGTCGTCACGAGTCTCATTGTCAAGTCTCTGTATGCCAAAGAAAAGGATGTTGTTTCTTTTGGTATGCCCCTCCAAGCCATCAGTCTTTAGTTCCAGTTTTTCCACTTTTTCACACAATTTCTCGTTTTGTTCTTTCAGTCTTTGGTTTTCCTGTTTCAGTTCAGTAACAGTCTCTTTCAATGATGCCATTTCACTCAGAATTCCTGAACATGTCTCTTTGACTTGCCTCACCTCTTCCTTCAGTTCTTTAAACATGGAGGTCAGCTCCTGCAGGTTTGCTGCCACGTCCTTCAGTGTAGGCTCCCGACTTGTCCTTTTAGGCGACGATGAAGCGGAACCAGCACCGGTGTTCAGCTGAGTTTGGCGCAGACTGTCCTTCCTTCCACTGGGTCCAGGTCCAGGGTTCAGCTCCACATCGCCACACCGATACAGAAAAACGCCTAGGTACAAATAGGCGAGGAGCAAACCTACGGTAGCACCGTCATGCAGCCTGCTCAACATCAATGTCGGAATGTACAATGATTTTCTCAGCATTGCATGTCGAAACATGAATGCAATGAAGGTGGCCACAAAGCAGCCACACATGGCCCTGAGACTTAAAGCCACCTCTGGCATGATGTCTACCAGTCACTTTACAAACTCAGGAAAAGGCGCAGGAATGCAAAATTCACATTTAAATCTGGAGCTTCAGTCACTAGCTGTCTACATTTCAACTGCCGGAAGTGTTCCCCCGAGAGAGAGAGAGACAATGACAATGACAATGACAAATTCTTTTATTTCGAGGATAATGAATAAGCACCCATGTGCTTTTTTACATCAAGTCCCCGCCCGTAGGGATACATCTTAATAATAACCCAATACTAACAAACAAACAAACAAACAAACAAATAAAAGAAAACCCTAAAAGCACTACCACCCCCCCAAGAAAAAGACAAAAAGACAAAAACAACCCAAAACAACAACAAACAGAAAACAACAACCAAACAAAAGAAAAAGAAAAAACAACAACAAAAGAAAAACAAAAGAGAAAAACAAACAACAACAAAACCAACAAACAACAACAACCAAACTTGTAAAGTCAAAAAATAAACATCTACACATTGAGAGAGAGAGAGAGAGAGAGAGAGAGAGAGGAGAGAGAGAGAGAGAGAGAGAGAATAATGCATGCTCAATTCATGTCCATCACAACAGCAACAATAGGAAAGCAAAGATTCCCACTCCAGTACTCCTTAGCCTGCGGATGTGATTTTATCAATTCGTAGTTGCACAATGGAAAAACTGAAAATCTTATCACACACACACACACACACACACACACAGCCCTTTAAAAAAAATCATTATCTACAGCCCTTTAAAAAAAAAAATCATTATCCACAGTTCTTGCATTCCTATTGTTTATCTTGTTTGTGTCATAGGAGGGGGCTAGAGATATTGTGTTTGTAATTGGGTTTTTGGCTGTTGTTGGGTGTTTCTGGCTCTTGTTTTAAGGGTTGAGCTTCTTTCTTCCAGGGGGGTGGGGGGGGGGGGGGGGCTGCTTCTTGGTTTTCTTTGAGGGCAGGGGAGGGGTTAGACACATTAAGATAGGTTTGGGTTTTTTCACGTGAAATTCAGTAGTTGAAATTTTATTTACATTTTTCATTGGAATTACTGATTTTGTTAGAAATTGTTAGAATTGCATTTTCCTGTTGTTTATTGTAGTTCAATAGGTTAGTAATGTAACGGTGTTGTTGGTTTTTTTTCTATAATTTTGGTTGTTGTTTTTCTATATTCTTTATTTTTAAATTTTGTTTATCATTTCGCATGCATTGATCCCCTGAAATTCCTTCTCCTGTACAGTACCAACTACACCCTCCTCCCTTGACACTCATACACCCTCCTCCCCCTGCTGCCTCCCCCCCCCCCCCCCCCCCCCCTCCCCCCCCCTTCTAATATCACAACTGTGAAAAGACGTTAAATGAATTTGAACACACAGCCCTAAACCCCAAACTCTACTGTACTTTCATGTATCAACATTTCAATGGGCCAACTAAACGTTGTGGGACAAACTGCACCAACTATTATGGTTAGAGCTTTGAATTCGTGATGTGGCGGCCCGGGTTCGAGGCACCACTGAGAGACCTGTTCAAGGGGATTTTTCTCCTGAAGGTAACATCAGTACCGACTTCACTGCCCCCCCCCCCCCCCCCCCCGAAAGTCCTTCGGATGAGACTATAAACCAAGGTCGCTTGCGTGAATGCCGCAGAATATCTTGTGCATACGTTAAAACATGTTCTGAGTTTCAGAAGAGATTCACGTAACAAGTCATAATTCATCAGTTTCACGCACACGAGATAATTATTGATTTGGCGTCTCGGCAACAATTTTGAATTATAACCTAAAGTCAAGTCACCTGAGATGACAGTGTGGACGCGAAATGCTGCTCTAATAATCATTATTAACATCGCTTTTTAATTTTTTTTTTTAAGCTACAGAAAGAAAGAACTACAGGGAAGGAACCAGCATTCTACCCTCTACCTCCTCTCTCCCTCCCCCCTTCTATTCCATAAAGAGAAGAGCACTCGGCATTTCTCAGAACAAGTAGTTTCCCATGATCCCAAACCAACCATCCACGTCGGCGCTCGGCTAGCCTAACTTTGCAAACTAGGCCTACAGCGCTATCGACGATTAATTTTATCTACAGATCAACTCGCCGACAGCGATTTGCTGAGATCGGTTAGATCGTTGCAGTTGGTGCGCTAGTTGCTGCCAGGTTTTCCTGTGCATTTTCAACGAAATGGGCAGTAAAAAGAAAAATGCAAACAAGCAACAAGGTTAGTATTATTAATAGTAATGTTACGAGAGACTTTTTTTTATATTCGTCATTGTGTCGAGGTGGACTGGGAAGTAAAATCACAAACTGTGTGTGTGTGTGTGTGTGTTTACTTTTAAGCAGTGTCTTTTGTAGCCCTGGTCTTTAAAGCTGAAAAGCGGGCTGTCAGTTCTGAGTTCTGACTTATGATTTTCATAGGCCTACTGAAAGTTATGACGTGTTGATGTTTGAATTGAAGCAACAATAGGCCAATACTAGAAATATTTTGCAGACATTAGGCAAAATATAAGGTTATAGGCCTATAAATTCAGGAAAAGTTTTAATGCAACCAAATGATTAATAATGTTTTTTAAAAAATATTAATTTTTTCTAAAGATGATGATGATTATTATTTATTCATTCATGTTTTTGCTTAATCAAAGCTGGATACTACTGCATGTTATCCAGTGCCTGAATACCCTTCAATCATGCATGTGCACATGGAGAACATCAAATATGCACGTTAGAAATCCTTGTAATTCATGTTTACAAGCGTTCTGTGGGTTATGGAAACACAAACATATCAAGCATTCAGTCCCCAAACTCAAAAGTATGGCTTCCTTCATGGTGGGCAAAAATGGTCGTGACATATATTTATAAAATCTTACCATTGGTGAACCTTGGGATTCTAGCCGAGGGGAAAGAAAAGTAAGGATTTAGTGCATGTATGCTTAGATGTAAACGTACGCCTGTCTATAGATCATACTCCTAGTCAGAAGTGAAACCAGCAATTTTAAGCAAAGCAGGCTTAAGCCAGGACAGGGGACAAAGAGTGTGGATCAACTTCTGTTTTGTATTGTATAGATCATGTTTCATGTTTGTTATGTTAGCACTCAGATTTCAGAAGAGAAGAGTAGCTGCACAAAATATCCTTACTTACTTAGTTACTTACTTATAGTTATAGAGTGAGTTACACACACAACACACACACACACATGTACACACACACTACACACACATCACACACACACTACATGCACAACACACACACTACACACTACACCATACACACACACTACACACAAAAACACACACACACACACACACACACACACACTACACACACACTACACACACCACTACACACTACACACACACTACACACACACACACACACACACACACACACACACACACACACACACACACACACACACACACACATTTGTAGCGACACGAGCAAACATTTAACAGTGAAACGCCCACCTCTTAGTTATATGGTTATATGATCTGTCAGTCTGAATCACAGAGGTAAGAAGATGGAAACCTGATTAGTGGATAATAAATAATAATAATGATAATGTATGGAATTTATGTAGCGCTGAATCTTGTAAAACAACAAATCAAAGCGCTCAGGTTTTTTTTTTATATATTATTATTAAAAAAAAAAAAAAATTTATGTGTGTGTATTCGTTTTTTAAAATTTTGTCATCTGTTCCCACCGGCACACAATGGCCTACTCTTTTGAACAGCGGAACAGGATTTAACATGTGTGCAGGATGTTCTGCATGTGTTCGCACACGGGGCCTCGGTTTATAGTCTCATCCAAAGGACTTTGGATCAATGGAAAAAGACCAAAGGGAAGACCTAGCAAGACCTGGGCTGCCTGTGTTGCAGATGATCTTAGAGAAAGGGGCATAAATAAGGAGGAAGCTCAAAACAGAGAGAGATAGAGAAGGCTCATCCATGTCAAACCTCCCCTGGGAGAAACATGACAAAAAAGGAAGAAGAAGAAGAAGTAGGCTAGCTCTTTTTAAGTCAACAAAGATAAGTTGAAGTATCTCCCTCAGTCTCTGTTAATCAGTCAGTTAGCTGACTTGACTGCCATGACTTTTATACACATGTATTTAAAAAAAAAAAAAATTATATGTTTTTTGACTTCCATGACTTGATTTCTGACTTGACTGATTGATTTCTCCCTTAACTTCCTGAGGAGTCATTGGAACAAGCACACACACACACACACACGCACGTGTACACACGCACACACACATCATTTAACATCACACCTTAACATCAGTGCAGACTCCACTCTCCCCAAAAGTCCTTCGGATGAGACTATAAACCGAGGCCCCGTGTGTATGAACGCATGCAGAACATCTTGCGCACATGTTCAATCCTGTTCCGCTTTTCATAAGAGTAGGCCATTGTGTGCCGGTGGGAACAGATGACAGAATTGACAAAACCCACATACAGACGGGGACTGGATGTAAAAAAGCACATAAGTGCTTATTCCATTATCCTTGATATAAAAGAATAAATAAATAAACAAACATACACACTGAATTTTTCAGTGTGTGTGCGTGTGCATGTGTGTCTTTGATTTTACATCTGTTCACTTAAAGTGATGTTAGACAGTGGGGGTGGGGTGGGTGGGGGGGGGGGGAGCATAATATTAATAATGAGATGAGGGCTTTAAGTAAAAGAGATGCGTGTTGGTATGAATGCACATTAAAAGACTATATTCCAAACTATATAAACAGTATGTTGAAGAAGACATGGCAAAGAAACACAAAAATTAACAAAAACACAGAACACAGTGTGTGTGTGTGCATGTGCATGCGCATGCGTTTATGTGTGTGTTTATGTATGTGAGCGTGTGTGTGTGTGTGTGTGCATGTGTGTGTGATATGGGCAAGTGGAACTAGACAGAGCCCATTCCCCCATTATCCCATTGCAGAGCCCATTGCCCATTACATGAGTTGCATGCGCAAAATCTCACCATTTGCGAAACTTAGAACTCTAGAAAATCAAAAACAACACCCCCCCCCCCCCATCCCCACTATAACATGTATCACACTTGAATGGACTGGCCAGTGAATAATTGAACTGTTGCCCTTATCATCAGATATCCAGTTCAATGTTCTTATCAGTAGGTGAACCTGCCTGCCCCCTTGCCCCCCCCCCTTTCCCCCTCCCCTTCCCAAGGATAATAGTAACATTCACATAATACCAAAAACAATATTGATGTCAACAATGTAGCAATCATAAATACAAGCTTGTTATATATATATCATAGTAAGTATGAGACCACACTGGTAATTGAAAAGAACAATTTATTATTATTATTATTCTTTTCTTTCGAGGATAATGGAATAAGCACTCGTGTGCTTTTTTTCTATCCAGTCCCCGTGTGTATGCAGTTTTGTCAATTTTGTCATCCGCTCCCACCGGCACACAATGGCCTACTCTTCCGAAAAGCGGAACGGGGTTTAACGTGTGCGCAAGATGTTCTGCGTGCGTTCGCACACGGGGCCTCGGTTTATAGTCTCATCCGAAGGACTTTTGGGGAGAGTGGAGTCGGCACTGATGTTAACTCCAGAGGAAAAATCCTCTTGAACGAGAATGGAACCCGGGTCAGCAGATCACGAATACATCACTCTAACCACCAGGCTATCCCATCTCCCATAAGTGTGTTGGTTAGTGTTTCACAGCATGGACTGTGGTAGAAAGGTAGGGTTTGTCTTTGTGGCTGGAATAACACTTGCAAAGATGTTGTCTTTCAGATGAGACCAAGGTCCCGTGTGTTACACATAATTATTTAGCGCGCATAAAAGAACCCACGGCAACAAGAGAGTTGTCCCTGGCAAAATTCTGTAGAAAAAAAAGCCACTCTGATAGGGAAACAAACACAGTTACAGACAGGAAAAAAAGAAAAAAAAAGGGTGGCGCTGCTCTTGTAGCGACGCGCTCTCCCCTGGGAGAGCAGCCCGAATTTCATGCAGAGAAATCTGCCGTGACTTAAAGTGGTATTAATAAATTAAAAAAATAAATACATCAAAGTATATATATACACATGTGCACGAACATGCTTGCACACACACACACACACACAAACACACACACATACACACACACGCACGCACACTCACACACATGCGTACATGTACACACACCCAAACGCCTGCATACACACATGCACCCACGCATGCACACCCACACCCACACCCCCTATCTTGCGCACACGTTAAATCCTGTTCCGCTTTTTGTAAGAGTAGGCCATTGTGTGCTTGTGGGAACAGATGACACAGTTTACAAAACCACATACACACAGGGACTGGATGTAAAAAAGCACATAAGTGCTTGTTCCATTATCCTCGATATAAAAGAATAAAATAAAATAACACCCAAAACCCACTCCCCCTCCCCCCCCACCTCCCCACACACACACACACCCCTACCCTCACCACTCACCCCCCCTCCCTCCCCCCACACACACACCCCCACGCCTCCCCACCCCCACCCCCGCCTCAACCCCTCATCATTTTTTTAATTTTATTTATTTTTTTTGGCTGTCTTTTTTTCTTTCTCTCTCTCTCCAGAAAACCCCAAAGGAGGACAAGCCAATGGCCGTCACAACAAAGCCCCAGCTAACAGCAGCCCCAAGTCTGCCAAACCCGCCCACACCAACCCCACCCACAAAGGTGGCGACGCCAAGCAAGGGAAGCCACTCAAGCCGGCGGCGCAGCGCCCCCCACCTCCCTCCTCCTCCTCCTCCTCTTCGCTGGTGGTGGTGCCAGAATCGCGGTTGCCGTGGCGACTGATTCTGCTGGTCAGCATCCTGGCGGCTGGGGCAGGGGTGGTGTGTGTCAACGAGCCTGTGAGATCTGTGTTAGGTGAGGAGAGGTGTGTGGGGGTGTGTGTTGTGTGTGGGTGTGTGTGAGTTTATCAATTTTTTATTTTATTTTATTTTATTCTTTTATATCGAGGATAATAGAATAAGCACTCATGTGCTTTTTGTCCCATCCAGTCCCTGAGTGTATTCAGTTTTGTCAATTTTGTCATCCGTTCCCACCAGCACACAATGGCCTACTTTTCCAAAAAGCCAAATGGGTTTTAACATGTGCGCAAGACGTTCTGCGTGCGTTTGCACATAGGACCTCGGTTTATAGTCTCATCTGAAGGACTTTTGGGGAGAGTGGAGTCGGCACAGATGTTAACTCCAGAAGAAAAATCCTCTTGAACAAGATTCGAACCTTGGTCAGCAAATCATGAATACATCACTCTAACCACCAGGCTATCCTGTCTCCCCAGGGGAGAGAGAGAGAGAGAGAGAGAGAGAGAGAGAGAGAGAGAGAGAGAGAGAGAGAGAGAGAGAAACAGACAGACAGACAGACACACACACACATACACACACACACACACACACACACACACCACACACACACACACACACACACACACACACACACACAGAACTCAAACGCCTCCGTCTTGTCTATTTTCCACCTTCATGGTCCCATCTTCCTGTCTTTTTCCCCAGAAAGACTTAAAAGATCACAATTCTCTCCCACGCCAAAGTTGGATGCGCTGGGCCTGACTTGTCAGGCGCTTTACGGCAGCGCAGTGCATTTTCACTCATACGACAGACAACAAAAGTTGCTGTCTGAGCGTTCAACGAAGAAGAACAAGTTAGGTCTGGGCTCGTAGGTAAAAGTAAAGGTGTCCCATAACCTGTGCGGTCGTTGAGGAGCGAGGCATCAGAGACCTTCAGCTTCTCTAGGGGCCGGCATATTGAGGGCGGCCCCCATCTCCTCTCCCTCGCTGCTTTACCTTCCCTGACCCTAAAGAGGGCATGTACCCATTGACAGCTGGGTGAACTGGGAGGGGACTGTACTGAAGCCAAGGCGCGCAAACGGTCACCCATCCACTTGGTAACCACGCTCAACGCTGCTTAAACTTTACCTTGGGGGAAAGGGAGTGCTCCGACCACTGAGCTATCCCGTCCCCACTGGCTCTTAGCTTATGTTAATAGCTTTTGGCCTGGGCCATTGAAGACTACTGATTCTCTAGTGAATTGTTAGGATTCCACAGCAACACTGTTTAAAACAACTGCACGAATGCAAAAATCGCCTGGCCCGGTGTGTACTTCATTTAATGCAGAATGCAGGAAATAATATTTCTTGCAGTGAAAGATAGCAAAAAATATATTTAATCATTTTTTCCCAGTGTGTACTTTATTTAATGCAGAATGCAGGAAATTACATTTCTTGCAGTAAAAGTGTGTGCATGTGTGTGTGTGTGTGTGGGTAAGTGAGTGTGTGTGTGTATGCACGTGTGTGTGCATGTGTGAGTGAGTGAGTGAGTGTGTGTGTGTGTGCGTTTGTGTGTGTATGCATGAGTGTGTGCATGTGTGTGAGTGAGTGTGTGTGTGTGTGTTTGTGTGTCTTGTTGGCATCGTTTCTGTTATCGGTGCTGTTTTCACACTCACACACACATGCACATACGCACACACACACACTTAACATACACAAAAATGATTTTTCCTCTGAAGTTAATATAAGTGCCAACTCCTCTTCCCCCAAAAGTCCTTTGGATGGGACTATAAACTGAGGTCCTGTGTGTGAATACACGCAGAACATCTTGTGCATATGGCGTCAGCGCCTGGGCTTTATCACAGTTCTTGATTAAACCATTGACGCTGGGGGCAACAACAAAGTGAGAGGCTGTATGACCAGTGGCTTTCTTTCCCACTCATGGAATTCCACTTTACAGCTTAGTCTTTAGCGATCGACTAGGACTCTCTGACTAGGAGGCTTGACTCGCACAGTCCTTACATACAATACAGCATATGTTAAAACCTGTTCTGCTGTTTGGAAGAGTAGGCCATTGTGTTCTGGTGGGAATGGATGACAAAATTTAGAAAACTGCATTCACATAGGGAATCGATGTAAAAAAAAAAAAAGTACATGAGTGCTTAATCCATTATCATTAAAATTAAAAATACACACACACACAAAACCTCCCCCATCCCCCCCTCCTCCCCCCCCCCACACACACACGCACAAACCCCCCTCCCCCCCCCCCCCCCCCCCCCCCATCCCCCACACAAACACCCTTCCCCTGCCCCTCACACACACACACACACACACACACACACACACACAACACACACACACACACACACACACACACACACACTTTAATCACCACTCAAAACCACCTCATTATTTCCTAAAAACTCACAGACTCGCATTCTCACCAACACCACGTCATTCTATTTCGTTTCATTTTTTCTCTTTCAGAGGATGTCTACCAAACCCACATCCAGCCACAGACACACCAAGCTCTCTCCGCGCTGCATCAGATCTTACAGGGAGACTCGGCCTCCGACAGGCCCCCCACCAAAGAAGACCCCCCACCGCCACAGCAGCAGCAGCAGGCAAAATCCAACCCTGCAGAGTCATCCTCCGGAGACAGACAGAAAAGAGACACCCAAGACCCACCACCACCATCACCACCACCAGCCGCAACCCCCGTCTCCACCCCTCCCCCTCCCCCTCCGCGGGCAGAAACAAAGCCGGAGACATCGTCGGAAAGAAGAGCGCGCGATGGGGAAAAAGCAGACGACGTAAGAACGGAAAAATCGGGAAACGCGCAAGGAAAAGAGAAGACTGGGAAAGAGGAGAAGAATGCGGACCGTCAACCTAAAGAAGATGTGACGAGAGAGAATAAAAAAGAAGAAGAACAAGAGAGGAAGCCAGACAAGGCAGGATCCCCACAAACGACGACAAGACAGACGACGGAACCCGCAAAAACCCCAACTCCGCCGGAATCGCGCGAGAAACCGGAAAACCCAACGCAACCCGTCGTGGAGGGAATCACAGTCAAAGCCACGCCCAAGCCGTCGCAAAAACCTTCTCCCAAACCGGAAAAACCCGCCGAAAAAGACCACCACCACCACCACAACGCACCGACGCCGCAAAAACCACAAGACTCGAACCCGGAAAAGTCCGCGTCCAAACCCGCCGGAAAATCGGATCCGAAATCTGCGAGGAAAGACCAAGAAGAATCTGCGCCCGCATCTTCAGAGAAAGCTGAAGGAAAAGCCAGTGGGAAGTCCGATAAGAAAGACGAGAAGACATCGGAGGAGAGACCCACCTCGGGCGGCACCGGTGAAAAATCTGCCTCCCAGAAGAAGAGCGAGGAGACAGGAGCAGAGAAGTCGGCTGGAAGCCCGAGAGACGATTACGCCAAGGCGGCCATTACTAACAAAGCGGACTACAAGATTCGACAAAAGCTGGATGAGGCTGAGGACTTGCTTCAACAGGTATGAAAGGAGGGGGTGGTGGGTGGGTGGTGAGGGTGGTGGTGGGGAGGGGGGTGAGGGGGGGGGGTGGGAGGGTGGGAAGGAAGGGGGGGGTAGGGGGGTGGGGGGGGAGGGGGTAGGGTGGGAGGGGGGGGTTGGGTGGGATGGGGGGGTAGGGGGAGGGGGCAAGGGGGAGGAGGAGTTGAGAGAGAAGAAGGGTGGGGATGGGGGGGGAGGAGAGAGAGTAGAGATGGGGGTGGTTGGGTGGGGGAGGGGGGGGGGGGGGGGGGGGGGGGAGTTGAGAGAGAAGAAGGGTGGGGATGGGGGGGGGAGGATGGAGAGTAGAGATGGGGGGGGTGGTTGGGTGGGGCAAGGGGGAGGGGGGGGGGAGTTAGAGAGAGAGAAGAATGGCAGGGATTTGGGGAGGGGGGGAGGAGGAGAGAGAGTAGAGATGGGGGTGGTTGGTGGTGGGGGTGGGGTGGGGGGAGTCAAGTTGAGTGAAGTTGCGTTTATTGAGGGTAGAACTAAAAGATTATCTTGATACAGCTTTTTTTGTTAAGTTTGTTTACCTTGCCGGAGAGAGAGAGAGAGAGAGAGTGTGTGGTGTGTATGTGTGTGTGTGTGTGTAATCTTCAATTTTACATACTCCCACATCAAGTGATAATGTGTTTTATTTATTTTATTTATTTTTTAAATTTTTTATTCTTTTATATTGAGGATACTGGAATAAGCATTTATGTGCTTTTTTTTACATCCAGTCCCCGTGTGTATGCGGTCTTGTAAATTCTGTCATCTGTTCCCACCGGCACGCAATGGGCTACTCTTACGAAAAGCGGAACAGGATTTAACGTGTACACAAGATGTTCTGCGTGCGTTCGCACACGGGACCTTGATCTCATCTGAAGGACTTTTGGGGAGAGTGGAGTCTGCACTGATGTTAACTCCAGGGAAAAATATCCCCTTGAACTGGAATCAAACCCGGGTTGTCAGATTGCGAGCGCAATGTTCTGACCACTAGGCTATTCCACCCCCTCTGTGTGTGTGTGTGCGTGCACCTCTGTGTGTGTGTGTGTGTGTGCGTGCACCCGTGTGTGTGTGTGTGTGTGTGTGTATGCATATGCCAAAATCTCACTATTGGTAAATCTCGGAGCTCTAGCTGAGGCCCCCCCCCCTCCCCCCCCACTCCCACCCCCCCTACACACACCAAAAAAACAACAAAAAAATCAAACTTTTGCCACTGTCTAAGTTTTGGCATGTTATACTACCTGACTCGAGCACAACAACTCCAGTGAGTTCATAATAAATCATAATAAATAATAATAAATGGAACTTATATAGCGCTCTATCTTGCAAAGACAAATCAAAACAGAGCATGCATTCAACCTAATCTTACACAGTCATGCAACCAATGATAAATAATCAATAGTTTAAACAAACAGATATTTGCAAACATGGTGCGCTGCAGACAAAAATCTATGAAATAAAATTTCAATAGTCAAATGTTTTTCAAAAGCACACACACACTCACACAGGTCGTATACTTTAGCAGGGTGATGGGGCATGGGTTAGTGAAGGTGGGATAGTTCTGATATGAAACAAGAGGGGGGAAATCTTAGGTTTGAAATAAATATGTCTTGAGACTGGATTTTAAAGTGTCATAACTAGGTTTCTGGCGAAGAGATGGAGGGAGCTCATTCTCGGTCGATGGACCCGAAATAGAGAAAGAGCGGCGGCCAACGGTGGATTTGTTGAATCTAGGTATTCATAGGCACAAGGTATCTGCATTCCATTAACCTCTTAACTGCCCAGTACAAGTACACCCTATATGCTGGGGAATAATATTCTTATACACCACTAGCTATGTTCATATCCCTCTTACTCAGAAATTACTAAATGAATAATCCTGATAGTCTACCCAAATGACAGTATATATATATTGTAGATTGCTTCGAGGCAAGCTCAAATTAGTTAGCGTGATATTTCACTGCGAAAATATATTTAAAATGTAAAAAATCGACAAAAAATACACTTTCTTGATCACCACTGTCATTCCGAGTACCCCCCATCTCAATTAACGTCAAACATAAGGCCAAGCCAAATCTCCTTTTTTTTAAAAATGCACTATCTCCTGAATCATACACGATTGTTTTCAAAACTGTCAGGTAAATTTTAAGTTTTATTTGCCTCTCTTTCAGCTGTGTAAAGTTATCGATGCCTTCAACAAGAAGTGTCAGCCATTTTGAACAAGAACTTCCCAAGCAGTCATGCATAATAACACAAAATACGAGCTAAAAAAATGATCGTTTTTGCCACGGTTTTTGCAGCTGGATGTTGCCAAGCAACAGGAGAGTGACCTCCACTAATTTTGGAGTTCTTTCCCTTTACCTGTAGACAAGGAAGCTGGCTTGTTTACTTCGGTTCGACACCCCGGAAATTTTCCGGGTTGTAGGCGTATAGGGTACACATTTAGCCCCGGAAAATTTCCGGGGTGGGGCAGTCTAGTGGTTAATTCCATCAATCGGATGAGACTATAAACCGAGGCCCCATGTTCGAACGCATGCAGAACATCTTGCGCACACGTTAAATCCTGTTCCGCTTTCCAGAAGAGTAGGCCATCGCGTGCCGGTAGAAACAGATGACAAAATTGACAAAAACGGCATACACACGGGGACTGGATGTCAAAACGCAGATGAGTGCTTATTCCATTATCCTCTATATTATAAAAGAATAAATAAAATAAAATAAAATAAATAAATAAATCGTGACCGTTCTCACGCAGGGCAAGATTGAAAACGCGCTTCGCAAGTTTGACAGCATCCTGCGCAAACATCCCAAGAGTCCCCGTGTATTGACAAAACCGCATACGCACGGGGACTGGATGTAAAAAAAAGCACACGAGTGCTCATTCCATCATCCTCGATATTATAAAAGAATAAATAAAATAAAATAAAATAAACAAATCGTGACTGTTCTCACGCAGGGCAAGATCGAAGACGCGCTCCGCAAATTCGACGCCATCCTGCGCAAACATCCCAAGAGTCCTCGCGCTCAGCTGGGTCGCGCCGACACGCTGGACCAAATGGCTTCCCTGCGCCGGAGCAACGAGATTCTGGAGCAGTGCATTCTGGGATACGAGCGCCTCTTGTACCACGGCGAGGACGTTTTGCCGGAGCTGATGAAAACGACGGGCCGCAAACTGGCGAAGAAACAGCATTTTCGAGGCGAGTGTGGTTTTTGTTTGTTGTTGTTGTTGTGGTGGTGTTGACTTGTATTGTGTGGTATTGTTTTGTGTTGTATTGCTTCCTCCCCCATGGGGATGCCGGAGGTCTGTTAGTGTATAAGTAGCATCCCCACCTTCTTGAAATTGTGTGCTAGGAATGTCCTCTTTTCTATCCCTCTCTTTGTTTCTGCCTTGATCCTTTTTTTCTTGTCACTTCTTTCTTATCTTATTTTCTGCCTTCTTAGTCCATTCTTCTGCCATTTTTCCAGAAAGACTTTAAAAAAAAGAAGATAATAATTCTCTCCCATGCCGAAGTTGGATGTGCTGGGCCTGATTTGTCAGGCGCTTAACGGCAGCGCAAAGCATTTTCGCTCATATAACAGACAATAGTTGCTCTTTGAGCATTTGACGAATATTGTATTATAAACCATTGTATTCAGTTTCTAAAGAACAAGGTTGTTTTAAGAAATCTGGTTTTGGTTTATCTCATTTTATGTGTGGTTGATGTTGTTTCTCCCACAACACAGTGATCATCCTAGGTTGACTCTTATGGTTGGCCAGGGCGTTGCTACAAGGAACGACAGTAGAGTTGGTTTTATACTCTCCTGTTTTAATCTATATCTAGCTGCGCAGTTTTAATCTGAGATTTAGATTTTAAAAATTTTTATACCTTTTAAAGTCACGAGATTTCTCTGCGTGAAATTCGGGCTGCTCTCTCTCCCCGGGGAGAGCGCGTCGCCACAAGAGCAGCGCCACCTTTTTTTTTTTTTCTTTTGGTCTGCAACTGTATTTGTTTCCCTATCAGAGTGGCTTTTTTCTAAGAATTTTGCCAGGGACAACTCTCTTGTTGCTGTGGGTCCTTTTACGTGCGCTGAAAATTTTGTGTAACACACGGGACCTCGGTTTATCGTCTCATCCGAAAGACTAGCGTCCAGACTAGGTGACAGCCCTGATATGGCCTCTGTGGTCAGCGGGTCTATAAACAACAGGATTGGATTGAATTGAATGTATGTATAAACAGATCATATCAGTGATTTATAACTGTTCATGAGTCAAAAGTGTAGGTCTGAGAAAAATGAGCCCATGCGAACAGTCATGTTCTGTTTTGTTTTGTTTTGTTTTTGTTTTGTGTCCATTCACTACTTGGTGATAAGGACACACCCGCTTTCAAACCAACATCTCTCTCTCTCTCTCTCTCTCTCTCTCTCTCTCTCTCTCTCTCTCTCTCTCTCTCTCTCTCTCTCTCTCTCTCTCTCTCTCACTCTCTCTCTCTCTCTTTAATGTACGTATATTGATATTCTCACAACTATCTAAGTAGAGATCTTACTGGGGAAGAATATATAATCTCAGCAACTGATGTTATGAACTGCTGAGAGTCATATAAAACTTCTTGAACAGTGGGATATTTTTCATGAATATCTATTCCTTTTCTTTTAAACAGGTCAGTTAGGATTGGGCAATCAAACAATAAATGGTGGATTGAAAGAGATTGAGAACAGCAACATGTCATATTTTTAGAGTATTTGGTGTTCCATGCATTTAGCCTCATTTTATATATTAAAATGTCTACTTTCCGTGAGCAAGAAATGTCATTTCTTTATGGTTCATCATTTTCTTTTTTGACCCTCTCCTAGCTCTGTGGTCGGAGCACTCGCTTTCCCCCAAACCAATGTTAAGCAGCATCGAGCATGGTTACCACTTAGATGGGTGACCGTTTGCGCACCTTGGCTTCAGTACAGTTCCCCCAGTTCACCCAGCTGTAAATGGGTACCTGCCCTCTTTAGGGTCAGGGAAGGTAAAGCAGCAAGGGAGAGAGGAGATGGGCGCCGCCCTCAATATGCTGGCCCCTAGAGAAGCTGAGGTCTCTGACGCCTCGCTCCCCTACGACTACATAGGTTATGGGACTCCTTTACCTTTACCTAAGTGTTGACGTGGAGTGTGTTGTACTGGATGCGGGGCAGGGTGGGGGACCAGAGCGGCCAAGACGCTGCAGTTCCTGGTGGAGAGGTTTCCGGAGGACCGGTCTCTGCGACGGGAGCTGGGCGTGGGTCACCTGATGGTGGGGCAGAACGAAGAAGCCCGCAGAGTTTTCCAACAGGTGAGACATTTAAAAAAAAAAAAAAAAAAAAATTTTCATTTTTTTTCGTTTTTGGGTTTTGTTCCTTGCTCCTAGGTTCACCAGTGGTGAGTTTTGCGTGTGCCCCTGTTTTAATTAAAAAATTTTTTTTTACATGTAATGCCACCCCTCAAAATTGAAAAAGGAAGGGTTGAAAAAGTATATATGCATTTTTGTATATTGTAATGTGACACCAAAAAATTTGATAGAAAAAGATGTTAATAAAGTATATATTCATTTCTATATATATGCAATGTCACCCTAAAAAAATTTGAAAAAAGAAAGGTTGAAAGAGTGTATATGCATTTTTGTACATGTAATGTCACCCTAGAAATATTTCACAAAAAAAGTTAAAAAATAAATTTATGCATTTCTATACATGTAATGTCACCTAAAAAATTGAAAAAAAAAAAGTTTTTAAAAAGTATGTATGCATTTCTGTTATGTAATATTACCAAAAGTTATTTTAAAACATGTTAGAAAAAGTATATATGCACTTTTATACATGTAATGTTGCCGTCCAAAATTGAAAACAAGTTTATAAAGTTATATAAATTCCATACATTATTATTATTATTATTATGTATGTGTGTGTGTTTGTTTTACGTGTGTGTTTGTTTTACATGTGTGTATGTGTTTGTTTTTCACACATGTGTGTTTCTCTCTCTCTGGGCAGATGTTGGCAGTGAACCCAGAGGACGGGTTTGCCCAGGTCCACCTGGGCTTCATCGTGAAGACGGCAGACAACGATCCGGAGAAGGCCCTGCCCCTGCTGAAGGCAGGCATCGCCAGCAAGGAGGAGGGCACACAGGATGGCCGGTTCTTCTTCCACCTGGGGGATGCCTACCAGAGGCTGGGCCATATGGATAAGGTACCCGGGGTGGGGGGGTACAGGGTGTGTGGGTGTGGGTGGGTGGGTGTGTGTGTTTGTGTGGGTGTGTGTGGGGGGGGGTGGGGTGTTTGTGTGTGTACAGGGTTTGTGTGGGTATGTGTGGGTTTGTGTGGGTGTGTGTGTTTTGTGTGTTTGTGTGTGTACAGGGTGTGTGTACAGGGTGTGTGTGGTGTACAGGGTGTGTGTGTGTACAGGGTGTGTTGTGTGTGTGTTGGGTTTTGTGTGTTTGTACAGGTTGTGTGTGTGTGTGTGTGTTTGTTTGTACAGGGTGGGTGGGTGTACAGGGTGTGTGTGTGTTTGTACAGTGTGTGTGTTTGTGTGTTTGTTTGTACAGGGTGTGTGTGTGTTTGTGTTATGAGCAGGGTGTGTGTGTGTGTTTTGTGTGTGTACAGGGTGTGTGTGGGTTTGTGTGTGTGTGTGTGTTTTGTGTGTGTGAGTGTGTGTGTGTGTGTGTGTGTGTGATATCTTCAGTTTAACGTCTATTCACATTTAGTGATTTTAGACGGAAAGGTACCGGGGGGGTGTGGGTACAGGGTGTGTGTGTGTGTGTTTGGGTGTGTGTGTGTGTTTTGTGTGTGTGTGTGTGTTTTGGTGTGTGTGTGTGTGGGTTTGTTTTATGTTTGTGGTTGCGTTTTTGTTTTGTATATGTTTGTGTGTGTGTTTGTTTTATGTATGTTTGTGTGTGTTTGTTTTATGTGTGTGAGTGTGTGTATTGTGTGTGTGTGTATGTGAGTGTTTGTGTGTGTGTTTGTGTCTGTGTTTGTGTGTGAGTGTGTTTGCGTGTGTGTTTTGTGTGTGTGTTTGTTTCTTTGTTTTGTGTGTTTGTGTGTGAGTGTGTTTGTTTTATGTATGTTTGTGTGTGTGTTTGTTTTATGTATGTTTGTGTGTGTGTGTTTGTTTTATGTATGTTTGTTTGTGTGTTTGTTTTATGTATGTTTGTGAGTGTGTGTTTTGTGTGTGTGTGTGATCGTGTGTGTTTGTGTGTGGTGTGTGAGTGTGTGTGTTTTGTGTGTGTGTTTTGTATGTGTTTGTGTGTGTTTTGTGTGTGTGTTTGTTTGTGTGTTTATTTTGTGTGTTTATTTATTTATTTATTTATTTATTATTTTATATCGAGGATAATGGAATAAGCACTTATGTGCTTTTTTTACATCCAGTCCCTGTGTGTATGCGTTTTTGTACATTCTGTCATCTGTTCCCACCGGCACCTAATGGCCTACTCTTACGAAAAGCGGAACAGGATTTAACTTGTGCGCAAGATGTTCTGCGTGCGTTCGCACAAGGGGCCTTGGTTTATAGTCTTATCCGAAAGACTCTGTGTGTGTGTGTGTGTGTGTTTGTTTTGTGTGTGTTTGTGTGTATTTGTGTGTTTGTTTTGTGTATGTTTGTGTGTGAGTGTGTGTGTTTGTTGGTTTTTGTGTATTTGTGTGTGTGTGTGTGAGTGTTTTGTGTGTGTGTGTGTTTGTGTGAGTGTGTTTGTTGGTGTGTGTGTGTGTGTGTGTGTGAGTGTGTGTGTGTGTGTGTACAGGGTGTGTGTGTGTGGTGTTACAGGGTGTGTAGTGTACAAGGTGTGTGTGTGTACAGGGTGTGTGTGTGTGTGTACAGGGTGTGTATGTGTGTGTGTGTGTGTACAGGGTGTGTGTGTGTGTGTACAGGGTGTGTATGTGTGTGTGTGTGTGTACAGGGTGTGTGTGTGTGTGTGTACAGGGTGTGTGTGTGTTTGTGTGTATGTACAGGGTGTGAGTGTGTGTGTGTGTTGTTTGTTTTGTGTGTTTGTGTGTGTGTTTTGTGTGTGTTTGTGTGAGTGTGTGTGTGTGTACCGGGTGCGTGTGTGTGTGTCTCTGTGTGTGTGTGTGTGTACAGGTGTGTGTGTGTGTGTGTACAGGGTTGTTTTAGTGTGTGTGTTACAGGGTTGTGTGTGTGTGGTGACAGGGTGTGGTGTGTGTTGTACAAGGTGTGTGTGTGTACAAGGTGTGTGTGTGTACAGGGGGTGTGTGTGTGTACAGGGTGTGTGTGTGTGTGTGTGTACAGGGTGTGTATGTGTGTGTGTGTGTGTACAGGGTGTGTGTGTGTGTGTGTACAGGGTGTGTGTGTGTTTGTACAGGGTGTAGTGTGTGTGTGTTTGTTTGTTTTGTTGTTTGTGTGTGTGTTTTGTGTGTGTTTGTGTGAGTGTGTGTGTGTGTGTACCGGGTGTGTGTGTGTGTCTGTGTGTGTGTGTGTGTGTACAGGGTGTGTGTGTGTACAGGGTGTGTGTGTGTGTGTGTGTGTGTGTGTGTGTGTGTACAGGGTGTGTGTGTGTTACAGGGTGTGTGTGGTGTGTGTGTTGTGTGTGTCTGTGTACAGGGTGTGTGTGTGTGTGTGTGTACAAGGTGTGTGTGTGTGTGTGTACAGGTGTGGTGTGTGTGTGTACAAGGTGTGTGTGTGTGTGTGTACAGGTGTGTGTGTGTGGTGTGTGTACAAGGTGTGTGTGTGTGTGTACAGGGTGTGTGTGTGTGTGTGTACAAGGTGTGTGTGTGTGTGTGTACAGGGTGTGTGTGTGTACAGGGTGTGTGTGTGTGTGTGTGTGTGTACAAGGTGTGTGTGTGTACAGGGTGTGTGTGTGTGTACAAGGTGTGTGTGTGTACAGGTGTGTGTGTGTACAGGGTGTGTGTGTGTACAAGGTGTGTGTGTGTACAAGGTGTGTGTGGTACAAGGTGTGTGTGTGTGTGTACAAGGTGTGTGTGTGTTACAGGGTGTGTGTGTGTACAGGTGTGTGTGTGTGTGTGTGTACAAGGTGTGTGTGTACAGGGTGTGTGTGTGTGTGTGTGTGTACAGGTGTGTGTGTGTACAGGGGGTGTGTGTGTGTGTGTGTACAGGGTGTGTGTGTGTACAAGGTGTTTTGTGTATGTGTGTGTGTGCAGGGTGTGTGTGTGTGCAGGGTGTGTGTGTGCGTGTGTGGGTGTACAGGGTGTATATGTGTGTGTGTGTGTGCAGGGTGTGTGCATGTGGGTGTACAGGGTGTATATGTGTGTGTGTGCAGGGTGTGTGCGTGTGGGTGTACAGGGTGTATATATGTGTTGTGTGTGTGCAGGGTGTGTGTGTTGTGTGTGACAACGACAAATTGTTTTATTTCAAGGATAATGAATAAGCACCCATGTGCTTTTTTACAATCAATCCCCACCCTTAGGGATATATGAGAGAGAGAGTGTGTGTGTTGGGGTGGAATTGAACTAAGACTGTTGGAGTTTTTTGTCCACCTGCTCTGTGTGTGTGAGTGTGTGTGTGTGTTTGTTTTGTCTGTGTTTGTGTGTGTGTGTTTGTTTGGTGTATTTATCTATTTTCTATTCTATATTATCTATTCTTTTATTTCGAGGGTAATGGAATGAGCACTCATGTATGTTTGTGTGTGTGTGTGTGTGTGTTTTATGTATGTTTGTGTTTATATTCCAGGAGAGTGTAATGATAATGATGTAATTGTTTTTATATTCCAGAAGGATTTAATCATAACAACGACGTGATTGTGTTCATGTTTGTATATTCCAGGCCAGGAGGGTGTAATGATAATGACATAATTGTGTGTGTTCATGTTTATATACATTCTCCAGGCCAGGAGGGTGTAATAATAACTGACATAATTGTATGTGTGTGTCTTTATATATATTCTCCAGGCCAGGAGGGTGTACCAGCAAGGCGCGGACATTGGCCTGTTCCTGTCGGCTGACCAGCGGTCACTGTACAACGTGGACACGCTGAAGAGTCGGCCTTGGTGGACACGCCAGCAGACCGGCTACCAGGCCTTCCTCAAGGTCAGGCTGCTGCCGTCCTGTGAAATCATGCCCCCCCATTGTCCCCTCACCCTCCCCCCCAGCCCCCCCACTCCCCCCAGCTCCCCCTCCCTCCCAGCCCCCCCTTCCCTCCCCCCCCCCCCCTCCCCCTCCCCCCACCCCCCCCTCTCCCCCCCCCCCCCAGCCCCCCCCCCCCCCACCCTCATCTCCCCCAGCCCTCCTCAGCCCCCCCCTCTCCCCCCAGCCCCCCCCCCCCCCCCCCCCCAGCCACCCCCCCCACCTCATCCCAGCCCCCCCCTCCCCCCCACCCCCCTCCCCCCAGCCCCCACCCCCCTCACCCCACCCCAGCCCCCCCTCTCCCTCCCAGCCCCCCCTCTCCCTCCCAGCCCCCACTCTCCCTCCCAGCCCCCCCTCTCCCTCCAGCCCCCCTCTCCCTCCCAGCCCCCACTCTCCCTCCCAGCCCCCCCTCTCCCTCCCCAGCCCCCCCCTCATCTCCCCCAGCCTTCCCCCCCCTCTCAACCCCCTCTTTGTGAGGATGCCGGGGGGGGGGTTGGTTCCTTTCAGTATGAATTGCGTCTCCACGGATGACAAAATTGACAAAACTGCATACACCCGGGGGACTGGATGTATAATAAAAAAAAAAGCTCATGAATGGTTATTCCATTATCCTTGAAATTAAAAAACAAACAACCCAACCCAACCCCAAAACCCCCCCTAAAAAAAAACCTTCTGGAAATTCTGTGCTAGGAACATGACAAAATAGGACGAAGAAGAAGAAGAAGAAGAAGAACCCCCACATTTCTATCACTCTCTTTGTTTCTAGCCTTGTTCGTTTTCTTTCTGTTTCTACCTCCTTCTTGTCTGTTTTATGCTTTTTTGTGTGTGTGTGTGTGTGTGTTGTTGTTGTTGTTGAAGAAAATGGTTGTGGAAAAAGTAAGGATGTGCATAATGTTATGGCGAGGCTGTATTGAGTTCAGTGCCCTTTTCAGACTTCTCGGTCTGCCTGCCAGACTGTCTGTCTCTTTCGCTCTGTCACTGTCTGTCTGTCTGTCTGTCTATCAGTCTGTCTGTCTCTGTGTCTGTCTCTCTCTATCGCTCTCTCTCTCTCGGTGTATTGTGGCCTAAGGCCGATGTACCATTAAACCAGTTCAGAGTTCAGAGTTCTCTATCGCTCTCTCTATCTCTCTCTGTCTCTGTATATTGCTCTCTCCATGTCTCTCTCTCTGTTTCTCTCTCTCTCTCTATCACTTTCTCTCTCTCTCACTCTCTCTCTCCTGTCGCTCTCTCTGTCTGTCTCTCTGTCTATCTCTCTCTCTGTGTCTCTCTCTCTGTGTCTCTGTCTATCGCTCTCTCTCCCGTCTTCTCTCTCTGTCTCTGTCTATCGCTCTCTCTCTGTCTCTCTGTCTCTCTGTCTCTGTCTATCTCTCTCTCTCTGTCTCTCTCTCTGTCTCTGTCTCTCTCTCTCTGTCTCTCTCATCGCTCTCTCTCTTTCTCTCTCTATCACTCTCTCTGTCTCTCTCTGTGTCTCTCTTCTCCCTCTCTGTCTCTCTCTTCTCCTCTCTCCATATCATTTATACGTTTTGTATCTTATAACTGTGCAATGTAAACAAAAAATTGAATACAAATACTTTGACCCCCCCCCCCCCCCCCCCCCCCCCCCCCCCCCCACCCCCACCCCCACCACCACCACCACACAAAAAAAAAAGTTATAGCAGGCGTGTGGTGTAAAACTCGCAGTGGTGATGTGTGTGTGTGGTGGGCAGATAATAATAATAATAATAATAATGTATGGAATTTATATAGCGCTGAATCTTTATAAGCAACAAATCAAAGCGCTCAGATGACATTACATTTTTTTTTAAAAATAAATATTTCATATGGAGAATAATGGAACAAGCAATCATGTGCTTTAAAAAAAAAAATTTTTTTTTTTTACATCCAGTCCCCGTGTGTATGCGGTTTTGTCAATGTTGTCATCTGTTCCCAATCCAGCTGCTGGAAGATAACTGGCAGACGATACGGGACGAGGGACTGCAGCAGTTGGATGCCAAGTCTGGCTTCTTCAAACCCGAGGCTGAAAGTCTGCGAGAGAAAGGAGACTGGAAACAGCTGACCATGTACCAACAAGGTGAGTGAGGGAAGGTGTGTGGGTGTAGGGGGTTGAGGGGTGTGAAGGTGTGTGTGTGTGGGGGGGGGGGGGGTTGTTGTGTGTGAAGGTGTGTGTGTGTGTGAAGGTGTGTGTGTGTGTGAAGGTGTGGGGGTTGGGGTTGAGGGGTGTGTGTGTGTGTGATTGATAGTGTGTGTAGGGGGGGTGGGTGGGGTTGAGGTGTGTGTGTGTGTGTGAAGGTGTGTGTGTGAAGGTGTGTGTGTGTGGAGTTGAAGGTGTGTGTGTGCATGCGGGTTGAAAGTGTGTTTGTGCATGTGCGTGTGTGTGAAGGTTAAAAAGGTGTGTGTGTGAGGGTTGCAAGTGTGTGTGTGTGTGTGCGAGCATGCATGTGTGCATGTGAAGGTTAAGAAGGTGTGAGTGTGTGTGAAGGTGTGTGTGTGTGTGTGTGTGTGGGATTGGTAGTGTGTGTGTGTGTGGAGTTGAAGGTGTGTGTGTGTGTGTATGTCTGAGGGTTGAAGGTGTGTGTGTGTATGTCTGAAGGTTGAGGGTGTGTGTGTGAGGGTTGAAAGTGTGCGCGCACATGTGCGTGTGTGTGAAGGTTAAAAAGGTGTGTGTGAGGGTTGCAAGTGTGTGTGTGTGTGTGCGAGCATACATGTATGCGTGTGTGCATGTGAAGGTTAAAAAGGTGTTACTGTGTGTGTAAGGGTTGAAGGTGTGTGTGTGTGTGATTGGTAGTGTTTGTGTGTGTGTGTTTGTGTGTGTGCGTGTGCTCAAGCATGCATGCACATCCATATGTGTGTATTCACATACCTGTGCAAGCAACTGCATATCTATCTATCTATCAAGTCAAGTCAAGTCAAGTCAAAATCTATCTATCTATCTATCTATCTGTCTATCTATCTATCTATCTATCAAGTCAAGTCAAAATCTATCTATCTATCTATCTATCAAGTCAAGTCAAGTCAAAATCTATCTATCTATCTATCTATCTATCAAGTCAAGTCAAAATCTATCTATCTATCTATCTATCTATCTATCTATCTATATCTATAATAATAATATATGGAATTTATATAGCGCTGAATCTTGTAAATAAACAAACAAATCGAAGCGCTTGCACTCAATCATTTACAGGCATGCACCTCTCCTTAAACATAATGAACAACAGATTTCAAAACCATGCGCGCGCACGTATGCACGCATGCACGCACACACACGCACACACACACACACACACACACACTCACACACACTCACACACACACACACACACACACACACACACACACACTCGGAACAACACTTAGAAGGTGAAAGATGCTGTTGAAAATTAGGGGCAGATATTTTGGGGAAAAAGTCTCAGGTAGGAAATAAGTGTGTTTTGAGGCTGGATTTGAAGGTATCAAGTGAAGGCTTTTGGGGAAGTGAAAGAGGGAGGTCATTCCAGGTGGATCTATCTATCTATCTATCTATCTATCTATCTATCTATCTATCTATCTATCAAGTCAAGTCAAAATCTATCTACCTATCTATCTATCTATCAAGTCAAGTCAAAATCTATCTATCTATCTACCTATCTATCTATCTATCAAGTCAAGTCAAAATCTATCTATCTATCTATCTATATCTATCTATCTATCTCTATCTCTCTATCTATCTATATCTATCTATCTATCTCTATCTATCTATCTATCTATCTCTCTCTCTCTCTCTCTCTCTCTCTCTCTCTCTCTCTCTCTCTCTATATATATATATATATATATATATATGTACATCCATCAAAATAGCACGAGTCTTAAGCATGGACAGAAAAGTCCCAAGAATCATACAGACCATCATACTCCTGAAGATGGAATGCGGCAACCTTCATGGCATGGCGGGCACTAAACAGTCTCACACACACAACGATCTCACCAGTCATGAACCTCGGAGCTCTCGCTAAAAAAACAACCCCCCCCCCTTCCTTCCTCCCCCCAGAAAGCCCATCCTATATTCCCCGAAGCCAGAATACAGCTGCCTTAGCAGTTTGGCAACAACAAAAAAAAACAACCCGACCACCTATGCAAAAAAAAATCTCTCCATTGGTGAACCTTGGAGGAACAGAAGACAAAAGGAACATCTTGCGCACACGACGTGAAATCCTGTTCCGCTTTTCGTAAGAGTAGGCCATGGTGTGCCGGTGGGAAACAGATGACAGAATTTACAAAACCGCGTACATACAGGGACTGGATGTAAAAAAAGCACATGAGTGCTTATTCCATTATCATCGATATAAAAGAATAAAATTTATTTATAGAAAAGAGGAAAAAAAAACCAAGAAAACCCCCTACCACGAAACCCATGATATGATCCTTTTTGGCATGTATTCGACACACCATCACATAATAATAACAATAATAATCATAATAACAATAATATTTCTCCCCCAAAATTTTAAATATTTTTTATATACTGTTTTGTTATTGCAGGCCGGCAGAACAAGAAGGTGTGTGAGAAGGTGCCCAAGACGTGCGCTCTCATCGAAAAAATCCCCGACGCCAAGGGCTGTAAGCGGGGGCAGGTAATTCACCCTTTTTTTTTCTCCCTTTCTTTTTTTTTCTTTCGTTGTTTGTTTCTTTCTTTCGTTGTTTGTTTCTTTCTTTCGTTGTTTGTTTCTTTCATTCTTTCTTTCTTTTTTTTTTTTTTTCTTTGTTTCATTTTTTCTTTGTTTCATTTTCTTTCTTTCTTCCTTTCTTTCATTCCTCAGCCACAAGGTAGTGAGATTTTGTGTTGGCAGCCATACTCCGACTTCAGAGGATTGCCAGGTTTTAACTTGTAACAGAGTGGAGATATTTGATCTTCCACAACTCTGTAGTACAACTTCTATGGCTATGACGGAACAGCATAAACAGGAAGGATGGATATGGCTTCTAAGAAAAGAGGCTGCATAAATGTTACATTTTACCACAAAGGCAAAGTGTATGCAACATGCTTTTTTCAACCACCACCCAAGGAAACAGACCGCTGCACAATTTGCAGGAGTGTCCCAAAATAGTAACACGTCGCTCTGATCACATGGGAGGTAATTCACTTAGCACACCATCACAAACTTGCCTGTGACACACAAGCTGAGCGATTCAGCGCAGGATTCTCTATTGACTTCTCAAGGAGTTACTGCAGAAGTCGATAGTGTCACCGTGGATGCTATAGCCGAGTGGTTAAGACCGTTTGACTTCAATCCCATGTGTCCGTGAAGTCGAGGGTTTGATTCTCGGCGGTGGTGAATTGAGGGTGAAGGTTTTTTTTACAATCTCCTGGGTCAGCTTCAAGCGCAGACCCCCACACCACACCACACCACACCATACACACACACACACACTCAAACACACACAAACACCCTCCCCCCCTCCCCACACACTCTCTCCTTCACTTACTTCCACACTACAACTTTTTGATTGGTTCTCACAATGATAATAATAATAATATATGGAATTTATATAGCGCTGAATCTTGTAAAACAAACAAATCAGACCGCTTGCACTCGCATCATTTACACGCACGCAACTTTCCTCACCTATTATAATTAGCAGATTTCAAATTTATGCGCGTGCAAGCACGCACGCATACACACACACACGCTTGCATGCACGCACATTTTTTAAATCGTATACATTTTAAAAATCGGTATTGAATAGTCTAGTTGGCTCTTTATTATGATTATTATGGACTGTAACAACATTCTCTTTTGGTGGAATATATTTCCTTTCATTGTTATTCTTAGACATACGGTTTTTTACTGTTCACTTGTTAGATCTTGTTACAAATGTGATTATTTTGGGGTGAGATTTTTTTTAAATATGTTTTTGCCTGTTGTACTTGCATAATTCAAGAGTTGCATATTGTAGGTTCTTTATGGTAGGTCAGTCATTTCATTTTCATTAACTCGCTCACCAGTATTCAAAACATGTGTGCCTCCACCCCCAAACACTGACCCCCCACCCCCCCTCCCATCCCCCCTCCCCACTTCTCTGCTAATATCACAATTTGTGAAGAGACTAAAAATTAATCGAACGCACACACACACACACACACACACACACATGCATGCACACGCTTGCACACGTCATGTTTATTTTATTCATTTCTTTATTTTATTGTTTTATATCGAGGATAATGGAATAAGCACTCTTGTGCTTTTTTTACATCCAGTCCCCGTGTTGTGTATGCAGATTTGTAAATTCTGTCATCCGTTCCCACCAGCACACAATGGCCTATTCTTACAAAAAGCGGAACAGGATTTAACGTGTGCGCAAGATGTTCTGCGTGCATTCTTCGCACACAGGATCTCCAGTTTATAGTCTCATCCGAAGGACTTTGGGGGGAGAGTGGTGGAGTCTGCACTGAAGTTGCATGCGTGTAAATGATTTGAGTGCAAGCGCTTCGATTTAAAAAAATTTTTTTTTTTACAAGATTCAGCGCTATATAAATTCCAGATATTATTATTATTATTATTGACTCCAGGGGAAAATATCCCCTTGAACGGGAATGGAACCCGGGTCGTCTGTGGTCTAGAGGTAACGTGCCTGTCTAGAAAGCGAAAAGTCCGGGTCGGAAGTGGGCGGTGGTTCGTATCCCGTTTGGGCCCCGAAACTTTTCCCCCATCCATTAGATCATGAGTGGTGGTCTGGGCGCTAGTCTTTCGGATGAGACGATAAACCGAGGTCCCGTGTGTTCCAGAAAATGATGCAGCGGCGCACGTAAAAGAACCCACGGCAACAAGAGAGTTGTCCCTCGGCAAAATTCTTAGAAAAAAGCCACTCTGATGATAGGGAAACAAATACAGTTGCAGACCAAAAGAAAAAAAAAAAAAAAAGAATGGGTGGCGCTGCTCTTGTGACAATGACGCGCTCTCCCCGGGCAGCCCGAATTTCACGCAAAGAAATCTGCCGTGACTTAAAGTGGTATAAATGAAAGAAATGAAATGAAATAAATGTTCTGACCACTAAAAAGAAAAGGTAAAGGTGTCCCATAACCTATAAGGTCGTAAGGGAGCGAGGCGTCAGAGACCTCACTTCTCTAGGGCCAGCATATTGAGGGCAGCGGCGCCCATCTCCTCTCCCTCGCTGCTTTACCTTCCCTGACCTTAAAGAGGGCAGGTACCCATTTACAGCTGGGTGAAATGGGGGGAGGGACTGTACTGAAAAGCCAAGGCGTGGCGCAAACGGTCACCCATCCAACTGGTAACCACGCTCGACGCTGCTTAACTTGGCTGGGGGGGAAAGCGAGTGCTCCGACCACTACACTACACGATGCACACACACACACACACACAACACTGGGGGACTGTACTGAAGCCAAGGCATGGCGCAAACGGTCACCCATCCAACTGGTAACCACCACGCTCGACGCTGCTTAACTTGGCTGGGGGGGAAAGCGAATGCTCCGACCACTACACTACATGATGCACACACACACACACACACACACACACACACACACACACACACACACACACACACACACACACACACACACACACACACACACACACACTGGGGGACTGTACTGAAGCCAAGGCGTGGCGCAAACGGTGGTCACCCATCCAACTGGTAACCACCACGCTCGATGCTGCTTAACTTGGCTGGGGGGGGGGGGGGGAAGCGAGTGCTGCGACCACTGAGCTCTCTCTCGGCCCCTGACCGCTAGGCTGCCCTGTGGCTATCCCCGTGTGGTGTGACCTGTGCAGGTCAAGTTCTCGGTGATGCAGCCAGGTGTGCACGTGTGGCCTCACTGCGGGCCCACCAACTGTCGCATCCGGGCGCACCTGGGCTTGGTGGTACCTGAGGGGCCCCGAATTCGGGTCGTCAACGAGACGAGGTCGGTGTGTGTGTTAGTGTGTGTGTGTGTGGGGGGGGGGGGTGTGAGTGTGTGTTAGTGTGTGTGAGTGTGTGTGTGTGTGGGGGGGGGGGGGGGGGTGAGTGTGTGTTAGTGTGTGTGTGAGTGTGTGTGGTGTGGGGGGGGGGGGGGGGGGGGGGGTGTGTGTGTGTGTGTGGAGGGGGGGGGGGTGTAAGTGTGTGTGTGTGGAGGGTGTGTGAGTGTGTGTGTGTGCATTGTGTAGTTGGGAGGTAGTGGGGGGTGGGGAGGGTGGGGAGAGAGAGTGTGTTTGTGTGTAGTGTTTGTGTGTGTGTGTGTTTGTGTTAGTGTGTGTGTGTGTTAGTGTGTGTGTGTGTGCAGGGGGGAAGGTGTGCAGGGTGAGTGTGTGTGTATGAGAGTGTGAGTGTGTGTGTGTATGACATGACAAATTCTTTTATTTCAAGGATAATGAATAAGCACCCATGTGCTTTTTTTTACTGAATCAGTCCCCTGCCCTTAGGGATATATAAGAGAAAGAAAGAGAGAGAGAGAGAGAGAGTGTTGGGGTGGAATTGAACCTAAGACTGTTGGGCGTTTTTTGTCCACCTGCTGCGCGCACGCGTGTGTGTGTATGCTTGTAATTTTGAAGGGAGGGAAAGTCTCTGTGTGTGTGTATGTGTAGAAAGTGTGTGTGAGTGTGTGTGTGTGTATGTCTCTGTGTGTGTGTGTGGCTATCTGTCTGCTGCCTGCCTGGCTGTCTGTCCCTCTGTTTGTCTCTCTGTTTCTGTGTCTGTCTGCAAGTATCTGTGTTGTATAACTTCATGTATACTCAGAAGAACCCATATTTTGTCTACATACACTCAAACAAGCAACACAACAACCCCACAAACTTTTTGGGAAAAAACAATATATGTACGTATGTATATTTATTTATTTAATTTATTTATTCTTTGATATCGAGGATAATGGAATAAGCACTCATGTGCTTTTTTTTTTTTTTACATCCAGTCCCCTTGTGTATGCGGTTTTGTAAATTTTGTCATCTGTTTCCACTGGCACACAATGGCCTACTCTTCCGAAAAGCGGAACAGGATTTAACGTGTGCGCAAGATGTTCTGCGTGCGGTTCGCACACACAGGACCTCCGGTTTATCGTCTCATCCGAAACCTCACAAACTTTTGAACTGCATCCCGTCTCACCATTTTTTTTCTATCTTTTTATTTTATTTTAAAAAATCCAGAACGTGGAAAGAGGGCAAGTTCATCATCTTCGACGACTCGTTCGAGCACGAGGTGTGGCACGATGGAGACTCTGTTCGCATGGTGCTGATTGTCGACTTCTGGCATCCTGATTTGACAGAGGAGCAGAAGAGAACCATGGTGCCCATCTGATGACGCCGGATTGGTCGAGAATGAATTTTTTTTTTTTTTTTTTTTTTTGCATGTGTTTGTTTTTAGGCTTTAAACATTGCTTGTTATTCTTCTTTTATTTCGAGGATAATGGAAGAAGCACCTGTGCGCATTTTTACATTCAGTCCCCTGTGTGTATGTAGTTTTGTAAATTTTTTTATCCGTTTTGTTTTGTGTGTCTTCAATTTTACGTCTGTTCACTTAAAGTGATATGTGTGTTTATGTTTGTGCGTGTGTTGCTTGGGTTTTTTGTTTGGGTTTTTTTTTTTGCTTTGTTTTGAGGGTTTTGTATTTTCGAAGTAATTTTTCTTTTGGAGAATGCATGAAGTTACGAAAAAAAAGTGTTGTTTGTATTTGTTTTTTTGAGCAGCTATGTATGTGCGTAAAATGACGCTTACTTGGAACGAGTTTGTGGCTTAGCACTTTTTGATTATTATATTTTTTTTAATCTGTTTTGAAATGTTGGATGAGTCATTTTTTAAGGCTGAATTGCATTATGTGTATACCTTTTTTTTGTGTGTTACTTGAAAAATATTTTTACACGTTGATGTATATGATTTAATATTCTCACATTGTTATGCTAAATATGCAATTGTTTGAAATCGACAAAAAAAAACATACGAAGATTTATAGAGTTAGAAATTGAATTTGATACGTTACCCCCTCCCCCCCCCACCACCACCACCACCCCACCTCTCTCCCAAATGGAGTAAAAATGCTGTTGATTACAGTGTTAATGTTTGTGTGTCTTCCTTTTTAATTGTTTTTAAATTCTAGAGCAGAAATGTTGTATTTTGTTTTTATTGAAGAACATGAGAATACTGAAGCATTATTGTCAAAGAGATGCAAATCATTAACGTCATTTCATTGTTCTTGCTTGTGCATGTTTGTATATGTAAAAAAAATATATGCAGTATTATTATTGTTTTGATTATATTGAACCCCCCCCCCCCCCTCCCTCCACCTTTCCCCCACTTTCCTTATGTACAATGACTTCAGAAATGTGTGATTTTTTTTTGGTGGAAAATTTATTTTTTATGTGCATGACAAGCGTTGAAAACTGATTTGAAGCAAACCACATAGAAGAGCTTCTCTCTCTCCACAACCCAGGCACTTGCACACAACCGCCACAACTGGAGCCAACTGGTGCAACGTTCGTCACTGCAGTGCAGTGCCCCTACCACCCCTGGAGAGGGGGTTACGGGAGCAGACGACAGATGACATACAAGGAAAAGGAGAAAGAAAAAAAGGGAAGATAAAAAGAAAGAAAGCCAAACGGACGAAACGTTGTGTTGGTTGAAATGTAAGGTGATTTCAAGCAAGAGATGAATCGTCCGTAATTGAAAGTGGTTTTGTGTCCAGCGGGGAGATGTTTTCCTTTTTTTTCTTCTTTTTAATGAATGTACAACAGTTATATGTTGGGGGGTTTTTTTGGGTTTTTTTTTTCCATAATGTCATCATAAACGCATGCGTGAATGTTATCACAGCTGAAGTGAAACTGGCTATTCACTCACTCACTCAGTCCCATGTCTCAAAGGACGTAGGGGGGACATGAGAGAAGACCGACAGAGATCTTTTTCCATGCTTCACGATCCTGTGTGACTAGTAGAAGGTGTTGCAGGGGTTGGGCGGTGGTCCAGTCTTTGATGTCGTCAACCCATGATTTCTTTTGGCGGCCTCTTCTTCTCTTGCCTTCAACTGGCTATTAATTCTTTAAAAAAAAATTCATTTCTTTAATTTTTTTTTTCTTGTTGTTCGGCTGGAATTTGAGGTTCACAACCAGTGGAAAGATTTTTTGCGTATGCAACAATTTTGTGTGGGGGGTGGGGTGGGGAGGGGGGGGGGGGGGGTGGGGTGATTTAGGTAGCCACATTCTGACTTCAGGGATTGGCCGTTATTTTGTCTTCAGGTAAGAACAGAGCTTCACTGACTTCAGCTAATACGTAAGACAATCTGGTGTGAATTGCAGAGATGAATTTTTTAAAGATATATAATATTGGGGACGGGATAGCTCAGTGGTCGGAGCACTCGCTTTCCCCCAGCCAAGTTAAGCAGCGTTGAGCGTGGTGGTTACCAGTTGGATGGGTGACCGTTTGGCCACGCCTTGGCTTCAGTACAGTTCTCCCCAGTTCACCCAGCTGTAAATGGGTACCTGCCTCTTTAGGGTCAGGGAAGGTAAAGCAGCAAGGGAGAGGAGATGGGCGCCGCCCTCAATATGCTGGCCCCTAGAGAAGTGAGGTCTCTGACGCCTCGCTCCCCTACGACCTTATAGGTTATGGGACTCTTTTACCTATATAATATTGACTTTTTGTGTTTTGGAGGGATGGGGGGAGGGAGAAAATTGGTTCTAACCTTTTCAATGACTGTAATAGTTTTCTTCAGATAATTCCAAAATCGAAAAGAAGGGACAATTGGATTGGTTTTTTTTTTATGTTCTTTTACAGAATATTGAAATGATTTTTTTTGTAGGATTTTTTTTTTTTTTTAACATAAAAAAAAAATGTTTGATCTGTGACTTCATAAGTGAACACACACACATCACACACTCACACACCATCTCACACAGACTAACAACAACACACACAAGCACTTCACACCACACACAGACAAAAGTCACACACAGGACACTAGCACAGCCATCACACAACACACCACATTCATTCACATTTCCATCTTCAAAAGTATGGAGTTAGTGTCTTTAATATAAACTGTGAAAATTTTGTAACTGTTCAGGAATTGCAAAATTAAAAAATCCCATTTTTCCTACAACAATGCAACAACGACTGGTCTGGGAAGGTTGAGCTGATCTATTGTTATGTGTTGTTTGTTGGATTGCATGATCAAGATTATTAGAACAATCTGTGATTAGATTTTTTTTTTTTTAATATCATTTTTGATCCAGTGGATTTTTTAACATCTATTTTGGCCCAGCCAAGTAAGGCAGCGTTGAGCCGATGGGTTACCAGTTGGATGGGTGGTCCGTTGCACGTTGGCTTCAGTACAGTCCCCCAGTTCACCCAGCTGTAAATGGGTACCTGCCCTCTTTAGGGTCAGGGAAGGTAAAGCAGCAAGGGAGAGGAGATGGGCGCCGCCCTCAATATGCTGGCCCCTAGAGAAGTGAGGTCTCTGACGCCTCGCTCCCCTACGACCTTATAGGTTATGGGACTCTTTTACCTATATAATATTGACTTTTTGTGTTTTGGAGGGATGGGGGGAGGGTATAATGTTCTACCTTTTCATGACTGTAATAGTTTTCTTCAGTAATATTCAAAACGAAAGAAAGAAGGGACAATTTGGATTGGGTTTTTTAAAATGTTCTTTTTACGGAATATTTGAATGATTTTTTTTTCCGGAGAATTTTTCTCTTTTAACTTAAAAAAAAAATTTGTTTGATCTGTGACTTCATAAAAGTGAACACTTACACACATTCACACACACACACACACACAACACACACACGCACTCACACACATACACACACACACACACACACACACACACACACACACACACTCACTCTCTCACACACACACACACACTCACACACACACACACACACACACACACTCACTCACTCACTCACTCACTCACATTCATTCAAAAGTAACAGAGTTAGTGTGACTTTTATATAACACTGTGGACAATGAACTGTTCATAATTGCAAAAATAAAAAGAATCCCCCTTCTCCCCTACAACAGAAACAACAACTGTCTTGGAAGGTTGACTAGATCTCTTGTTGTTGTGTTCAATGATCAAGGTTATTAGACAATCTGTGTGGTTTAGATTTTTTTTTTTTTAATTCATTTTTGTACGACAGGACCATATTTTTGATATATTATCAATGCATAATGCCAGGTGAAAAACAAACAAAAAAATGTTGAATATCGTCAGTTTGATTTGTGCAACTTTTTCCAAACATTTCCATCCACACACGCACTTCCACTGAAGCGTTCATTCCATGCATCGGTTCCAAAGGTTTTGAGAACATGACGCCATGAGGACCCCCAGCTGTGGAGACCCTGCCCTCTCTCTTCCTGTGGTGTTCTTGTGTTGTGTGTTCAGCCATATCTGGTTCAGTTTCTGACAAAGTTTTTTATTTTTTATAAGCATGCATTTAGTCTGCTTCCTAAGTTGTGTTCAGATCATACAATTTGATCCTGTAGGCATAATTCAATTTAAAAAAAAATTTTTTTTTTTGGCTCGCAAAGTTGGTGTTTTTTTTTTCTTTTTCTCAATTTGTGTCCCTTTTTTTTTTCCTCTCAATTTTGGGGGAGTTGGTTTTGGATTTCTATTGTGGTTGTTTTTTTAAAAAAATTTTTTTACTTTAAATTATAAAAAAAAAATCAGATACCACATTTGCATATTGCTACTTCTTAAGTTGTCAAATTTACATACATCTTGTTAAAATTTTTCCCCAACATTTGCTGCTTTGGTTGTTTGTGCATTTTGGCGTGTTGTTTTTGTTAATGTAGGTATGTGTTTGTGTATGTATGTATGTATGTCAGTCTGGTTGATATTCCTCTCATCATTTGATTTGTGTTTTTTTTGGTCATTCCTCAGCTGTTAGTGCTGTGTCATCAATGGTGAGATTTTTGCATATGTGACAGTTGTTTTGCTTTTATCTCCCCCCACTATGTAGGTAACTGCATTCTGACTTCTGGGAAATCATTTGATATATATGTTATGCCTGTTTCTTTCTCTGTTACTTGTTCTTCTTTCTTTTTTGTGATATTGGGTTGGCATTCTCAAATATGAATTGTAGCTTATTGTGTTTGTTGTTGTTGAAAGTGTCGGTCTTACTGAATTAGTGAATAGCGCCGGTTCGTGAATTTGTGAAAAGCTTTGATTCAGTTCATCAAACTTGTGAATAGTCGTAATTCTGTCATAATTGTGTGTAGTATCTGTTAGTTAGTTTTTTTTATGAATGGTGTTGAGTGAATTAACTTTGTCAGTAGTTCACAGAGTCGGTCAGTCTACTGTCGGTTTTATTACCTCCAAAAAAGAAAAAAAGCGTTGATTCAGTTTTTCTTGTAATGGCGTTGAGTAAATCAATCTTGTCGATAGCACAGATTCAGTCAGTTTTGTAAAAATAAATGAATAGATAAATACATAAATAAATAGATAAAGAAATAAATGAAAAGCATTGATTCAGTCATTCTTGTAAATAGCTTCAGTTCAATCTGTTTTGGGAGTTGGTAGTACCAAGTCAGAGCACTCGCTTTTCACCAAAGCCAAGGTTAAGCAGCATCGAGCGTGGTTACCACTTGGATGGGTGACCGTTTGCGCGCCTTGGCTTCAGTGCAGTTCCCCTCCAGTTCACCCAGCTGTAAATGGGTACCTGCCCTCTTTAGGGTCAGGGAAGGTAAAGCAGCGAGGGAGAGGAGATGGGCGCCGTCCTCAATATGCTGGCCTCTGGAGAAGTTGAGGTCTCTGATGCCTCGCTCCCCTATGACTATGTAGGTTATGGGACACCTTTACCTTTTAGTACCAAGTCAATCAAAATCAACAAGTCTGTTTTATCATTGGCATCGAATCATTGTTATCGTGGCATCAAGATCAACTCAATTTTGTTAGTAAGGGTATCAACTGAAACTATTTAATCAGTGGCATTAAATCAAACAGTTTTATCAGTGGTTTTGAATCAAACAATTTTATCAATGGCTTCAACTCAATTTTATCAGTGGCATCAACTCAGCTTTATCAATGGCATCAACTAAAACAATTTTATACATGGCATCAACTCAGAATTTTACCAATGGCATCAAATCAATTTTATACATGGCATCAAATCAAGCAATTTTATCAATGGTGTCAAATCAAACAATGTTACAAATGGCATCAAATCAAATAATTTTGTCAATGGCATCAACTCAACAAGTTTTATCAGTGACATCAACTCAAACAAATTTGATCAATAACATCAAATCAATCTTATCAGTAGCATCAGCTCAATTTTATAAATGGCATCAACTTAAACCATTTGATCAACAACATCAAATCATACAGTTTTATCAATGGCATCAACTCGAAACAATGTTATCAGTGCCATCAAATCAAATATTTTTTTTATCAGTGACATCAACTTAATTTTATCAATGGCATCAAGTGTAGTGTAGCATAGTGTAGTGTAGTGTAGCATAGTGTAATGTAGCACAGTGTGGTGTGGTGTAGTGCATCACTAGCTCAGGCCAAATATTTTGCTTTTAATATAAAAGATCACTCTTGCATGTGTATTACTGGGTAATATTTTTCTTCTTGCCTTCCATGTGTGGTAGGTTTTTGTGTTGTTTTTTTTAAACTGCCATAGAGATTAACACAATGAGTTAACATTGTCAGAAAGAAAGATGCATATCAATTGGTACGGTTTTGAATTATTTGTAGTTGTATGTTTGAATAATTATGGCCTCATATCTGCTTAGTATGTAACTGCTTATTTTTTTGTTTTTAATAATCTTGTTGAGTACCTTAGGGTGTTTTGAACAAATGGAGATTGTGTTATGATAGACGTGGAAACAAAAGAAGATTTGTCTTTTGATTCGTGAATCTCTGAGCAAATGAAATTAAGTTTTGATGAATCTCGGGCGGGGAAATGAACGAAGTTTGTGTTTTAACGAATCTTGGAAGACATGAAGATTCTGTCACAGTGAAACCTGAGAACAAATGGAAAAATTTATTTTTAATTTAATTAAGAAAGAGCCTGATGTGTACATGGAGATGCATGGCAGAGCTATCTATAAATTGCTCGTGTTGTTGATAACAACCCATTTGTGATCATGCTTGTTATGTTACGGTCGATGTAAAAAGAACATATTAATGAACTGACACGAAGAGAAATCAATTCTACGGCTGATGTAATAATTATGGTGGACTACGACAGTTGGGGGTGGTTCTCACATATCTCTGCACGGAATCTCAAGGGAAACAAAAAAATCAGGTTTGTAAATAGCAGGGATATTTAGAGAAAAAAGTAAACAAATTTGGATGCAGGTGATGATTTGCCCCACCTATGCTTTATCGTGTGTGGCTGACCTATCTGCCGATGAGGGACAAACTCTTCAGACACACCCTGGAGGGCCTTCAGCGTAACACGGCAGCATTTGTCAGGGCCTCAGGAGTTGCTGTCTGAGCGTGTTTCCTGGATCCAAGCAAAAATGAGATCTGTTTTTTTTTGTAGTTTTGAAGGATTACGGGACGGGATAGCTCAGTGGTCGGAGCACTCGCTTTCCCCCAGCCAAGTTAAGCAGCGTCGAGCGTGGTTACCAGTTGGATGGGTGACTGTTTGCGTGCCTTGGCTTCAGTACAGTTCCCCCAGTTCACCCAGCTGTAAATGGGTACCTGCCCTCTTTAGGGTCAGGGAAGGTAAAGCAGCGAGGGAGAGGAGATGGGCGCCGCCCTCAATATGCTGGCCCTAGAGAAGTGAGGTCTCTGACGCCTCGCTCCCCTACGACCTTATAGGTTATGGGACTCCTTTACCTTTACCTCCTCCTTGAAGGATTAGTCGCACAAGATTATGATTGAGATGCGGAACAGAGAAATGACGGGAGTATATTATGGTTGATATATATTTATGTGCCAGCGGTAGTAACAGGCTTCGGTATCAGTGTATTCGTTGTTAATGAATATTAGAAAAAAGATATTGTTTCAGTGTCACAATGAGCAGTGTATATATATATATATATATATATATATATATATATATATATAATACATCACACACACACACACACACACACACACACACACACACACACACACACACACCACACACACACACACACACACACACACACACACACACACACACACACACACACACCACACACACACACACACACACACAAAACAGAGAGAGATGGAGAAGGCTCATCAATGTCAAACCTCCCCTGGGAGGAACATGACAAAAAAAGGAAGAAGAAGAAGACACACACACACACACTTACATTGTATCCAACTTCCACAGGTTTTTATTTGTATGAAAGGAAGAAAACGGTACTTAGTCACAGTGTAAAATTTTCCAACGTTGATTGGTGCCATTTTTATTTTACCTTTGAAGCTGAAATAACTGTTCTCAAGTTCTGCTGATTGAGTAGTGCTAGAGCTGTCACAGCTTTACACAGAACTTAAGGGTCTCAGTTTGTCTTCCTTGTTTAAAGCGCAGACAGCTACTGTTGCCATCTGTCATATGAGCGAAAATATGTTTGTCAAAGTCCAGCGCATCCGACTTTGGCATGAAAGAATGGGGATAGTTTTGGGGACAAGATAGCTCAGTGGTCAGAGCACTTGCTCCCCAAGCTTAATGGTAAACACAGCGTTGAACGTGGTTGCCTCGCAGATAGTGATAGTTTGTGGCGCCTTGGCTTCAGTACAGTCCCCCAGATCACCCAGCTGTAAATGGGTACCTACCTTCTTTAGGGTCAGGGAAGGTTAAACAGCGAGGGAGAGGAGATGGGCGCTGTGTGCCCTCACTATGCTGGCTGTTAGAGAAGTGAGGTCTCTGACGCCTCGTTGCCCAAAGATTGTATGCAATATGGGACACCTTTACCTGTTGAAATGTCAGTATTTGAGTGTCGTGCAGTGACAGTGGTATGATGAAATCCTGGCTAGTCATTTTGGAGTTGTGCATTTTGATTTTTCTAGTATGTCTGTTTAATTTTTTTCTTCTTTTTCAAACGCTTAGACAGCAACTTTTGTTGTCTGTCATATGAGTGAAAATGTGTTGCGCTGCCGTTAAGCGCCTGACAAGTCAGGCCCAGCACATCCATCTTCAGCGTGGGAGAGAGAATTGTTATCTTTTAAGTCTTTCTGGGGAGAAAAAGCAGGAGAATGGACCAAGAAGGCAGAAAATAGGCAAGAAGAAGGAGGTGACAGGAAGAAAAGGAACAAAGTAGAAACAAAGAGAGGGATAGAAAAGAGGGAATTCCTAGCGCAGAATTTCCAGAAGGTGGGGATGCTGTTTATACTGACAGGTCCCCAGCATCCTCACAGGGGAGAACAGTGGTGTTGTAACGTTTTCAAAACCGGCCCTGTCGGGTCACATTTTTATTTAAAAATCATGTTTTTAAAATATTTTATTCTACCGTATGTACTTAATGTATTTTTTATTAAAAATTTTTTTAATTCTTTTATATCAAGGATAATGGAATAAGCACTTATGTGGTTTTTTACATCCAGTCCCCATGTGTATGCAGTTTTGTAAATTCTGTCATCTGTTCCCACTGGCACACAATGGCCTACTCTTACGAAAAGCGGAACAGGAATTTACGTGTGTGCAAGATGTTCTGCGTGCGTTCACCCACGGGGCCTCGGTTTTATAGTCTCATCCGAAGGACTTTGGGGAGAGTGGAGTCTGCACTGATGTTAACTCCAGGGGAAAATATCCCCCTCAAGGAGCTTGCTTGTTCTGCATGTGGAAATGTGTGTGATGATGTTTGTTTTGCTTAATGTCCGTTCACTACTTGGTGATATAGACACACCCGCATTCAAACCCACATCTCTCTCTCTTTTATATACATATATGTGTTATGAATCTCATTCAATTATTCAGAATTATTCATGTCTTGATAATCTTATTGCATTGAAGGAATATGTATCAGAATTGAAGGAATATGTATCGGGGGGGGGGGGGGGGCAAGGTAGGAAAGTTTTGTTGCAGTAGACATAATCTTGAAGCGCTATTTACTTGATTTACTTGTCTGATGTGTCGATTGATTTTTAAACCGTCTGCATTTCTGCTGTGTGACAGTTATGTTCAATTTTGGTGATGTTGAATATTTGAAAAACTTACACCGATGTTTTTTTGTTTTGTTTTTCTTTTCATTTGCCAGACATGCTTCTTGTTGTGACTAAAAAATTTTTTTTTTATAAACAGCATCCATGTTTCTGCTGCACGACAGTTGAAACGCTTGTTAATTAATATTTTGTGCTGATGATGTTGATTTTACATAACGAAAAATGGTCACGCTGATTGGTGGGTGGGTTTTTTTTTCCTTTATGCACAGGGCTTGAACACGTGTGCCTTAGATTTGTTTACTGCTGACTTCAGCAGAAAGCTTGACGTGTTAAAAAAATCTGTTCTTTTTTTCTTTGTTGCTGCTTTTGAACGTACTGCATGTTTTGATATTTGTACACAGGCGGTGCAGACAGATGAGCCTTTTTGGTTGCATGTTTGAATTGGTATGATGGACGCCACAGTCGAGTGTAAGACCGTTCTACTTAATGGGGGTGCGTGAAGTTGTGGGTTCGAATCTCGGCGCGCGGCGTCTGGTGAATGAAGGGTGGAGAGTTTTTACAACCTCCCAGGTCATCTTCCAAATGCAGACCTGCCAGTGCCTTAATTCTGTCCGTGTGTGTGTATTCACATAATAATAATAATAATGTATGGAATTTATATAGCGCTGAATCTTGTAAAGCAACAACTCAAAGCGCTCACATGCAGAAGATAGAATGTGCACGTTAAAGATCTTGTAGTTCATGTCGGCGTTTTGTGGTTTATGGAAAGACGAACATACTCAACATACATCCCTGAAGTCAGAATGTGGCTACCTTCATGGTGGGCAAAAACAGTCACACGCACAAAAATGTCATGGAGCTGTAGCTGAGGAATGAGAGAGGAGAAAAAAAGAAGAAAAAAAAAGAGAAAAAAATATATAGAGCACCACACACACTAACACTTGATGAAAAAACAAGCTAATGCATTGCTTATCCAATGTACCATCTGGAAATAAAAGTTTGACTTGACTTGACTTGACACTCACGCGCGCACACACACACACACACACACACATACTTGATGGAAAAAAAAGTTAAGGCATTGCTTATCCAATGTACCATCTGGAAATAAAAATTTGGCTTGACTTGACTTCACACACACACAGAGTCACACACACTCACACACACAATACACACACACACACACACACACACACACACTCACACTTGATGCAGAAAAAGCTAAGGCATTGCTTATCCAATGTACCATCTGGAAATAAAAATTTGACTTGACTTGACTTGACACTCACACACACACACACACTTTGACACTCACACACACACACACACACGCACACACAACTTGATGGGGAAAAAAAGCAAGTGCATTGCTTATTCAATGTACAATCTGGAAATAAAAAATTTGACTTGACTTGCACACACACACACTCGCACACACACACATGCATGCATGTGCCAATTTAGAATGGATTCATGTAGAAAGTTGATTGGCTGGAAAATTCTAGCCAGCCGTTTTGAACGCACCGCGAATGATCCGTTTTGAATGGCTGGTTGGAAACATCCAGTCTGATATTTTGGGCCATTTGAGATATAAGTTTACAGCGACAAACGGTCTGTTTGGTATCTCTTTCCTCCTGATCTTTTCAACCATACGTTTCAGGAGGCTCTTCAGTCAGCGCCTTTAATCAGCTACTGTTGTACGTTTGAAAAAGCAAAAGTACTTTTTTTTATAATTTTATAATTATAACATGTTTTTTTAATATATAATTGTTAGTGATGTTTGTTCACTGTTATATATTTTGGGTTGGTTGTTCATCGCTGTATTATGGAAATTTTGTTTCATGGTTGGTTTTGTGTTGTGTTTTTTAAACAGTTATGTAATTATTGGATTTGTGCAAAATATTTTTGTTGTCATGAGATGCTGGTTTATATGTAATGATCAACGAATTGTTTTCTTGTACTTCACCTGTGTTGTGAGGTTGTTACACATGTGGATCGTTCAGATTCTTTTTGTTTGTTGGTTTGTTCTTTACCCTGTACAAGTGAAGAAATCCTTTAAAAAGAAATATGTAAGGAATGGTGCTCTTCGTCTTACTGTAGCTTGGGATAGGGACAAATTATATATATATATATATATATATATATATATATATATATATATATATATATATATATATATATATATATATATGTGGGGACAGGATAGCTTAGTGGTCAGAGCACTTGCTTTCCCCAGCTAAGGTTAAGCAGCATTGAGCGTGGTTACCACTTGGATGGGTGACCGCTTATTACACCTTGGCTTCAGTTCAGTCCCCCAGTTCACCCAGCTGTAAATGGGTACCTGCCTCTTTAGGGTCAGGGAAGGTAAGGCAGCGAGGGAGAGGAGATGGGCGCCGCCCTCAATATGCTGGCCCCTGGAGAAGCTGAGGTCTCTGACGCCTCGCTCCCCTGTGACCACATAGGTTATGGGACTCCTTTACCCCTCCCCCCCCCTTCTCTCTCTCTCTCTCTCTCTCTCTCTCTCTCTCTCTCTCTCTCTCTCTCTCTCTATGTAGTGGAAAGGCAGTGTCAGTTATTTAGAATAATGGCTTGGTGAGATTAGTTAGAATAATCGCAAGGCAATATAGTTATTCAGAATAATGGCATGGAGCACTTATTTATTTTATTTTTTTAATTTTCAGAATTAATGACATGTTGTTGTACATAGAAGACAAGACTGGTTATTCAGAATAATGGCATGGCAAGATTAGGTAGTTAGAATACGACATAGCAAGACTAGTTATTTAGAACGATAGCACAGCAACATTAGCCATTGTAGAATAATGGCAATGACAAGATTGAGGTCTATAAAACAATGGCAGTGGTGAGATTTAGTTTCTTATGATTATGGCATGCCAGGGTGTGTTAAAAAAAAAAAAGGCAGATTGCTAGTCACGTAGAATAATGGCATGGCAAGATTAGTTTCAGAATAATGGCATAGCGAGATTAGTTATCGATTTAGAGTAATAGCAGATTTAGTTATTTAGAACAGCAACACGCCGAGATGTATATATAAAAAAAGGAAAAAACTTGCACAAGAAGATTACTTATTGATAAGAATGGCATGGCAAGACTATAGTCAGCTATGAAGAATGAACGGCATGGTCAGGTTCAGAATTACGGCACACAGGATAAGGCAGGAATTCAGAAGCTTGGAAAGTAAACTATGCAAGTGTTCAAGCGTTAAAAAAAAACCCAAATGAATTGGGTCGAAGGAAAAAAAATAAATCAGTGAAAGAATGGGCCAGTGCATTATAGCAGTAGGGAGGGGGGAGGGAGGGGGGGGGGTCATCCTCGGCACGGCCAGAGCTCTGAGGTTCACCCATGTATATCGTGTGACCGTTTTTGCTCACCATTCAGGTAGCCGCCTTCCGGCTTCCGGGCAGAAAGTGGCAGTGACAGCTGAGGCTGTAGTTTGTGATCGTACGCATGGACGTTTTTCAGCGTTGCTCATTTGTCAGTCCTCTCACCTTGGCACTGAAGGGGGGGAGGGAGGGGGGGTGTGGAGGGGGAGGGGGAGCATGGTGCAATGTACTCAGTGGTTAGAGCATCAAACTCAAGAGTGTGGCGGTCCACTGAGGGCACAGGTTTGATTCTCCCCCTCAATAATCTATATCAGGGGATTTTTTTGTGTGTTTTTAAATCTACACCCTGGAATTTTTACATTGGTACGGACTTCGGTTTCTCTGAAAATCTTTGGGATATGGCCTGATACGGCCTATGTGGTTGACGTGGCTGTAAACGGTAGGATTGGATTGGGATATGGCTTCTTTTTTTCTTCTTCAAACTCTCAGGCAGTAACTATCGTTGTCTGTTATATGAGCTCTAACGTGTTGTGCTGCTTTTAAGCGCTTGACAGTTAAGGCCCAGCATATGTGATTGTAGTTTGTAAGGATGAGGCTTTAAACTGAGGTCTGGATCATCTGCTGTCACTTAAAGTGGAAAGATGATAACGTGAAGAACACGCTGAGGTTTGTATACGTGTGCAAACACACGCAGAGCATATTAAAATGCGTGTTAACTCACCCCCCTCTCCTCCACCACCCACCTCTCAACCACCCCCTTCGGTAGAAGAGTGAGCCAGCAGTGGTGGTGGTTGGCGTAAATAGATGGCACAAACATATACCCAGCATGCATCATGGAGAAGGATGGGCTCCGCCAGGTTCAATTTCCCCAAGAGACACTGCCTGACAAGTTCAGTTCAGTGTGTCAACGACAGCTCAAGGAGATAAAAGAAGGAGATGAGTTATCTTGAGTGAAACCCAGCACGTTTTCAATGTGGAATACTCCTCAAGTGCATCCACTACCTTTACCTATCTCAATCCATTCTTGTTTTAGTGATGTTTGATAATAATAATATATGGAATTTATAGAGCGCTATATCTTGCAATTACAAATCAGAGCGCTTCCATTCAATCCACTCCCACACAAGCAATCAACAATGATTAACAATATTCTAACAAATTCAAATGTACACACACATGCACACACACACACACACACCACACACACACACACACACACACACACACACACAGGTTGTACATTTCAGCAGGGTGATGGAATTTTGGCTTTTCAAGGCAGGGACAGATATGAGATGAAACAAGAGTGGAAAATCTTAGGTTTGAAATAGGTATGTTTTGAGGCTGGATTTAAAGCTGTCGTAAGTAGGCTTTTCACGAAGGGAGAGAGGGAGGTCATTCCAGATTGATGGACCAGAAATAGAGAAAGAGCGACGGCCAACAGATGAATCTAGGTATTCGTAAGCACATGGAATCTGCAGCAGAGCAGAGGGAACAAGAAGGAGTGTACAGGTGAATACATTCACAGAGATATGAGGGTGCTGTTTTATGGAGACATTTGTAACAGAGGGTACTGATCTTGATGCATGGCTGTTGATAGGTTCCCCTCGTTCACCCCAGTCTTGTAGAGTCCTGCTGTGTGAAACAGAAGCATGGTTTCTGTGTATGTAGACATGTGATGTCTCTTGCAGTCATTCTTTGCTGTGTAGTGTAGCTCACATGCCTGATGTCAGTCAGTCCCAGTCACACACACACACACACACACACACGCACACACTCACAGACACACACACACACACTCACACAGACACACACACACACACACACTCACACACACAACTTGTCGTCAAATGTTTGACCGTTCGCTCACTCTGCAGGTTTGGATAAACCTTGTCTTCTGCTGCTTTCGTGAGGTTTGAATCTTATCCTGCGAATATGTAATCTTGTTTATCAAAAACTGTTTTTTAGATATGAATTTTATATTATATTTATAATCTGTTCATTTATCAAATTCATTTTTTATATCCATTTAACCTTTAAAATACTGTGTGTTTGGGGATTTGCTTGTTAAATTTTTTTTTAAAGGTTCCTTTGCTTGCACTTTGAGATTCATCACTGGGGAGATTTTGCGTATGTGACCGTTTATCCACCGTTAAGGTAGCCACATTCTGACTTCTGGATTATACTGTTTTTGTTATGATTTGAGGTGGATTTTGTAATTGTGGATACGGGATTAGATATGCCGAATTTTTAAACCTGAAATATGAAAATGGCAATAAATACTAGAGGTTCATTTTGGCACCTGAGGTAGTGTTGTCATTTTCTGCTTCTGTGGGTTATTATTATTATTATTGTTATTATTATTGTTATTACTGTTGTTATTATTATTGTTGTTATTATTATCATTATTATTATTATTGACATCTGTTGTTGACATTGATATTAACTTTTTTTTTCTGTTGTTGTACTGGTCATTTTTATTAGCATCTGATAATCAGTTTATATGCTTGTTTATACTGTTTAAATCGGTTGTGGGGATGAGCAGCCTGTATTTAGAGGTATATATGGCTTATTGTTATTATTATTATTGTTGTTGTTGTTGTGTGCATATGGTTATTATAGCGATGAGATTAACTCAAGATGTTCTAATCTCTGTATGGTTTTTTGTTTGTTTTTGTTAAAGATTTGCAATTTTTCTTCAATTTGGATTCAATAGTTGACAATCAGTTACAGAAAGTGCGTCGATTTTTTAAATATGGTTTTTAAAAACAATTAAAAAAAAAATATTTTCTTTTGAGGAGGGGGGGGGGGGAGAGGGGAGGCAATTTCTATTGAGCTGAATATCCAAAAATCCCTTTTTGGGTAATTTCAGTCAGTTGCAAAGATTTTGTATTAATCGTTAAAATCTTTGGTTGAAAGTTAGTCATTGATAAACATTCTTTTGATGAATGCTTTAATCAATCTCCATTTTACACTGTTTGCATTTATATTGCTTGATCAAAAGGAGGGGTGTGTGTTTGCTTCCTTTACTTTATGTGTTTTATTTCATGACCAAAAACATAGAAGTCTACAATGTTGAAGTTGATTCATGTTCATTTTTTTCTCATGCTTTTTTAAAAAAAAATGTTGATATCAACCATGATACACATTTTTTCTGTATGTACTTAAACAAACACAAACAAAAAATAAAATAATAATGTATGGAATTTATATAGCGCTGAATCTTGTAAAGCAACAAATCAAAGCGCTCAGATGACATGATTTTTAAACAAAATGTTATTATTTTATATCGAGGATAATGGAATAAGCACTCATGTGCTTTTTTTTTTACATCCAGTCCCCGTGTGTATGCGGTTTTGTAAATTTTGTCATCTGTTCCCACCGGCACATGATGGCCTACTCTTTCGAAAAGCGGAACAGGATTTAAGGTGTGCGCAAGATGTTCTGCATGCGTTGGCACACGGTGCCTCGGTTTATAGTCTCATCCAAAGGAACATGGAAAAAAACTTTGTGTACAAATTTTCTACAATTTTTTTTATAGTTATTTGGTCATCCTCAGCTAGACGGGATAGCTCAGTGGTCGGAGCACTCGCTTTCCCCCAGCCAAGTTAAGCAGCGTCGAGCGTGGTTACCAGTTGGATGGGTGACCGTTTGCGCGCCTTGGCTTCAGTACAGTTCCCCCAGTTCACCCAGCTGTAAATGGGTACCTGCCCTCTTTAGGGTCAGGGAAGGTAAAGCAGCGAGGGAGAGGGATGGGGCCGCCCTCTAGGGGCCCCCAGAGAACGGGGTCTCTGACCCCTCGCCCCCCTACGACCTTTAGGTTATGGGCCCCCCCTTTACCAAAACCATTACTCTAAAATCCTAGGTTCCCAAATGGTCGGGTTTTGGTTTGCGACGTTTTTTCCCCCCCTTAAAAAAAGGTACTGCATTTTGACTTGGGGGATATGAAATTTTTTAAAAGGGTTTTTTGTTTTTTGGTTTTTTTTTTTTTATTTTGCATTTTAAAAGTCATCGTTTGATTATTGCTGTGCGACAGATGTTTTACTATTGGATAAAACCATTTCACTTCCATTGGGATTCACGAAGTCGTGGGTTTTAATCTTGGCAAGACTTTAGTTAAAAGGGGGGGAATTTTTTTTTAAAGATCTTGGTCAATCTATAACGCAGTCCCCTTTGTGCCTTGTTTCCTTTTAGGTTGAGATATGCGCCAGAAGTCATGATTTAAAAGTTTTGGGAAACACCAACATACCCAGCGTGCACCCTGTAACCGGAGAGGGGTGGGGTCCGCTGCAGGTTTCCACAACTTGCCCAAGGAGACAGGGGGTGGAAATTCAGTAGACTTCCCCAACAATCCTAGGAAAGGGAGAAAAGAAGAGAGGAGGGGGAGAGAAAAGATTAATAAAAAAAATAATAAAAAAGGATGAATTTGACAGTATATTGGTTTTGGCTTGTGTGTTGACATTATTGTTTATGTATATTATTAATATATATGTATTATTTGGTACTAACCAAGAGTGCTTACGATTTTTCATATGATATCATTATATTATTATCGAACAAGGATAGAGCTCATCTTTCCCTTTTGGGGGGTGCCCAAACTTTTCAGGGTAATATCACGTCCTCAATTTTAGAAAACTCTGTTTTGGAAATTTCCCCCTTTTTTGTACTCTCTTTGTTTCTGCCTTGTTCTCTCTCTCTTTCTCTCCTCTCTCTCTCTCTCTCTCTCTCGTCTCTCTCTCTCTCTCTCTCGTCTCTCTCTCTCTCTCTGTCAGCCTGTCTCTTTCTCTCTCCTCTCTCCTCTCTCTCCTGTCAGCCTGTCTCTCTCTCTCTCTTTTTCTCTCTCTCACTTTCTCTCTCTCTCTGTCAGCCTCTCTCTCTCTGTCAGCGCTCTCTCTCTTCTCTCTCTCTTCTCTCTCTCTCTCTCATCTCCTCCTCTCCTCTCTCCTCTCTCTCTTCTCTTCTTCTGTCTCTGTGTGTATGTCTCTGTCTCTCTCTTTCTCTCTCTCTGTCTTTCTCTCCTCTTTCTCTCTGTCTGCCTGACTCTCTTCTCTCTCCTCATCTCTCCTCATCTCTCTCCTCTCTCTCCTCTCTCCTCTCTCTCTCTCCTCTCTCTCACCTTTTCTTTCTGTCTCTGTATTTCTCTCTCTGTCCTCTGTCTCTCACTTGTCTCTCTCTCTCTGTTTCTTTGTCTCTTTCTCTCCCTCCCTCCCCCCTCTCCTCCTTCTACCCCCCCCCCCCCCCCCCCCCCATGTCTCAGTTATTTTTTTTCCACCTGGGAAGTGATTTTTTTTCCCTTTTAAAGCCAGAAAGGGGTCAAAGTGACAGGGAACTAACTGCAGTTGTGTTGTCCCTTTAAAAAAAATTATTTTTGGTTTTTGTTGTTGTTTTTGTATTTTGCTTGCGGTTGTTTTATTTTCACTTAATTTTATTTTTTGTTGGGGTCTCATTGAGACTTGTTTTTGGTTGGGTTGGGTTTTTTGGTGTGTGGTTTTTTTTGTTATATATATATATATTTTTTTTAAATGTTAGATTTGAACCACTTAGTTTTCTCTATACTTTTCAATTTGAATCAGCTTTTTCACTTCATGACCTATCTTTGTCCTTTTCCTCTGTGTCAATCTCACCCCCCCCCCCCTCCCCCTTTCTGTGTATCTGTCCCCTCTTTCTCTCTCCTCTCTCTCTCTCTCTCTCTCTCTCTCTCCTTTTCACACACACACACTCACACACTCACACACAAACCCACACATGCACTCACATCACACACACGTGCACACACACACACACGCGCACACACACACACACACACACACGCACACACACAAACACAAAACAAACACACACACACACACCCCACAGAGTCTCTCTTATCTCTCTCTCCCTGTCTCTGTGTCTCACACTCACATACACACCACACTCTCACTCACACACACACAACACACACACACACACACACACACACACACACACACACACACACTCCCCTCTCCTCTCTCTCTTCTCACTCTCTCACTCACTCCCCACACACACAACACACTCTCCCCTCTCTCTCTCTCTCTCTCTGCCTCTCTCTCTCTCTCTCTCTCTCTCTCTCTCTCATTCACGAGTATACAAACAGCAGTTGTGGAAGTTGTGTGTATTGTGTTATCTTTCTTCCGTCCGTATAAACAGAAGAATCACGGCTGAAATAAAGGCGAGAGTTATGACATTCGTAGAAGTGTGTGTGTTTGTTTGTGTGTTTTTGCGTGTGTTTGTGTGTGTGAGCTCGCGTGCACGTAATATGTGTGTTGTGTAGAGAGAGAGCGTGCACGCGCGTGTGTTGTGTGTGTGAGCGAGCGAGCGAGAGAGAGAGATTGCACTTGTGTTGTATGTGTTTGTGAGAGAGAGAGAGATTGCACGTGTGTGTATGTGGTGTGAGAGAGAGAGAGACAGAGAGAGAGGGACAGAGAGGAGAGAGAGAGAGTCGAGCTCAGCGTGCACCGTACGTGTGTGTGTGTGTGTGAGCAGCGAGCGAGAGAGAGATTGCAACGTTGGGTGTGGGGGGTGTGAGTAGAGAGGAGATAGAGCTCCTTGCACGTGAGAGAGAGGGAGAGGGAGAGCGAGCCCCCGCGTGCACGTGTTGGTTGGGGAGGATCTCGCGTGCACGTTCGCTTTTGGGTGTGTTTGTATTTATGATACTGGATGTCTGTTGTTGGCGTTCCCAAGCATCATAATCCCTTTGAAGTCACCGAATATGGACTCGCTTCACTCACACACCTGGGAATCCCGTCTCCCCCCCCACCCACCTCGCTCCCTTCCACTTGAGAGTACAGAGTCCTTCGGATGAGACTATAAACCGAGGCCCTGTGTGCGAACGCATGCAGAACATCTTGCGCACACGTTAAATCCTGTTCTGCTTTTCGAAAGAGTAGGCCATTGTGTGCCGGTGGGAACAGATGACAAAATTGACAAAACCGCATACACACGGGGACTGAAAAAACCCCACATGAGTGCTTACTCCATTATCCTCGATATAATTTAAAAGAAACAACAACAACAAAACAAAGAAAAAACATCAGAGCGCTTTGATTTGTTGCTTTACAAGATTCAGCCTATATAAATTCCATACATTATTATTATTATTACATCGAACGTTCAGACAGCAGCATCATTGTCTGTCAATGAGCGAAAATGCGTCGGCGCTGCCGTAGCGCCTGACAAGTCGCCCAGCGATCCCCGGGGTGTGGTGTGGGAGAGAAGTGTTATCTTTTAAGCTTCTGTTTTAGCAAACCAAAAAAAAAAGGGGGGGGGGGGGGAAGGAGAATGCCCAAGAAAGCAAACAAATTAATAGACGAGGAAGGAGGTGACAGGGGAACAAGAAGGAACGAGGCAGAAACAAAGAGAAGGATAGAAAAGAGGGAATTCCTAGCTACAGAATTTCGAGAAGGTGGGGATGCTTGTTTAAACTGACAGGATCCCTGGAATCCCCATCGGGGTAGGGGGGTGGGGTGTGAGGGGGGGAGGCTACATTCGTTTGAAATGTCATGCAGTTTGTTGTTTGAACTCTCTTACACAAACACGTAAGGGGACGGGATAGCTCAGTGGTCAGAGCACTCGCTTTCCCCCCCAGCCAAGTTAAGCAGCGTCGAGCGTGGTTACCAGTTGGATGGGTGACCGTTTGTGCGCCTTGGCTTCAGTACAGTTCCCCAAGTTCACCCAGCTGTAAATGGGTACCTTGCCCTCTTTAGGGTCAGGAAAGGTAAAGCAGCGAGGGAGAGGAGATGGGCGCCGCCCTCAATATGCTGGCCCCTAGAGAAGTGAGGTCTCTGACACCTCGCTCCCCTACGACCTTATAGGTTATGGGACTCCTTTACCTTTTACCTTTACACAAACACGTGGTGCTAACTGAGCAATAAGAATTATATGAACCTGCTGGAAGGGTAAAGGTTTGGGGAAGGGGTGGATGTCAGGATTCGGGCACTCAAAGGAATGATGTGAGGCCACGCAGGGGTGTTATGGTAACATTTTTTTTGGTTTCGCCTACACAACAACACACACACAGCTCGAGCAGAACAACAAAACTGTTGTTTTTTCTGTCTTAAGTCATTCTTCAAGTTTCACACCACACAAGTTCACACTATATATAACAAACCAAATATCTCCAAGTTTGGTATAGTATTAAATATACGTAGCACGATAGCATGCAGTAGGAGAGGAGACATCTTAATACACATACTGATAATATAAGTTATCAGTGTGCTGAATCCTCGGACCTTGACTTGAAGTGTGTGAAGACAGATTGCTGACCAGTCCGTCAACTGTACTTTTGTAGCCTGCACTTTGGCATGGGTCTGTTGAAGGATAATCGTGTTATGGAGTGGTCAGTAACTCAGTGATTAATAAACAAACACTCGTCCTTTGGAAACGAGAAAGATCTGAAGTTGCTGGTTCGAGTCTTACCTAGTATTCATCTTCTCTTTTTCCAATTTCTTTATTTTTGATTCCTTCATTTCATTTTCTTTTGTCTTCGCATTGTTTTTTCTTTCTTTCTTCTTTGCAATTCTTCTTCTTCTTCTTCTTCTTCTTCTTCTTCTTTTGTCTGCTTCTTCTTCGTCTGCTCCTCCTCCTCCTCCTCCTCCTCTTCTTCTTCTTCTTTGTCTTCTTCTTCTTCTTCTTCTTCTTCTTCTCTTCTTCTTCATCTCCTCCTCCTTCTTCTGTTGTTGTTGTTGCTGCTGCTGCTGCTGTTTCTTCTTCTCCACTTTCCTTTTTTCCCCCTTCTTCTTTCCTTCGGATGAGACTATAAACCGAGGTCCCGTGTTCAAACGCACGCAGAACATCTTGTGCTCACGTTAAACCCTGTTCCGCTTTTGGTAAGAGTAGGCCATTGTGTGCCGGTGGGAACAGATGACAAAATTTACAAAACTGCATACACACGGGGACTGGATGTAAAAAAAAGCACATGAGTGCTTATTCCATTATCCTCGATATAAAAAAAAATATCATGTCATCTGAGCGCTTTGATTTGTTGCTTTACAAGATTCAGCGCTATATAAATTCCATACATTATTATTATTATTTCTTCGCAATTTTTCTTTTTCTTCTTCGCAATTCTTCTTCTTCTTCTCCATCTCTTCCTCCTTCTTCTTCTGTTGTTGTTGTTGCTGCTGCTGTTTCTTCTTCTCCACTTTCTTTTTTTCCCTTCTTCTTACCTTCCCCGTTCGTCATCTTTCTCTTAGCATGTTAGGGACACTTTCAGGCAACACAACGACTTCAGACTTGGAGCAATGGTCTAGTGGTACAGCACTTAACTTCTTATACACAGTTCCTGATCTGACTCTTAATGGAGGGCTCGATTTTCACCCTCTGTTGGGGCGTCTGTGTTTATTTATTTATTTATTTATTTATTTCATTAATTCTTTGATATCGAGGATAATGGAATAAGCACTTATGCGCTTTTTTTTTACATCCAGTCCCCGTGTGTATGCGGTTTTGTAAATTCTGTCATCTGTTCCCACCGGCACACGATGGCCTACTCCTACGAAAAGCGGAACAGGATTTAACGTATGCGCAAGATGTTCTGCGTGCGTTCGCACACAGGGGGCCTCGGTTTATAGTCTCCTCCGAAGGACTTTTGGGGAGAGTGGAGTCTACACTGATGTTAACTCCAGGGGAAAATATCCCCCTTGAACGGGAATCGAACCCGGGTGGTCAGATTGCAAGCGCAATGTTCTAACCACTAGGCTATCCCGTCCCCGTGTTTGGCGTACCTAAATCAATTTTTTCCATACCTGCAAGTTAATGAACACTAGCACCGACTCCACTGCCTCTCAAGTCCTTCAGATAAGATCATAGGTAAAAAAAAAAAAAAGGTAAAGGAGTCCCATAACCTATAAAGTCGTAGGGGAGCGAGTGTCAGAGACCTCACTTCTCTAGGGCCAGCATATGAGGGCGGCGCCCATCTCCTCTCCCTTGCTGCTTTACCTTCCCTGACCCTAAAGAGGGCAGGTACCCATTTACAGCTGGGTGAACTGGGGGAACTGTACTGAAGCCAAGGCGCGCAAACGGTCACCCATCCAAGTGGTAACCACGCTCGACGCTGCTTAACTTGGCTGGGGGAAAGCGAGTGCTCCGACCACTGAGATATCCCGTCCCCGATAAGATCATGGTCAATCAAAATCCCCTTACCCATCCACCTTTTTTGAAAGAGTCGGCCAACCAAAGCTGGAGGAGCAGACGACACCAAACATACCCATCATGCACCGGACCGCATGGAGACGAAAATTAATGACTATGGGTCAGGTTGGTCCTTCCAACGACAAACTGGCCCAAAACAATTCCGACAGTGCAGTGTTCCTAACGGGTCTTGTTAAAGGAATTAAGGCCTGGAGAAGCTGCGCCAGTCCCGGTCAAATCACTCACATGCATGTATGTATAGCCTACAGCTAATCTATGAATATCTGACCTCAATTTATACCTGTTATCAGCCCTTACTGTGTGACTGACTGCTATAGATAACAGGATCTTGTCCTGAGTCCAACAACTATGGATGTACTATGTAGGTTTATTTCAGCCGTAAAAGAATAACAACGGAAATTCTTGGTGTAGTTTTGAAGAGTTTTGCTGTGTAAGTCTAGATCCTAAGCTACAGAAATTCGTTAATTGGGCGTAGATCTCACCTTTGACCTCTCTGTGGAATTCGGTGTGCTGGTCACTTTTTTCTGTTTGAAATCTCAACGTTTAACATTTTTCAAGATTTCTTCTGAGGTAGGTATTATTACTGCTATTCTTTTGAATGAGAGAAGAATGTGTTTAGTTGTGTGAATAAACGCTACACAATACCACCACACCAAACCGTAAAGAAATGAATGCAATGGAAATATAGTGAAATGCAATACCAGGTGTTTGGGGGTAGGTAGATGTATACCCAGTCAAAACTACTTGAACCATCTCATGAAGGTCAGTTACAAATATGATTTACAGAGAGGTCAAAGGTGAGCAACACGATCTTCGGCCAGTGGACACATCCCCCTATCTCCCTAGGGTGTCATTTTGAGGTCAAAATTGCCTGACCTTGTCTACACAGAAGCTGTGCATTTTCCTCGCGGCTTCGTCTGTATTCTGCTGTGCATATAGTTGTAGACAGTATATGTTATACCCTGTCTATGTTTTTGATATGTTTCAGTGTGTCTGTGCAACATCGCAGGAAGTTTTGCATCTTTTTATGATGTATGTGTTTGCGTGTGTGTATGTGTACGCGTGCGTGCGTGTGCGCGCGTGAGAGTGTGCCGGCATGGAGAGACATAATTATTAGAAATGGTTAGGCCACAACCGTGGTGGATAGGGGGGGGGGGGGGGGGGGGGTGTTCCCAGTTATTTTTTTAGAAACCACACTCCTCGTGCAGATTACATAATTATCGCCCTTCGCTCGGTTTGGCAAGCTGGCATTAATTTTCACAACAGGTAAAGGTAAAGGTGTCCCATAACCTATGCGGTCGTAGGGGAGCGAGGCATCAGAGACCTCAGCTTCTCTAGGGCCAGCATATTGAGGGCTGCGCCCATCTCCTCTCCCTCGCTGCTTTATCTTCCCTGACCCTAAAGAGAGCAGGTACCCATTTACAGTTGGGTGAACTGGGGGACTGTACTGAAGCCAAGGTGCACAAACGGTCACCCATCCAAGTGGTAACCACGCTCGACGCTGCTTAACCTTAGCTTGGGGGAAAGCGAGTGCTCTGACCACTGAACTATCCTGTCCCAAATTTTCACAATTTCCAAAAGAAATTAATGAATGTCATCCCTCTTGTGCTCTGACCACTGAACTATCCTGTCCCAAATTTTCACAATGTCCAAAATAAATTAGTGAATTTCATCCCTGCTACTCAGCTACGGGAGACGGGATAGCTCAGTAGTCGGAGCACTCGCTTTCCCCCAGTCAAGTTAACCAGCGTCGAGCGTGGTTACCACTTGGATGGGTGACCGTTTGCGCGCCTTGGCTTCAGTACAGTTCCCCCAGTTCCCCCAGCTGTAAATGGGTACCTGCCCTCTTTAGGGTCAGGGAAGGTCAAGCAGCGAGGGAGAGGAGATGGGCGCCGCCCTCAATATGCTGGCCCTAGAGAAGTGAGGTCTCTGACGCCTCGCTCCCCTACGACCTTATAGGTTATGGGACTCCTTTACCTTTTACCTTTTACTCAGCTACAGCTCCAAGGTTCACCAATGGTGAGATGTTTGTGTATGCGACCGTTTTTACCCACCATGAATTAATTAAGGTAGCCACATTCCGACTTCGGGGATAGCGTCTAAAACACGACACCCTTGTGTACCTGGTTTTTAAATTTTGTCACCCGTTTCCTACCCGTATGAAATGGCCTACTCTTCCAAAAGGTGGGATGGTTTAAAAAAATTTTTTTACCGTGTATGCAAGATGTTCTGCATGTTCGTACCCGGGGTCTGGGTTTATAGTCTCACCCGAAATACTTTTGGGGGAGTGGAGTCAGTACTAATATTAACTCCAGGATAAAATCCCCTATAACGAGGCACCTCCGTGGTGGATCGAACCCGGGCCGCCAGATCACGAACGCAACGCTCTAACCACTAGACTGGGGGGCAGGGTAGCCTGGTGGTTAGAGTGATGTATTCGTGATCTGCTGACCCGTGTTCGAATCTCGTTCAAAAGGATTTTTCCTCTGGAGTTAACATCAGTGCCGACTCCACTCTCCCCCAAAAGTCCTTCAAAGGATGAGACTATAAACCGAGGCCCCGTGTGCGAAGAACGCACGCAGAACATCTCGCACACACGTTAAAAACCCGTTCCGCTTTTTCGTAAGAGTAGGCGATTGTGTGCCGGTAGGAACGGATGACAAATTTGACAAAAAACTGCATTACATACGGGGACTGGATGGAAAAAAAAGCACACGAGTGCTTATTCCATTATCCTCGAAATGAAAGAAAAATTAAAAGGCTACCCCCCACCCCACAATCAGAATGAACTGTGCGATCTAACCTTCTCAAAAAGCGGTATGCAGAGGCGGTTTGATACCAAGACGCCTCAGAACTGATACAGCCGATGTTTCTGCAGGAGACACAGGGAAACAGGTACATGGTAGTACACAGAGAATACACAGTGTGATAACTTACTGGACATTCGGTAACGACTCTCTTTGTGCAGAGGTCAAGCTGTTCGTCAGGAGCCGAATAAATTAACCACACTGTGCCGGAGAAAAAAAGAAGGAACGAAATAAAGGAGAAAATACGAAAGTGAAAGAGAGACAGAAAGAAAGAAGGAAAAGAAAGGAAGGAAAGAAAGAAGGAAAGAAAGAAGGAAAGGAAGGAAAGAAGATAGTAAGAAAGAAAGACAGACAGAAAGAAACAAAGACAGAAAGAAAGAAAGAAGTAAAGAACACAGGAAAGAAAGAAGGAAGAAAGAAAAGGAAGAATAGGAAAAAAAAACAAACCACAAGGACAAGAACAGAAGAAAGAAATGTGGAGAAGTGAGAAATAACAACAACAATAATAATACAGCAAAGCTCATCAGCATCAGCATCATCAGCAACAACGAGAACATCAATAACCAACCCATCACAAGAAGATGAAAAACTAACAGCAGCAGCAACAACAAACGACAACAACCAACCAACCAAGAGAAGAACGCGGAACGACAACTACCACCATCATACCTACCAACCTCCACCCACCACCACTACCTACCATCAACACCACCACCACCACCACCACCACCTACCACCACCACCACCTACCACCACCACCTACCACCTACCACCACCACCACCACCACCACCACCAATAACAACAACCAAGAGAAGAAGGCGGGACGACAAACCACCACCACCACCACCATCACCCCCTACCACCACCTACTACCACCAACAACAAGCAACGTCAGTAAGAGCAGCAGAAAGGAACCACAACACACACACATACACATACACACAAACCACACAACACACACACACACACACACACACACACACACACACACCACACACACACACACCAAAACACACACACACACAACACCACACACACCCACCCACCCACGCACACACACCACACACACACAACACACAAACACACACAACAACACAACACATCAAAACAACACACACACACACACAACCACACCCACACCCACCCACCCACCCCGCACACACACACACATCACACACACACACAACACAACACACACACACACACTTACACACACACAAAAACCCTCCCCCCCCTCCCCCCCCCCACACACACACACAACACAACACAACACATCACACACACACACACACACGATGTTCCTCTTACTTCTGGAACACCTCTTCCTCGCTCTCGTCGTCGCTTCGCTGGTTGGCTTGTACCTGACCAAGGGGAGGGAGGAGGTGATGCGCGTGGTGATGGTGGGGGTGAAGAACGTACCCGGGGTGGGCAGGGTGGTGTCCTCGGCCCTGAAGAGCCAAGCTTCCTCCTTCATCCGACAAACCCCCATCGGTGGGGGTGAGGCTGGTGGGGGGAGACCTCCTCGCGTCACCGTCCCTCTGAAAGGTAAAAGCAGTGTGGTGTTGTGTGTGTGTGTGGGGGGGGGGGGGTTGGGGGGTGATTGTGTGTGTGTAGTGTGTGTGTGTGTGTGTGGGGGGGGGGTGGAGGGGGATTGGGGGGGTGATTGTGTGTGTGTGTGTGAGGGGTGGGGGTAAGGGGGGGTGGTGATTGGGGTGTGTGTGTGTGTGTTGGGTGGGGTTGGGAGTGATTGTGTGTGTGTGTGTGTGTGTGTGTGTGTGTGTGTGTGTTGTGTGTGATGTTGTGTGTGTGTGTGGTGTGTGTGTGTGTGTGTGTGTGTGTGTTGGGTGGGGGTTGGGGAGTGATTGTGTGTGTGTGTAGTGTGTTATGGGGGGGGGGGGGGAGATGGGTTGATCGTGTGGGTGGGGGTGGGGTGGGGAGGAGGTTGATTGTGTGAGTGTGGGGGTGTGTGTGGGGGGGGGGGGGGGAGTGATTGTGTTTTGTGTGTGTGTGTGGGGAAAGGGAGAGATAGGTTGATTGTGTGGTGTGTGTGTTGGTGGGGTGTGTGTGTGGTGTGTGTGTGTGTATGTGTGTGTGTGGTATGTGTGTGTGTGTGTGTGTGTATGTTTTGTGTGTGTGTAGTGTGTTTGTGTGTGTGTGTAGTGGGGTGTGTGTAGTGTGTGTAGTGTGTGTGTGTTTTTGGGTGTGTGTGTTTGTGTGTGTGTATGTGTGTGTGTGTATTTTGTGTTGTATGTGTGTGTGTGGGGGGGGGGGGGTGGAGGGGGGATTTGGGGGGGATTGTGTTTGTGTGTGTGTTGTGAGGGGTGGGGGTAAAGGGGTGGTGGTGATTGTGTGTGTGTTGGGGGGGGGTTGGGGAGTGATTGTGTGTGTGTGTGTGTGTGGTGTGTGTGGGGTGTGTGTTTTGTGTGGTGTTTTGTGTGTGTGTGTGTGTTTTGTGTGTGTGTGTGTGTGAGGGGTGGGGGTAAGGGGTGGTGGTGATTGTGTGTGTGTGTGTGTTGGGTGGGGGTTTGGGGAGTGATTTTTGTGTTTGGTGTGTTGTGTGTGTGTGTGGTTGGGGTTGGGTGGGGGTTTGGGGAGTGATTGGTGTGTGTGTGTGGTGGTGTGTGTGTTGGGTGGGGGGGTTTGGGGAGTGATTGTGTGTGTGTGTGTTTTGGGTGGGGTGGGGATGTGATTGTGTGTGTGTGTGTGTGTGTGTGAGTGTGTTGTGTGTAGTGTGTGTGTGGGGTGTAGTGTGTGTGTGTGCGTGTGGAAGGGGAGGATGGGTTGATTTGTGTGTGGTTTTGTGTGTGTGTGGTGCGTGTGTGTGTGTGTGGTGTTGTGTGGTGTGTGTGTGTGTAGGTGTGTGTGTGTGTGTGTGTTGGGTGGGGGTTGGGGAGTGATTGTGTGTGTGTGGTGTGGGGTGTGTGTGTGTGTGTGTGTGTGTGTGTGTGTTTTGTTTGTGTGTGTGTGTGTGTGTGGTTGGGGAGTGATTGTGTGTGTGTGTTGGGGGGGGGTTGGGTAGTGATTGTGTGTGTGCGTGTGTGTGTGGTGTGTTTTGGTTTTGTGGTGTTTTGGTGTAGTGTGTGTGTGTGTGTAGTGTTGTGTGTGTGTAGTGTGTGGTGTGTGTGTGTGTGTGTGTGTGTGTGTGGAGGGGAGAGATGGGTTGATTGTGTGTGTGGTGTGTGTGGATTAATTGTGTGTGTGAGAGAGTTTGAGTGTGTGTGTGTGTATGTGGGGTGTGTGTGTTTTGTGTGGTTTGTGTGTGTGTTGTGTGTGTGTGTGTGTGTGTGTGTGGAGGGGAGAGATGGGTTGATTTGTGTGTGTGTGGTGTGTGGATTAATTGTGTGTGTGAGAGAGAGTTTGATTGTGTGTGTTATGTGTGTTTTGTGTGTGTGTGTGTGTGTGTGTGTGTGTGTGTGTGTGTGGTGTGTGTGTGTGTGTGTGTGTGTGTGGAGGGGAGAGAGGGGTTTGATTGTGGGGTGTGAGGTTGTTTGTTGTGTGTGTGTGTGTATGGAGGGGGATGGGTGGGGGAGGATTGTGTATGTGTGTGTGTGTTCGCGCGCGCGCGGGTGTGGTGGGGGCGTGCTTGTGTGTGTGTGTGGGGTTTGTGTGTGGGGTGTGTGTGTGTGTGTGGTGCGGGGAAGGGAAAGAGGATTGTGTGTGTGTGTGCGCGGGGGTGTATGGAGGGGGAAGGATGTTGTGTGTGTGTGTAGTGTGCGCGCGCACGTGATGTGCGCGCGTGGGGTGTAGGGGGATTGGATGTGTGTGCGCACGCGCGCGCGTGGTGTATGTGTGTGCATGCGCGGGGTGCGTGCGTGCTGTGTGTGTGTTGTGTGCGCGCGGCGCACGTGTGTGTGGAATAAGCGCTCGTGTACTTTTTTTTTTTTTGGGGGGGGGGGGGGCATCCAATCCCCAACGTATATGCACTTTTGTAAAAAAAATAAATGTTGTCATCTGATTTTGTCACCGGCACACGATGGCCTACTCTTCCGAAAAGACAGAATTTATAAAACCGCATACACACGGGGACTGGATGTAAAAAAAAAAGCACATAAGTGCTTATTCCATTATCCTCGATATAAAAGAATTTTAAAGAAAAAGCGGACCAGGTTTCATCCTGTCGACGGCTTGTCCAACAGGCTTGTCCAGCGAAGCTCTGAGAGAGAAGCTGGGAGAGATGAAGAAGAAAGAGCTGGACCACGAGGAAGGCCAGGTGTTTGCCTATGCCTACACCCTCACTGACGACCACTACCAGCTGCAGAAGGACGTCTTTGACATGTTCACAGGTGAGTCTCTGTGTGTGTGTGTGTGTGTGTGTGTGTGTGTGTGTGTGTGTGTGTGTATGTGGTGGTGGTGGTGGTGGGTGGTGTGTGTGTGTGTGTGTATGTGTGTGTGTGATGTGTGTGTGTGTGTGTGTGTGTGTGTGTGTGTGTGTGTGTGTAGTGTGTGTGTGTGTGTGTGTGTGTGTGTGTGTGTGTGTGTGTGTGTGTGTTGTGTGTGTGTGTAGGCGCGAGATCACGCCTTGCAATAACACATTAATAGTAATTAATATAGGTAGTGAGTGAACAGAGATAAGTTCTGGAGGGTCCTGGAGCAGTATGACATCAAGGGGCAGCTCTTAGATAACATCAGAGCTGTATACAACAACAGCAAGAGTGCAGCTCACATTCCAAGTGGACTTTCCAACTGGTTCCCTGTGACGTCTGGGGTGAGACAGGGCTGCGTCCTTTCCCCTCTGCTCTTCATCATATATGGACCAGATCACAAAGGAAGCCAACTCAGACCTGGAGGCACTCAACGAACTTCTGTTTGCTGACGATCAAGTCATGATCAACGATAACAAAGACAAGCTACAAGAGCACACAGACCAGCTCAATACATGCTGTGAAACCTATGGCATGAAAATCAGCGTAAGCAAGACCAAAGCCATGAGTCAGTAGAACTCCAGAAAAGCTCAAAATCAACATCAACGGAGCCCAACTAAAGTGGACGACTGAATTCAAGTATTTAGGCAGTATATTCACAGAAGATGGAAAACTGGACAGAGAAATAGAAACATGCTGTCCAAAAGCAAACGCAGTCAGCTATCCACTTGCCCCACTTCTGCAACATCCTAACATCCCTATGAGCACCAAGGCAGAGCTGATCAACGCCATCTTCCTGCCAACTCTCACTTACCAGTGCCAGACATGGCCCCTGACAAAAGCCCTGGAGCAGAAACTGGTAACGTGCGAGATGAAGTACTTGAGGAAAGCCGTCAACAAGACCAGGAGAGACAAGATAAGAAACGAGATGATCAGAGACACGGTAGGAGCCACACCCGTCCTACACCATATTGAACAACAAGGAACCAAGTGGTTCGGGCACCTCACACGGATGCCGCCAAACCAGCCAGCCTTGCGTGCTTACAACTTGAGGTACTCTGGCACGAGGGCCAGAGGTAGACCCAGGCGATGCTGGAGTGATTCCGTGGCAGAAACACTGAAAGTCCATGGATTGTCCCTCCTCTAAGCTACCCGCCTTGCAGCAGACAGACAGTTATATCTCCCCGCGACGCCACAGAGTACAAGCGGAAGGAAAATGTAAAGTAAAGTAAGTGAGGGGACGTGATAGCTTAGTGGTCAGAACATTCGCTTTCACCCAGCTAAGGTTAAGCAGCTTTGAGCTTGGTTACCACTTGGATGGGTGACTGTTAGCATGCCTTGGCTTCAGTACAGTCCCCCAGTTCACCCAGCTGTAAATAGGTACCTGCCCTCTTTAGGGTCAGGGAAGGTAAAGCAGCGAGGGAGAGGAGATGGGCGCCACCCTCAATATGCTGGCCCCTTGAGAAGTGAGGTCTCTGACGCCTCGCTCCCCTACGACCACATTGGTTATGGGACACCTTTAGCTTTGAATCTAGGTAATGAATAGTTTTTGTTTTTCCTTTTTCTCCAGAGAAGCTGGGTCACTCGGAAGATCACGAACGAATTGTGAGAGAGTTCCAACTGGCTTTTCTTCATGAAAATGCTCTGAATCCTATGATCTATCCCTGTTTGAGGTCAGTGTGTGTGTGTGGGGGTGGGGGGGGGGGGGGTGGTATGTGGTGTGTGTGTGTGTGCTTGTGTGTGGCGTGTGGTTTGGAGTGGTGTGTATGTGTTGTGTGTGTATGTGAGTGTGTGTGTGTGGTGTGTGTGTGTGTGTGGTGTGTGTGTGTGTTGTGTGTGTTGTGGTGTGTGTGTGTGTGTGTGTGTGTGTGTGTGTGTGTGTGTGTGTGTGTGTGTGTGTGTGTGTGTGTGTTGTGTGTGTGTAGGTGTGTGTGTGTGGTGTGGTTTGGTGTGGTGGTTGGGTCGGGTCAGGTCGGGTTGGGTTGGGTTGTAATGTGGTGTGTGTGTATGTTTGTGTGTGTTGTGTGATGTGTGTGGTGTGTGTGTGTGTGTGGTGTATGTGTGTGTATGTTTGTGTGTGTTGTGTGTGTGTGTGTGTGTGTGTGTGTGTGTGGTGTATGTGTGTGATGTTTGTGTGTGTTGTGTGATGTGTGTGTGTGTGTGTGTGTGTGTGTGTGTGTGTGTGTGTGTGTGTTGTGTGTGTGTGTGTGTGTGTGTGGTGGTGTATGTGTGTGTGGTTGTGTGTGTGTGTGTCTTGCGCCACTAGAGTAGATCGATGATTTAGGGTTTAAGAGATTAAAAAGAAATTGTAGTATTGAACTACACGAGAGACAGACAGACAGACAGACAGAGACGAGACAAAAACAGACTGAGAGAGACAGATAGTGGTTAGATTCCTGAGAGAGAGAGAGAGGAGAGAGAGAGAGGAGAGAGAGAGAGACAGAGAGAGAGACAGAGAGAGAGACAGACAGACAGACAGACAGACAGACAAACAGAGACGGAGACAGAAAAAGACAGAGGGACAGATACTGGTTAGATTCTTGAGCTTACAATCTGACGAGCGTGGTTACCACTTGGATGGGTGACCGTTTGCGCGCCTTGGCTTCAGTACAGTTCCCCCAGTTCCCCCAGCTGTAAATGGGTACCTGCCTCTTTAGGGTCAGAGAAGGTAAAGCAGCGAGGGAGAGGAGATGGGCGCCGCCCTCAATATGCTGGCCCCTAGAGAAGTTGAGGTCTCTGACCCCTCGCCCCCCTAGGACCACATAGGTTATGGGACACCTTTACTTTTTACAATCTGACGACGTGGTTTTGAGCCGTCACCAAGCCACCCCTTCAAGAGGATTTTCCCCCCTGAAGTTAATATCAGTACCGACTCCACTCTTCCCAAAAGTCTTTCTGATAAGACTATAAACCGAGGTCGCATAAATTATTATGCGTACCCACACAGAACTTCTTGTACATACGTTTTTAAAACCTGCTCCGCTTTTCGCAAGAGTAGTTCAGTCCCTAAACGGAAATCGCTGATGGATGGGGCGTAAAATAATCACGAAAAAAAAGATTTATTTATTTATTCATTTATTTATTTATTTATCTATTTATTTATTTATTTATTTATCTATCTATCTATCTATTCATTTATTCTTTTATATCGAGGATAGTGGAATAAGCACTCGTGTGCTTTTTCCCCCATCTAGTCCCCGTGTGTATGCGGTTTGGTTAATTTTGTCATCCGTTCCCACCGGGCACACAATGGCCAACTCTTCCGAAAAGCGGAACGGGTTTTAACGTGTGCGCAAGATGTTCTGCGTGCGTTCGCACACGGGACCTCGGTTCATAGTCGGAAGAGTATGCCAATGCGCGCCGGTTGACCTAGAAACAGATGAGAAAATCTTTTTTTTTTTTTTTAAAGACTCCCCTTCCCCCCCCCCCCCCCCCCCCACAAAAAACAACAACACAAAAACAACCCAAACAACAAAACCGCATACACTCTGCATGTACTGGTGCTGTGTGAAGACATCATCCCCGAAATCGGAAGGCAGCTACCTTAACGGCGGCTAAAAGCAGTCACTGCACACACAAAAACTTCATCGTTGGTGAATCTCTTGAACTGTAGCCGAGAAAGTACCCCCCTCCCACCCCTCCAATTCAATAACAGACCCCCCAAAAAAAAACAACAACAACACAAAACCAACCAACAAAAACCAACCAAACAAACACAACAACAACAAAAAAACCCACCCAACAACAACAACAAACAAACAAACACCATGTATACACAAGCTACAGGACAGACAGACAGACAGACAGACAGACAGACAAGACAGACAGACAGACACTGATACAGACAGACGTACACACAGATTAACAAATAAACAAAGGCAGATGCAGAGACAAAGGTAGGCCAAATGATGATGATGATGATGATGATGATGATGAATTATAATTATTATTATTGTCGTTGTTGCTGTTCTTCTTCTTCTTCTTCTTCTTAGTAGCAGTTAGTAGTAGTAGTAGTAGTAGTAGTAGTAGTAGTAGTAGGTGTAGTAGTAGTAGTATTGTTATTGTTATTATTTTCATTTCTTCTTCTTCTTCTTCTTAATAATAATATTATTATTATTATTATTATTATTACAATATATCTCCTGTTATCATAACGCCAAATCCCCATCCCTTCTATCCTATTCCCTACCCCAAGGCAAATGGAAACGGAAGTGATCAGCATGACCGCGGCCATGTTGAACGGAAATGACGACACGGTGGGCTTCATGACTTCCGGCGGCACGGAGAGCGTTTTGATGGCAGTGAAGGCATACAGGGACCGGGCCAGAAAACTCTATCCCCACATCAAACACCCAGAAATTGTGGGTGACACCATCCATCATCATTCTCTCTGTCTTGTAGGCTGCTGTCTGTATGTTGTTGTGTTTTTGCTGACGTCTTCGTTGCTGTTGTTGTTGTTGTTGTTGTTGTTGTTGTTGTATTGTTGTTGTTGCTGTTACCCAGAAAACTCTATCCCCACATCAAACACCCAGAAATTGTGGGTGACACCATCCATCATCATTCTCTCTTTTTCTTGTAGGCTGCTGTCTGTATGTCGTTGTGTTTTGATAACGTCGTCGTCTCGTCGTCGTTGTTGTTGTTGTTGTTGTTGCTGCTGCTGCTGTTGTTGTTGTTTTGCTGACGTCTTCGTTGTTGTTGTTGCTGCTGTTGTTGTTGTTTTCCTGACGTCGTCGTTGTTGTTGTTGCTGCTGCTGCTGTTGTTGTTTTGCTGACGTCTTCGTTGTTGTTGTTGCTGCTGCTGCTGCTGTTGTTGTTTTGCTGACGTCTTCGTTGTTGTTGTTGCTGCTGCTTGTTGTTGTTGTTTCTGACGTCGTCGTTGTTGTTGTTGCTGCTGCTGCTGTTGTTGTTTTGCTGACGTCTTCGTGTTGTTGTTGCTGCTGCTGTTGTTGTTGTTTTGCTGACGTCTCGTTGTTGTTGTTGCTGCTGTTTGTTTGTTGTTTTGCTGACGTCTTCGTTGTTGTTGTTGCTGCTGTTGTTGTTGTTTTCCTGACGTCGTCGTTGTTGTTGTTGCTGCTGCTGCTGTTGTTGTTTTGCTGACGTCTTCGTTGTTGTTGTTGCTGCTGCTGCTGTGTTGTTGTTTTGCTGACGTCTTCGTTGTTGTTGTTGCTGCTGCTGCTGCTGTTGTTGTTTTGCTGACGTCTTCGTTGTTGTTGTTGCTGCTGTTGTTGTTGTTTTGCTGACGTCTTCGTTGTTGTTGTTGCTGCTGCTGTTGTTGTTTTGCTGACGTCTTCGTTGTTGTTGTTGCTGCTGCTGCTGTTGTTGTTGTTTTGCTGACGTCGTCGTTGTTGTTGTTGCTGCTGCTGCTGTGTTGTTGTTTTGCTGACGTCTTCGTTGTGTTGTGCTGTTGTTGTTTCTAGCTGTTTGTGCTGTGTGTTGTTTTTTTGCTGACGTCTCTTCGTTGTTGTTGTTTGCTGCTGTTGTTGTTTTTTGCTGACGTCTTCGTTGTTGTTGTTGCTGCTGCTGTTTGTTGTTTTCCTGACGTCGTCGTTGTTGTTGTTGCTGCTGCTGCTGTTGTTGTTGTTTTGCTGACGTCTTCGTTGTTGTTGTTGCTGCTGCTGCTGTTGTTGTTGTTTTGCTGACGTCTTCGTTGTTGTTGTTGCTGCTGCTGCTGTTGTTGTTGTTTTGCTGACGTCGTCGTTGTTGTTGTTGCTGCTGTTGTTGTTGTTTTCCTGACGTCGTCGTTGTTGTTGTTGCTGCTGCTGCTGTTGTTGTTTTGCTGACGTCTTCGTTGTTGTTGTTGGGCTGCTGTTGTTGTTGTTTTGCTGACGTCTTCGTTGTTGTTGTTGCTGCTGTTGTTGTTGTTTTGCTGACGTCGTCGTTGTTGTTGTTGCTGCTGCTGCTGTTGTTGTTGTTTTGCTGACGTCGTCGTTGTTGTTGTTGCTGCTGCTGCTGTTGTTGTTTTGCTGACGTCTTCGTTGTTGTTGTTGCTGCTGCTGCTGTTGTTGTTGTTTTGCTGACGTCTTCGTTGTTGTTGTTGCTGCTGCTGCTGTTGTTGTTGTTTTGCTGACGTCGTCGTTGTTGTTGTTGCTGCTGCTGCTGTTGTTGTTGTTTTGCTGACGTCTTCGTTGTTGTTGTTGCTGCTGCTGCTGTTGTTGTTGTTTTGCTGACGTCTTCGTTGTTGTTGCTGCTGCTGCTGCTGTTATTGTTGTTGTTGTTGCTGCTGCTGCTGCTGCTGTTGTTGTTGTTGTTGCTGCTGCTGTTGTTGTTGTTTTGCTGACGTCTTCGTTGTTTTGTTGCTCTGCTGCTTTGTTTTTTGCTGCTGCGTGTTGTTGTTGTTGCTGCTGTTGTTGTTGTTTGCTGACGTCTTCGTTGTTGTTGTTGCTGCTGCTGCTGCTGTTGTTGTTGTTGTTGTTGCACTATCTGTATATTGTTGTGTTCGATAATGTCTTCGTTGCTGCTGCTGTTGCTGTTGTTATTGTTGCTGTTGTTGTTGTGTTGTTGTTGTTGTTGTTTTTGGTATTGTTGCTGCTGTTACCCAGAATTGTGGGTGACACCATCATCTCTCTTTCTCGTAGGCTGCTGTCTGTATGTGTTGTGTTTTGCTGACGTCTTCGTTGGTGTTATTGTTGCTGTTGTTGTTGTTGTTATTTTTGTTGTTATCTTTGTTGTTTCCCAGAAATTGTGGGTGATATCAACATCTGTCTTTCTTGTAGGCTACTATCTGTATGCTGTTGTGTTTTGATAACGTTGTTGTTGTTATTGTTGTTGTTATCTTTGTTGTTTCCCAGAAATTGTGGGTGACATCAACATCTCTCTTTCTTGTAGGCTACTATTTATATGTTGTTGTGTTTTGATAACGTTGTTGTTGTTGTTGTTGTTGTTGTTGTTGCTGCTGCTGCTGTTGTTGCACTATCTGTATATTGTTGTGTTCGATAATGTCTTCGTTGCTGTTGCTGCTGCTGTTGCTGTTGTTGTTGTTGCTGCTGCCGATGTTGTTTTTGGTATTGTTGTTGCTGTTACCCAGAAATTGTGGATGATATCAACATCTGTCTTTCTTGTAGGCTACTATCTGTATGTTGTTGTGTTTTGCTGACGTCGTTGTTGTTATTGCTGTTGTTGTTGTTTTTGGTATTGTTGCTGATACCCAGAAATTGCGGGTGATATCAACATGTCTTTCTTGCACTATCTGTATGTTGTTGTAGTTTGATAACGTCTTTTGTTGTTGTTGTTGTTGTCGTTGCCGCTGTTGCTGCTGTTGTTGTTACCCAGAAATTTGGGGCAACATAAACAGCCGTCTTTCTTGTACTATCTGTATGTTGTAGTATTTTGCTGACGTATTTGTTGTTGCTGTTGTTGTTGTTGTTGTTGTTGCTGCTGTTGTTGTTGTTGATGTTTTTGTTGTTGCCCAGAAATTGTGGGTAACGGGAACATCTGTCTTTCTTGTAATATCTGTATGTTGGTGTGTTTGCTGTTGTTGTTGTTGTTGTTGTTGTTGTTGTTGTTTTTGTGCTGCTGCTGCTGCTGCTGCTGCTGCTGCTGCTGCTGCTGCCTGCTGCTGCTGCTGTGTTGTTGTTGATGTTTTTGTTGTTGCCCAGAAATTGTGGGTGACGTGAACATCTGTCTTTCTTGTAATATCTGTACTTTGTTGTGTTTGCTGTTGTTGTTGTTGTTGTAGCTGCTGTTGTTGTTGTAGTTGTTGTAGCTGCTGTTGTTGTAGCTGCTGTTGTTGTAGTTGTTGTAGCTGTGTTGTTGTAGTTGTTGTAGCTGTGTTGTTGTGTTGTAGTTGTTGTAGCTGGTGTTGTTGTAGTTGTTGTAGCTGTTGTTGTTGTAGTTGTTGTTGCTGTAGTTGTTGTAGCTGCTGTTGTTGTAGTTGTTGTAGCTGCTGTTTTGTTGTGTAGTTGTTGTTGCTGCTGTTGTTGTAGTTGTTGCTGCTGTAGTTGTTGTAGCTGTTGTTGTTGTAGTTGTAGTTGTTGTTGCTGTAGTTGTTGTAGCTGCTGTTGTTGTAGTTGTTGTAGCTGCTGTTGTTGTAGTTGTAGTTGTTGTTGCTGCTGTTGTTGTAGTTGTTGTTGCTGTAGTTGTTGTAGCTGCTGTTGTTGTAGTTGTTGTTGCTGTAGTTGTTGTTACTGTTGTAGTTGTTGTTACTGTTGTAGTTGTTGTTACCCAGAAATTGTGGGTGACATGAACATCTCCCTTTCTTGCACTCTCTGTATGTTGTTGTGTTTGGTAACGTCTTCGTTCTTGTTGTTGTAGCTGCTGTTGTTGTTGTTGCTGTTGTTGTTACCCAGAAATTGTGGGTGACATCTCTCTTTCTTGTACTATCTGTATGTTGTAGTATTTGCTATCGTCGTTGTTGCTGTTGTTGTTATTGTTGTTTTTGTTGTTGTTGTTACCCAGAAATTGGGGTTGACATGAAAGTCACTCATTCTTGCACTATCTGTAGGCCTATGTTGTTGTGTTTGTTAACGTCTTTGTTGTTGTTATTATTATTGTTGTTATTGTTGTCATTTGTATATTTCAGTTACAGAATTTTTTGTTGAAAGGAAAAAAACAACCTTTCACACCAAGTAAGGTGGATCAGTAGTCTAGATGTAACGCACCTGTCTAGACAGCGAAAAGTTCAGGTCGGAAGTGTGCGGTGGTTCGATCCCCGTTTGGGCCAGAAACTTTCCCACCATCCATTAGACCATGAGTGGTGGTCTGGGTGCTAGTCTTTCGGATGAGACGATAAACCGAGCTCCCGTGTGTTACACATAATTATTCAACGCACGTAAAAGAACCCACGACAACAAGAAAGTTGTCCCTGGCAAAAATTCTGTCGAAAAAAAGCCACTCTGGTAGAGAAACAAATACAGTTGCAGACAGGAAAGGAGAAGGGTAGGGGGTGGGGGTGGGGGGTTGATGAGTGGCGCTGCTCTTGTGGCGACGCGCTCTCCGCGGGGAGAGAGAGCAGCCTGAATTTCACCCAGAGAAATCTGCTCGTGATGTAAAGTGGTATAAACAAACAAACAAACAAACAGGAAGGAAGGTGGCAGGATGGTTAAGACGTTCGCCTGCCAACAAGTAAACCGTGAGGTTCTGGGTTCAATTCCTAGCCTCCTCGCCCTTTCTTCCCAGTTTGACCCCCCCAAAAATCGAACTGAATGTCAAAGTCCTTCGGATGAGACTATAAACCGAGGTCCCGTGTTCGAACGCATGCAGAACATCTTGCGCACACGTTAAATCCTGTTCCGCTGTTCGAAAGAGTAGGCCATTGTGTGCCGGTAAGAACAGATGACAAAATTTACAAAACCGCATACACACAGGAACTGGATGTAAAAAAAAACCCACGTGAGTGCTTATTCCATTATCCTCGATATAAAAGAATAAATAAATAACCAAAGAAATAAATATATTAAAAAAAAATAAAGTAACTATATCTGGCTCATTCTGAAGACAAAACTATACCTGAAGTGTTAGCGGGTCGGTGGTCTAGAGGTAACGCATCTATCTAGAAAGCGAAAATTCCGGTTCGATCCCCGTTTGTGCCTTAACCTCTCCTACCCCTCACCCCCCCTTCCCCCCCCCCCCCCCACCCCATCCCTTAGACCGTGAGTGATGATCTGAGCGTTATTTTATTTATTTATTTATTGATTTATTTAATTGTTATTAATTTTATTATTTTATTTATATCGAGGATATACTTCTTTTTTACATCCAATCCCCCCGTTTGTGTATGCGGTTTTGTCAATTTTGTCATCTTGTTCCCACCCGCACGCACTGCCCTCCCTACTCTTTCGAAAAGCGGAACAGGATTTAACGTGTGCGCAAGATGTTCTGCGTGTGTTCGCACACGGGGCCCCGGTTTATAGTTTA